>CM066036.1:371454640-372077685 GCA_033557465.1 Ichthyophis bannanicus | reverse complement strand
TATCTGATCAAGTCAGGGTTTTTAACTTGACCCACATCCTTTATTTCCCTCCGATCGAGTGATGGCTTCCTCCACCCTGCACTCTTCTTGTATCCTTTGCTTATTGTTCTTTCTTTATGCTCCTTTGTGGGGTCTTGCGGCACTGTGTTTACACATTTCTACCCCTATTCAGACTCTCTTTCTCTTGGCTTTTTGAGAGCCGCTGTCAGCTGTGTACACTATATCCCACTTTGAATCTGAAAACTTTGTGGCAATTAGTTGTATTTATTTGCAGCTGCACAAGTGTCTGTTATCTGTGCCCATTTTTGCTTCTCCACCTTTTCTGCCTGTGTATATATTTTGTTGGCAGGTTTGTTTTGACTTCCAAGTGTATTCCCCAGTGGGCCTATTTCCCTTCTGTCACAAACTGGCGCACTCTTCTATACTTTGTTTTGTTTATCTGACCGCTCAACCCGTTTATTGAAAGGGAGCAGTGCCCTATCAGAGTTTTTTGAGCTCCTCCTTGGCACAAGAGCAGTCATATTTGTTACCCACTATTTTTGTTTTATGGCTCTTCAGCTTCCTTCCATGGCTCCCTCTGTCTGTAGAATTGTCTGCTCTTGCTACATTATAGTCGACTAAGTATACACCACCACCTCTTTTATGTGTTTGGATTGGAACCATTTTGTAAAACATTATCAAAGGCAGAAATAACATAATTGCTTACTGCAGTCCAAATGTGGATTCCCAAGATTTCGGTTCCAGTCCAAACAGGTTTCAATTTAGGTGAACCTTTTGTAAACAGTATTGGTGTTGGTAGAGTGCATTATGCAGAATAGTCTTTATTTTGAACATGTTCATGGGCAGAGCTCCGGGGCAACAGGGACGTCTAAAGCTACCCCTGAGTCATGATATGTATCACAGGTGAATTCCTTGTTCTGTTTGTTCCTTTCTGGCAGAAGGGAACTGCACACATGACATGTCCACAGGACAAGTGAAGCAATCATGGTTACATTTTCGACTCCTTAAAAAGACAGATTGAGTCTTGCTTGTTTGAGCGTCCAGCATTGAATGTGATCCTCACGAAATTCCTATAATATTATCCGATTTAAGGATTTTGTTCCTGTTCTAACCTGGCTGTATTTTTTACTCTAGGTATCATTGCTCTTTAACATTTTTAATTGCAAAGGAACCCTAGGGATTGGGAAATCTGGGGGCAAGAAATTTTTTTAGATAACTTCTTATTTCTGTCCTCATTTCCTCCACTCTTTTAAAACACCTTCCCCCACTGTGTCTTTTTATATCTTTCGCGTTTTTTTCCAATAAATCACCTAATTTTTTTTCCTGTATCTAAAATGAACTGGAGTAATTGACTTTCTGTAAAAGTACTGGCTCTTTAAAAGAATTGAACACAAATCCGTGACTTCAAAGAGCTTGCCTTCCTCTTTGAACTGGAAAGTTAGAGGGGAAAAAAAAGCTAGCAGCAAAAAAATCATCTTCTGCAACAGAGCTACAGAAACAAAACAATTGGCAGAGCAACAGAAAAGGTTTATAGTTATAGTTGATATACTGCTTCTCATTAGTACATCGTATTGGTTTACACATATAATGACTACCAAGAGGGACTGCTATTGCTGGGAAAGAATCTGCACTTGTAAGTATTTATCTGCTGGGAAATTCTCTAAGGGACATATTTACTAAAGGCTAATGCACGTTAATGAAAATTAAAGTGTTTTAAAGTTCTCCACTGCAAGCAAGGTAATACTGTGTGGTTTTTAAACACAAGCTTTCTGCTTGAGAGCTCTTAAAGAGGTTTTGGTTTGCATTTTTAATAGCTAATTCTTTTTCTGGTGTTGTACTGCAAAAAGGGGATTCTTTGTGTTCATTGGTAAAGCTCTGCTTTTAGAGCTCATTGTTCTTTTTCTAGCTTTCCATTCAAAGCAGGCTCTTTGAAGTCGCTGACCTCATCAGCAATCACCAATTAATCTGTATTCTTCAGACACATAATATCAAAATTAGATAATGCAAAGTAAGAACTGTCTAGCAAGAAAGTGGGGCTACACACAGGGACATAGAACACATATAAGAGAGGTTAACTGCTTTTTCCCTTAAAGGGCAGCTAAGGAAAAGTTAGCGACTTTGGTAGATCTCTCTCATTTACTTCAACAGGTACCATAGTAACACAGTATATGATGGCAGATAAAAACCAATATGGTCCATCTAGTCTGCCCAGCAAAACGGAAAGAGTAGGTGCACCTGATGCTCCATGCAGGTTACCCCTCCCCATGCCTTTGTTTAGGGGTATACCCACCGCTCTGTGTAGGTTACCCTTATTTGTTGAGATATAAGAGATAGTTATGTTTATTTTGATTTTATCATGTTGCTATAAAGGGATCCACTGTGTCTGTCCCATGCCATTTTGAATTCTGTCACTCTATGTGCCCCCACCACTTCCATCAGGAGGGCATTCCAAGCATCCACCACCCTTTCAATGAAAAAGTATTTCCCCGTCTTTGGAAGAGGTTTGTTTGTTCATTAATACTCTAAGTATTTAGAGGTCTGAAACGTATCTCCTCTGTCCCTCCTCTCCTCCAGAGTGTACATATTTAAGTCTTCAAGTCTCTTCTCATACATCTTCTGATGCAGGCTCCAAATCATTTTGGTTGCCTTCCTCTGAGTTCTGCCAACTGAATGATGGCTGGGAAAAATCGTATTTACAAAGCTGTTGCCCTGTTACATTTTCTGCCCCTGTCTAGACGGCTTGATGCCAGTTGAAAGAGCGGTACCATGTGCAGGATGCCTGCAAGCTGAAGCCCTCATGAAACAACTGGAGGAGCTCAGAGATGAGATGGCGAGGCTGAGAAGCATTTGAAACAGTGAGAAGTACATTGATGAGATACTTCTTGAAGCATCCAAGCTCTCAAACAGAGGTGAAGATGGGATGCTACAGAAGGAAGAGAGTTGGACATGAGTCACCAGTGCATACAGAATCGACAATCCAACTCCTCCATCCCTCAAACTGAAAAACCAGTATGCAGCCCTGGTAGTAGAGGAGGTGGAAGCATCCAGGAAAGGGAAGAACCAGAGCTCAAGGACCCCAAAATTGTGGAATTGGTGACCACAAGGAAGCGAAGGATAGTGGTGATAGGTGATACTCTTCTGAGGGGTTCTGAGATATCCATCTGCTGACCAGATCTGATGTCCAGAGAGAGCTGTGCTGTCTACCAGGTACCAAAATCTGAGATATTATGGAGAGTTTGCCGAGACTCGTCAAGCCTACGGATTACTATCCAATGTTGCTCATCCACATCAGCACAAATGATATGACTAGGTATCCCTCCGAGTGTATCAAAAGTGATTTCATGGATCTGGGACAGAGGGTGAAGCAAATAGGTGTGCAAGTGATGTTCTCTTCAATCCTCCCTGTTAAGTGTACTCGGGCTCCTGTTGACAAATATTTCTCTTCCCCCGCCGTAGCATTCAGCGCCATTTTTGCTCTGGTTCCCGTTGCACCTGGGATCGCCTTAAACCCAAAGGTTTTCAGGTCCGGGCTCATTTTTTTCTGCGCCATCTCCCACTAAATCACTCCACAGGGTATCACCCACACTTTTTAAATCTTTTTTTCAGGCATTCAAGCTTTTTTTGGGGGATCTTATCTTCCCGACCTCGGGAGCTTCACATTGGTTAGTGACGTCACCGGACCCCCCCAAAAAATTGGACAACTTTAATGAAAAGAAGCAAAGTAAGAACTCCAGAAAGAGAAAGTAGAAGGCTAATGCATGATGTTCTGTGAGGGTAAGGCATTGAGGGCAAAAGGTGTGCAAATTTGGGCAGATGCCATGCAGTAGAAGGAACCACTTGTAATTTACATTTGCAAAATGTCTTGTTCAATGGTTCCCAAACTGTGTGTTGGGACCCCAAGTGGAGTCCCATTATCAAGTAGATGGGGGACACAGGAATAGAGCTGATCCTTTCCTCTCTGTACCTGCACTGTGACCAATGCGCAGTAGTGGCAGTTAGCATGGGGTCTGTAAATCAGTGAAAATTCACAGGTCCTCCCCTCTCCTCCTATGTGGGTTTTCCATTGGACTAGAAACTCATTCAAAGTATGTGTATCTGAGTACACAGTGACACATAGAGCTCTGTGCAGAGCTAGATTAACATGCTCGAGTTTGAACTATATTTACCTATTCCCCATTTTAGTTTATTGTAGTACTTTCCTATACCTATTGTAGTTCTTTTCCTTATTTGATTGTATAGTTAATTTTAATTTGTTAATTTGTTTTATTTCTTTGATTAATTTATTTCGTAAACCACTTTGTATGGCTATTACCAAAGGGAAGTATATCAAATGTGATAAATGATCTCTGTATACTCAAAGAATACATACCCCATTCTACTTTCTCTGTTATGCTATCACCTATCTGACTTTAAATGAAAGCCAGCTTGTAAAACTGGGTCCTAACCAACATTAATTTAACTGAAAGCTGGCTAATGAAAGTTAACGCACATTAAGTGCTACCGTAGCCCATTCATTTCTATGGACCATGGCAGAACAGAAACATAGGCTATATGGGCTTTTTCTACTTGATATGTTTCTATCTACTCTTCTCTTCCATATCAACTACTATAATCCCTTTTTTCCTTTAGAGAACTTCTGTGTATATCTTATGCTTCCTTAAATTCAGATACCGTCCTCGTCTCTAACACCTCCACTGGGAGACTATTCCACATCTACCACTCTTTCCGTAAAGAAATATTTGCAGCTTTTTCTCCTAAGTCTTTCACCCTTTCACCCTCATCCCATGTCCCCTCGCTGCAGAGTTTACTTTCAATCAAAAGAAGCTCTCTTCTTGTGCAGTAATGCCATAGAGGTATTTAAACGTCTCTATCATATCTCCTCTATCCCACCTTTCCTCTAATGTATACATATTAAGACTTTTAAGTCTGCCCCATATGGTTTATAATGAAGACCACTAACCATTTTAGTAGCCACCCTCTGCATCTATTCCATCCTGTTTATATCGTTTTGAAGATGTGGTCTCCAGAATTGCACACAATACTTCAAATGAGGTCGCACCAAAGACTTACACAGAGGCACTATCACCAACTTTTTTCTGCTGGCCATTCCTCTACCTATGCACCCAAGCATCCTTCTGGCTTTTGCTGTCGCCTTTTCTATCTGTTTAGCCACTTTAAGATCATCAGAAACAATCATGCCAAGGTCCCGCTCTTCTTTCGTGGACAGAAGTAGTTCACCCCTACACTGTATGGCTCCCTTGTTTTTTTGCAGCCCAAATGCATGACCCTGCTTTTTCTAGCATTAAATCTCAGCTGCCAAATTCTCAACTATTCTTCAAGCTCAGCTAGATCCTCCTCATGTTATCTACTCCTTCCTGGGTGTCTATTCTTTTGCAGATGTTGGTATCTCCACAAAGAGGCAAACTTACCTGACAGCCCTTCCGCAATATCACTAACAAAAATATTTTTAAAAAGATCCAACCAAGGCACAACACTGGTAACCTCCTCCTCAGAGTGAGCTCCATTTACCTATACACTTTGTCGCTCAACCACTTTCTTACCCAGTCAGTCCCTTGAGGGTCTATCCCTAGGGTGCTCAATTTATTAATAAGTCGCATGTGTGGAACGGTGTCAAAGGCTTTACTGAAATCCAAGTACACCGCATCTAGGGCTTTCTCTTAGTCCAACTTTATGGTCACCCAGTCTAAGAAATTAATCAGTTTTGTCTGACAAAGCCTGCCTCTGGCAAACCCATGCTGCCTCAGATTGTGCAATCCATTGTCTCCAGAAACCTCACTATCCTCTGTTTTAGCAGCATTTCCATTAATATTATTTTTTATTTTTAATAGATAACTTTTTCTTTTGCGCTGCCAGCTGATTTGTTTTTGTAGTTGTATTACAGAAGAAAATTTTCTTCTGCTGTTGGTTTTTTTTTTCTCCTCTAACCTTCGGGTTCAAAGAAGAAGGCAGCCTTTGAAGTCATTGAACTACTCAGGTGTTAGATCCCTCCCTTCCCACCCCAGCTGTTTCCCATTCTGTCAGTAATCTTTCTTTATACAGCAACTCACCAATTAGCTTGTTGACGAAGATAACAGATTTTGTTATAGGCTGGAAGGAAAAATCTAGGAAGAGTTTCACATTTGGATATCTGCAAAAGTAAGCAGTATGATATATTTGAAGGACCTTTGATTAGATAATTTTACAAACTCAGTAGGGTGGGAGCAGTTGGGGGATGTAGAAAACAGTGGGCGAAACTGAAAGGGGATATTTTAAGGACAACAAACCTCTTTTGATAGGAAAGTAAATAAATGTAAAAGGAAAAAGAGTCCACTATGGTTCTCAAAAGAAGTAGCCGAAAAGGTGAAGAAAAAGAGGGTGGCCTTCATAAAATTCAAGAGATCACAGAAAGAGGAAGACAAACATCAATATTTGCAAAAGCTAAGAGAAACTTAGAAAGGAGTCAGAAAAGCAAAGATACAAATGGAAGAAATATATCCAATGCAGTAAACTTGGGGGAGACAAAATTTTTCAGATATGTTAGTGAGAGGAAGAAGTGCAAAAGTGGTATTGTCAGATCCAAGGGTAAAGGGGAGAAATATGTAGAACTGATGAAGATAAAGGCTTTTTTTGTCTTAAAAGAAAGCTGAGGAAAAGTTAGGAACTTTGGTAAGTCTTTCTTATTTCCTTCAACAGATACCAAAGCTCCACAAACTGAACTATGGCTGGGTAATATCTTGTTGCCAATCCTGTTGCCCTATCCAGATGGAGAGCCGAATCCAGTTGAGGACTGGGTTCGTGTGCAAGATGCCTGCAAGCTGAAGAGCTGAGAAGAAGTGGCATGACTGAGAAGCATCTGTGACAGGGAGAGGTACGTTGATGAGATGCTTCTTGAGGCATCCAAGTTCTCCAACAGAGGTGACGATATTATGCTATAGAAAGAAGAGAATTGGACAAGGGTCACCAGGGTCTATAAAAGCAACAATCCACCATCATTCGAATCAAAACATCGGTATGCAGCCCTGGAAGTGGAGGCGGCAAAAACATCCCAGGAACAGTAAGAACTAGAACTCAAGCACCCCAAAGTTGCAGAATCAGTGACCACAAGGAAGCAAAAGGTACTGTTGGGTGGTGACTCTCTTCTGAAGGGTACTGAGGCATCCATCTGCTGACCAGACTTGATGTCCCAGGAGGTGTACTTTCTGTCAGTTGCCAAAATCCAAGATGTTAGGAGAGTTAGAGTAGTTACTCACCTGTAACAGGTGTTCTCCAGGAGCAGCAGGAATCAGTCCTCACGTATGGGTGACGTTGGCGCTGACGGAGCCCCCATGCGGAGCATTTCCCCAGATTTCAAAGAAAGCCTTTGGGAATGCAGGCATGCATGCACGGTCCCCTTCCCGCCCAAAGGTGCCATCTTGCCCAGTCTAATGACATAGCTAAAAGACAGCACAAAAAGAAAATGAACTATATACAACTGCAACTCCAAGGGGAGGAGGGAGGGTCGTGAGGACTGATTCCTGCTGCTCCTGGAGAACACCTATTACAGGTGAATAACTACTCTTTCTCCAGGACCAAGCAGGAAGTCAGTCCTCACATATGGGTGACTCCCTAGCTCTGGGCTACCAGGAACCCAGGCTGAAAAATAGAGCTCCCTCTAGAGCCCCAGCAAATGGAGAGAATGTTCTCTGAGACCACACCTGAATGGTAGCCCAACACCAGGGCCGGAGGGTAGGAGTTGCCTAAACCTCAAAGAGATTACGGAGTACCACTTGCCCGAAAGCACTGTTCCTACGGGACTCCCTCTCAAGGCAGTAGTGGTCCGCAAAAGTCTGGCTTGAAGACTAAGTAGCGGCCCGGCAGATGTCTGCTAACGGAACAGAACAGAAGTGAGCTACTGATTCGGCCTTCGCCCTGACCCGGTGGGCCGTGACTCGACCCTCCAGGGAGAGGCCGGCTGCCCTGTACACCCAGGCGATACAGTCCGCTACCCAGATGGACAATGTACGCTTAGTGACAGGCAACCCCAATTTATTAGGGTCAAAGGAAATGAAGAGCTGAGAAGCCCTTCTATGCCCCTGCGTATGTTCTAGGTAAAAGGACAGCGCCCTTCTACATTCCAGGGTATGCAAGGCAGTTTCGGCCCTCCTGGTGTGCGGCCTGGGAAAGAGCGTCGGAAGGACCACCTCCTGGTTGAGGTGAAAGGACGACACTACCTTTGGAAGGAACTTAGGATGAGTCCGTAAGACTACCCTGTTCCTATAGAACCTGGTATATGGCCTATCCGCAACCAGGGCCTGAAGCTCACTCACCCGCCTAGCCGAGGTGAGTGCTACAAGGAACAACACCTTCCAGGAGAGGAAGCGTAAATGGCAGTTTGCCATCGGCTCAAAAGGTGGGCGAGTCAGTTGCTGCAAGACCACATTGAGATCCCACTCAGTGGCCGGTGGACGAATAGGAGGCTTAAGCAGAAGCAGACCTCTGAGAAAGCGAGACACCAGAGGGTAGCCTGAGAGAGATTGTCCATCCACCAGCGAGTGGTGAGCTGAGAGGGCACTGAGGTGAACCTGGACAGAGTTGGACTGAAGTCCTAGGTTGGAAAGGTGGAGCAGGTATTGCAGCACCACCTGAAACGAGTAGGAGAACCTACGCCACTTCAGAGCATAGGCCTTCCTAGTGGAATGCTTCCTGGAGGCCAACACCACCTCTTCAACCTCCCTTGATAGGAGCAAGGGAGCAAGGACTAGCCTTTCAGCAGCCAGGCCGTCAAATTGAGGGATTTGAGGTTGGGATGCAAGAGGGACCCCTGATCCTGAGTCAGAAGGTCGGGTTGCAACCCCAGAGGAAGTGGAGTATCCACTGCCAACTGCAGAAGAAGAGGGAACCACGGCTGCCTGGGCCACCTGGGGGCTATCAGGATCACCGTGGCTCAGTCCTGCTGGATTTTGAATAGAGTCCGGGCCATCAGAGGTGTCGGAGGCAAAGCATACAGCAGGGTCAGGAATGCATCTGGCGCTGTTCTCAAGGGATGCGGTTGCCTGGAACAGAACCTGGGTAGTTGCCTGTTGTGCTTCCAGGCACAGAAGTCTGGATCCTGTGCCTCCCTGCTTGTTGACGTAGAACATAGCCACCTGGTTGTCCGTCTGAACTAGGACAGACTGGTGAGACAGGATCTGAGAGAAAGTCCTTAAGGCTAGTCGAATGGCCCTCAATTCCAACAGGTTGATCTACTGGGCGGCCTCCCACGGAGACCACAGGCCTTGGGTGCAGGTTCCTGGCAGTGTGCCCCCCAGCCCTGCAGGGAAGCATCGGTTGTCAGTACCTGAGTGTGTGGGGAGGCCTGAAAGGGAACACCCCTGACCAGGTTTGGGAGATGTCTCCACCAGCGTAAGGAGTCCACCAAGAGTTTGGACACCTTTATTCTGTCTGACAATTTCCCTGTGGCCTGCAGCCACTGCGCCCTGAGGTGCCACTGAGCCGGCCGCATGTGCAGCCGGGCATGTGGGGTGACATGCACTGTGGAAGCCATGTGACCTAAGAGCTAGAGGAAGTGTCTGGCTGAGACCAGAGAGTTCGCCCAAAACTGGCCGGTCAAGTTTATCAGCCTGTGAGCTCTGTCCACAGGCAAATAGGCCTTTGCATGGATGGTATCCAACCTTGCCCCTATGAATTCCATGTCCTGTGAGGGGACCAAAGTGGACTTAGGGAAGTTTATAACGAACCCCAGGTGCTGAAGCAGGGATATGGTTCTGCAGGTGGCCTCCCTGGCCTCTTGTGGAGACTGGCCCCTGATTAGCCAGTCGTCCAGGTAAGGGAACACAAAGATCCCCTGGTTCCTGAGGTAGGCCGCAACCACCGCCAGGCATTTTGTAAAAACCCTGGGGGCGGAGGTGAGGCCAAAAGGAAGCACTCTGTACTGGAAGTGCTTTCCTCCCACCACAAATCTGAGGAATTGTCTGTGACTTGGATGATGAGGATGTGAGTATAAGCATCCTTCAGGTCTAAGGAGCATAGCCAATCTCCCTGCTGGAGGTAGGGCAGTAAGATCCCAAGGGTAAGCATCTTGAACTTTTCCCTCTCCAGAAACTTGTTCAGATTTCTCAGGTTGAGGATGGGTCTGAGGCCTTCTGTTCTCTTTGGTACCAGGAAGTACCTCGAGTAGAAGCCTTGCCCTTCCAGGTGGTGAGGCACCGGTTCCACCGCCTGCTCCCTTAGTAGACCTTCCAACTCCTGTAGGAGTAAGTTTCTGTGCAGTGGGGGTCTTGGAGGCTCCCCTGGAAAGTAGGAAGGGGGTATCTGGGTGAAGTAAAGCAGATAGCCCCTTTCGATGATGCTTAACACCCAAGTATCCCCTGTGATGGCTGGCCACCTGTCTGCGTATAGGGTCAGCCGACCTCCTGTGCCCTGGAGAGGAGGAGAGGCTATGCTGGCATAGTCAAAAAACCCCTCCCTGCTGAGCAGGAGCCGGAATAGGAGGCTTGGGGGCCTTCTGCCTACGGGGCCCATGACCCTGCCCCTTGGCCTGCTGGCTCTGTTGGGGAGCTGCAGAGGCCTGGTAGTGAGGATAGGTTTTGTAGGCAGCGGTCTTCCTCGGGTAAAAGGTCTTTTTCCCCAAGCCCTTCTTCTTCTGAGAAGGGGCAGAGGTTTTCCTGGACAGCCTTGTCCGGGTAAGTGTCTCGGTCTTGAGTTCTGCAGCCTTTTCGGCCATGAGCTTGCCAAAGAGGTTTTCACCTCAGCAAGAGATATCAACCAAATTGTCCTGTACCCACGGCTCGAGGTCCGAGGATTGTAGCAAGGCCTGGCGGCGTGCACCGATGCCGGCCCCTGCTACCCAGGTCGAAGCCTCAAATCCATCATAGGCTGTTCGAGATATAAACTTCGAGCACTCTCGAATACCAGAAGACAAGGCCTTGAACCTCTGCAAAGGTTCCTCGGACAGACCAGCAGAGAACCCGGCAATCTCCTTTGCCAGGTCTCGAAGATACATGCCCATGTACAACTGGTAGATCTGGACACGGCAAGCAAGCATAGAGCCCTGGAAGCACTTTCTACCGAGGTCATCCAGGTTCCGGGCTTCCCTGCCGGGAGGCACCAAGGAGTACATCTTCTGACTCTTCAGGCGATGTATGGCCGATTCCACAACCATGGAATGGTGCGGTAGCTGTGCCTTTTGAAACCCGGGGCTCTTGCGGACTCGATAGATGGAATCGACCCGCTTGCTTAGAACTGGCATCGAGGCCGGCACCTCCCACATGTGGAAGAGCAACCGCTCCAGCATCGGAGAAACCGGGACAGTAAGGGCCTCCTTGGGAGGAGAGAACTCCTCGGGGTCCGCAGGGAATGCCAGTGCCTTGGCCATGTCCCTTACGAAATCCGAGTCCTGGTATCCTCCGGAGGGGACCTTGTCCGAGGCTCGGAACCCGGTGAATCCGAAGGGACGCACCGAGTCTGGAAGGTGTCAGGGGACTCCTCCTCCTCCGTTTCCCACGCCGATTCCTCCGAGGAGGAATCGAGCGGCTCCGAGTGGGCGGGCACCGACGCCATCCACCCCGACGCCGAGGGAACCGGCATCGACGACCTCGGTTCCGAATGGGAGGCCGAGGGTGACCTCGGCCGAGGATCGACTCGAGTTCGCATGGTCTCGAGGATCAGCTCGGCCTCCGGGGTCGACTTGGACGTCGATGTCCCGGTGGTCGGGGCAGATGTGCCAGTGAGACCGGCGATCAGCACCCGCTGCTGCTCCATGAAAGCAGACAATCTGCTCTCCAAGGCCATCAACCTGAGTCCGAGCTCAGGAGACCCAGCAGCCTCCGACTTGGGTCCCGATGGCATCGTCGGGCCCGACGTCGGCTCCCCCGGAGGAGAGTCCACGAGGACCACAGTACTCACGTGACTCGGGGTCTCTGACTCTACACGAGGATGCTTTGCAGGCCTCTCCGACTCCGAAGGCCCGGGATGGCGATCGGGGCTATGCAACCTGGCCCTCGAGGAGCCAAGAGCATCCACCGATGCCACCCTCGCGGGTTTCTTCTTCCTTCAGTGCTCCCTCGAGGGGGTCTCCCTTTTAGAGGAGCCCCGACGATGCTCGGGGTCAGACTCCCGAGACGTCAAGGCCTCTGACGAAGTCCAGACCCGTCCAGAGGCAGATTTGGAGAAGATCCTCTCACGCTGGTGCTGACGGCTCTGTAATGCCTTGGAAGACATTTTGCCACAGGGAATACAGACCATAGAATCATGGTCTGGCCCCAGGCACTAGAGGCAGCAGTCGTGTGTGTCGGTGAGAGACATCAGTTTCTTGCACCGATCACACTTCTTAAAGCCACTGGCAGCCATCGGGGGAAAAAGGGCCCCTGGAAGATCAAAAAATTGGGCTGCCAGGGAAAAGAAAAAAGGCGCGAACGCAGTCTCTAAGGACAAAAACCGAAAAAAGAGATCCGGGCTCGGCACCGGTGTACCGAGTCCAGGCGGGAAAGGAACCGACGTCGAACCGAAGAAGAAACTCGACCCAACGCAGAAAATAAACTTTTTTCACAGGTGACAAAGACAGGCGTCCGTAGGGCTCCGCGGAAAAAAGAAGACTGGGCAAGATGGCACCTTTGGGCGGGAAGGGGACCGCGCATGCGTGCCTGCATTCCCAAAGGCTTTTTTTGAAAGTTGGGGAAATGCTCCTCATAGGTGCTCCATAGGCGCCCACGTCACCCATACGTGAGGACTGATTCCTGCTTGGTCCTGGAGAATGCTGAGACTCATCAAGCCAACTGACTATTATCCGATGCTGCTTATCCATACTAGCAGAAATGATACTGCTAGGTATCCCTCCGAGCATATCAAGAGTGACTTCATGACTTTGGGAGATAGGGCGAAGTAGATAAGTGTGCAGCTGGTGTTGTCATCAATTCTACCTGTTGAGAGTAAAGACTAAGGCAGAGAAGCTCATATTACAGAGATGAATGCATGGCTATGTGGATGGTATCATCGAGAATGTTTTGGTTTTCTGGACTATAAAATTATTTTCTAAGGGCTACTGAGCAGAGATTGTGTCCACCTATTCAGGAAGGGTCAAAATGTCTTCTGCAGCAGACTGACTAACCTACTAAAGAAGGTTTTAAACTAGATTTGTTGGGGACAGGTGAAGAAAGACTCCAGGTTAATGAAACATTAAATACCTCTGTAGACATGAGTAAACAGGATAACATCTGGAAAGCAGTGTGTATTAATGGTCATAGTATGGGAAATAAGATTATGGATGCTGAGGCTTTAATAGAAGAGGCTGGCTTGGATATAGTGGCAGTTATGGAGACATGGTGTTCTCAGATATTCATCCCACTCAATGCATAGGACCGAAGAGGCAGGCAGAGCTCTGGAGCCTCAGTGCATGGATGAGAAAATAGTTTAAGAAAGATAGTTTTAGATTTGTTAGGAACTGAACTCTCACTTGGTTTGCAGCTTGTCGTGCTGTGAGGGCTTGCGTGCATCAGTGATGCTGAGAGCTAAACTATCGGTAGTTTAACTACTGGCAGGGTCTCCCAAGATGGACAGGTCTCAGCTGAGGTGCCAGACGAAGACAAACCACCCATCTGGGCAGCAGCAGAATGGGATAGTGTTGACGGCGGAGGATCACATTTCTGTGACAACGGCAACAACACCAAACTTAAACTGCGCGGAAGGAAGGCCCGGCAATCTACTTCTGTATCTTGCCATGAAAACCCAATGGATAGTTACAACAAAACAAATTGTGCTATGGTGCTGAAAGATGAGACTCCCAGGTCAGAAGGCACTCAACTAGCTACTGGGGAAGAGCTGAAGACTTTTCAGAGTAAAGCCAGCATTTATGATGTGGTTGGATCAAAGCCCTCGGGAAGTCTGACTGCTGATGTAGCTGCGCATGAAATGAGAGTCAGAAGCTGTAAAGATGTCTTACACATTGGAACATGGAACGTACGAAGCATGAACCAAGGGAAGTTGGAGGTGGTCAAGAATGAAATGGAACGTGTACAACTTGATCTGTTGGGTGTCAGCGAACTGAAATGGACTGGCATCGGGCACTTTGCATCAGATGATCACATGGTCTACTATGCTGGAAATGAAAGACAAAGAAGAAATGGTGTTGCATTTATAATAAAGAAGAAACTTGCAAGAACTGTAATGAAATACAATGCAGTCAGCGAACGCTTAATCTCTATTCGTCTACGAGGAATGCCTATCAACACAACTATAATTCAAGTATATGCCCCAACAACAGCTGCAGAAGAGAATGAAATTGAAGAGTTCTATGAACAAGTACAAGCTGAAATTGACAGAACATGCAAACAGGATATCCTGATAGTCATGGGTGACTGGAACGCAAAAGTTGGCAACAAAGAAGAAGGCAAAGTAGTTGGAAAATATGGACTTGGCAACAGAAATGAAGCTGGAGAAAGATTGATAGAATTCTGCAAGACCAATGATCTATTCATCTCAAAACACCTTCTTCCAGCAACACAAGCGGCGACTGTACACATGGACTTCACCCAATGGATTGTATAAAAATCAAATTGACTACATCTGTGGAAGTCAACGATGGAAAAGCTCTGTAACATCAACAAAGACAAAACCTGGAGCTGACTGTGGTACAGATCATCAACTACTAGTATGCAAACTCAAGCTAAAGTTGAAAAAGAGCAAACCACTCATGAATGCATTAAAATATGACCTTGAGAATATACCACTGGAATTTAAAGACTGCCTGCAAAATCGATTTGCTGCTTTAGATACAAATGACAGAGCTCCGGAAGAGTTATGGAATGACGTCAAGAAGGTTGTGCTGGAAGAAAGCGAGAAGTCTCTACAAAAGGTGAAAAAGCAAAAACGGCCAAAATGGATGACGGAAGAAACTCTGAAAATTGCCCAGAAACGCAGAGAAGCTAAAGCCAAAGGAGAAAGAAAGACAATCTCAGAACTCAACAGAGATTTCCAATGTGCAGCAAGACAGGACAAGGAAAAGTACTACAATGACGCAAGGAAATAGAAGCAGAAACTATTAGAGGAAGAACAAGATCGGCTTTCCTAAAGCTGCGAGAGCTAAAGAAAAAGTTCCAGCCTCGAATTGGAATGTTACAAGATGCTCAAGGTTCTATGTTGAATGATGCTAAGAAGATCAAGAAAAGGTGGAAGGAATATACAGAGTTTTTATATGATAAAGATCAAGTGGACCAACAGCCGTTTCAACCTATACCTTATGATCAGGAACCATTGGTGATGAAAGAAGAAGTTGAAGCAGCATTGAAAGCCTTATCAAAGAACAAAGCACCAGGCATTGATGGCATTCCCATAGAAGTATTGCAGCAATCTGATGCAGCTGTTACCGTACTTACAAGGCTCTGCCAAGAAATATGGAAGACAACATCATGGCCAACTGACTGGAAAAGATCTGTGTTTATACCAATACTAAAGAAAGGTGATCCAACTGACTGTGGAAATTATCGCACAATCGCTCTGATCCCACATGCCAGCAAGATTCTACTGAAGATTATTCAAAAGAGACTACAGCCATACCTAGAACAAGAACTACCTGAAGTGCAAGCAGGGTTCAGGAAAGGACGAGGAACGAGAGACATCATTGCGGATGTGAGATGGATCCTTGAAAAGACTAAAGAATACCAAAAGGATATCTATTTGTGCTTTATCGACTATAGCAAGGCTTTTGACTGTGTAAACCATGAGAAACTCTGGGCCACGTTAAGAAGCATGGGTATACCAGAACACCTGATCGTTCTCTTGCGCAATCTGTACATTGATCAAGAAGCAACAGTTCGAACGGAACAAGGAGAAACAGAATGGTTTAAAATAAGCAAAGGTGTAAGACAAGGCTGCATACTTTCCCCCTACCTGTTTAATTTATATGCAGAACAAATCATCAGAGAAGCAGGACTGTATGAAGACCACAGAGGTGTGAAGATTGGTGGAAGACTCATCAACAACCTTCGCTATGCTGATGATACCACATTACTGGCTGAAAGTGAAGATGATCTGAAACATTTGCTTCTCACAATCAAAGAACATAGTCTCAAAATGGGCCTGCACCTTAATGTAAAGAAGACAAAGATCATGACAACTGGCATAATCAACAGGTTCATCGTTGAAGGAGAAGAAATTGAAATCGTGAACAACTTTAACTTACTTGGATCAACTATCAATAAAGAAGCAACAAGCAGTCAAGAAATCAGACGACGCATTGCTCTTGGCAGAATGGCTATGAAAGACCTAGATAAGATTCTCAAGAGCAGAGATGTCTCTCTCCATACAAAGATTCGACTTGTTCAAGCCATGGTACTTTCAATAACATCATATGGATGTGAAAGCTGGACAGTGAAAAAGACAGACAGGAAGAAAATTGATGCCTTTGAATTATGGTGCTGGCGGCGAATACTGTGTATACCATGGACTGCCCGAAGAACAAACCAGTCGGTACTAGAGGAGATCAAACCTAAGCTTTCTTTAGAAGCTCAGATGACAAGACTTCGACTTTCATACTTCGGACACATCATGCGAAGAGAGAGATCATTAGAGAAAGACATCATGCTTGGCAAGATAGAAGGTCAACGCAAAAGAGGAAGGCCAGCAATGAGATGGATCGCTACAATAACAGCAGCTACGGGTACCAGTCTGTCAACAATGAGCCGCCTGACTGAAGACCGAACACAATTTAGGATAGCTATCCAGAGGATCGCCATGAGTCGACTCCGACTCGACGGCACTTAACAACAACAACAACAAGGAACTGAAAACATTTTTTAGGGACAGCGGGGGGGGGGGGAGGCTTTTCTGAAAGGACCAGCTCCACCTTAACCAGGGTGAAACCAGGCTGTTAGTATTAACATTTAAAAAGGAGATAGAGAATCTTTTAAACTAGATAATGGGGAAAAGCCAACAGTTGCCCAAGAGCGCATGGGTCAGGATGATGTATCTTTGAAGGATACTAGCAAACATGAAGTTACAGCATCCCGACAGAGAGGTTCTTATAAAGGTAAAAGTAACCTAGGTGTCTTTAAATAAAAATCTGAGTTGAAAGATTCCAAATTACGCCCATCATCCAATAGCCAGACTGTTAATATGAGCATAAAACAAACTTCAAAATGCTTGTATACAAATTCTAGAAAATAAGATGGTTGAGTTATTATATACAGTATAGCTCTGAATGAAAGGTTAGCTATAACTGGCATCTCAAAGATCTGGTAGAAAGAGTATAACCAATAGGACACTGTGATACCAGTCTATGCACACTATATCACAATGATAAGGTAGGTTACCACTGGTGGAGGGGTGGTTCTATATGTTAAAGAGAACATAGAGTCAAACATGTTAAAAGTTATACAGGAAACAAAATACACTGTAGAATCTCTATAGACAGAAATTCCATGTGAAAAGGGGAAACAATGTGGCAGTGGGGGTACACTACCACATGCCTGGCCAGAATGAACAAAAGACAACAAAGAGCACACCAACCTACTGTGTCCAAAACGCAAAAAAGAAGCAGGACTCACAACACATAGTGGATAGGGGCAAAGGCTGTATTTGGGTATCCAGCGAGGTCAAACCCTATAAGTGTTTTGGCGTTAGCCTTCCTCAGGGGCTTGGGACCTCATGTAAAACAAAGAATAATAAAAAAACACTCATAGATCAAAAACAATATTAATATCAAACCAGGATCTATGCCCGGAAAAAGATATATCGAAATATGACACATAAAACTATGTGCAAACAATAGTAACAATAATAAATTAGCAAACAAAAGATGAAATGATAATTGGTAAAATGGAAAAATCATCAAAAAATACCAAGTTCAAAAGAAGACATGAATAAATATAGTAAAATCATATTAAATAATAAATACAGCAAGAGCTAAAATTGCATGAGCAAAAAAATAATAAATAAAATCATAGCTATACTATAAAGAGCCATAACATACAACATATTATACATCCAAAATCTTTTGATGCATAAACATATGTGGACTCACCTGCAAGCAGGATACTCTATTTAGGCAATTCTGCCAGGGTTATGGCTTAAAAGACCAGCACTATAAATTATAAAACAAGAAAAGTAATGAATACATAGATGAGACACATCAGAAGCAGGCAGTATGGAGTCTGCCAGATTGGAGATCAAATACTATGGAGGATAATTATCACAATGTATCATATTGATAACTAATAGGGGCAAAAGTGTCGATACTAACACTATTTCTAATACTAATTGTGAGTCTAGACCCCACTATAAAGTGATATGCATGAGAGGAACAAAATAATAGAAATCGGAGGGAATGAAGTGGAGAGGAGCCCATGAAGCTACACAAAAGGATGAATCAATTAAGGGGACCATGATATTCCCAAAGTAGAGTAATCCCAAAGTGGAGAAAAACTTGCAAATGTAGCACAAATCAAAATTAACCCCAACTGTGGGTATGAAGTAAAATGTACTCGATCAGTGGTAGTCCAATTAAAACCTGAAGCGGTGCAATAGCACTCGATCTAAAAAACTGAAAACACCACAAGATGTGAATATAAACATCAATATGGACCTGTATACAAACAATTGTACTCTGCCGTAACCAGATATAAACAAAACAAGTAAATATGGTTTAAGTAGCCCATGTATAAAAAATAAGTGGAAAAGCTCTGAATACACCAGAGGCTGACCGCAATGCCTCTAGTTCACTCCCAGAAAAAACATTTTGATATTTAACTATATTTATATACCGCCTTTCACTGGATCATAAATACCACGATTATAGTGAAAATAAAAGAATAAAATAAACTAACCTTAAAAGTGTCTGCTCGATAGTGTTCTTTGTGGTAAGAAACTGTGCGGCAAGCCCATTCACACTCAATTTCAAAGGAGGTAAATCGTGTCTTATATACAAGTAGCCAATCAGAGGCAGCAGTGGCTCCTATCAATAAATACAAACTTAAAAAGCTTTAAAAATAAGACAAAATAAAATCATACACAATAAAACTAGTCCTTAATAAGTCAAATCTCTGGGAAAAATGTATATCTGTACTATGTGGGCTATGTAAAAGCAAGGCAACCCCCATCAAAAATAACCACGTAATCCATGCAGTGATCTGATCAACAATCGCAACAGCTCACATTGAGAAAAAGGAGTAATCAGAACCAAAAATACAACATACAGGATAGAGCTTGATCCTGAATAAACCAATTCATATAAAACATGTGTAAAAAGCAAACGTCTGTACCATATAAGTGTGGGCTGTATTATAAAAACATATTTAAAAAGTTATTATGAGACATACTAAAAACATGAAAAACAGCAGAGTAAGGGGAAAGATCTTTGCTGTTACCTGGGAGTTGCCGCAGGTGTTTCTACCGCGGAGCAGTGTAGCAGGTGGGAGCCGGGTCCCTGCTGGGTCAGCTGCAGGCATTGGAAGGACTTCCTTGGTGCTGAGGACCCCCCCGAGCCCTACAAAGACCAGCGGGAGCTGTATTGTGCTGGGAAAGATCTTTGCTGTTACCTGGGAGTTGCCACGGGTGTTTCTACCGCGGAGCAGTGTAGCAGGTGGGAGCCGGGTTCCTGCTGGGTCAGCTGCAGGCATTGGAAGGACTCCCTTGGTGCTGAGGACCCCCCCCCCCCCCGAGCCCTACAAAGACCAGCGGGAGCTGTATTGTGCTGGGAAAGATCTTTGCTGTTACCTGGGAGTTGCCGCGGGTGTTTCTACCGTGGAGCAGTGTAGCAGGTGGGAGCCAGGTCCCTGCTGGGTCAGCTGCAGGCATTGGAAGGACTCCCTTGGTGCTGAGGACCCCCCCGAGCCCTACAAAGACCAGCGGGAGCTGTATTGTGCTGGGAAAGATCTTTGCTGTTACCTGGGAGTTGCCGCGGGTGTTTCTACCACGGAGCAGTGTAGCAGGTGGGAGCCGGGTCCCTGCTGGGTCAGCTGCAGGCATTGGAAGGACTCCCTTGGTGCTGAGGACCCCCCCCCCCAAAGCCCTACCAAGACCAGCGGGAGCTGTATTGTGCTGGGAAAGATCTTTGCTGTTACCTGGGAGTTGCCGCGGGTGTTTCTACTGCGGAGCAGTGTAGCAGGTGGGAGCCGGGTCCCTGCTGGGTCAGCTGCAGGCATTGGAAGGACTCTCTTGGTGCTGAGGACCCCCCAGAGCCCTACAAAGACCAGCGGGAGATACACGCGGCCGCGTGTTCGCGGCCGGCGTGGTCGTGTCCTAAGGGGCGTGTCACAAGGGGTTCAACACGCTCCTTATGTGCTCCTTCGGTGCTCCTGAGGTTCATGAGCACTGTTTTTCTAAGTGTGGCTATCGATGGGGAAAAGAAAGGCGAAGGGGGCAGGTAAGCCTGCCGCCGATGCAGGATTATGTGTTAAGATAACTGGCCCCATGGATAAACATCTTACTCCCCTGCTATCTGCCAATCAATCTTCGGATGGGGCGTCTCTAAGCCCGGAGGTCCGAACGCCACCTCCCTTCCCCCAGCTTCCGCATTCATCTACGTTTTTGGATACCTCTCTCCATGTTCAAGCTCCGCCACTCTCTCCGGTAGATCCAGCCGTGGTGGAAGAAGGGACTCCCCCCATTTCCAGGGAGGTGACTCTTTCTGACATATGGTCAGCACTGCAAAAGATTGATAGTCGATTGTCTATGACAGTCTCTTCTTTGTGCAAGTTTACTCATTCGGTTGTTGATAAAGTACATGTTATTGATCACCAATTGGCTTCTACTTCTGAGTCGCTTGCCCGTGTTGAATCCTTGGCCCAGTCGTGTAGTGATACTAATCTTTCTCTTATTAAGGATGTTTCCTTACTTTCCTGTCGACTGGAGACACTTGAGAATCAACATCGGGCAAGAAACTTACGTTTCTTGAATTTTCCTCAAACCCATTTGCTTTCCTTTGATGTTTTATTGAAAAAGTACTTTTCTGAGATTTTGCAAATAAGGGAGACCATAGACACAGTTCAAATGTATTGTATTCCAGTGTCTGTCCCACCGAATGCAGAGGGGGTTTCCCCTCCCTCTGATGTGTCGGTGGCACAGGATTTAACTGCTTTTTTGGAGGACTCGCTCGACGTCATCCCCAAGCGTTGCACCTTGGTGGTGACTTTTGGCTCGGAGTCTCTAAAATTGCGGGTTCTTCGGGCTTATTTTAAAAATAAAGATGCCTTATTTTGTGGGTCTAAATTGCAAGTGTTCCCTGACGTGGGCCGGACCACTCAGGCTAGACGTAGACAGTTTTTGGAGTTAAAATCGAGGGTTGTAGCGTTAGGAGCTTCTTTTTTTCTTAAATTTCCTTGCCGTTGTTTAGTTATCTTGGAGGGACGGGATTATGTTTATACGGACGTGGCTCAACTACGTCAGTTATTATTGGATAAGGAGGTTAAGGGGTAAGACTTGGGTGGATTGTATTTATATAAGCTCCCTTATTTGGGGTGTAACACTCTTTTTTGCCTTTTGTATTTTTCTATTTCTTGTGGTTCAAGGATCTTTTCTCTTGATGAGTTTTTTAATGATGGGTTTCATACTTTATTTTGCTTTTGGATGTTGTTATGGATTATGTATATTGCCTTTTTTCTCATATGTAATTAAGCAAAAAACCTAAATAAAGATTTAAAATGGAAAAACAGCAGAGTAATTCAAAGGTCTACTTGAATGTTAAAAACTTATTTAAAAAAGTGCATAACAGAAGACCCCAACACCCACCCTCAATGAAAGTCTTAACACAATAGTAAGCTAGCACAGGTACTATGAAAAATGGGACAGGAACCATATGAAAAAAGGGGAATCATGGATCAAGGTGAAAATTCTAAAAAGGACCATAAAGAGTGGGAGGGGTATATATATCAAAAAACAATCCTGGAAGTATGAATCACCAGACGTAAAACTATGAGAAGAAACATAAAAAGAATAAAATCATAAAAACTCATACAAATAACAACACATCGAGCTAAAACTATAAATTGTATAAACAAGAGAGCAAAACCTACAAAACATGGAAAGCCCAAATGTGAGGGGGTAAAAATGTAAAAAGGATAAAAAACAAGAGATGTGTTACACTACAGAAGCGCTAGTGGAGGGGTCTAGATGAAGAGTACTCCATATCTTGATTCAGTCCATGAGGATGCAGTGCTCATCTGAAACATCAACTTCTGTTCAAAAGGAAGCAATGATTTCCCACCATGCCAGTGTTGATGGACCGCCTTCAAAACCAGAAATCTCAGATCAGACAAAGGGGTATGTTTACTAAACTCCGAAATTGTGCGTGGCCCCGTTAGTGTGCCTGTGCCATATAAGGAGTGGGCGGTTCAGACAGAAAAAAGAAAAAAAAACGGGAGAAAGCGACCGTACTTGTGCGCGTCGAGCAACTGTGCGGGGTCCGTATTAGCGCGTGGGAAGGCTAAGCGTCGCGCTGCTGGGCACACAAACAAACAGAGCCGTAGTACAATGGTGAAGACACTGAGCAATGGTGCAGGGGCCACGGGTTCGAACCCCCACTGGGCGCAATGAACAAGGCTGGCTCAGGCAGTACCTATTATGGGGAGGATTGCTTTAGGAGGGAGCCTAATTTTGTGCAGCAGAAGGTGGCGCACCGATGTGCAAGTACAGGAACAGAGCCACAGCACAATGGTTACGACACTGACCAATGGTGCAGGGGCCATGGGTTCAATCCCCCAAGGTGCCCAATGAAGAAGGCTTACAGAGGCATTATGTATGGGGATGAGTGCTGTAGGGGGCAGGTTAATTTTTTATCTCAGTTAACACTACTAGCAAACGCACTCACAAAGCGTGTTAACATAAGGCGGCCCATAAGGCACATGTTAACGTTCACTGTCCGCCAAGGCACCCTAGAATGTCCCCTATAGGGCCCCATATATGTTGCAGTACAGGGTAATGTATAGTGCACCTTATATGGACGGCAACCATAAGGTGCCCTATAGGGCACCCTATAAAGCACCCTCAGAGGCACCTTATGGGTACAGTACGCTGAGGGTGTTTTTGCTGGCAACAACATATGTACATGACAGTTAGAAAAAACATTGGACAACCCTCTAAAAGAACCCCACTGTAGGTTTGAACCCATGACCTCTGGCTTCACAGGCAGTGACGTAACCATTGGGCTACAGCTCTATAGCTGCCAGCAAGCCCCTGGCTGGCTGCAGAGAGCCGTCACGTCACCACACAGACAGTCTTCTGTGGGAACCAGGATAGGGTTAGGCCACCCGTACCCATGATGCACTGCACATGCAAATCAGCTGTCCACAGATGAACACAAGATGGGGAATGCACCCCAACAGCTCCCCGACCTGGTAGGGGGAAGTGTCCGTGTGCACCCACACAGCACCTCGGCCTGGTAGGGGGTACTGACCGGGTGTTTTACTGGCACAGAGTAGCTACACACCATCACATTGTGCGGGTACTGTGCTCACCCTGAGGGTGCGATGAGGCGCCCAGGACCAGGTCCACAACACCTGCCATGGCTGAAAGAAGCCATGCCGGAGCTCCAAAGCAGTAGTAATCTGAGAGATAGGTAGGTCCTGCAGAAACACCCTGGATTACTCTGTCTGTGTCAGTCAGTGGAACCCCTTATGGATCCCTAGGTGGGCTATGTACCACCATTCCCCTCTCCCCCCTAGGCTGCGGGTGAAAAACAGGGTCCCCTATCAACAGATCCACATTCTACCACCCTGCAATGGTGGCATTAGAGTGGACCATCAACCCCTGTCCTGCTGGGGAACAGACACCCTACAGGGCATCCAAAGCAGCCCTATACACATCCATAACACAATATCAGAGACATTAGGCCAGGATATGCTAAGCTGCACCCTACCGCTATCTGATATTCTCCTGCAGCAAGCCTTCAGCCGCTGCACCCTGCAAGGCGCTCCATCAAGACACATACCAGCTGAGAACAGTCTGCTAGTTAGTCCTGGTGGAAATGCATGCACCCAGAACTGGGATGGCAGCGCACACAAGCAGATAAGTCAGTGACTGGGCCCCACAAGGAAACCCATACATATCACATGAGAGAAATACTATATAGCACTATGGGGGTGCCTAGCCATGCTGGCGTCACTGCACAGTCAGGGTGTAGTGTACCCCCAGCAGCACATACAGAGGTCACCCTGTCTGTGTAGGTGGCGTCCAGCCACTACAATGTCTCTGCCAGTGCCCTATGCCCTGTGCAGATGCATCCTGGCCAGCACACCCTGTCTGAGCTATACCCATGGTACCTTGCTGCTCATTATGCACATTGTCAGGGCAATACTGGCAACAGTGCTGGCAGTGTGGGCTGTGGAAGGTGTTTGCAGCCAACACACACACACTCCCACACATATGCCACTATAGAAGGGTTTATCAGCCTTGCCCACCACACCAGTCCTGGGCACGGTACAGGCATGGATATGCTACGCAGTACTGTTGGTGGTCACTCCCCAGGGTGGTAAACACTGTCAGAGACCAGACCTGAAGCACGCACTGCAGACATCAGACAGATTTTTATGTTGGAGATCAGAGAGCCAAATGTGCTTTAAGTAGGACAGTCTACCTGCCAGTACACATAGCAAACGTTTGAGAGCTGTCCACCGCATACCCAGGTGTAGGGTGGCATTGCTAAGGTATGCAGGTGCTAGTATTGGGAGATGCACGCAGGGCCCAATGTCCTGCCTCTCCAGGAGGCATTGGCCAATGGGGCCTGTGGGTGTGGGTATGTTCGCCTCTGTTGGATGTTGCTTTACGGCAGAGTTTCCCAACTCCAGTCCTGGTGTGCCTACCACTGTTCGGGTTTCCCTGCTGTCCCTCATGGGTATGCATGAGCTACATCTACATGCCATAGGGGTGGTGCATAGATATGCAGCACAGGCATTTGTATTAGCGGCAGCAAGGAGCCGGAATGGTGTATGGTCCTCCAGGACTGCATTTGGGAGACTCTGCTCTAAGTAATGCCCCTGTTCATGGTGTCTGTGATCGGTGTGCGAAAAGATAGGCGTAATACCAATGCGTATGTCCCCAGCAATCCTGGTTTGTCCGTACTATCGCGGTTTAGTTGTGTTAAAAATATGTGGACAGGATTGGCAGTAGTCCCAGCTGGGCTTTGAACCTTTGACCTTCTGTTGTTGCACACACTGTCTGGGTGCACTGCACCACCGTGTTGCCACAGATTGACTGGATTCCCTGGGAAGTCCATGGCTTTACATCCGACAGGGCCTGTCTGTTGCAGTGGACAGTGCCAGCCTGCACATGGATAGGCCACTGTCTTCGGTGGCTAGCAGCCACTGCCCCCCCCCCCCCCACCTGTCCCCTTACGCCAACATGCTGGCATGTCCTTATCTTGGTAAACGCATATGGCCTGATTGAGTTGTGGCACTCCCGGACTGCATTTGGGGGACTTGGCTGTAGGTAATGCCCATTGTCATGGTGTGTGAGCGGGTGTAGGGTAAAATATGGGTGTTTGCACCATGCTTCTGTACTCTGCAATAAAGGGGTGTCTTTACTATCTCTGTTTAGTGGTGGGTAAAATGTGGGGACTGGGCTGGTAGGTGCCACAGCTGGGATTTGAACCTGTGCCTCTCTGGTCCTGTAGGTACTGGCTGTGTCCACTGCACCACACTGTGGCCACAGAGACAGTGCAGTCCCTGGAGATAGGAAACCTGACCAAAAGAGTAGGGAGCCCTGCTCTGCACATTTTTACTGTGGGCTCATTCACCGTGTCTGGCGAAAAAAGTGCAAATAAAACCTGCAACTGAACACAAAAAACAGGGGTAAAAATATAACCAAGCTGGCCAACAGTGATATTAATGGGCACACATAAAAAACACACCCAGGAAAGCTCCACACAAAGGAAATGATTTTTGGAAGGGTCTCCGCTCCGTAGACCCTTCCAAAATTCATTTCTTTTTTTTGTAGCTTTCCTGGGTGTGTTTTTTAGTTTTGCCCATTGCTAGCACTATTGCCCAGCTGGATTATAATTTTTAAACATTTTTGTTGTGGTCATTTTGGGTTTTATATGCACTTTTGTTCTGTGCACATGTATCACACTGCTCACATTTTGTAGGTTTCCCCGGTTTTGCTGTACATTGCTGACGGAAATGGTTTCTCTTCCCTTTAAATGCCCTCTACCGCGAGTGTTTCACTCGCGCTATTTTTAACGTGTACATTCGGCCCCGATACTGTGCGGGGAGCCTCTCCCCTCCCCTTCCCCGCCCATTAACCCCGTCTCTCCGCCCCTCGGGTCCCTTCCTCCGCCCTCCGTTAGCCTTTCCACGCCTCTATCGGACATTTGCGGGCCCGTACTTCTGCGGGGCCCGTTAGTGTGTCGCGCACATGCGCGGGGGTTCATCGCACTTGTGCGGAGCACTTAAGTGCTGCTTTTAGTGCGTTATTGTGCGGCACGCAATTGTGCGGTTTTTAGTAAACATGCCCCAAAGTGTGTGCCTTCTCTCTCCAATGGGTCATCAAAGGTTTCTTTCAAATCCACATTTCAAGCAGCTGCGATATAATACAATGCGGACCCATACACTCCACTTGATCTTGCCAATATAAATAAGCTGACAAGGACAAATGGTGGCATAGATAACATGTTCTGTGCTGCAGTTCGTAAAACCAGTAAGAAAAAAAACGTGCTTGGGTCCGTGGATAAACAAAGCAAGCTTTGGTATCAATTGCATGTGTACAGACCGAACATTGTCCACATTTAAAATGCCCAACCACTTTAGGCTTGCAATGTGGTACAGGTAGAGCTGAAGGCACAAGAAGATTAGACAGACTTGGATTGTTCCTATATGCAATGGTAACTTTTTGTGAGGTAAAAGCAGGGATTGTTTGAAAGATGTGCCAGTATTCCCTGATAATTCTTGAAATTTGTCTCGAATGGGTTGAAAAAAAGGAGTGGACAAATCATCTTATTTGGTTGTTGATATGCCTTAAAAAGTAAGGAGGCTCAATCAATATCAGCCGCCCTCCTATATGCTGTGTTCACAAATCTTCATGAATAGCCCCCTTTTACCAAAGCTATCACATAATTCTCTAGCATTCCTCTCTAAATCTTGTTGATCAGAACAAATACGTTTAAATAAAAATTGGCTAATCAGCAGATTGTTCTTGAGGGAACTATTGTGAAAGCTCTTATAGTGTAAAAAATAATTCCAGTCTGTGGGTTTACAGTACATAAAATCGTAATAAAACACTCTTTACCTTTATTACTCTTGATATCCAAGTAAGAGAGCTCTTCTCTACTCAATTGTGCCTGAAACTGTACATTGTTGTCAAGGATATTAAGCTAATCTAAAAAGCACTCTAAATGATTCTGATCTCCATCCCAAATTAAAAGAACACTTCCATAGTTTCACACAACCCTTAAAGGGATGATTAGTTTAAAAAAACAGATTCAAATGTGCCACATATAAATTGGCAATGTCTGGTGCCACGGAGGACCCTATAGCCACCCCTTTTGTTTGTTTCTAAAACAATCCACACAACCAGAAAAAAATCTCAGTCAGGGCCAGCCTGGACAACTGCATGAGAAAATCAGGGAGATCCTTCTATGCTGTATACGGTCTAAAAGTGTCTGCTCCACCATTAAAATGGCTTCTTTCTGCGGGACATTAGTATAAAGAGAGGAAATATCTAAAGTGACTAAAATCAAGTCCTCATGATATCCATCAAAATCCTGAAACTGTGAGAAGGGTTCAAAAAGGACCCTATAGCTCAGTGGTTCTCAACCCAGTCGGTCTGGGACCTCCAGGCCAGTCAGGTTTTCAGGATATCCACAATGAATATGCATGAGATAGATCTGCATGCATTGCTTCCATTGTATGCAGATCTATCTCATGCATATTCATTGTGGATACTCTGAAAACCTGATTCATCACTACTAAAGTGCCCTCTTTGTCTGCTGTTTTGATCACAATCCTATGGTTAGATTGAAGGGAATCAAGGGCTATTCTCTGTACCTTAATAATGTTATATTGATGAGGAAAAATCTCGCCTATCTTTAAGACTAAGACTATGTATGTGGGTAGCAATGAAAATCATTGCGACCCATGTAGCCTCTGCAGCTGCCAGGGCATCTGGGCTAACCCGGATTTTCACTTCCGCCGGCCCAACTATCTTTGAAGCTCAGACCAAACGTATTCCACACTTTAAAAAAAAGGTGGAAGAAAAGCCAAATGACAGCCAATATGGCTTACAGGTAAGGTTAGAGAGGCTCTTAAGGCTAAGATAGAATCTTTCAGAAAATGAATAAAGGACCAAATGACAAAAACAGAAAACAGAAGAAGTATACTAACAAGATAAATCCAAGACAGTGATAAGGCTGGCAAAGAGAGAATTTGAAAAGAAGCTTGCCCTGGAAGCAAAAGCACATGATAAAAACTTTTTCAAGTATATTCACAGCAAAATACCTGTGAGAGTGTCAGTTGCATTATTATATGATAGAGGGGTAAAGGAGGCAATAAGAGAGCACAAGGCCATAGCTTCAGTCTTTACTGACGTTGGAGACTTAGCTATGCCAGAAATGATATTTAAAGGTGAGGAAGTGAAAAAAAATGTTGACGATAAACGAAAGAATAGCAAATCATTTGGATTGGATGGCATACATCCCAGGGTGCTGAAAGAATTGAAACATTTATTTATTATTTATTGCTCTAGAAATCAAAGTGATTTATATATAACAATATCAATCAACTTTGTTACATAGAACATAACATAAGAAATGCCTTATTAGGTCAGAACAAGGTCCATCAAGCCCAGTATCCTGTTTCCAACAATGGTCAATCCAAGTCACAAGTACCTGGCAAATTTCCCAAGGAGGTACACAGGTTCCACAATGGTTGTCCCAGGGCAAGCAGTGGATTTCCCGGGTCCTCTTTAATAATGGTTTATGGATCTTTCTTGCAGGAACTTGTCCAAACCTTTGTTAAACCCAGCTATACTAACAGCTTTTACTACATTCTCTGGTAACGAATTTTAGAGTTTGATTATGCGTTGAGTGAAAAAATATTTTCTCTTATTAGTCTTAAATGGGTTGCATTGTAGCTTCATTGTGTGCCCTCTAGTCTTTCTACTTTTTGATGGCATAAGCAATCAATCTACGTTTACCTGTTCTACTACATTCATTAATTTATAGACTTCTATCGTATCCCCCCCTCCTCAGACGTCTCTTTTCCAAGTTGAAGAGCCCCAACCTTTTAAGCCTCTCCTCATAGGGGTATCTTTCCATTCCCTTTACCATTTTTATCATTCTTCTTTGTACCTTTTCTAATTCAGCTATATCCTTTTACACACAAGATTCAAAGTACGGTCTCAGCATGGAATGATACATTCTCCATTTCTTTCCTTATGATTCCTAGCATTCTAGAAACATAGAAACATGACGACAGAAAAAGACCCCATGGCCTATCTAGTCTGTCCTTCCATATCAACAACAGTCCCATTTTTTCCTTTAGAGATCCTCTGTGTTTGTCCCATGCTTTTTTGAATTCAGATAGTGTTCTCATCTCTACCACCTCCACTGGGAGACTATTCCACAGATCCACCACTCTTTCCGTAAAGAAATATTTCCGTATATCACTCCTGAATCTATCCCCCTTCACCGTCATCCCATGTCCCCTCGTAGCAGAACTTGCTTTCAATTGAAAGAGGCTCTCCCCCTGTACATTTATGCCATGGTGGTATTTAAACATCTCAATCATATCACCTCTATCCCGCCTTTCCTCTAAGGTGTACATATTAAGATCCTTAAGTCTGTCCTCATATGCTTTATAATGAAGACCACTAACCATTTTAGTAGCCACCTTCTGTAATGACTCCATCCTGTTTATATCCTTTTGAAGGTGCAGTCTCCAGAATTGCACACTATACTGCAAATGAAGTTGCACCAAAGACTTATACAGAGGCACTATCACCTCCTTTTTTCTGCTAGCCATTCCTCTCCTTATGCACCCAAGCATCCTTCTAGCTTTTGCCGTCGCCTTTTCTACCTGTTTAGATACTTTAAGATCATCTATTTGCTTTCTTGGCCACCGCTGCACACTGGGCGGAGGGTTTCAATGTATTATCCATGATAACAAGACAAAGGAGCTGGTGCATAGAAGGGCGGTCAACCCCAACACGTTTCGGCCGTACCAACCTTCTTCAGGGGGTGTAAACCTCAAATAACAAAGCATCTATAAAATAATAAATAATAAGAAAACAAATCTTAAAAACACAGTACCTGATACACATAAAGAGTATCAATAAACAAAGGAAGAATTAAAATAAGTAGATGCATAAAAGACCATTGGAAATGATAAACATATAAGAAGCAATGGGCATATAAAAACAGTAATATCCAGAAAAAAATGTGACATAAAAACAACAAATGTCATAAAAAGTACAGAAAAAAACCACTTTGGGGCCCCATAAATTTGCAAACAAATGCTACGTCACAAGGGATAGTGCCCAGTGGACAAATTAAAAGGTTAATATCTATACCTGTGAGGGATGAGGAGGACATGGACGGCTAAACATTAAATTTAAAAATTGATGAACCCATTACTGATCTTATTAATACTGCTACTAGAAAAAATTGAATGTGTTAAAAAAATACCTGAATGCTAAAGCCACCAACAAGCAAGCTCTAGAGGCTGAGTAATGTAGATCTATATTCTAAGTCCAACAACGAGCAAGCTATGAGCTGAGTAGTGTAGTTCTATGTTGAAAACACAAAAAAATCATAATTACTAACATTATATGTTGTGATATAAATACAATCAAAGAAAGGAGAAAACATAAATTAACTTGCCTCCAAACAGTGTAAGACCACAATGCTGCAAAGTTGCTAAGAAATGAACCAAAGGGGACTAACAGTCTTTATATACTAATGCTGAATTTTGCGCCAAAGGGAAGGTCAAAGTTCAAAACTGAGTGACCATCAAGCATAAGAAAGTCAAAACAAACAAAGCAATAAAAATATGTTGTGTGACATTAAAATCAACCCTTTGAAGTTGAAAAAAGCGCTAGGGACAGCTGTCTATTATGAGAGTGGAACCATGCACCTAACACAAAACAAAAAGGAGGGAATTTGGATATTCGCGGGAACAGTGCTCATATGTTGCTAAGGCTATGTAAAGTACTAAGAATAAGTGTAAGCCCACTGTGACAATCATGAAGGAACACCCCAAAAAAAGAAAAGAAAACTAAAGTGGAGCCCAAAAATCAATGATCGGGAACATCAAGAAACATGATGGTACTATAAATGTTATGTAAACTAAGGCAAATGGTGGCTAGACCATCAATATTAATGTAACCATATAAATGGGAAATAAAAGAACATGAAAACACAAGCGCCAGGTATCCATAAGAATTTAACAACATGAGGCAACAGACCATGCCAAAAAGCCCATAGAGCCATTAATAGGAATATTCTAAGAGCACCAAAAAGACAAGTAAAAATAAAACCTTAATATCGACCATAAGAAATAAATAAATAATAAAACAAAAACTTAACATGTTCCATATAAGAACAGAAGATATGTTGTACTGGGTCAGACCAAGGTTCATCAAGCCCAGTATCCTGTTTCCAACAGTAGCCAATCTAGTTCACAAGTACCTAGCAGTTTCCCCAAAAGACACAGGTTCCACAATGCTTGTATTGGGGCAGGTAGTGGATATTCTGGGTCCCCTTTAACAACGGTTTATGGACCTTTCCTCCAGGAACTTGTCCAAACCTGACTATGCTAAACCGCACTGATGCAGAATAGTGCGGTATATAAGAGAATGTAAATAAATAAATAAACAGCTTCTAGTACATCCTCTGGTAGCAAATTCCAGAGTTTGATTACACGTTGAGTGAAAAAATATTTTCTCTTATGAGTCTTAAATAGCTTACCCTGGAGAGGTCACGTGCCACATGGGCAAGTGAGGACATTTTTCACTTGCTCCGGGACCACCGCGGCAAAATCGGCATAAAAACGGCGTTTTGAGCTCCTGGTGATCGGTGCCGACTGCGGGAAAAGTAACTTTAATTTAGCCCCCATACTCTGCTGCCTTTTGGTATTCCTGGATGCCGCTCCCGGTGCGGAGAGAGAGGGAGAAGGAGAAGGCGCCCAAATCTCGGGCCACAACAGCATCGGAGATGCACCCCGCTTCCCCGGGCGGGGAGAGTGGAGACTCGGCGTCGGAAGATTTGGCAAAGGAAGTGGCCCGACATCTAAATCCCAAGTTCGACCAAATCCTCACCAAATTGGAGGCGATGGGGGAGACCATGGCAGCACAGGGCCAGCGAATTGAAGAACTGGAACACCGTGTGTCAGCGATCGAAGATGATGACGGCCGGCAAGAGAGAATGCACGCGGATACACAAGCACAGCTCTTGGCGCTGCAAAACAAGGTGGATGACCTGGAAAATCGTTCCCGCCGGAGCAACCTCCGGCTGGTGGGCATCCCCGAAGCAACCACTGACCTTCAGCTGCTGCCGCTCATCGAAAAATGGCTCCCGGAAGAGCTGGGCCTACCCACGTTGGTTGGAGACCTGAAAGTGGAGCGCGCCCATAGGATCGGGCCTTGGTCCGAGACCAGAGCCAGACCCCGAGTGGTCATTGCGAAAATTCTGAACTTTGCTCATAAGGAGCGCCTTCTCAGAGCCTACCGACAGCATGAGGGTCTGCTATGGCACAACTCCAAAATTCTGCTGTTTCAGGATTACTCCACCGCGGTGTCTGCGAAGCGTAAGGAGTTCTCCCAGGTATGCACGGCTCTGTTTGAGAGGAAGATTCGCTTCTCCCTGACCTTCCCGGCGACGCTAAAAGTTCACCATCAGGGCCGTAATTTGACATTCGCGACCGCGGGAGAGGCCAAATCCTTCTTAACTCAATTACAAAGGGAGCAGCCGGCTCAGGCAGCGGCGGGCGCTGCGGACTCAGTGCAATGAACTCGCATGACCCATGCTGCTCCTACTGTTGGTCTCAGCTATGTGGAAGCGGCACATCTCCGAGAGAGAGGGGATCTCTCCAGGGAGGGTAGCTACCGGGACCTGATGCCATACTCCAACAACCTCCTGGAAGTTTGTGCCTCATTGAACCATGGGAGCCTATTGCCATGTTGCCATTCTGCTATATTCTCTGTCTATACTGTAAAAAGTATGTTTGGTCGTTGAATTTCCTAGGGATCGTGGGGTAAAGTGAGTATGTGAGACCTACACCCATTCCCCTCACCACTGTGGTCCTTTTCCTATCCCCTTCTTGGATGGCCGGGGTGGGGCTGGGGGAGTTAAGAAGTATTTGTAGCAATTTGTTTAAGCCAATATCTGTCCCCAGCAGCCAAGCCGAATATAGTGTGGGGGGGGGGGGCGGTGGAGGGCTTCGGAGGGAGGGGGGACCCCGGGATTAATAGAAAGCACTGGGGCTAGATGTATCTCCGCGGTGGTCCCGCGGTGCGCAGAGGTGACCTTACTCAGTTTTAGACTGAGGTGGGAAGTGCGTTACTCAGGGGGGAAGGTTGTATGGAGGGGGGGAGAGGAGGATGGGGTGGTTGAGAGCGTGGGAGGGAAGGGGGGTGGGCGGAGGGGGGGGAAGGGGGGGGGAATGGGGGGTCCTTACGGTCACACCCGGGCAAGACAGCCTCTTGTACGGGGGGGAGTCGGATTCTGGAGATGGGGGGCGTCCCAGGCTGGGGGGACCCTCTCCCAACCATTGGCATTGATATGGGTGAAAATGTTCTTTAATATTGTATTACTCTGAAAATTATTTCTTGGAATGTCTGTGGGCTGGGGAGTCCCATTAAAAGATCCAAAATTCTGCAAGCTTTGGCCCGGCAGAGAGCAGATATTGCCTTGCTCCAAGAAACCCACCAGACAGAGGAAGAGCATCGCAAACTCCAACGAGGCTGGGTGGGGCAAGTCTGGGGGGCCCCTGCTGTGGGTAGAAAGGGGGGCATGGTGGTACTTATTCACAAAAATATCCGCTTTGAGGTTCACCAACAGATCCTAGATCCTACAGGGCGTTTCATTGTGCTACATGGTCTATTGGGGGGGCGATCGGTCCTTCTCGGTAACCTCTACTGTCCTAATGTTTTGGATGCAGCTCTGTATTCTCGCCTGGCATCACGAATTGAACAACTTCCAGAGCTGCCTTTGATTTTGGGTGGCGATTTCAATGGAGTAATGGATGTAGTGCTGGATACCTCGCGGGAAGGGGGTCCCAGGGATCGCCTTCACTCGGCCCGTGCACTCCAGCGGCTGTGCATCCGCTTGGGGTTGGTTGATCCCTGGCGGCTTCTGCATTCGGAGGAAAGGGATTATACGCACCAGTCCCGTGCACATGGGACCAGCGCCAGAATCGATTATTTACTGCTTTCTAAAAGTCTGTTTGTCAAGGTGACGGATGCGCGGATAGGTCCCACGGAGATTTCTGACCACGCTCCGATCTGGCTAACGTTACAGGGGGTGGGTGACAATCCAGGGGCGCGCATCTGGCGTTTTCCGCTGGAATTATACAGGGATACCCAATTCCGTCAGTTTTTGGTCCGCCGTTGGCAGGAGTTTGAGTCCGATCACGTCGGACATCAGGCTGAACCCGAGCTTGTATGGGAGACGGCTAAGGTGGTCCTAAGGGGCGATATCATTGGCTACATGGCTCGAAAGCGGAGGCTCCGGGCCGAACAAATTATCCGACTTGAAAGACTCGTTACGAAGCTTCGCCGATGGCATGCCTGCACCCCAAGTCTGGCCCTTAAAACACAGCTGTGGGAAACACAAACGGCCCTGAATGAACTCCTGCACCAGCGGGCTAAAAAGTCGGCGCTGTATTATCGCTACCAACTATACTGCCACGGGGATAAACCGGGCAAATTGTTGGCGCGCTGCCTGCGGGGCCCCCGAGGGTCGCGTATGATAGCGGCCGTTAGGGATGACCAAGGGACCCTTCATAGGGACAATTTGCAGATTGCCCAGGTTTTCCGGTCCTTTTTTCGGACTCTTTATTCAGCGGATGAGGGCTCCCCGGAACGGATGGTGTCATATCTACAGGGCCCAGATTTGCCGCGGTTAAGTGAGCCGGAGAGGGCGCTCCTAGATCAACCGCTGACTCTCCAAGAGGTGCAGCAGGCTATTGCTAGGGCGAGCTGTTACAAGTCTCCGGGCCCAGATGGACTGGGGGCGGAGATGTATAAGATCCTCAATAATCATATTTCCCCTGCACTGGTGGCCCTTCACACTAAAAGGACCGAACAGGGCGGCTTCCGCTGGGGGGGGAACCAGGCCTATATTACGCTCTTCCCTAAGCCTGGGAAAGACCCCTTACAGGCCGCGTCCTATCGTCCCATTTCACTACTCAACTTTGATGTTAAGCTTTTGGCTAAGATCTTGGCGGATCGCCTGGCAGGCGTGTTAGGTCAATTGGTTCATGATTCGCAGGTGGGCTTTGTCAGGCAGCGTCACGTGGTCCGTAATCTCCGTAAAATCCTCTCCTCGCTGGAATGGGTGAGCCGACGACGACTCCCCTCGTTGTTAGTAAGCTTTGACGCGGAGAAAGCCTTTGACAGGGTGGATTGGAAATATCTCAAGTTCTTGCTCCCGTATTATGGCTTGGGGCCTGTTTTTTGCAAGATGGTTCACAGCCTATATGCGGATCCGACGGCGGCCATTTACTGTAACGGGGTCCTATCTGATCCTTTTTCCTTACACCGGGGTACCCGACAAGGATGTCCCCTGTCTCCCTTACTGTTTGTGCTCTCCCTGGATCCCTTGATACGGAGCGTGGAACAATCTCTGGAGATCAAGGGCATCTGTATGGGTTCTCACGTGTTCAAACTGTCGGCCTTCGCGGACGATTTGTTGGTACATTTATCCTCCCCCCAGGTCTCACTTTCATCCTTGCTACAGGAATTTCACCGCTTTGGACGCTTTGCAGGTTTAGCTATTAATATGGAAAAATCCGAAGCACTCGATGTGTTGGGCCTTTTGAAGGCTGGATGGCAGGGGGTATTTCCTCTCAGATGGGCCGAGGAGTATTTCACGTACTTAGGTATTCGGCTAACGTGCCAACCGACTCGGTTGTATCGTTGTAACTTAGAATGGACGTTGAGTAAGCTGCGAGAGCAATTGTTGGCCTGGAAATCTCTCCCCCTTTCCTTGTCAGGGAAGATCGCGGTGATTAAGATGGTCATTCTGCCACGGATCCTTTACTGGATGCAAACTCTACCGGTATGGCTACAGCGGGGTGACCTCCGGAGGATTGAGGGGGTGATCCGGGGGTTCCTATGGAACGGTAAGAAGGCGCGGATACCGTTTAGTCGGCTAGTGGGGAAATGGGAACAGGGTGGGATGGGTCTCCCGGACTTAGAGGCATATGCCCTGGCTTGTCAGTCGCGCCACTTAAGCGACTGGCTGGGGGGCACGGAGGTTTATACGCCGGTGGCCTTGGAAGAGGCGCTGGCGGCTCCAAATGCTTTGCTGGCTCTGTTGCATTTTGACAATCGGTTGTGTTGGGGCAAAGTTGAAGACAGTGTGCTTTTGGGATCGGTCAGGTGGACTTGGCGGCGGTTGAATGGGTACTGGGGGGAGAATTGGCGAGTCTCCAGTTGGCTGCCGCTGAAGGGCAATGCGCAGTTTACTCCGGGGTCTGACACGGGTGCGTTCTCGGTCTGGATTCGACAAGGTATCGGTAATGTGGGCCATGTGGTCGACCTTTCGGGGAACTGTAAACAATTCCGGACTCTGAGGGAGGAATATGGAATACCGTCCGGACACTATTTCGCCTATCTGCAGCTCTCCCACTACGTACATTCATTATCGGTTGTAGACCTCCGGGCGGAGCGCTCCGCGAGAATTATTGAGTTCTTCGGGTTGGGGGGGGAGGAACCGCCTTCCATTCGTGGGTTGCGGAATAGGGTGGCTCCCTTTAGGCCGATCGCTGATTATAGCTCGGTGGAGCTTGCCTGGGCGGCGGAAATGGGCAGCGCGGTACCTCCTGGCGCGGTGCGGGCAGCTTTACAACATCTCACAGAGCTGGCTGTGGGGGCTCGCTGGAGGGAAATACAATTTAAGTGCATCACTAGGGCACATTTTTCTCCCCGACGGGCCCTCCGCAGTCACCTTACCACCGATGGGAGCTGTCCGCGCTGCTCCGAGTCTCTTGCTACGCTGTTCCATATGTGGTGGGGGTGCCGCATCATACGGCCATATTGGGCAAAAATCTGTACCTTCTTGGTACACGTGTTAGGGCAGCGGGTAGGCTGGGATGGGTCTTTAGTGGTGTTAGATAGACTATGCCCCACCCAGCCCAAAGGGAAATGGGAGCGTTTGCTGGTGCGCAAAGCCTGTCTGGTGGGTAAGGGTCCTCTTCTGCGAAAGTGGAGGGAACCACATCCACCCTCCTACTGGGAATGGCGTAATGCCTTCCATCAATTGATGCTTTGGGAATGCCGCCGCGCTCGGGGCAGTGTGCGACGGTGGCCGGCCTTTCAGAGGCTCTGGGACCCCTACATTCAAATGTTGAGCCCGGGCGTTCGCAATGAGATTTTGCAAATGGGGTGTTAACCCCCCGGAAAAGATGATTCTTTATGGGTTGGGTCTGTGACTGTAAGGTGGGTGGGGGGGGGGGAGTGGGGGACGGTTGGGGATGAATATCAAAAATTTACACCTGGCTGTTAATTTTGCTCTGAAGGGGGATCAGAGTCCACCCCTCTCGGAGCTAGTTATTGTTGTGATTTGTTTGTCTCCTGGTGTTCCAAAATAAAGTTTATAAAAAAAAAAAAAAAGCTTACCCTGTAGCTTCATTGCATGCCCCCTAGTCTTTCTATATTTTAATGGTGTAAACAATCAATCTACATTTACCCATTCCACTCCATTCATTAATTTCTAGACTTCTATCATATCTCTCCTCAGCTGTCTCTTTTTGAGGTTGAAGAGCCCTAACCTTTTTAGTCTCTCTTCATAGGGGTATCCTTCCATCCCCTTTACCATTTTGGTGGCTCTTTTCTGTACATTTTCTAATAACGCTATATCCTTTTTTAAGAAACAGCGAACAGAATTGCACACAATATTCAAGGTGTGGTCGCACCATGGAACGACAGAGAGGCGTTATAATAGCCTTTGTTTTATTCTCCATTCCTTTCCTTATGATACCTAGCATTCTATTTGCTCGCTTGGCCGCTGCTGCACACTGGGCGGAGGGTTTTAATATGTTATCCACAATGACGCCTAAATCTTTTTCCTGGGTAGTGGTTCCTAATGTGGAACCTTGCATCATGTAACCATAGTTTGGGTTTTTAACAGCTTTAAATAGTTTTGTGTCATCTGAAAATTTGATAACCTCTCTCATTATTCCCTTTTCCAGGTCATTTATGAATATGTCATAAAGCAGCGGACCCAGCACAGATCCCTGGGGTACACCACTATTCACCTTTCTCCATTGGAAAAATTGGCATTTAGCTCTACCCTCTGCTTTCTATCTTTTAACCAGTTCCTGATCCACAATAGTACACTGCCTCCTATCCTATGACTTTTCATTTTGCCAAAAGTCTCTCATGAGGGACCTTGTCAAAGATTTTCTGAAAGTCCAGATACACTATATCAACCGATTGACCTTTGTCTACTTGTTTATTCACATCTTCAAAAAAACATAACAGATTAGTTAGACAAGACCTTCCTTGGCTACAGCCATGTTGGCTGTCTCCCATTAAGCCATGACTATCTATCTACATGTTGAGTAATTTTGTTCTTTATGATGGTTTCTATTATTTTTCCCGGTACTGAGTCAGGCTCACTAGTCTGTAGTTTCCTGGATCACCCCTGGAACCCTTTTTAAAAATTGGCATTTCATTGGCCATCCTCCAATCTTTACAGATGATTTTAATGATAGTTCACAGATTACTAATAGTAGGCCTGCAATCTCATATTTCAGTTCTTCCAACACCTTTGGCTATATATCATCCGGTCCAGGTGATTTGCTACTCTTCAGTTTATCTAAAAGTTGTAATACATCTTCCCAGTGTATCGATATTTATTTCAATTCTTCTGCAGCTTCACCTTTAAATACCATTTCAGTTATGGGTAACATCCCCATATCTTCCCAGTAAAGACTGAAGCAAAGAATTTTATTCAGTCTCTCCGCTATGGCCTTGTCCCCTCTTAGTGGCCCTTTTACCCCTCTATCATCTAATAGTCCAACTGACTCTCACAGGTTTTCTGCTATGAATGTACTTGAAAAAGTCTTTATTATGCGTTTTTGCTTCTACAGCAAGCTTCTTCTCAAATTCTCTCTTTGCCAGCCTTATCAATGTTTTGCATCTAACTTGTCAGTGCTTGTTTTCCCATTTTCCGTCATTTAGGTGCTTTTTCCATTTCCTGAAAGATGCTTTTTTGGAAACAACAGCCTCTCTGTCCTCACCTTAAACCATACTGGCAATTTTTTGGACTACATTACACTTTACCTAAAGCGGGGAATACAGCTGGTCTAGGCTTCCAAGATAATATTTTTAAACACCACCCAAGCTTGATGTAAATCTTTAACCATTGCCACTGCTCCTTTTAGTTTTTTCTTAACTATTTTCCTCATTTTATCATAGTCTCCCTTTTGAAAGTTAGAAGGTAGTACTGTGGACTTCCTTACCCTCCCTTCTCCATTTATTAAATCAAATGCAATCATGCTATGATCACTATTGCCAAGTGGCCACAACACCCTTATCTCTTGCACCAGATCTTGGGTTCAACTAAGGACTAGGTCCAAAATAGCTTCCCCCTTTGGTCAGTTCATGAACCAGCTGCTCCAAGCAGCAGTCATTTATTTCATCTAGAAACTGTGCTGTAACCTTTGGTAGCTTCCCTGATTTCTTTGAGCATTTCATTATCTATTTGTTTTATTCTGGCCAGGCAATTGATAGTATACCCCCACTGCCATCGCCGTCCCCTTTTTACATGGAATTTCAATCCATAGAGATTTACCGTGCACTTTGTTTCCTGCAATTCTGTAATCCTGTGTGACTCAATGCCATCTCTAACACAGAGTGCAACCCCTCCAGCAATTTGATCTACTCTATAATTGCCATATAATTTGTACCCAGGTATCACACCATGTCTCTGAGATACCAATCATATATAACCTCTCATTTAGTGCTATATATTCTCTCACATCTTATTTTTTAGACTTCAAGCATTTGCACACAAGCATTTTTGAGACTGTATTTTATTCATATTAATCTGGTTATCGGTAGGCAAGGGTAATTTGGAATCTTTAAGCTCTGTCTGCTCTGTACTCAAGGGCATTTGGGTTACTTTTGCCTTTATTGGAACCTCTCTGCTGATATGCCCTAACTTCAGTCTTTTTCTAGTATCCTTCAAGGATACATTATTCTGAACCATACACTCTTGGGTGACTGTTGGCTTTCCCCTATTATCTAGTTTAAAAGCTGCTCTATCTCCATTTTAAAGTTTAATGCCAGCAGTCTGGTTCTGTTCAGGTTACGGTGGAGCCCATCCCTTCGGAAGAGCCCCTCCTTTCCCCAGAATGTTCCCCAGTTCCTAACAAATCCAAAACCCTCATCCGTGCACCATGGTCTCATCCACGCATTGAGACTCCGGAGCTCTGCCTGCCTTTTGGGTCCTGCACGTGGAACAGGAAGCATTTCAGAGAACGCTACTCTGGAAGTTCCGGATTTCAACGTCCTACCTAAAATCCTAAATTTACCCTGCAGATCCTCCCTACCACACTTTCCTATGTCATTGGTACCAACATGTACCAAGACAGCAGACTCTCCCAGCACTATCTAAGACCTTGTCTCGGTGGAGCGTAAAGTCCGCTACCTTCGCACCAGGCAAGCATGTTACCAGGTGATCCTCATGTCCACCAGCCACCCAGCTATCTACATGCCTAATGATCAAATCACCAACTACAACAGCTGTCCTAACCCTTCCTCGTGGGCACATAGTCCTGGAGAAACCTCCTCAGTGTGAGAGGACAGGTCCTAGCTACAGGATCACTTCCTGCTGCACTAGGGTGATGCTCTCCTCTCTCCTCCATGGCAACAGGGATGCTGCCAGACTGGAGGTGGGACTTCTGTACTATATTCCTGTAGGTCTCATCTATGTACCTCTGCCTCTTACTTATGTCCTCCAAGTCTGCTACTCTAGCCTCCAGAGATCGGACTTGTTCCCTGAGAGCAAAGAGCTCCTTGCACCTAGTGCAAACTTAAGACCCCTCACGAACTGGGAGAAAATCATACATGTGACACTCAGTGCAAAAGACTGGAAACCCCCCCATCTCGCTGCTGGACTGCTGTCTGCATCTTAGTTTTAAGGTTGTATTTAGGTATTTAAGTTCTTTACTTACTAAGGGTTGCTGGGAATACTTACACTAATAAAACTATACCTAATGTACTGTGTTCACCTGAAGCTTAATTAATCTCAGGTTTTTAATGTATACCTGATGAGGATAAACAGTTGCACCAGAGAGTGAATATGGCACCTCATTTCCTTTAAGAGGTTTAAGCACCTATAAAGCTACAATTATCCCATGGGTGGGTGGGTGTTGGGGAGGGAGGGAGGGGGGAAAGAAGACTTATTAAAAGCTGGCTACTACACAGTACCCTGTCCTGTACTTCTAAGATAATCTGTGACCAATTTCCTGGCTGATTCACACAGCCCTTGCTTGGATAGAGGGAGTCTTCAGTTCTAAATTTAACCAGAAAGCTCTCTGCTGTATTTAAATTTAAACAGAAAGCTCTTTGCTGCTGCTAGGCTCTGACTGAGTATTAAATTTAAACTAGAAGCTCTCTGCTTGGTTTTAAACTTAAATTAAAAACTCAACAGGTAGCTTTCAGTTTAACTAAAAGCTCTTTGCTGATATTAGGCCCTGATTGATTTAACAAATACACTGGATTTACAGATTAATCAGCTTTAATCTAAAGAATTCCTTTTTCACCAAGATTTAGAAAAATTCCCAGAAGTAAATACTTACAATTGCAGATCTCTCTCCAGAAGTAGCAGTCCCTTTTTGTAGTCCTTCATATTAAAACCAGAAATAAAAATGAAGGGAACCTCCAAGAGCAGAGATCAGACAAAGATGCTCACGGAAATTGCTACAGTGCTCCCAAAAAACCAACAAGGTGAGGACGACTATAGGACAGGTAATGTATATGGCCTGGATGAACAAATCTATGTCATCCAGGAGTGAATTTTGGCAATGAAAACCAGATTATAAAAATGAATGATTACAAAAAAAGGTTTGACACCACCATTGGAGACTAGCCCCGAACATTTTAGAAAGAGGAGTCATAGTACTGTAGAGGAACCCTTGGATTCTTTATCTCCCCTCTTTCCGTCAGCCCCCCTCCCTCCCCCCCCCCCCGACTAAATCAAAATCAACCCCTACATCAGGGTTTTTCAATGGACTCGCTCTAGAAAGGGGAGGCCAGAAACAAGGGACACACCTTCCACAACAAACACGAGAACATCACCAGACTTATTAGATGGAAATAGGCAAAGGGAGTGGAAGGAATGACAGGTTCCAGAATACAATGGATTGGGAGAGATAGAGTGTATTTTTAATCTATCAGACTACGTACTCCAGCAGGAAGACATTAGGGTTTTAAAAAAGACATCCTTTTTACCTATTAGAAAATAGGATGCTTTCACCACTCAGGTGAAAGCATCATATTTATTTATTGATACTCTTTATGTGTATCAGATATTGTATTTTTAAGTTTTGTGTTTTCATTATTGTTTTATATATGCTTTTTTATTTGAGGTTTGCACCTCCCCTGAAGAAGGCCGGAAGGGCCAAAACGCATTGGGGTTTACAATAAAGTCCTTTGACCGCCCTTCTATGCACTGGCTTCTTTGTCTTGTCTAGTACACTGCAGGTGTGGTTTGCTTCTTGTGGAACTGTTGTTATCCATGATGATGCCTAAATCTTTTTCCTGGGTGGTGGTTTCTAAAGTGGTACCTAGCATCGTGTAAGCATAGTTTGGGTTGCTCTTTCCTAAGTGCATAACGTTTCACTTGTCCACATTAAATTTCATCTGCCATTTGGACATCCAGTCTTCCAATTTTTCAAGGTCCTCTTGCAAAGTTTTCACAATGCTCTTGCATTTTAACAACTTTAAATAATTTTATGTCATCTAAAATTTTGATCTTGGAAACTACAGACTAGTGAGCCTGATGTCTGTGTTGGGCAAAATGGTAGAAAAAATGATAAAGAATAAAATTACTGAACATGTAGATGCAAAAAATGCAATGTGTGCCTTCGAGTCAGTCCTGACTCCTGGCGACCCAGAAGCTCCTGGGTTTTCTTGGCAGTGTCACCGGAAGTAGATTGCCAGGCCTTTCTTCCGAGGAAATGGAGGGTTAAGTGACTTGCCCAAGGCCACAAGGAGTACTAGTGGGAATCGAGCCCTGGTTGCTTGGTTACCAAGCCAGTGTTCTAACCACCAGGCTACTCCTCCACTCCAACATGTAGATAGTCATGGTTTAATGGCAGAAAGCCAATATAGATTTAGCCAAGGAAGGTGTGAATAAACAAGTAGATAAAGGTGAGCCAGTTGATACAGTGTATCTGGATTTTCAAAAAGCCTTTGACAAGGTCCCTCCTGAGAGATTCTTGTAGAAATTTAAAAGTCATGAGATAGGAGGCATTGGTACTATTGTGGATTAGGATAGAAAACAGAGAGTAGGACTCAGTGGAGAAAGGTAGAGTACCCAAAGGATCTGTGCTGGGTCTGCTGCTTTTTAACGTATTTATAAATGATTTGGAAATGAGAATGAGTAAGGTTATCAGATTTGCAGATGACACAAAATTATTCAAAGTTGTAAAAACACAAGAGGATTGTGAAAAATTGCAAGAGGACCTTGGAAAAATTGGGAGACTGGGCATCCAAATAGCATAATATTTTGTGAAATTCTGGTCGTCACATCTTAAAAAGGATATAGAGGAATTAAAAAAAGATACAGAGAAGAACCACAAAATGACAGAGGATGGAAAGGCTATCCCTACGAGGAAAGGTTTAAAAGGTTGGAGCTCTTCAACATGGAAAGAAATGGCTGAGGGGAGATATGATGGAAGTCTTTAAAATAATGAATGAAGTGGAACAAGTAAATGTAGATTGGTTGTTTACCCCTTCAAAAAATAGAAAGACTACAATATAGCACATTTAAGACTAATCTGGGAAAATATTATTTCACCGAAATGTAATCAAACTCTGAAATCATTATCAGAGAATGTAGTAAAAGGTACTACTGTAGCTGGATTTAAAAGAGGTTTGGACAAGAGGAGAAGTCCATAAACCATTATTAAAGAGGACCGCGAAAATCCACTGCTTACCCCAGGGACCAGAAGCATGGAATCTGTATACCATTTGGGATCCTAACAGGTACTTGTGACCTGGATTGACCACTGTTGGAAACAGGATACTGGGCTTGATGGACCCTTGTTTTGACCCAGCATGGCATAACATATGTTCTTATATTCTTATCAATAAAGATAAGAAAGGAACTCCATTATAAAATAAGATAGATAACATTCATTACGACAAAAATGGAAAAACAGGATTGCCAACAAGATCAGAGAGAGGAGGGGAGAAGTGCTAAGTGATTGTACAGTAATAGTGATTTTAGTTAGCAGGAAGGTCAAAGGCTCTCTGGAATAGATGAATTTTGGTTAGTATCTTAAACTGCTTGAATGAGGGTTCCAGGCGGAGTTCCAGGGTGAGGGTATTCCAAAGACTAGGGCCAAGAAAATAAAAAGTTGATTGTCGGTGGATTCAAGCCTTGCTGATGATGTAGAGAGAAGACGGAGATGGTTGGCATGTATCATCATGCAGAGTACCCTGTGAGGGGTTTGGAGAATAATAAGGGATGAGAGGTAATGAGGTATGCCTGTATACAGTGATGTCAGCACCAATGGAGCCTGAGCGGTGAACACTCACCAGCTTTCACAGAAAGCCTTTGAGAGTTAGACTAAGTATGCGTGGTTAACTTCCTGCCCAAGGGTGCCATCTTACCTCAGTATGAAGACATAGCTTAATCAAGCCAAAAAAAGAAAAAAACAACTCCATGGGGAGAAGGGAGGGTTGTAGGACTGATTCCTGCTGTCTCTGGAGAACACCTGCTACAGGTGAGTAACTACACTTTCTCCGGGAACAAGCAGGAAGTCAGTCCTCACATATGGAACTCCCCAGCTACAGGCTACTGAAAAAAACCTGCAGAAAGTCATGGGCAACTGAAAAATCGAATCGTGAATGACAGCAGAGAGCACTGATTGGCTGCAAGACCTCAGAGACGACTACAGTTTCGACCAGGGAATCAATTCTCTGTTAGCCTGGTCACACAGAAGGGCCAGAGGGTAGGAGTTGCATTATTCTCCAAACAGATGAGTACCCCCTGGCTGAAGGTGCAGTCATGCCAGGAGTCCTCCTCTAGTGAGTAATAAACTACGAAGGTGTGAACCGAGGACCAGGTGGTGGCCCAGCAGATCTCCAGTAGGGAGATGGAATGCAGGTTTGCCACAGAGGCTGCCATAGCCCGCACATTATTGGCTGTAATGGGATGCTCGAGAGAGAGACCAGCCTGTTCATAGGCAAAGGAGATGCAGTCTGCTACCTAGGTGACTGCAATACCAAGCCGGTTAAGATCATAGTATATGTAGAGCTGCTAGGAGTAGCAATGGGTCTTAGTCCGCTCCAGGAAGAAGGCCAGCACCCTCTTGCAATCCAAGTTGTGGAAAACAGCCTCAGCCCTGCTCGTATGAGGCCAAGGAAAGAAGGTGGGAAGAACCAGCTCCTGGTTAAGCTGAAAGGAGTAACCACCTAGGGAGAAACTTGGAGTACATACAGAGGACCATCCTGTTCTTATGAAACCTGGTATAGGGGGCATGATCCACCAATGCCTGCAGCTCACTGACACAGCGTGCAGATGTGAGTGCCACAAAGAAAATCACTTTCCAGGAAAGGTACTTGAGGTGACAAGAAGCAAGGGGTTTGAAGGGCGGAGCCATGAGTTTCCCAAGAACCACATTCAGATCCCATACAGCAGGCGAATGGGAGGCCGAGTGAGCAAGAAACCCTACATGAAGCAGGCTACGAGAGGATGTGCGGACAGGGGTTGTCCATCAATGAAATGATGGTGCGCAGCCAGAGCACTGAGGTGTCAACTGAGGGAGTTAGACTTCAGGCTGGTATTGGAAAGGTGTAGCAAATACTGAAACACCACCAGCATGGAGCAGGAGAAAGGGTTGAACCCCTTATCAGCACACCAGATGGAGAACCAGTGCCTTTGAAAGGCATAGGCGTGCCTGGTGGAATCCTTGCAGGACGCTAGCAAGATATCCTCCAGATCCCTGGGTAAGTGAAATTGTGCTAGGATCACCCTCTCAGCAGCCAGGCCATCAGGCTCTGAGGTTGGGGTGCAGGAGAGCTCCATCCTCCTGTGAGATCAAGTCTAGAGCACAGCCCAGGGGAATTGGGTGTGCTTGGGAGAGGCGGAGAAGGATATAGAACCACAGCTGCTGCGGCCACTTGGGAGCAATCAGGATTATGGCGGCCCAGTTGAGCTGAACCTTGAGAAGGGTCTTAGAAATCAGGGGGATCGTGGGTATGCATAGAGAAGGCCCTCCGTCAACAAGATGAGGACTGCATTGGCCACCACTCGAGAGGGGCCGGCATCCTGTAGCAGAAGCGTGACATCTGGGTGTTGCTGGGGCTGGCGAAGAGATCCAATGAAGGACAGCCCCACATCCAAAAGATGCAGCTGACAACCTGCATTTGTGCAGTTGAAGGACCCTGCTGAGCCAGTCTGCCAGTAGATTGTCCTGAAAAGGAAGATATACTTCTCAGAGAAGCATCCCGCTCTCGCTTGCGAAAGTGCAGAGGTGAAAGGCTTCCCAGCACAGGAGTATAGAAACATAGAAACATAGAAATATGACGACAGTAAAGGAACACATGGCCTATCTAGTCTGTCCTTCCATATCAACAACTACAACAGTCCCCTTTTTATAGAAACATAGAAATATAACGACAGAAAAAGACCACATGACCTATCTAGGTATAATTGAGTACCCACCTGTTTGTTGACAAAAAACATGGCCACTTGGTTGTCCGTCTGGACCAGAACAACCTGGGTCTCCAAGTGGTGTTGGAACACTTGCAAGGTATTTGCAATTATTCAAAGCTTGAGGAAGTTGATTTGGTGGAGACTCTCCTCCATCAACCAGATGCCCTTGGTCTGCAGGCCATTGAAGTGGGCCCCTCAGCCCAGTTTGGAGGCATCTGTGGTGAGGATCTTCTGAGGCATCGAGGCCTGAAAGGACATCCTCGCCGTGAAGTGCAGTGCTGCTGCCACCAGATGAGTGACTCAGAGAGAGGTGTGGTTACATGGATCCTGTCCCCATGGTGGCTCGAGTCCACTGAGTACAGATAGTCCACTGGGCTTGGCGCATTCAGAGATGAGCATCGTGCATGATGTGCACTGTTGAGGCCATGTGCCCAGGAGGCACAACAGGAGGCGGCCTTGGCCATTGAGCGACAATGGCCTCAGAGGACCGGTGTCAATCTCCTGATGCTGCTAGAGTCTCTTCCTGCTGGGGTAACTTTGAGGGCCACTCCCGGCCCTCACCCTCAGCATCATGCCGAGGATTCTGATGCCGGCGGCTGAGGGTCTTACCCCCGATTCCAGTCTCAGCCTTTGATGCTGCCACAGATGAAGTGTGATCCTTCTGGGGATGGCTCTCTGAAGACAATCCTCAATTTGATGCCCCACAACCTTGAGGCTCCGAGTGGGCATGGTCATCAGGAGAGTCCGAGGCCTCCATGGCAGCCCCTGAGGACATCGATTATGCACTTGAAGCCGGGGCCAAAGAAGAGGTCTTGTGGCCAAACATGGTCTCCCGCTGCCTTTCACTGTTCCAACGACCCTTGCTCATCATCTCGAGACAGAGCAAGCAGGCAGAGGCATTGTGATCAGCTCTGAGGCACCGCAGGCAGCAGTCATGTAGATCTGTGGGACATGGTGTGCCCGCAGCGGTCATACCTCTTAAATCCATGAACCGAGGACATAGCAGGAAAATTGGTACCCGGAAGTCAAACTCCAAGGTCCCAGTTAGGGAGGGCGCGAGAAAAAAATCCTGCATACCCGAGAACAAGAAAAAAGAAAAAGGGAACTGAGAAAAATGCAATGTCAAGGTGGCAGCGGTTCCGGGAACTGAGAAGGTGACGGCATGTGATCGGAAGAAGAGAAAAGGAAAACTGATGGCAAAAAATGGCAACTTTTTCCGGAGTGCAAATGAAGACATCCGATGGGCTCCATGGAAAAAAGAACATGGTGACTGCACATGTGTGGTCCAACTCCCAGTCTTTCTGTGAAAGCTAGGGAGTGTTCACCATGTGGGCTCTGACTTCCTACTTGTTCTCGGAGAATAGTATATCTTCTGCATAATAATAAGCCAATAGCCCAGATTGCTGAATAAGTAGAGAGAAAGATATTAAAGGGAAGAAGTGGAGCAAAGACAAAATCCTGGAATAGTACCCCACAGACCGATATTGTGCAGATAATGTAGAATAGTGTGGTCCACCATGTCAAATGATGATGATAAATTGAGATATAGCAAGAGAGATATTGCCCCTATTATGAGATTCATGCACTTTACTAAATAGAGAGAAGAGGATAGCGTCAGTGCTGTGATCAGGGTGAAAACTGGATTGTCAAGGGTGAGGAATATTAGCTTTTTCCAGAGGTGTGAAGAGTTGAGAAAAAACAAGTTTCTCAAGAATCTTTGATAAAAAAGGTAGATTCAAGACTGGTCTGTAAATGAGCAGGCAAGTTTTTATTCAGAGAGGGAATTTTAAGAATGGGATGGACCACTGCTTTCTTCCAGGAAGAGAGAAAGATACCAGAGGTCAAACTGTTATTGATGATGGAAAGAACCATGAGGAGAAGGACCAAAGAACTAACAGGTATAATTGAGTACCCCCCTGTTTGTTGACAAAAACCGCACTGACTAAAAGAGCACGGTATATAAGAAAGAAAAATAAATAAATAAATAAACAAACAGGGATCCGGGAAAAAGGGATAGGACAGTCATCACTCCACTGCTAGACTATGGAAACTCACTATACCAAGGCCTCCCCCAAGTCTATTCACCCACTCCAAATGGTGCAGAATACTGCAGCACGCATCATCACGGGCACTGTAAGATCTGAACACATCACCCCCATCCTGCAACAGCTGCACTGGCTCCCAATAATTGCAAGGGCAAAATTCAAATCAATCCTGAACATTTTCAAAATCTTCCACCACCACTCTGCAGATGCGCTCCAGGATGTAATAACCAAGGATGTCAGTAACAGGCCTAGAAGAACCAACAATGACAACAGGATCATCTTATCCACAGGTTATCAAAGACTAAGCAAGTAACATCTAAGAGAGCTCCCTCACTACTGGCGCCTGCATTATGGAACTTCCTCTCTATGGACTTAAGGACCCTAAATGATACCAAGGACTTCCGCAAAGCTCTCGACCCATCTCTTCACCGAGGCAACCACCTTAAGTTGCCAAGCACTAGATACCACCCAAGTGGCCCACTAGCTACCCTCACCACTTAGCCCCAACCACCCATTCCCATTTAAATCTATAAGTAGATAGCTTTTTACCTATGTGAATCGTATCTCCTCCTGTTTAATGTATGCCTCCCAATGTCTTGTTGACCACTCTGATTGAAGGATAAGGTGGTATACAAAACTGTCTAAATAAATAAATATGATAAGTTATCAAGGCCGTAATGGACTGGCTCTACGCAAAGAGCCTCAAAAACTTCAGCAAGACAGACGTACTCTTCATTACAAGAAATCAATCCTTCTCCCCACCACCAACATTAAAGACAAGAGACGCTGAGCTCACAAGTAGACCCACTATCCGCTACCTCGGTGTTACACTAGACCAGCAGCTCGAATTTAAAACACACATCAGCAACATCATCAGGCAAATTCACCACAAAATACGAACATTGAGACATTTCCGACCCCTGCTGCAACCAGACGACTTCAGAACAGTTTTTCAGGCCCTGGTGACCCCCCACCTTGACTACGCCAATGTGATCCTTCATGGCCTACCCAAAAACACACTAAACCCGTTACAACTAGCTATGAATACCGTGGCACGCTTCCTACACGGAGCCTCAAGAGGAGATCACATTACCCCGATACTAAAGGATTTGCACTGGCTACCAATCTACTGCCGGACCACATATAAAGTAGTCCTGATGACTTACAAGGCCATCAACAAAATATCCTCCACCTCCCTAACGGATCTGCTCTACCCCACTCCAGCAAACAGAGCAAGGAGGTCATTCACCATCTATACCCTTTAGACCCCCAATGAAATAGCAAAATGCACCCAGGCAACGAAGAACAGAGCCTTTAAGTTTTATGCTCCCATCTGCTGGAACACACTCCCAGCCACCGTCCGAGCAATCACGGATATTGCCCAATTCAGAAAAGCACTAAAATACCACCTCTTTCTCCTACACTACTCACAGCCCAACCTTAGCCGCCTTACACCCAGCTAAGCAACGATAAGTCATAGACAACTCATATTTATACTGTAGATAGTTGTAGATAGTTCCCCCAGTTTGAAATCCAAGTTGTATCATCTGTTCACTGTAAGTGCATAACAGACCTCCTGTTATCTGTAAACTGCACTGATTTTAAAGAGCGCGGTATATAAAAGCAATAAATAAATAAAATAAAAATTAATTAATTAATTAAAAATAAAAATAACCCCTTTTTTTAGAACTCTCAGACAGACCCATTGAATCTACAGAATACAGCAGGAAGAGTACAAAATTCCACTAAATCCAGGTTATTCTTCAGAAGACAGGTCAGCTGAGCAAAGAAAATTGCTTAAATACCAATACAGATGAATTGTGAATTAAATGCTCAAATCATCACAGTCATGCAAAGGATCATATAAAAGCTATGGTTCAGCTTTGCACTGATTGAAAACTCTCAGAATGTGTTGAAAGGCATACAATCAGCAGAACAGACCAGGAACAAAAAAACAGGCCACTACAGCCTACAGTAGTTATTTTTAAGACAAGCCAGCTGATCAAAGAAAATCACTAGAAAGTCAGTAATACAAAATTGGCTTGAATGGCTATAAACCATCTAAAAACAAATCAAGCATCACGGAGAGGCAAGGATCAGCTATGTACAGAGTGAAAATGGTCAATGTGTTGAAAAGCACTGAATCTGCAGAATTCAGGAGTGGAAAATCCCACTAAATCCTAGTTATTCTGCAGAAGACAGGTCATCAGATCAAAGAAAATGGCTAGAAACTGAATACAGATGAATGAACGGAAAAAAAATGCTCAGGTCATGACAATCATGCTGCACAAAACCAGACAAAATGCAATGGATCATCTAAATGCTATGGTTCAGCTTTCTCATGATTGAAAACATTCAGAATGTGTTGAAAAGCTTTGAAGCAGCAGAATAGGGTGAGGGGGACACAAAATGTGACTAAAGCCTATTTACTCTTGAGAAGACAGGCCAGCTGATCAAAGAAAATCACTTGAAAGTTGTAATAAAACATAATTTTTTTACACAATAACAGACTCCTCAGTGAAGCAAAGGGTCACTTTAATTACATTACATTCTTGCAAGAAGGGTGCCCGCTTGGTTGAGCAGACACACCTATCCTCTGTTTCACAGTTCTTTTATAGTACACTATGTCCTCTCCCTCTTCCAGCATGTCTATAACTCATTGGTTAATACTGTCTCACTCCACTTCTTTGCACTTCCGCACCTGTGGCAGGCTACGTATAACTAGCCACGTAGTCTCTCCTTCCAGGATGCAGGCATACAACAAAGAGAGTCAGAAAGTCATTACATACAAAATTATATTACAGAGCGGTAAATGAATGGAATACAAGAATCATATTACATTGTAAAAATAACATATCACATTTGTTTATATCAAAAGCCAATAAACATGAATTGGTTTTCAAAGGCTGTAAATCATCAGAACACATGTGAGGGCGAGCTGATCAAAGAAGGTCAAACAAATTAGCTGTAAATCATCAGAAAACATCTGAAGGATCATGGAAAGGCTATTGTTCATCTTTGTACTGTTTGAAAACATTCAGAATATGTTGAAAAGAATTGAAGCAACAGAATAGGGCAAGAGGAAGAAAAAATGTCACTAAAACCTAGTCATTCTTGAGAAGACAGGCCAGCTGATGAGGACAATCACTAGAAAGCCAATACACAGAAATTGAGGTGGCAAAGCTGAGGAGCATTCAAGACAGTGAGAAGTACATTGATGTGATGCTTCTTGAAATATCCAAGTTCTCCAGCAGATGTGAAGATGGGAGCCTACAGAATGACAAAGGTTGAACACGTGTCACCAGGACCTGCAGAATCACCAATCCAACTCTTCCAGCCATTGAATTGAAGAACCAGTATGAAGCCCTGGAAGTGGAAGAGGTGAAAGCATCCCAGGAAAGGGAAGAACCAGAGCTCAAGCACCCCAAAGTTGCAGAATCAGGGACCACAAGGAAGCAAAGGGTGGTGGTTGGTGACTGTCTTCTGAGGGGTACTGTAGGGTATATTCGTAGCACAAAAATAAGTTAGACTCTCTGTTGTTGTCTAGGGGAGATAGCTACTAATATACAGCCCAAAGTTCGGTGAGTTATTCTGGCAATGAGCCACGAAAGAATTCTGGTCTGCAGATATATATTAGACTTTATTATAGGCAACCAAATAGAAAAATATACATACACATATATGGCTAATTAGGAACATAAGGTAAAAATTTGTTATAGTGCAGATGTACACTTGGACAACGTAATATATCACAGATTAGTAACCAGACGTCACTGATTCGCTCTGCACTGAGGAAAAGCACGAAATATATTGCTAACCCCTTTGCCCATCCAGGAGAGGAGAGATAAGCCAGTACCTTAGCTCCGTCGGCACTCAGAAGCAGCTTCTAGCTAGTGCGGGCTCTAGCCTCGTCAGGCGAGCCGCAGTAAGTCCGAACCGGAGGTATCTGTGAAAGTCTTATCTCAGACCTGTGGAGGACGGCCTAGCCCACACGTAGGGGCCGTCTGGCGGAAGGCTCAGGGCGCAGGAATCAGGTACGCAGTGCACAGCAGCAGGACCGGTGCAGAAGTCTGTATGTCCAGGTGGGGAAAAGCCCCAACTCTCTCTCTCACTACTACTAACTAACTAAAGTTTCCAGCGCAGAATGCAGAATTCTGTGTGAGAATCCTCCGTCATAGGTCCGATGATTGGTGGGCACCAGGCAGTCTGAGGTGTTCTCAGCGAATCAGGAGGTAGATGATGAGCAGCTTCTTGCAAACAAAGGAGCCATGGTAAAAAGTCAGGCAGAAGCAACAGTATGTAACTTCTGGGCATGTACAAGTGTCCAAGGCCAGCCACGGACAATAGCCTCTGTATGCATGCTTAGAAACGCTGATCCAGCAGTTGCTTGAAGGACAGGCTTATAGCTGAACACAGCAAAAGTGAAGTGAAGAATCCATCTTGTCTGTGCAGTTTGGTTCAGGCCTGAGTTGCTGAGCAGGCCTTAGATTTGCATTAGAATTGCAGGGGTACCAGCCCTACATCTCCCCCCCTTGTAAGATGGAGGATGCTACAAGGGAGTACACTCCATCGTACAAAGCCTAACTAGCAGTACTACCGTGCAGGTCAGAACCAAATGACAAATGATTGACTAATGCAGGAGAAGTGGATAATACTTCAAGCACAATATGCATGAAAGCAATACTGCATGAGGAATAATACAGTGAATACACTCAAGCAATAAAAGAAGGCAAAATAAAATGACATTGATACAGGCAAGTCAAATCAATTAAGATAAGACATGTTAACTTCAAACTGAAGAGTATATATAGTATCCAAACCAAAAATGCATATCAGTAATGCAATATAATGAGTTAGGGTAACACCAAGGTGAACACGCAAAAGTAATGAGGAGCAATGTGTAACTGTGTTAGGAAAATAAACACATGCTAGCTATGAAAAAAACACAACTCAATCAAGAGCAATGGATAACTTTCAAAGAAAATGGTGACACTTATTCAAAAGTGTGACGTTCCAGCAAATCCTGCAGACGCATGGCAGGCAGCAGAGGTGCAGGATGCATAGAGCGACGAAGAGCACGAATCTGTCTCTGTTGATACAAAGAGATAAGAAACTGGAGCACCAACAGAAAGAAAAGACCAAGAACAATGACATGTGACATAAAATCAGTTTGTAAAATGTCCACATCTCGTGAATCAAAGTTATAATCAGCAATGGCAAGGTCGGCCTGGTCAATGGACAGTTCAACTGTGTGAGAGTCCTTATAGTCCAAAAGATAGGTCAAGGCTGCAGTGAAGTCAATTTCATGACCACGAAACACATCCAATATCTGGAGCTCTGTCGAAACAGGGTCAGCATCAGCCAAACAAGGAAACTCCACCAACAGAAACAATGGAGTTCTTGGGAACATCAATCAAGCAAACATTGCAGGGTAGAGGAACTCTATTATGAATGTCATGTTTATTCATGGTGACCAGGAGTTCACTCAGAGGGGTACTAACCAGCCAAACATTGTTGACAACAGCAACTTTCGTCTCTGAAAAGTCATCGTACTTGGTCATGGTAACTTTACATTGTTCTTTCACATTTGCAGCAGACAACTCACAAAGAGCTGTAGAAGTGTCCTTCAGGAAAGGTTTACCAGGACATAACCAATGAATGTCTTTAGAGCGCTGGCACATGCCAAGATTAGGCACCACGTATATTAGTGATGCGTGCAACAGACGATTCAAAATGTTTCTGTAAAACATGTCGGGGATCTAGGGACACAAAAACTTTCTGTGTGACAGTCTGGGACTATGTAATCAGGAAACCAGGCGCATCCTGTAGCACGACACCAGAAAGAGGGCCAGGCACAATCAATCTGGCAACCTCGGATCCCGCTAACATCAAAATCAGGAACAGGACCTTCAAAGTTTGTGACTCCATCTGTAAAAGAAAACAAACAGGCTATCCCGCCTCAAGGTTAGCATCACTCACAACATCAAGAGGTTCAGCAGGAAGGAACGTACTGGGATGACACGGTCTAAGCTGATTAATGTGGACCCATTTAAGGGAGCCTTCCCTCTCAGTACTGGACTTCATTCGAATTTGATAAACAACAGGGGAGGCTTTATCCACAATAGGAAATGGACCGTTCCAGCTAGGTAGAAATTTACAGTCTTTGACCTTATTCTTACCAAAATTGTAGTAGAATACCTTATCACCAATCTGGTATTCTTTAGAGGTAGTCCTCAAATCATAGTAGGCCTTCCTACCCCTAGCAGCAGTGTCCAAATTCTTTTGGGCAAAGGCAAAGGCACTTTGCAAGTGTTGTCTCAAATGGGCAACATATTCATGAGCAGTTGTAGCAGCAGCGAGATTCACATCATTAGTCCTGTAAAGAAGATGAAGGGGTAAAACCATGTCCCTACCTGTCATCATCTCAAAAGGGGACACACCAGTAGCATGATGACGCGTGGCTCTGATAGCCATCAGGACCAAGGGCAGTTTGATGTCACAGTCCTTCCCAGAGGAAGAAACATACTTTTTCAAGATACTGATGATAGTTTTGTTTGCTCTCTCCACTTGTCCAGAGGATTGTGGACGATAAGCAATGTGGACTTTGGCCTTCACACCTAGTACCTTCCACAGATGCTTAATGACTTGTCCCGTGAAGTGGGAACCCTGGTCGGATTCCACTCGCATGGGGAGGCCCCACCTGCTGAAAACATGGTTTAACAACAAGGTGGCCGTGGTCTCGGCGGTACAGTTGGGTGCTGGGATGCACTCGACCCACTTAGTAAATAAGCAGGTAACTGTCAACATATATTTGTTGCCTCGAGAGGATCGGGGCACGGGGCCGATCCAATCAATCTGGAGATCAGACCAAGGCATGGTCAGACCTCTGTTTCTCAAAGGTGCTCTATGAGAAAGAGCTGCAGGTTGGAATCTGCAACAGGTCAGACAACCTTTAGTATACAATTGTACATCTTGGTACATGTGCGGCCAGTAGGCCACTTGCTTCAACGTTTCATAGGTTATTCGGTCACCTCTATGACCGGCACAAGGTTCATCATGAGCATGCTGTAACATGACTCCTCGGAAGGCCCGAGGTACCACCCATTGCACAATACCATGCTTACTCGTCCGTATCAACAGATCTTTCTGGAGATGGAACATGTCCTTGGAGATGTAGAGGATCCTCAGTTCCTCATCGTCCTGACAATCCTCCAGAGTTAATGGGTGTTCCTGGGGGTTCTGCAGAAAAAGGTAGAAACGTCCAAGAGTAGGATCTTGTTTCTGGGCTTGCACGAGGTCGAGATCTGTGCTCTCGCCACACCATTGAACCACAGGGGGCATGGTGGATAATTGAGCTTGTCGCCGGGTAACCGCCGTCACCATTTGAAGCCCATTGGTCTCGGGAGCCTCCAACTGCCAGAGGTCTCCAGAGACAGCACCCTCCTTGGCAAGCTGATCAGCTAGATCATTTCCAATCTTGTCAGGATTATCAACACGGGAATGACCTTTCACTTTCTTCCAGTAGATGGTCATGTCATTTTCATGAGCTACCTTGTCCAAGGCCAGAATCAATCCGGCATGTTTGACAGGTTTCCCTTTGGAATTCAGCATATTGTTAGATTTCCAAATGGGTAAGTGGGAAACAAAATTCTGTCGGACGTAGTCTGAATCAGTACAGATGGTTAGGGTGTGAACCCCTCCCTGCGCAGCGGACTGGAGAGCTGCCAGGGCTGCAGCTAGCTCAGCATACTGATTAGTCTTGGTACCCAGACGGTACTTGAAGGGTCCACAAGGGTGGTTCTGGTTCCAAACCACACCTATACCCACTACCAGTTCATGGTCAGGCTCTCGACGGTAAGCACAACCGTCCACATACACCTTGGGGTAGCCTTTACAGAGGTTCTCATCATAAGGACGATGACGAGAAGGCTCAGGCGTACATGACTCCATTTCGGTGTCTAAATTACCCACTAAAGGTTCTCTGGCAGTGCAATCGTGCAATTCAGCCAGACCCTGTGCTGCGGCGTCCTTGCGGTTTTGAGCATACCTTACTTCTAGGGGCCAGCCATGAAGTGCTAAGGTCCAGGAGACAATGCGACTGTTTGACACTTGTCCCGATTTAATCCGATCACTGCCTAGGAACTTGATGGGTTGGTGATGAGTCTCAACAACCAACCTCTCACCTTGGATATAACTGCGGAAATATTGGAGGGCCCAGACTGTGGACAACAAGGATTTCTCACAGTCAGAGTATTTCCTCTCCACTTCCGTTAAAGCTTTGCTGGCATAGGCAATAACTTTCCTATCTGTGTCATGCATCTGGTACAGAACAGCACTCATAGAGTGATCGGTGAAACCTAGTTCCACGAAGAATTCTCTGCCACTCTCTGGATAGGCAAGACAGGGAGCTCGACTCAAAGCTGCCTTCAGCTCTTCTAGAGCTGCCTCTTGGTCGGGATTCCATACCCAAGGTTCATCTCTTTTGAGGAGTTTGACCAGGGGTCGGGAAATCTCCGCATATTGATCCACAAATTGGCGTGAATAATTGCAAATGCCCAAGAATGAGCGCAGCTCACTCACGTTGGTCGGACGTTTGAGTTGTTGCAAGGCCGCAATTCTCTTCCTTTGAGGCCGCAGTCCCTCAGCAGAAACTTCGTAACCCAAATAATTGAGAGATTTCCGGCACCATTGGCCCTTTGACAAGGACAGCTTTGCTCCCGCAGCTTTCAGTTGCTGGAAAACATGCTCTATTTCTTGCAAATGGTCAGTGAAACTGGCGCTCTTCACCAGAATGTCGTCTACATAGACGAGGGTGCCTCTAGTCTCAGCATCAGGCAAAGCCTTATGCAGGAAAATATTGAAGTCTGCTGGGGCATTCAAATAACCAAACGGTGTCCGATTCCAAGTATATTGTCGCCTACCGAAGGTAAAAGCCAGCTTATGCTGATCTTCTGGATGGACAGGTATAGTCCAAAATCCTGAGGCCAGATCCAGGCTGGTAAAGTACCTTGCACCCTTGATGGTGGCTAAGTTCTGTTCCAGATGTGCCATAGGCCATCTGGATAGAGGTACCTTTTTATTAAGCTGGCGATAGTCCAAAGCTAAGCGCCAGCTAGAGTCCTTGATGACAGGCCACAGTGGGGCATTGTAAGTACTGTTGCATTGACGTATAATTCCCTTTTGTTCCAGGGAATTAATGATTTCCTGAACGGATTCATAGGAGGCCAATGGGATTTTATACTGCCTCACAAAGACAGGTTTACTGTTTGGATCCATAGGAATACGGGTGACATGTAGGTCGGTGAGACCACAGTCATAGGTGTCAGTGGCAAACAGGTCCTTGTGACGATACAGCAGTTCTTTTAATTGGGCCTTTTCTGACTCATCAGTGCAGGCGTCTGCTTCAGCAAGTTTTCCCGCAACCATTTCATCAAATCCCAGAACAGGTTTATTTGAGGGTATTTCAACCTTTTCCTCAATCTCATCTTGGAGAGAGGAGACCTGGATGGCTTGGACAGCATGGGGCTCCCCCCCCTGGTGGGTGAGGGAACTAACAGCCTCATCGAGTTTACTTGACAAAATCAGATGGTCAGACTCGAGGTCCACCTGTGAGGTCACAGCACTATGTGGCCAGACAAACTGTAAGGTGAGGAGGCCTCGGGGTGAGGATCGAACACACGCAGGGCCCCCCCCCCCTTCACAGATGTTCCAGGAAACAGGGGCTTCCCCGATAATCGGTAGACTCAATTCCACACTTGGGAACGATTCTCCCACTAGGAATCCCAGGGGTTCACCTTTCACAAGGTGAATGCGATCTGGGTTTGGATTGGTGAGCAATAAGTGTAAGGAGGGAGCTGTGGCCTCCATGCAGGGTATGGGACCCATGGCTAGGCCCAGCTCCTCAAAACGGAAATTTGGACTGAAGAAGACCAAGTTGTCTGAGACCACATGTCCTCGGGTCACCTGTATCGGCAGGGGACAATCCTGTACCCTCCCAGGTATGTGGATGTCTTCTGCACAGACTACTTCACAGACTTGAGGGATAGTCTGACCAGCCCGTAGGGATGGGCGGGCACCAGAGAAATCCACCGGATCTCCTTCCATCCTACTCCAGAGGATGTTGTTCACAACATCCACATAAGTTCCCAGTCGAACAAGGCAATCTGAGCCTAAGGAGAGGGGCACCTCAAGTCCTCTGATGATGGAGAAGGTGTGCCGAAAACCTTTGACCCCAACTTGCAAGGGGAGATTGCAGAAGCCCATTAATGTCTTGAGCCCTTCCCCAGGCACTTGGAACGAAGTCTTCGCTCCCATTACCCAATCAAGGGTAAGCTGTTGTTTGAGCCGATAGAAAAGAGTCTCACTGATGAGGGAGTGGTCACAGTGGGGTAATAGGTAGGCCCTTTCCTTTTGGGACATGCCCACCTGCACATATATAAAGGGACCTTTCTCAGCCGAGAATATGTCCGTCAGTCTCCTAGGGTGATCTAGGCAGGGATGGGATGGAGGAGGGGTTTGCACCTCACAACCTTCCACAGGTTCCTTCAGGAATATCTGCAGGCAGTCAGTATCAAGGACAATGTTAGCTACTGAACCCACTGCAATGGAAACCACGTCGCTGATGCCCTGATCCTCATCTCCAGCCCTTTCATACTGGAGCTGAAGGATTTGGGGATCAGCTTACCTCTGGAAATTAATCCTGATGGACTTGTTTGTGCGTTCCACCGAACAAGGACCACTGACTCTGCTGTCATGTTTTACCCTAGCATAAGGTATGGGATGTGTGACCTGTGTCCAGATCACTTCTTGGACGTAGTCCAGAATGGGGCGTAACCGTTTCAGGAGCTCATTGCCAATCAAGAACTCTTCCCCAGGGCACTTAGTAATGATTACAGGATGTTTCACCTGTAATTTTCCAATTTGGAGGTTAAGCCAGACCTGCCCATAGACTCTATGGGCTGATTCCCATAAGCTGCGAGTGATAAATCACTCCCCAAGGAAGCAGTGAGTCTATCAAAGAGACTCGAGGTAATCAGGGTAGCCTCAGAGGCTGAATCTATCAGGCCCTCACAGAGAAAAGCCTGCTGAATTGTAACAGGAACAGTGTACCTCTGTCCTTTTGGCTTGAGTTTACCCAGAAAGTACTTGTGCTTCCTGATGGTGTCAAAGGCTGGACCCTCGCTGTCCATTGCAGGACTGTCACTCTGTGTCCCTGGGGTGGCATCTACAGCTGGTCTGGATGTCTGAACTGGCTGCACCTGTGCAATAGTGACCTGTGGGACAGAAACAAAGTCGGTTAGTCATTCAGTCTCATTAGAAGGGGAAGAGGAGTCGACCAGTTCCTCCTCCTCTGGCTTCTGAAGCTGTGGACTGTTCTTTGGCCCACTGGGCTTTGCTCGTGGCTTAGGTAGCGCACTACTGGCAGAAGCCTCCTGTGAGGAGCTGAATGCAATGGTAGCCTTCATCATATCTGTCAGCTCGCTTATTCTCTTCTCCAGCTCCAGGTATTTGTCAAAACCGGGCTTTCTCTTCCAGTTCCGGTTCTGTGGAGTGAAACGCTGATTCCCAGAGCGCAGCTTAGACCCAGATGACTGGTTATTCTGGGGTGGCCTGGGAGGATTCTGTGGAACAGAAGGAGAAGAGTTATTTTCTAACGAAAGAGTGGATTTTACAGCACTAACACACTGTTTTGGTTCTCTGGCTTTGCTGGGAGCCCGGACTGTGCTGCCAGTATTGGTTGCTCTCATGTTGGGAACAGCTTCCCAAATCCACTCAGCATGTTCTATCACACGTGACAGGGGTTCGTGATGCTTGTCAGACATATAAGGTTTAATAGATGGAAGGAGCAACTGACAGAAAAGATTACGAAACTCCTGATGGTGTTCTATCGTTTCCCAAGAAGGGTCACTCTGGAAGAAAGTCTGCCTAAGTCTGTAAGCAAACTCTCGGGGCGTTTCATTTTCCCTATGAGTCATACTAAATGCTGCCTGCTTTGCAGCAATATCATCAGGGTATGGCCCATAATGTTTCTTTAGTGCCTGTTCAAAAATGACAATGTCCTTCTTTTCATCGTCTGCCATGGCCCGAATAAATTGCTGACAAGGCACATCAAAAGACCATGGAAGATACAAAACCATGTCCTCCCCCCTGGTAATGCTCAGTGCCCGAAAGGCATCTTTGACTGCAGCTAAATGTTCATTTATGGTGGCATGACCAGTTTTCTCAAAAGGAGTGACCATGCTCCGCAAGGTCTTGATGATTTGTAATTGCGCGACAGAAGAACCTTCATTTATTTTCCCTTGCAGGACACGGGCACATAGAGGATTTTGCGTCCCTTCAGCTTCCTCTGGTGGTCGCTGCTGGTACAGTTTGCCATCACTAGGGAGACTTCCCACCCCCCCTCCACCGCTCCCTGTATGGGGAGGGGTCGAGAGTAGGGTGTTTCACTCCGCCCTGTTTCTCTCTGGTGCTCATGCGCTGATGGGAGAGAACTGACTCTGTTCTGGAAAAGCTGCCGTTCTACACTGGGCAGGGTTTCCAGTGGCAAACTGCCGTCATCTACCTTCCGGTACTTCGAGAAGCCCAGAGGGATCAAATTATCCCTGTACTCTGTCTCATTACTCTGAGAAGTGGACACACAAGCCAATTCAAAACAGTCAGCTCTTAACTGCTGGATTTCTAGGTTAACTCTCTGCATTTCCTGCCCACATTCCTGACGTGCAACAACTAGCTGCCTTTGCAGATCGGCTGTACGCCGTCTCTCTGCACTGAGAGCAGACTCTGTGGCTTCGAGCTCAGCCATCAAAGCACTCTCTCGTTGCTCAAAAAGAGCCGCGTCTGCTTTTAATTTCTTTGTCTGAGCAGCCATCTCAGACCTACAAACTGCTAGAAACTGTAACTCCTTTTGATCCTGTTCACCCCGCCTCTTAAGAGCGGAAACCTGAGCCACTAGCTCTTGGCATCGCAGACACCACAGGCTAGTAGTGCCTGGTGAAAAGAGGTTACCGCTAGCTCGTCTGGTCGCCTCAGCCTGAAGTTCGTCAACTTGATGACGTAACTCAGCACTCTGCTTTTCACACTGGTTAGCTGTCTCCTTAGCACACTGTATCTGACTGTGAGCAGTCCTTAAATCAGACTCTAGCGATTCAGATTTAGTTTGCAGGTGACATAATGCCTTCTGCAGTTTGTCAGTAAAAATATGCAAGACACAGGCATGCTCGGCTACCATATCCACCGGTAATTTAGCCTTATGAGCAAGAAGCCAGTCTAGGAACTCACTGAAAAAGCTATCAGCCCTAACAAGCTCTTGCGTATCTGTTGTAAGGCACTTAGAAATTCTTTTAATGTGGTCGGCAGTGGTATCTTTCGACCAACATAGGGAAGCTAATTTCTGGAATGCCAAATCAACCTTATCTGCGTGAGCCATCGTAAATCAATAGCTGAGACTGTCTGTAAAAACAAACACAGGGCACCGCTAGAAGTACTCTAATGCAGAGAGCCTGTAATGGGGGTTGCAAAGCCGTCTCACAGACAATGCTCTCTGGCCACAAAAACCTCAGCATAAACAGCTGCGTTGACCACAATAGGACAATGCAGAAATATTACACAAATTCTGAGAGGCATGGCACATTCAGAAATACTCATCCCTTGGAAGAGACCCCATATGTAGGGTATATTCGTAGCACAAAAATAAGTTAGACTCTCTGTTGTTGTCTAGGGGAGATAGCTACTAATATACAGCCCAAAGTTCGGTGAGTTATTCTGGCAATGAGCCACGAAAGAATTCTGGTCTGCAGATATATATTAGACTTTATTATAGGCAACCAAATAGAAAAATATACATACACATATATGGCTAATTAGGAACATAAGGTAAAAATTTGTTATAGTTCAGATGTACACTTGGACAACGTAATATATCACAGATTAGTAACCAGACGTCACTGATTCGCTCTGCACTGAGGAAAAGCACAAAATATATTGCTAACCCCTTTGCCCATCCAGGAGAGGAGAGATAAGCCAGTACCTTAGCTCCGTCAGCACTCAGAAGCAGCTTCTAGCTAGTGCGGGCTCTAGCCTCGTCAGGCGAGCCGCAGTAAGTCCGAACCGGAGGTATCTGTGAAAGTCTTATCTCAGACCTGTGGAGGACGGCCTAGCCCACACGTAGGGGCCGTCTGGCGGAAGGCTCAGGGCGCAGGAATCAGGTACGCAGTGCACAGCAGCAGGACCGGTGCAGAAGTCTGTATGTCCAGGTGGGGAAAAGCCCCAACTCTCTCTCTCACTACTACTAACTAACTAAAGTTTCCAGTGCAGAATGCAGAATTCTGTGTGAGAATCCTCCGTCATAGGTCCGATGATTGGTGGACACCAGGCAGTCTGAGGTGTTCTCAGCGAATCAGGAGGTAGATGATGAGCAGCTTCTTGCAAACAAAGGAGCCATGTTAAAAAGTCAGGCAGAAGCAACAGTATGTAACTTCTGGGCATGTACAAGTGTCCAAGGCCAGCCACGGACAATAGCCTCTGTATGCATGCTTAGAAACACTGATCCAGCAGTTGCTCGAAGGACAGGCTTATAGCTGAACACAGCAAAAGTGAAGTGAAGAATCCATCTTGTCTGTGCAGTTTGGTTCAGGCCTGAGTTGCTGAGCAGGCCGGAGATTTGCATGTAGAATTGCAGGGGTACCAGCCCTACAGTACTAAGATGTCCATCTACCAACCAGACTTAATGTTCAGAAAGGTATGCTATCTGCCAGGTACAAAAATCCAAGATGTTATGTAGAATTGCCAGGATTCATCAAGCCCACTGACTATTACCCAATGTTGCTCATTCATGTTGGCACAAATGATATTGCGAGGTATCCCTCTAAGCGTATCAAAAGTGACTTCACAGCTCTGGGGCAGAGGGTGAAGCAGATAGATGTGCAGGTGGTGTTCTCCTCAATCCTCCCTATTGAGGGTAAAGGCCAAGACAGAGAAGCTTGCATCCTGGAGATAAATGCATGGCTGCATGGATGGTATCATCAAGAGCATTTTGGTTTCTTGGATGCTGTTCAAAGGGGACTGCTACTTCTGGAGAGAGATCTGCAATTGTAAGTATTTACTTCTGGGAATTTTTCTAAATCTTGGGGAAAAAGGAATTCTTTAGATTAATGCTGATTAATCTATGAACCTAGTGTATTTGTTAAATCAGTCAGGGCCTAGTAGCAGCAAAGAGTTTTCAGTTTAAATTTAAAATACAGCAGAGAGCTTTCTGGCTAAATTTAGAACCCAGCAGAGAGCTTCCAGTTTAAATTTCATACTCAGTCAGGGCCTAGTAGCAGCAAGGTGCTGTCATTTTAATTTTAAAACACAGAAGAGAGCTTTAGGGTTAAATTTAGAACCCAGCAGAGAGCTTCTACTTTAAATTTCATAGTCAGGGCCTAGTAGCAGCAAAGAGCTTTAATTTAAATCAAATCAGAATATAACTTAGCATAAAAGGCAAAACAGGGTCAGTATTCCTCGAGCAATATATTATTTCTAGAGATCTTTACAAAGAGGACTTCTACATAGGGGGCAAGAGACCTGTGAAATTTTTAAAATAGGTGTTAAAGCCAGGTGAAAGATCAAAGGGCCAGTTTGAAAGATTCCCTCTGTCAAGCAAGGACTGTGTTAATCACTCAGGAAATTGGACACAGCTTACCTCAGAAGCACAGGCATAAATAGTCCAACCAGAGTTCTCTGCTTCTCAGTCTTGAAGGACTACAAAAGGGGACTGCTACTTCTGGAGAGAGATCTGCAATTGTAAGTATTTACTTCTGGGAATTTTTCTAAACCTTGGGGAAAAAGGAAGTCTTTAGATTAAAACTGATTAATCTGTGAACCCAGCGTATTTGTTAAATCAGTCAGGGCCTAGTAGCAGCAAAGAGTTTTCAGTTTAAATTTAATACACAGCAGAGAGCTTTCTGGTTAAATTTAGAACCCAAGATTCCCTCTATCCAAGCAAGAGCTGAGGGACTGCCCTTGGAGATTGGTCACAGATTAGAAGCACAGGACAGGGTACTGTGTAGCAACCAGCTTTTAATAAATTTTCTTTCCCTCCCTCCCTCCCCATTACCCACCCATCCACCCCTGGGATAATCGTAGCTTTATAGGTGCCTAAACCTGTTAAAGGAAAGGAGATGCCATATTCACTCTCAGGTGCAGCTGTTTATTCTCATCAGCATAAATTAAGGACCTGGGATTAATTAAACTTCAGGTGAACAAAGTACATTAAACGTCTTAGGTATAGTTTTATTAGTATAAGTATCCCCAACAACTCTTGGTAAGTAAAGAACTAAAATGTCTAAACGAAGATGCAGGCAGCAGTCCAGCAGCGAGATGGGGGCATTCCAGTCTTTTGCACTGAGTGTCACATGTATGATTTTCTCCCAGTTGGTGAGGAGTCTTACGTGTGCACAAGATACAAGGAGATCTTTGCTCTCAGGGAACAAATCCGATCTCTGGAGGCAAGAATAGCAGACTTGGAAGACATAAGGAAGATAGAGAAGTACATAGATGAGACCTATAGGGATATAGTCCTGAAGTCCCACCTTCAGTCTGGTAGCATCCCTATTGCCATGGAGGAGAGAGTTCATGTGACAGGAGAGCATCACCCTGGTGTGGCAGGAAGTGATCCTGTTGCTAGGACCTGTCTTCCAGATGATGTAAAACCCTCTCGCACCGAGGAGGTTTCTCCAGGGCCATGTGACCATGAGGGAAAGGTTAGCATAGCCGTTATAGTTGGTGATTCGATCATCAGGCATGTAGATAGCTGGGTGGATGGTGGACGTGAGGATCACCTGGTAACATGCCTGCCTGTTGCGAAGGTAGTGGACCTCATGCACCACCTAGACAAGGTCTTAGATAGTGCTGGGGAGGAGTCTGCTGTCTTGGTACATGTCTGCACCAATGACACAGGAAAATGTGGTAGGGAGGTTTTGGAGGCTAAATTTAGGCTTTTAGGTAGGAAGTTGAAATCCAGAACTTCCAGGGTAGTGATCTCCGAAATGCTTCCCGTTCCACACGCAGGACCCAAAAGGCAGGCAGAGCTCTAGAGTCTCAATGCGTGGATGAGACAATGGTGCAAGGGTGAGGGTTTTGGACTTGTTAGGAACTGGGGATCATTCTGGGGAAAGGAGGGGCTATCCGAAGAGATGGGCTTCACCTAAACCGGGATGGAACCAGGCTGCTGGCATTAACCTTTAAAAAGGAGAGAGAACAGCTTTTAAACTAGATAATAGGGGAGAGCCGACAGTCGTCAAAGAGCACATGGTTCGGAACAATGTATCTTTGAAGGATACTACTAAAAAAATGAAGTTAGGGCACATCAGCAGAGAGGTTCCAATAAAGACAAAGGTATCCCAAATGCCCTAGAGTACAGAGCAGACAGAGCTTAAAGATTCCAAATTATCCCTGCCTACTGATAATCAGATTAATATGAATAAAATTCAGTCTCTAAAATGCTTGTATGAAAATGCTAGAAGTCTAAAAAATTAAAATGGGAGATTTAGGATATATATAGCACTAAATCACAAGTTATACCGTCTTCAAAGAATCCAAAATACCGCAGCCCGCCTTCTCTCTCACTCATCTCATTCTCACCATATAACCTCTCTTCTTATTCACTTACACTGGTTACCTGTTCCCTTCCGCTCTCAATACAAATTACTTACTTTGGTTCACAAGGCCCTCCACACCAACTCCCCACAATATCTAGCTGACTTAATCCACTTTCACACTCCCAGATATACCCCCCGCTCATTCCACTTAAACCGGCTCATCCTTCCCCCTCCTTCTGCTGCCCACTTACAATCTACTCGTTCTTCAGCTTTCTTCTTTATAGGTCCCGCACTATGGAATTCCCTCCCCTCTGCTATCCGATTAGAGTCTTCCCATTCAGCATTTAAACAGCAGCTAAAAACCCACCTCTTTTCCCTAGCCTTTGACCTCCCCACTTCTCCCCCCTCTCTATAGCCTTACTCCTCTCCCCCTACCCTCTCTTGCCCTTTCTGTCTCTCTTTTTTTTTTAAATATGTAACTTCCTTTTCCTTTACTGGCTTTGTGCCCTATTTTTAATGGATTTTATGCATTGTAAACCGCTCTGCTTTTATTGTGAAGGGCGGTCAATCAAGTTTTATTAAACATAAACATAAACATAAACATTGGTATCCCAGACACATGGTGGAAGGAGGACAACCAGTGGGACACTGTGATACCTGGGTACAAACTATATCGTAATGATAGAGCTGATCAAAGTGGTGGAGGGGCTGCGCTCTATGTTAGAGAGGGCATTGAGTCACAAAGGATTACATTTTTTTAAGGAAACAAAATTCACTGTAGAATCTCTATGGATTTAAATGTCATGTAAAAAGGGGAAGGTAATGGGAGTGGGGTTGTACTATCGACAGCCTGGCCAGAATGAACAAATGGATGATGAAATGCTCAATGAAATCAGAGAAGCTAACAAAAGTTACAGAACAGTAATAATAATGGCTGATTTCAATTATTCCGGTATTGACTGGGTCAGTGTCATGGCAGGACATGCTAAGGAGATAAAATTTCTAGATGAAATAAATGACTGCTTCTTGGAGCAGCTAGTTCATGAACCGAACAGAGGGGAAGCCATTTTGGACTTAGTCCTTAGTGGAACACCAGATCTGGTGCAAAAGATAAGGGTGTTGGGGCCATTTGGAAATAGTGATCATAGCATGATTGCATTTGATTTAATTAATGCAGGAGGGATGGTAAGGAAATCCACAGTACTACCTTTTAACTTTTGAAAGGGAGACTATGATAAAATGAGGAAAATAGTTAAGAAAAAACTAAAAGGAGCAGATGCAAAGGTTAAAGACTTACATCAAGCTTGGCTGTTGTTGAAAAATACTATCCTGGAACCGCAGACCAACTGTATTCTACGCTTTAAGAAAAGTGGAAGGAAGTCCACAAAACTGCCAGCATGGTTTAAAGGTGAGGTCAGACAGGCTGTTGCCAAAAAGCATCTTTTAGGAAATAGAAAAAAGAGCCAAATGACAAAAACTGTAAACAGCACAAGCACTGGCAAGTTAAATGCAAGGCATTGATAAGGCAGGCAAAGAGGGAATTTGAGAAGAAACTTACTGTGGAAGCAAAAACACGTAATAAAGACTTTTTCAAGTACAGTCAAACCTCGGTTTTCATTATTAATCCGTTCTAAGAAGTCTGACTAAAACCGAAACGTACGAAAACCGAAGCAATATTTCCCATAGGAAATAATGTAAATTCAATTAATCCGTTCCAGACACCCAGCTCCTGTCACTTCTCTCACCTGCCCGATCGTCCACAGGACAGCAAACACACAGATATTGTACTGTACGGCACTGTAATCTGATCGCTGACTCCGTCTCAACAGCAATTTGCAAGCGTACCCTGCAAGAGAAAGAACTGCCTCCCACATTCATTCAACATCTCCTGCTTACATTGACAGCTACCCTGCTACCTCCGAGCCTGAGGGGGCGCTCCAGAGAACAGGCAGGCAGTGGAGAGATCGGGGCCTTCCTCTCTGTGCAATCCTTGGCTCTTGACAGCTACCCTGCTACCTCCGTGCCTGAGGGGGCGCTCCAGAGAACAGGCAGGCGGTGGAGAGATCGGGGCCTTCCTCTCTGTGCAATCCTTGGCTCTTGACTCTGACTCTTGCTCAGCTGACTTTCGCTTCAACACGCGATCGGTGAGTCCGGGGGGTAGTGCTGCCGGGACTGGGCGGGCAGTGTATACAGACCAGCGCGAGGTTGACACTTCTTCAGGAGTTGGGAGTTGTACAGTTTTCAGATCTGGCAGCACAACGAAAACCGAGGCGATATCCGATAACCGAGACAACATCTCAGTCAGAAAAGACGTCGAAAACCGAAACGTACGAAAACCGGGGCCAACGAAAACCGAGGTTTGACTGTACATTCGTAGCAAAAAACCTGTGAGTCAGTTGGACCATTAGATGATAGTGGGGTAAAAGGGGCAGTAAGAGAGGACAAGGGTTTAGCGGAGAGACTGAATGAATTCTTTGCTTCGGTCTTTACTGAGGAAGATGGAGGGATGTTGCTCATGACTGAAATGATATTTAAAGGTGATACTGCAGAAGAATTGAAAGAAATATCGATACACCGGGAAGATGTATTACAACTATTTGATAAACTGAAGAGTAGCAAATCATCTGGACCGGATGGTATACATATAAGGGTGTTGAAAGAACTGAAATATGAGATTGCAGACCTGCTATTAGTAATCTGTGAACTATCATCTGTAATACCTGAAGATTGGAGGATTGCCAATCAAATGCCAGTTTTTAAAAAGGGTTCCAGGGGTGATCCAGGAAACTACAGACCGGTGAGCCTGACATCAGTACCAGGAAAAATGGTAGAAACCATCATAAAGAACAAAATAACTCAACATGTAGATAGTCAAGGTTTAATGGGAGACAGCCAACATGGCTTTAGACAAGGAAGATCTTGTTTTACTAATCTGTTATGTTTTTTTGAAGGTGTGAATAAACAGGTAGATAAAGGTGAGTCAGTTGATATAGTGTATCTGGACTTTCAGAAAGCATTTGACAAGGTCCCTCATAAGAGACTTTTGGCAAAACTAATAAGTCATGGGATAGGAGGCAGTGTACTATTGTGGATCAGGAAATGGTTAAAAGATAGAAAGCAGAGGGTAGGGCTAAATGGCCAATTTTCCCAATGGAGAAAGGTGAGTAGTGTAGTACCCCAGGGATCTGTGCTGAGTCCGCTGCTTTTTGATATATTCATAAATGACTTGGAAAAGGGAATAACGAGTGAGGTTACCAAATTTGCAGATGAAACAAAACTATTTAAAGTTGTTAAAACCCAAGAGGATTGTGGAAAATAGCAAGAGGATCTTGATAAATTAGAAGACTGGGCATCCAAATGGCAGATGAATTTTAATGTGAACAAGTGCAAAGCTATGCACCTAAGAAAGAACAACCTAAACTATGGTTACACGATGCAAGGTTCCGCATTGGGAACCACCACCTAGGAAAAAGATTTAGGCGTCATTGTGGATAACATGTTAAAACCCTCCGCCCAGTGTGCAGTGGTGGCCAAGACAGCAAATAGAATGCTAGATATCATAATGAAAGGAATGGAAAATAAAACAAAGGATATTATAATGCCTCTGTATCGTTCCATGGTGCGACCGCACCTTGAATATTGTGTGCAACTCTGGATGCAATATCTTAAAAAGGATATAGCGTTATTAGAAAAGGAACAGAGAAGAGCCACCAAAATGGTAAAGGGGATGGAAGGATACTCCTATGAAAAAGATTAGGGCTCTTCAACCTGGAAAAGAGACGGCTGAGGGGAGATATGATCGAGGTCTATAAATTAGTGAATGGAGCGGAACGGGTAAAGAGTAGTTACTCACCTGTAACAGGTGTTCTCCAGGAGCAGCAGGAATCAGTCCTCACATATGGGTGACGTCGGCGCCGACGGAGCCCCCATGCGAAGCATTTCCCCAGCTTTCAAAGAAAGCCTTTGGGAGTGCAGCACGCATGCGCAGTCCCCTTCCCACCCAAGGGTGCCATCTTGCTCACTCTGATGACATAGCTAAAGACAGCAAACAACAAAATGAATTATATGACTGCAACTTCAAGGGGAGGAGGGAGGGTTGTGAGGACTGATTCCTGCTGCTCCTGGAGAACACCTGTTACACGTGAGTAACTACTCTTTCTCCAGGACCAAGTAGGAAGTCAGTCCTCACATATGGGACTCCTCAGATTAAGGCTACCGGGGACCCAAAGCTGAAAAATGAGCTCCCTCGAGAGCCTCAGCATGTGTGAAAAGAATCTTCTCTGTGAACGCCCCCCATACAGTAGCCCAACACCAGGGCCGGAGGGTAGGAGTTGCCTATACCTCAAAGAGATTACGGAGTACCGCCTGCCCGAAAGCACTGTCCCTGCGGGACTCCCTCTCGAGGCAGTAGTGGGCCGCAAAAGTCTGGCTTGAAGACCAAGTAGCGGCCCGGCAGATGTCTGCCAACGGAACAGAGCGGAGATGAGCCATTGACGCAGCTTTCCCCCTGACACGGTGGGTCGTGACTCGACCCTGCGGGCCGTGACTCGACCCTGCAAGGAGAGGCCGGCTGCCCTGTACGCCCAGGCGATACAGTCTGCTACCCAAATGGACAGGGTACGCTTGGAGATTGGTAACCCCAGCTTATTAGGGTCAAAAGATACGAAGAGCTGAACAACCCTTCGGTGTCCCTGCGTACCCTCAAGGTAGAAGGACAACGCCCTCCTACAGTCCAGGGTATGCAAGACCATCTCAGCCCGGCTGGCATGTGGCCTGGGAAAGAAAGTTGGAAGAACCACCTCCTGATTGAGGTGGAAGGAGGAGACAACCTTTGGAAGGAACTTAGGGTGAGTCCGTAAAACTACTCTGTTCCTATAGAACCTAATGTATGGTGCATCTGACACCAGGGCTTGAAGCTCGCTCACTCGCCTTGCTGAGGTAAGAGCTACCAAAAACAACGCTTTCCAGGAGAGAAAGCGCAAAGGACAAGTAGCCATAGGCTCAAATGGTGGACAAGTAAGCTGTTGCAAGACCACATTCAAATCCCACTCAGGGGCAGGTGGACAAACCGGAGGCTTAAGCAAAAGGAGGCCTCTGAGGAAGCGAGCCACCAAAGGGTGACTTGAGAGAGACTGACCCTCCACTGGTGAATGGTGCGCTGAGAGAGCACTGAGATGGACCCTAACAGAGTTGGATTTAAGGCCTAGGTTGGACAGGTGAAGCAAATATTGCAGCACCACTGGTACCAGGCATGAGAAAGGATCCTCCTTGTGTTGAGCACACCAGGTGGAGAACTTACGCCACTTGAGGGCATAAGATTTCCGGGTGGACTGCCTCCTAGAGGCCAAGACCACGTCCTCCACTTCCCTAAGCAGCAGTAAAGGGTGCTAGAACTACCCTTTCAGCAGCCAGGCCATCAGATTGAGGGACTGGAGGTTGGGGTGTAAGAGAGATACCTGCTCTTGAGACAGGAGATCTGGTTGCATCCCCAGAGGAAGAGGAGTGTCCATCGCTAGTTGCAAAAGAAGTGGGAACCACGGTTGCTTTGGCCACCTGGGGGCCACCAGGACCACCGAGGCCTTGTCCCGGATCACTTTGAACAGTGTCTTGGGCACTAGAGGCGTGGGAGGAAACACATATAGGAGGGCCTGTAGACCACGGAATGAGAAATGCATCCACTGCTACTCTGAGAGGATGCGGTTGTCTGGAGCAGAACCTGGGCAGTTGACGGTTCAGTGGACTGGCAAAGAGATCTATGGTTGGAAGACCCTATCTTAGGAAGATCTGCTGAACCACCAGAGGATTCAACTGCCATTCGTGTGGCTGTAGGATCCTGCTCAATCTGTCTGCCAGGTAATTCTCCTGTCCAGGGAGATAGACCGCCTTGAGAACTATGCCATGATTGACTGCCCAGGAGCACAGGTCCTGTGCCTCCTGACAGAGAGGGTGGGACCCTGTGCCCCCCTGTTTGTTCACATAGAACATAGCAACTTGATTGTCCATCTGAACTAAGACGGACTGGTGAGAGAGGACATGAGAGAAAGTCTGCAGGGCTAAGTGGATAGCTCTCAGCTCCAAGAGAATGATCTGCTGTGCGGCCTCCCAAGGAGACCACAGGCCCTGAGTGCATGCTCCCTGGCAATGTGCACCCCAACCCCGAAGAGAAGCATCGGTTGTCAGCACTTGTGAGTGTGGAGATGCCTGAAAAGGCACTCCTTGCACCAGATTCGGAAGATGAAGCCACCACTGCAGAGAAGATGCTAGTAGCTTGGACACCCTCACTTTGTCCGTCAGGTTTCCTGTGGCCTGCAGCCACTGAGTTCTGAGGTCCCACTGAGTTGGCCTCATGTGGAGACGGGCATTTGGAGTTACATGGACCGTGGATGCCATGTGGCCTAAGAGCCTCAGAAATTGTTTGGCGGAGACCAGAGAATTGCTGTGGAATTGTCTGGCCAAATCCATCAGTCTGTGTGCCCTGTCCATGGGTAAAAAAGCCTTTGCCTGAAGGGTGTCCAGTCTTGCCCCTATGAACTCCATGTTCTGTGAGGGACGCAAAGTGGACATTGCGAAGTTTATGACAAACCCCAGATGCTGGAGAAGGGAGACAGTGCGGAGGGTGGCTCGATTGGTCTCCTGTGGAGACTGACCCCTGATGAGCCAGTCGTCCAGGTATGGAAAGACCAAGAGCCCTTGAACCCTGAGGTAGGTCGCCACCACCGTCAGGCATTTGGTGAAAACCATGGGGGTGGAGGTTAGGCCAAAAGGGAGTACCCTGTACTGAAAATTGTTTCCTCCCACCACAAATCTGAGATGTTGCCTGTGGTCTGGATGAATAAGGATGTGAGTATAAGCATCCTTTAGGTCTAAGGAGCACAGCCAATCTCCCTGCTGGAGGTAGGGTAGCAGTATTCCAAAAGGTAAGCATCTTGAACTTTTCCCTCTCCAGGAACTTGTTTAGATTTCGCAAGTCTAGGATGGGCCTGAGGCCCCCTATCCTCTTTGGTACCAGAAAGTACCTGGAATAGAAGCCTTGCCCTCTCAGGTGGTGGGGCACCGGTTTCACCGCCTGTTATAGCATATAAGAACATAACATATGCCATACTGGGTCAGACCAAGGTCCATCAAGCCCAGTATTCTGTTTCCAACAGTGGCCAATCTAGGTCATACGTACCTAGCAGTTTCCCCAAAAGACACAGGTTCCGCAATGCTTGTACTGGGTCAAGCATTGATATCCTGGGTCCCTTCTTAATAATGGTTTATGGACCTTTCCTCCAGGAACTTGTCCAAAACTTTTTTAAACCCAGCTACACTAACAGCCTTTATTACATCCTCCGGTAACAAATTCCAGAGTTTGATTACATGTTGAATGAAAAAATATTTTCTTTTATTAGTCTTAGTTTACCCTGTAGCTTCATTGCATGTCCCCTAGTCTTTCTATATTCTGATAACGTAAACAATCGATCTACGTGTACCCGTTCCACTCCGTTCATTAATTTATAGACTTCTATCATATCTCCCCTCAGCCGTCTCTTTTCCAGGTTAAAGAGCCCTAACCTTTTTAGCTTTTCTTCATAGGAGTATCCTTCCATCCCCTTTACCATTTTGGTGGCTCTTCTCTGAACCTTTTCTAATAACACTATATCCTTTTACGATACGGTGACCAGAATTGCACACAATATTCAAGGTGCGGTCTCACCATAGAACAATATAGAGGCATTATAATATCTTTTATTTTATTTTCCATTCCTTTCCTTATGATACCTAGCATTCTATTTGCTCTCTTGGCTGCCGCTGCACACTGGGCCGAGGGTTTTAACATGTTATCCACAATGACACCTAAATCTTTTTCCTGGGTGATGGTTCCTAATGTGGAACCTTGTATCGTGAAACCATAGTTTGGGTTGTTCTTCCCTAGGTACATAACTTTGCACTTGTCCACATTAAATTTCATCTGCCATTTTGATGCCCAGTCTTCCAATTTATCAAGATCCTCTTGCAATTTTCCACAATCCCCTTGGGTTTTAACAACTTTAAATAATTTTGTGTCATCTGCAAATTTGATAACCTCACTCGTTATTCCACTTTCCAGGTCATTTATGAATATGTCTAAAAGCAGCGGACCCAGCACAGATCCCTGGGGTACACCACTACTCACCTTTCTCCACTGGGAAAATTGGCCATTTAGCCCAACCCTCTGTTTTCTATCTGTCAACCAGTTCTTGATCCACAGTAGTACACTGCCTCCTATCCCATGACTCTTTAGTTTTGCCAAAAGTCTCTGATGAGGGACCTTGTCAAAGGCTTTCTGAAAGTCCAGATACACTATATCAACCGACTCACCTTTGTCCATCTGTTTATTCACACTTTCAAAAAAACATAACAGATTAGTAAGACAAGATCTTCCTTGTTTAAAGCCATGTTGGCTGTCTCCCATTAGGCCATGACTATCTACATGCTGAGTAATTTTATTCTTTATGATGGTTTCTACCATTTTTCCCGGTACTGACGTGAGGCTCACAGGTCTGTAGTTTCCCGGATCACCCCTGGAACCCTTTTTAAAAATTGGTGTTACATTGGCGATCCTCCAATCTTCAGATATTAGAGATGATTTTAATGATAGTTCACAGATTACAAATAGCAGGACTGCAATCTCATATTTAATTTCTTTCAACACCCTTGGATGTATACCATCCGGCCCAGGTGATTTGCTACTCTTCAGTTTATCTAATAGTTGTAATACATCCTCCCGATGTATCGATATTTCCTTCAATTCTTCCGCACCTTTAAATACCACTTCAGTCATGGGTAACATCCCTACATCTTCCTCAGTAAAGACCGAAGCAAAGAATTCATTCAGTGTCTCCGCTATCGCCTTGTCGCCTCTTAGTGCCCCTTTAACTCCTCTATCATCTAATGGACCAACTGACTCTCTCACAGGTTTTTTGCTACGAATGTACTTGAAAAAAATCGTTATTTCGCGTTTTTGCTTCTGCACCAAGCTTCTTCTCAAATTCTCCCTTTGCCTGCTTTATCAATGACTTGCATTTGACTTGCCAGTGCTTGTATCCAGGTCTCGTCATTTGGCTCTTTTTTCCATTTCCTGAAAGATGCTTTTTTGGCAACAACAGCCTCTCTGACCTCACCTTTAAACCATGCTGGAAATTTTGTGGACTTCCTTCCACTTTTCTTAAAGCGTGGAATACAGCTGGTCTGGGCTTCCAAGATAGTATTTTTCAACAACGCCCAAGCTTGATGTAAGTCTTTAACCTTTGCATCTGCTCATTTTAGTTTTTTCTTAACTATTTTCCTCATTTTATCACAGTCTCCCTTTCGAAAGTTAAAAGGTAGTACTGTGGATTTACTTACTATCCCTCCTCCACTAATTAAATCAAAGGCGATCATGCTATGATCACTATTGCCAAGTGGCCCCAACACCCTTATCTCTTGCACTAGGATCTGGTGTTCCACTAAAGGACTAGGTCTAATATGGCTTCCCTTCTGGTCGGTTCATGAACCAGCTGCTCCAAGAAGCAGTCATTTATGTCATCTAGGAACTTTATCTCCCTAGCATGTCCTGCCGTGACACTGACCCAGTCGATACCGGGGTAATTTAAATCACCCATTATTATTACTGGCTGTAACTTTTGTTAGCTTCCTTGATTTCTTTGAGCATTTCATCATCCATTTGTTCATTCTGGCCAGACAGTCGATAGTACACCTCCACTGCCATCGCCTTCCCCTTTTTACATGGAATTTCAATCCATAGAGATTCTACAGCAAATTTTGTTTCCTGCAAAACTTTAATCCTTTCTGACTCAATGCCCTCTCTAACATAGAGCGCAACTCCTCCACCAATTTGATCATCTCTATCATTAGGATATAGTTTGTACCCAGGTGTCACAGTGTCCCACTGGTTGTCCTCCTTCCACCATGTCTCTGATATTCCAATCATATCTAACCTCTCATTTAGTGCTATATATTCTAACTCTCCCATCTTATTTTTTAGACTTCTAGCCTTTGCATACAAGCATTTTAGAGACTGTATTTTATTCATATTAATTTGGCTATTGGTAGACATGGGTAATTTGGGATCTTTAAGCTGTGTCTGCTCCGTACTCAAGGGCATTTGGGCTACTTTACTCTTTTTTGGAACCTCTCTGCTTTTGGTAGTATCCTTCAAGGATACATTCTTCCGAACCATCCACTCTTGGGCGACTGTCGGCTTTCCCCTATTATCTAGTTTAAAAGCTGCTCTATCTCCTTTTTAAAGGCTAATGCCAGCAGCCTGGTTCCATCCCGGTTAAGGTGAAGCCCATCCCTTTGGAAGAGCCCCTCCTTTCCCCAGAATGTTCCCCAGTTCCTAACAAATCCAAAACCCTCATCTCTGCACCATTGTCTCATCCACACATTGAGACTCCGGAGCTCTGCCTGCCTTTTTGGTCCTGCACGTGGAACGGGAAGCATTTTGGAGAACACTACCCTGGAAGTTCTGGATTTCACCTTCCTACCTAAAAGCCTAAATTTAGCCTCCAGAACCTCCCTACCACATTTTCCTATGTCATTGGTACTGACCTTATCTAGGTGGTGCGTGAGGTCCGCTACCTTCGCACCAGGCAGGCATGTTACCAGGCGATCCTCATGTCCACCAGACACCCAGCTATCTACATGCCTAATGATCGAATCACCTGGAGGACAGGTCCTAGTTACAGGATCACTTCCTGCCACACCAGAGTGATGCTCTCCTGTCACGTGACCTCTCTCCTCAATGGCAACAGGGATGCTGCCAGACTGGAGGTGGGACTTCAGGACTGGTCTCATCTATGTACCTCTCTGTATTTCTTATGTTTTCAAAGTCTGCTACTCTAGCCTCTAGAGAATGGACTTGTTCCCTGAGAGCAAAGAGCTCCTTGCACCTAGGGCACACGTAAGACCTCTCACCAACTGGGAGAAAATCATACACGTGACACTCAATGCAAAAGACTGGAAAGCTCCCATCTCGCTGCTGGACTGCTGTCTGCATCTTAGTTTTAAGTTTTTGTTTAGATCTTTAAGTTCTTTACTTACTAAGGGTTGCTATGGATATTTATACCAATAAAACTGTACCTAATACGTTTAATATACCTTGTTCACCTGAAGCTTAATTAATCTCAGGTCCTTAGTGTATGACTGATTTGGGTAGTGAGCTTCACCTGAGAGCACTTCCTGTCTTTTAAGATGTGTAAGTACCTATAAAGCTATGATTATCCCAGGGGTGGGTGGGTGGGTGTGGGGAGGGAGGGAGGGAAATAACACTTATGAAAAGAGGGCTACTACGGAGTACCCTGTTTTGCCTTTTGTGCTAATCTATATTCGTATTTGATTTAAATTATTTTTTTTATTTATTTATTTATTTATTTACATTCTCTTATATACCACGCTATTCTGCATCAGTGTGGTTTACATTGAACAAACTGAAATTACATTGAACAGGGCATTATAACTTGGAGATAACAATTTTACAGGGAACATAGGCTATGGAGGGTTAAGTGGCTTGCCCAAGACCAAAAGGAGCACCTGTGGGACTAGAAACCCCAGTCCTTCCGACCCAAGGTTGCTGTCCTCTAGTGGGATTTGAACCCCCGACCTTCCGGCCTAAAGTACCTTGCCCCAACCACTAGGCCACTCCTCCACTCCACTTATAGTTCTTTGCTGCTGCTAGGCTCTAACCTATTATGAAATTTAAACTATAAGCTCTCTGCTGGGTTCTAAATTTAACCAGAAAGCTCTCTTCTGTGTTTTAAATTTAAACTAAAAGTACTTTGCTGATGCTAGGTCCTGAGTGACTATTAAATTAAAACTACAAGCTCTCGGCTGGGTATGAAATGTAACCAGAAAGTTCTCTTCTGTGTTTTAAATTTAAACTTAAACTGCTGCTACTAGGCCCTGACTGATTTAACAAAAAATAGTGGGTTCACAGATAAATTAGCTTTAATAGAAAGAACTCCATTCAGAAAATTCCCAGAAGTATATACTCACAATTGCAGATCTCTCTCCAGAAGTAACAGTCCCCTTTTCTAGTCCTTCAAGACTGAGGATCACAGAGCTCTGGTTGAGCTATTTATGCCTGTGCTGCTGAGGTTAGGTGTGACCAACTTCCTGGTCCTTTAGAAGACTTGCTAACTCCTGCAGGAGTAGGCTCCTGTGCAGAGGGAGTCTTGGAGGCTCCCCTGGAAAATAGGAGGGGGGTACCTGGTTGAAGTGGAGCAGATAGCCCCTATGGACTATGCTTAGTACCCAGGTATCCCTTGTTACGGCTGACCACCTGTGGGCATACAGGGTCAGCCGGCCTCCTGTGCTGAGAGGGGCCAGCTGAGGAGGAGAGGCTATGCCACTGGAGTTAAAACCCCGCTCCCTGATGTGCAGGAGCCGGAGCTGGAGGCTTGAGGGCTTTCTGCCTACGGGGCCCATGTCCCTGCCTCTTGGCCTGCTGACCTTGCTGGGGAGCTATGGAGGCCTGGAATTGAGGGCAGGATTTGTAGGCAGAGGACTTCCTCAGGTAAAAGGCCTTTTTCCCCGAGCCCTTCTGCTTCTGAGAAGAGGCAGAGGTTTTCCTGGACAGTCTTGTCTGGGTGAGAGTCTCGGACTCGGGTTCTGCAGCCTTTTCAGCCATGGGCTTGCCAAAGAGGTTTTCACCTCGGCAGGGGACATCGACCAACTTGTCCTGAATGCATGGCTTAAGGTCCGATGACTGTAGCCATGCCTGACAGCGTGCACCGATGCCAGCCGCGGCTACTCGAGCCGAAGCCTCGAAGCCATCATAGGCTGCTCGAGAGATAAACTTTGAGCACTCCCGGATCCCCGATGACAAGGCTTTGAACCTCTGCAAAGGTTCCTCGGAGAGACCAGCAGAGAATCCGGCAATCTCCTTTGCCAGGTCTCGAAGGTACATGCCCATGTACAGCTGGTAGTTCTGGACACGGCAAGCAAGCATAGAGCACTGGAAGCACTTTCTACCGAGGGCATCCAGGTTCCGGGCCTCCCAGCTGGGAGGCACCGAGGAGTGCATCTTCTGACTCTTCAGACGATGCATGGCCGATTCCACAACCATGGAGTGGTGTGGTAGCTGTGCCTTCTGGAACCTGGGGCTCTTGCGGACTCGATAGATGGAATCAACCTGCTAGCTCAGTACCGGCGTCGAGGCCGGCACCTCCCACATTTATTTATTTATTTATTTAGTATACATTTGTATACCGCTACTTCCAGCGATCAGCAGTGGTTTGATTACAGATTGGAAATTGTCAAATCATAACAGGAAATTTTTGAGGTATAAACACATTGATTAGACAGGAAAGCACAGCACACAGAGAACTATTTTACAGGGAACATGGGCTATGGAGGGTTAAGTGGCTTGCCCAAGACCACAAGGAGCACCTGTGGGACTAGAAACCCCAGTCCTTCCGGCCCAAGATTGCTGTCCTCTAATGGGATTTGAACCCCCGACCTTCCGGCCCGAAGTACCTTGCCCCAACCACTAGGCCATTCCTCCACTCCGTGGCAACCATTCCAGCATCGGAGGAATGGGTACAGTAAAGGCCTCCTTGGGGGGAGAGTCATACTGCAGGGCCTCCAGCTCCTCGGCTCGAGGCTACTCCTCGGGGTCCGTGGGGAAGGCCAAAGCCTTGGCTATGTCCCACATGAAGTCCGAGAACCGGGTATCTTCCTGGGGGGACTGTCTCCGAGGCTCGGACTCCAGTGAGTCCGAAGGGACACACCGGGTCCGAAACGTGTCCGGGGACTCCTCGTCCTCTGTTTCCCAGCCCGACCCCAGGGAGGAGGAATCGAGCGACTCTGGTCGGGCAGGCACCAATGCCATCCGCCCCAACGCCGAGGGTACCGGCGTCGACGACCTCGGTCCCGAACGGGAGGCTGAGGGAGACCTTGGCCAAGGATCGACTCGAGACCACATGGACTCGAGGATCGGCTCGGCCTCCGGGGTCGACTTGGACATCAAGGTCCTGGTGGTTGGGGCAGATGCACCGGTAAGGCCGCTGCTGTTCCATGAAGACAGCCAAGCTGCTCTCCAAGGTCGTCAACCTGAGTCCGAGCTCAGGAGACTCAGCAGCCCCCGACTCGGGGCCCAACATCGACTCCCCCGGAGGAGAGTCCACAAGGACTACAGTGCTCATTTATTTATTTAGTATACATTTGTATACCGCTACTTCCAGCGATCAGCAGCGGTTTGATTACAGATTGGAAATTGTCAAATCATGACAGGAAATTTTTGAGGTATAAACACATTGATTAGACAGGAAAGCACAGCACACAGGGAACATGGGCTATGGAGGGTTAAGTGGCTTGCCCAAGACCACAAGGAGCACCTGTGGGACTAGAAACCCCAGTCCTTCCGGCCCAAGGTTGCTGTCCTCTAGTGGGATTTGAACCCCCGACCTTCCGGCCCGAAGTACCTTGCCCCAACCACTAGGCCACTCCTCCACTCCACTCATGTGACTCGGGGCCTCCGTCTCTACACAAGGTTGTTTAGCAGGCCTCTCCGACTCCGAAGACCCGGGGCAGCGGTCGGGGCTATGCGACCTGGCCCTCGAGGAGCCAAGTGTGTCCACCGACGCCACCCTCGTGGGTTTTTTCTTCCTATGGTGTTCCCGCGAGGGAGACCCCCTCTCAGAGGAGCCCCAGCGATGCTCAGGATCGAACTCCCTAGACGTCGAGGCCTCTGACGAAGTCCGGGCCCGACTGGATGCGGAGTCAGAGAACATTCTTTCCTTCTGATGTTGACGGCTCCTCAACGCCTTCGAGGACATTTTCCCACACGGGCCACAGATCATCGGGTCATGATCGGAAACGAGGCAACAGAAACAGCAGTCATGTGTGTCGGTGAGAGACATGAGTTTCTTACACCGATCACACTTTTTAAACCCGCTAGCAGCCATCGGGGGAAAAAGAGCCCCTGCAAGGTCAAAAGATAGGGCTGCCAGTGAAAAATAGAAAAATGGCGCGAACTCTAGTCTCCAAGGACAAAAAACAAAAAATGAAGTCTGGGCTCGATACCGGTGTACCGAGCCCAGGCGGTAAAGGGAACTGGCGTTGAACCGAGTAAAAAACAAGGATCCACGCAAAAATCAACTTTTTTCACGGGTAACAATGAGACACGTCCGTTAGGCTCCGCGGAAAAAAGAAGACTGAGCAAGATGGCACCCTTGGGCATGAAGGGGACCGCGCATACGTGCTGCATTCCCAAAGGCTTTCTTTGAAAGCTGGGGAAATGCTCCGCATGGGGGCTCCGTCGGCGCCGATGTCACCCATATGTGAGGACTGACTTCCTGCTTGGTCCTGGAGAAACTTAGATCAATTGTTTACGTCATCAGAATATAAAAAGACATGCAATGAAGTTACAGGGTAATCTATTTAAGACTAATAAGACAAAATATTTTTTCACTTAATGTGTAATCAATCTCTAGAATTTGTTACCGGAGGATGTAGTAAAAGGTGTTAGTGTAACTGTGTTTATAAAAGGTTCGGACAAGTTCCTGGAGGAAAGGTCCATAAAAGAGAAATTAGACTTACCTGCTAATTGTTGTTCCTTGAGGAACTCCAGTTCAGTCCCTCACCTCTGGGTTGTGTATATATTCTCGCAGCATGGACACTGGGCATGTCAGAACTGTGACACCACTGTAGATATCCTGCTGGCACCTCACACCAGCTCCCAGTGATCTAATGACAAAGCAGACTCAAAGGAACAACAAATAAGTAGCTATAATATTAAATACAATTTAACTCTAACACTGAACTAAAACCCCATAAATGAGAGGATAACTCTCCCGTTTGCAGAAATAGGATAGAAAGGAGAGAGAAGAAAGAATACAAGGTATACTTTACCTGGATAGAGAGCACATTTGCTGAACTTCTCCTACTGGATTGTAGTCACCACGCATCACACAGCATGCTTTGTGAAAGCTGACCAAAAGACCCCCGAGTGGGAATCGGGACTGAACTGCAGTTCCTCAAGGAACAACAATTAGCAGGTAAGTCTAATTTATATTTCCTTATCGTCCCTCCAGTTCAGTCCCTCACCTCTGGGATGTAACAGAGCAGTAAACTATTGGGAGGGACCTATCTACCCGGACCGCAAAACTGCCGACCCGAAACAGGCATCTCCCGCTGCTTGAATATCCAGGGGCTAATGTTTACTAAAACTATGCAAGGAAGACCAAGTGGTTGCTCTGCAAATCTCAACCGGTGGAACTAAGCTATGCTCTGCCCACGAAGCCGCTTGTGCTCTAGTAGAATGAGCCCGACACCTGACGAACTTGCAAGATATAAGCTGACACTATTGCTTCACAAACCCATCTGGAAATTGAAGCTTTGGCCACCGCTTCACCTTTACGTGGCCCACCAAAAAGAACGAACAAACTGTCAGACTTGCAGAAGGACTCTGAGACCTTCAAGTATCGCCTTAGTAACCTCTTAATGTCTAACAAACGCAAACTACAGTCCGACGCGGTCTCCCCCGAAACACCCAAAACGGGCAAAGAGACCGACTGATTCACATGAAATGGCGAAACTACCTTTGGTAGGAAAGACGGTACGGTACGCAACACCACTTTTTCCCTAGAAAAAGTCAGAAACGGTTCCCGACAGGACAAAGCCTGCAACTCAGAGATTCGACGTGCAGAGCAAATGGCTACCAAAAATACTGTCTTCAAAGTCAAATCCTTTAGGGAAGCCTGATGCAAAGACTCAAAAGGCTCCCTTGTCAAGGCTTCTAAAACCAGGCTGAGATCCCACGGAGGAGAAACCACCCTGTGCGAAGGACGTAGACGAGATACCTGTCTCAAGAAATGTACAACATCGGCATGGACCCCCAAAGGAACTCCTTGCACCTTCCTTGGTAAGAAGTAATAGTTGCCAACTGCACCCTTAACGAACTGGCAGCCAATCCATTAAGGAGGGATCCAGCTAAGCTTGAAGAATGGTCTAGAATTTGGCAGCTGTGATGTTAAAAATGCAAAGTCATGCATTTGGGCTGCAGCAATCCAAGGGAGCGATACAGTATGGGGGTGAAGTACGTCTGTCCAAAAAAGAACAGCAGGACCTGGGCATGATTGTGTCTGATGAGCTCAAAGTAGCTAAACAGGTAGAAAAGTTGACAGCAAAAGCTAGAAGGATGCTTGGGTACACAGGGAAAGGAATGGCTGCAGAAAAAAGGAGGTGATAGTTCCTCTGTATGTCATTGGTGCGACCTCATTTGGAGTATTGTATGCAATTCTGGAGACCGCACCTTCTAAAGGATATAAATAGATTGGAGTTGGTGCAGAGGGTGGCTACTAAAATGGTTAGTGGTCTTAAGGATTTTAATATGTATACTTTAGAGGAAAGGCGGGATAGAGGTGATATGATTGAGATGTTTAAATACCTCCATGGCATAAATGTACAGAAGAGACTTTTTCAATTGAAAGCAAGCTCTGCTATGAGGGGACAAAGGATGAGGATGAAAAGGGACAGACTCAGTAGTAATATGGAGAAATATTTCTTTATGGAAAGAGTGGTAGATATGTGGAATAGTCTCCCAGTGGAGGTGGTAGAGATGAGGACAGTATCTGAATTTGAAAAAGCATGGGACAAACATAGAGGATCTTTAAAGGAAAAAAGGGGACTGTTGTAGTGGTTGATATGGAAGGGCAGACTAGATAGGTCATGTGGTCTTTTTCTGCTGTCATGTGTCTATGTTTCTATAATTAGGTCAAAATGGTTTTCAAGGCTGTACATCATCAGAAGACATCACGGGGAGGCTGTGGATCAGCTATGTTCTGAGCAAAAACGCTCAGAATGTGTTGAGAAGCATTGAATCTGCAGAATAGGGCAAGAGGAATACACCAATTCCACCAAATCCTACTTATTCTTCAGAAAACATGTCAGCTGAGCAAAGAAAATGACTAGAAAACCAATACTGACAAATTGTGAACAACACTATTTTACAGCCAAAATGCTTCCGAAATAAATTCAGTCACACTGTACTAAGTCAGGGTCACTGAGAATGAAAACGATGCTTAAGATTGTTTATTGGCTCTCGTTTTCAATTTACACTACTGGGTCAGTACATATGACCTCGACTTCGGAAGTGCTAAGGATATGTGAGTTATAATGGTAAGGGATCTCATTTTAAACCATAAAATTACTAAAATTCCTGCACATCTCCGACTGGATTTGTGATAAATCTATGTTTTTGTTTGGACAGTACTTGCTTTTCAGGCAACACAATTAATGAATGATACAATTTGAAGGCGCTATTGCATCACACATGATATGAATTGCACCATGTTATTCCTAGAAGTCATAGATGATGCAATCCTAACTTAGCTTAACAACATTACTCTGCAGAAAAATTGTGCAATATTTTTTAAATGAACATGATATGTCAGTAGGATTTTGGCTGCAGACCAGTCTTCTGTGTTTGATTTTTTTTCTGTTTAGCCAGAGTGAGAGATGCCTTGTAATTTAACAATGCAGATCACTTCTTCTACGTTTGTGGTGAAGTGACTTTTGCATCCCAAAAACTCAATATAACTGCTTTGATTAAGAAAACCTACCACTTTCCTTTGGTTGCAAAATTGGAGATCAGGACAATTGCTGGGCCCCACACATATGCTGCAACACTTGTGCAACAAATCTTCACCAGTGGTTCAATAGAAAAAAGGAAATCAATGCTTTTTGCAAAGCCAATGATTTGGAGAGAGCTGACAGATCATATCAGCAATTGTTACTTCTGCATGGTGCCTCCTGTAGGAAAAGGTTTGTCAAAGAAGAAAAAGTGGACTGTGCGGTATCCAAACATTCTATCAGCTATACGCCCAATACCATTTCCTAATGCTCCAGAATCATTCTCACTTGAGTCAGACGAGGAAGAGGAAGGGGAGGAAACTTCTGGTCCTGAACCATCAATGTCACATGACCCAGATTTTCTCCCATCCTCCTTCTCTGAACCACACTTCATAACACAAGGTAAACTGAATGACCTTGTCAGGGATTTGGAACTACCTAAGAGTAAGGCAGAACTGTTGGGCTCCAAACTACAGCAGTGGAATCTCCTGTCAAGTGATGTTGGATTTCCATGTTCCATGAACGTCAAAAGGATCTTGTTACATTCTTCTTCATGGAAGGTGGATCTTGTAGCCTGCAACAACATTGATGGTCTGACTGCAGCCCTCAACATAATTCATCATCCAGATGAGTGGAGACTGTTCATCAATTCATCTTAGATGAGTCTTAAAGCTATTTTGCTGCAAAATGGCAATTTATTTATTTAGCTATTTTTCTAAACCGCTATTTCTTCAAGTCAAAGTGGTTTATATGAAACAAACTCGCTCAACAGGGCTTTACATGGAACATAGTGCATTTAACGTTGGAACAAGAACAAAAGCAATGTTTTGCCTTTGGAACAAGAACAATGTTTTGCCATCGATTCCAGTTGGTCACGCAGTCCTTATGAAGGAAACCTATGATAATATAAAACAGCTGTTGAGATGCATAAACTATGACTTGCTCTGTTGCTTGATCTGCAAACTGGATACACAAAGTACTGATGTTTTCTCTGTGAATGGGATAGTCGTGCGAAAGATTCCCACTACATCAACAGAAATTGGCCACTCTAACAGTCATTGGAACCTGGAAAGAAATGTGTGCAGCATTCAGCACTTGTTGAATCACGTAAGATTTTGTTACCACCCTTATACATTAAGCTGGGTCTAATGAAAAATGTTGTCAAGGCCATGGACAAAACAAAACCAGCTTTCAAATATCTCAGTGGGAAATTTCCAAGAATAAGTGAAGCTAAGATAAAGGAAGGTTTCTTTATTTAACAGGTTTTTTATATTGTTTTATCATTTTAGTCAAAGCAGTTTACATTGTAACTTAAACTTGGTAATGTACATTAAACAGGGACATTGATAACTTGGATTTTTTTCTGAGGCAATGGAGGGTTAAGTGACTTTCCTAAGGCCACAAGGAGTGCTAGTGGGAATTGAATCCCGGTCTCTTGGTTCCCAAGCCAGTGCTCTAACTATTATGCTACTCCTCCATTTGTGAACTTTGAGATGATACATTTAACCATGCAATATGTGGCAAAGAAAGGATGGCATGGAAAGCAACAAATAAAAATACCAGTAAGTGAACTCCAAAAACAGGTCAAATCCCTCATAGATATTTTTTTGTCGGACCAATGATCCTCACACCAAAGCTAGCATCAGTGAAAACTACGGTAAAGGGGAGAAAAGTCCTTTTTAATCAAAAAGCAGTAAGGACTCGTAACTGCCAGAAAGTCATCTGGTCAGAATACCTTTTTTACTTATCTGCAACTTTTGGCAAAAAATGCTGGAACAGGTGATCCACACGACACAGTCCTGCGTTTCGGGTTTCCATTTTTCAACACCCTGCTTCAGGTTATCTTGTCATGACAGTTACGAGTCCTTACTGCTTTTTGATTAAAAAGGACTTTGCTCCCCTTTACCGTAGTTTTCACTGATGGTAGCTTCGGTGTGAGGATCATTGGTCCGACAAAAAAATATCTATGAGGGATTTGACCTGTTTTTGGAGTTCACTTACTGGTATTTTTATTTTTCTTTGGGCTTGGTGAACTTATCGGTCAATGAGGTTTTGGTTTGTACCCTGTGATGGAAAGCAACAAGGCAGACAACTACAAGGAGTTGCTGGAGAAACTCATCAATGCATACAAAAGTCTTGGCTACAACATGTCATTAAAGATACATTTTTTGCACTCTCATCTTGGTTTTTTTTTTCCAGTGAACTGCGGAGCAGTGAACGATGAGCATGGCGAGTGGTTTCATCAGAACATTGCAGCGATGGAGAAAAGATATCAAGGCAAATGGAGCCTATCAATGCTTGCAGACTATATTGCTGGACAGTGATAAGAGATACTCCATTTACAGAATACAAGAGACAAGCCAAGAAATGCTGAATAGACACTGAATAAGGTCTGAAATGAATATTAATGCATACATAGTCATTTCTTGCTTTTTGTTTCATACAAAGTTTTTAAATAAATTGTATTTCTTTATTTATTTTTAACATTCTTTATTTATAAAGTGTGAGGATAACATCCAGAAAAATACAGTAATCCACAATATATACTACACACCAACTTAACAACACATACTATTACAACCCATCCAACTAAACAGACCCCAACCCTCTCCCCCCCTTGTGAGCAGTCATACAAAAGGGGCAAGATAATAGTAGAGACCCAGACAAAAATTCACAATAATACTCAAGGCATAGACTCTGTGAGAAATGTCCGTGTTACAGGAGTGTCATCCCATATCAGAGTCAAACAGCAGAGGGATTGACAATTTAGGGAGGTGAAGAATTGACAGTTTAGGGAGATGAGGGCCAAAGGCCAAGAAATGAGGGAGGAGTGGCCTAGTGGTTGGGGCAAGTTACCTCATGCCGAAAGATTGGGGGTTCAAATCCCACTAGAGGACAGCAACCTTGGGCCGGAAGGACTGGGGTTTCTAGTCCCACAGGTGCTCCTTTTGGTCTTGGGCAAGCCACTTAACCCTCCATTGCCCATGTTTCCTGTAAAATACTTATCTCTAAGTTATAATGCCCTGTTCAATGTAATTTCAGTTTGTTCAATGTAAACTGCCTTGATATCATGAAAGGCGGTATATAAGAAATGTTAAATAAATAAATAAAATAAATGGACCATAGGACCAGCAATGGACCGGGGAGGGCCCTACCATGAGAAGGAAGGAGAAGAGAATAAAACACCTAGGGTAAAACCCTCTCCAAAATTCGCTATGTGGACAAGGATGACTCTAACCAGTGGAGGCCCAAGAGCAATAAAGTGCCCATAAGGAAACATGAACTTCCAATTGACCTTTCAGCAAGAATGCCAGCTGGTACATATTCATCATTTACCCGCACCCTCCAATCCAAAATTCCTGGGCCCTCACTGTCTTTCCACCTGTGGACCACCATCATATATGTCCCAAGCAGCAGGAGTTCAACCAGGTACCGCTGCCCTGGTGACACTCCCAGCACAGAATCCAAGTAGCCCAGCGCACCTCCCACTATACTATTAATAGAATCAATGATATTCTGCCAATAGGCCTGGATTTTCGGGCACTCCCACCAAAGATGGAAAAAGGTTCCCTCCCACCCACCCCCCTACAACAAACGCTCTCATTATGTAACCCAAGGTGTCGCAGTCGCACAGGGGTCAAATAGGCCTGCATCAGTGTTTAGTATTGAGTCTGACAACAGTTCATATTGTGGACATACCTATAGCCTCAAAAACAGATAAGAAGCCACTGAATGGGCGAGAAAGTCCATCCCAACAGGCAGTGCCAGGCGCCAAAATGGGCATAAGAAAATAAGACATGCCATACTTGGTCAGACCAAGGTCCATCAAGCCCAGTATCCCGTTTCCAACAGTGGCCAATCTAGGTCACAAGTACATAGCAGTTTCCCCAAAAGACACAGGCTCCACAATGTTTGTATTAGGGTAAGCAGTGGATTTCCCGGGTCCTCTTTAATAATGGTTTATGGACCTTTCTTCCAGGAACTTGTCCAAACCTTTTTTAAACCCGCTCCAAACAGTACAGCTCCAGCAAGACACAGTAAATATGAGAAAACAGTCCCTTCCAGTGTCTAACTTTATGAAAGTGAATCCGTTCCACCACCGTGGACATACGGGTCAACTGGGCTCAGTGCTCCACTTTCATAATAAAGTAGTACAACTGAAAATATTGGATAAAAGGCACTTCGACACTGTCTTTATGATTCAACTGTAACAAACAAACACAGGAAGCGAAGGCCGAATAAGGTCACTGGTGCTAGTTTTAGTCAAAATAACCCCAACGCGTTTTGGCAGCACGCCTTCTTCAGAGGGTACACATCTTAAATATAAACATACAATATAAAAATAATAATAAAAATACAAATAAATTAAGACATGAGTATTGTATTAAGAACATAAAAATTAAAACTATAAACCAAAATACATAACAAATGGCGATCATTAATAATAATAACAATAATAATAATAATAGTGTTAAATAATAAAAATATTGTCAATGATAAAAACAATAAAAGTCAGGCATAAAAACACAATAAAATTGCATGAGACACAGAGAAAACTGTATACTGAAGTGTAGACTATATTTGTACCTAACAACATATCTATAAGAGACGAGGAAGATCTACTTACGTTGGCACCATGTACGTATATAGTCTTTAAAAAGACTCTATTCAGTCTCTACACTTGAGAGCTAAAAAATTGAACATATAAAGTGAATATTTCCCAGAGCCAGAGGGAAGTGCAATGAATTTGTATATATGTGATATTGATAACAGAAACTATATGATACAAGGGAAGGGAGCAGGATATGTGTATAAATTCTATTAAAAAATAATAAATAACCAACTGTGTCTGCTTATTCTTATAACCACTTACTCCTTTTGAAACTCTCCCCCCAACCCCATTCCACCCTCTCACCCCCCCACCTCCCCCCCTTTCCCTTCCCCTCCCCCCTTCTTTTATTGATTCATCTCAATGATATGTAATTCTTTTTTTTTAATCTTTTTAATTTTGATTATACCTATTGGCCTTGTCAATTTTAGATTGGTTATCTTAATTCATTACTTTTATATAACCAACCGGATCTGAGAGTTTTTTTTAAATTAACACTCACGTGTTTATATAATAATCCATACAGGTCTGTCTTGACACAAATCAGTTACTTACTAGTGGTTCTTTTATGAATGAGCATATGGTTCTTCAGTTCCCTTTATTAGCAGATGACTCTTTAATGAACTCATACACTAGGTATGTAACTTAAGATCTTGCAGTTCTTAATATACATGGTCATTTATATGTCTCTACTCTGCTTCATAGTCCAGTGTCTATGGTATATACTTTGACAGTCATGCGCGTCCTTATGCAAATTTGAAAAGGGCGTGAAAGCACAGCATTAAAAGACACCGCTCAAATTATGCTGGCTATGTCAGAATACTCCGTGATAGCTTCCAACCTACAGATTTTTCTGCTGACTTCAGACACATTGCCCATAAGGTATGAGCGTTACCTCATTCAAGCGGCATCACTATACTTTTGTTGCAGCACATATTTGACACTGTTCCATTTGTATTTTTACCTTTCCGCACAGCCCAGTCTCAGCACATCGCTTCTATGTGATATGTTTATGGCAGCACAAAGGACAGGCTCCACAGTCTTTTAGCAACAGTATTTACGCTCGCTCTCTTCTCCTAGAAATTGTTTAAATTCTGGAACTGTAGTGCAGATTGATTTAACTTGTATCCTCAGTTTATTGACTTTATGATCTATCCCTCACCAGCTCCGCAATTTGTAGCCGTAGTCTTAATTTTTATTACCGTCCTTATTAATTTTGAGCACGCACCCACCTTGCTACTCTTTAGAGTTCATTCACACAACATAGTATAGTGCAATAACTTTATTCCTGTGTTTAACAATTCTCCTCCTTGTTAGGTCTGGGATTACATTGCCGTTATCATCGGCAGAGCCCTTTGACCCTCTGGTTTCAAAAGAAGTAAGTGGTTATAAGAATAAGCAGACACAGTTGGTTATTTATTATTTTTTAATAGCTTTTATACACATATTCTGTTCCTTGTATCATATAGTTTCTGTTATCAATATCACATACATACAAATTTTTTAGCTCTCAAGTAGAGACTGAATGGAGTCTTTTTAAAGACTATATACGTACACAGTGCCAACATAAGTAGATCTTCCTCGTCTCTTATAGATATGTTGTTAGGTACAAATATAGTCTACACTTCAGTATACAGTTTTCTCTATGTGTCTCATGCGATTTTATGTCTGACTTTTGTTTTTTATCATTGACAATATTTATTTTTATTATTTAACACTACTTATTATTAATGATCACCATTTGCTATGTATTTTGGTTTATAGTTTTAATTTTTATGTTCTTAATACAATACTCATGTCTTTTATTTATTTATTTATTTATTACAATTTCTTATATACCGCACTATTCGGTATCAGCGCGGTTTACATTATAACATAATGACCATAACAACAAGCTGTTTGGTTTTACATAGAACAGGAGTACAAACTTGGATAACAGGGGTGAACTATATACATGAAATATATACACGGAACAAGATTGAAGTAACAATAACATAAGGAACGTAAGTGGTCATTTCTTAATGGGGATATCTAGATTTCGTTGCTGACTGGGTAGTATTGGATGAAAAGGTGGTATTTAAGTGCCTTCCTGAACTGTGTTAGGTCTACAATGGCCCGAATGTCGGAAGGTAGAGCATTCCAGCATTTGGGGACATAGAGACTGAACGCCCTGTTTGCAGTTGTCATGTTGCATTTTGTCAATGCCTTTGGGGTTATTAGCAGGTTTACAGCTGTTGCTCTTCTGGATCTGTTGGGGGGCACCATGTGAATAAGTTTTGTGAGTGAGGAAGATGAAATACCTTTGATTGCCTTGAATGAGAGGAGTAGGGTTTTAAAGATAATCCTCCCATGTATGGGTAGCCAGTGAAGCTGTTTGAGAATGGGAGTCACGTGGTCACTTCTGGAGGCTCCGTAGAGGACCCTTGCTGCAGCATTCATGGCCAGCTGCAATGGGCTCAGTGTAGATTGAGGGAGCCCTTGTAAGATGGCATTTGCAAAGTCGAAACGTGGCAGGATTAGTGCTTGGTATATAGTCCGGAAATCGTCTGGGTCCAACAGGGAGCGCAGATGCCTGAGCGTGCGGATTTTGAAGTATACAGCTTTGACTATTGCCACCCACCCACTCCCTGGACCTTGAGGGTTAAGGGAGGGGCTGGCCTTGGTTGCCCTTGAGGGTAAGGTTGTAGTTGTGTTGCTGCTCAAGTAGTAAGGCAAGGCAAAGACAATTTCTTTTGTGAGGTTTATTTCCCGCTTTCGCAGTTCAAATGCAGCAGACGTAAAGGAAACAATGTAGCATAAAACAAGGCTGAGAAACTTAACTAAACAAGGCTTTTTACTGCTTGGCTAAATGTCCATTCTGGATCACATTCAATTGTCATGTGACCTCCTTTCAGTAACGTAACAGAAAATTCTGGTAACAGCAATGCTCCTGAATTGCACACAATATGCTTTCACTTATTCTCTTCACATAAGCTTCTTTAGCATGGCAATCAGTGAGGTAAGTTTCTTATATTCCTTCATAAAACATTGGCAAGCATATCATTTAAATGTCCTTTTGAATCACACAAGTAGAGCAGTCCATCGGGACTTCCAGCTCTGTAGACGGCAGAGAAATTAAAGGCATTTCTTCCTCACAGCTGCGCATAGGCTTTGCTACGTTATTGGGAGAAACTGCTCTGCTCTTAAGGAACTCCCTGAATTCAGTGAGAAGTAATTCAGCCTGTGTATTTTCTGAACTAGACTGAGAATATCCTCCTTCAGGTAAATTCTTGTTTACAGTTCTTATCTCTTGGCAATTATCAGTGCTTCTACTCGGACAAGAGTTCAGCGTGTAAGCATTTCCCTTCCCCACCTATCTCCAAATGAAAGTGCAGGGTAAAACGCTTCAGCTGTGCTTGGAGAGTCTCTCAGAGTTTTAAAAGGAAAACAGTTAGGCTTCTCTTGGCTCAACCAATTACTATCAAACTTTCTGCCTTTGTCCTGTCTTTCACAATTAAAGTTCACTCTTTCTGGCTTCCCACTGTTAAGCTTGCTAGCCGTTCTAAACCCACCAGATACCTTGTGCTGGGGCTTCTTCCAGGGTATTTCTTTCTCCTACTGCCTCCTGTTCCAAGGTTCTGCTTGGTCCTTTAAACTCCTGTGCTGCAGCCTTGGGTCTCTCAGTGCCTTTGAAATCTTCTGCTTACAGAAGTCTTTCTTTGCCCCTGAGTCTCCCAGGTCCTGTCTGCTCCTTCGTGGATCACAGCTGCTTAGTGGCTCTCTCACCAATGGTTCCAGGTCATCTGACCTGTCCTCGTCCAGGTGCTTGTGTCCTGACTCCTCCTCTCCTTGCTCCACTCCTTGCCAATCTCGCTGATCGTCTCTTTGCCCTTCTTGCTGACTTTCTAACTGTTCCTGTTTCTGGGTTCTTAACAAGCTGCTTGAGTACTGCACTGCCCGCCTCCTGCTTGGGCGTGCCCAATCAGAGACTTGGCTCCTCACCTGCCTCGAGGTGAGGTGTGGTTCCTGATTAGCACTGTGCTTCTTTATCTCAGAAGAGAAAATCCTGCATTCCCCTGCAGTACCGGTTCTCTCCACCAGATCACTATCAGTTTCCATTGCTTCATAAGAGTCTGCTACATCACACTATATTGCTTATGTGATGTTTCATATCCAGACTTAATTTATTTATATTTTTATTTTTATATTGTATGTCTATATTTAAGATGCGTACCCCCTGAAGAAGCGTGCTGCCGAAACGCATTGGGGTTATTTTGAATAAAACCAGCACCAGTGACTTTACTCGGCCTTTGCTTCCTGTGTTTGTGCTCCTGTGCAAGAGCCCAGCTCCCTCTGTGTTCCCTTTATGATTCAGCTGTGACAGGCTCAAACATGAACCCTCCTCAATCAAATCTTTAAAGCAGATAATCCCAATAGAGCTCCAGACCCAGCACAATCCCAGAAAAGCCAGGCCATCAAAAGGGAAAAAGTCCAGCAACATAGCCAATGGGACCACGGGACCACTCCCTCCCTCTCGCCGACACACCTGAGCCCTCATCGAAACAAGGGGGCCAGAAAGATATGCCCTGTCACCCTCTCCAGCCCTCTTTAAACACAGAGTAAGGCTCTATCCATGCTCATTCCATAGCAACCCAACGGGCATCCGGCGGCCGCACATAGTGATATCTCAACCCTTGCAGCACCGCTGCCTTATAGAGCAAAAGTAACTTGGGACAGCCTACCTGCCCTCCTCTACGGAAGGCCCCAAGCGTCTCCACCCAATCCGTGCCTTGGGCTTCCCTTAAATAAACTTACTGAACTTATCCCCCAGCTTCTTAAAGAAACCCACAGGGATATGAATGAGCAGCTGAGAGAATAGATAGATCAGCTAAGGAACCACTGTGATCTTCAGAGCCACAATGTGGCTCAACCAGCCCATGGTAAATCCATCCCAGCGCACCAAATCTTCCAAAATAGTGGACACCAAAGGTGCATAGTTAAGCTTAAACAAATCTTCAACATTTGAAGACACCTTGACCACGAGGTATTTGATAGATGATGTAGCCACCCATAAAGGGCAACCTTGCAGAAGAGACAACCCCTCCCACACCAGAGGTAAAGCGGTCAAAGGGGTGTGCAACAGTTGTTGATGTGCGACTCTTAGGGGGAGAGAATAAAGTTCCCTCCAAGTCTTGCTGAGTACATTCATGTGGTGACCCCATTGTATAACATCTAAACCAAATCTTAGCAAGGTGACACTACAGTTGAAGTATGGTAGGAACGTCGCCCAGGATAAAAAGGTGCCCACCTGTAGCTTATGCATTAGGGCTAACGATGGTGGTTGCAATAGTGCAAGTACTATAGATGTAGATAACATTCCTGCCACAGATAGCATAGTTACTCACCTGTAACAGGTGATCTCCGGGAACAGCAGGAATTTAGTCTTCACATATGGGTATCGTCGGTACCGATGGAGCCTGCGAGGGAACACTCCCCAGCGTCCAATTAGAAAGCTTTTGGGAGCAGGTGTTGAAGAACAGCCTGACCAAACAAGGCATCCTGGCGGGAGTCCTGGTCTAAGCAGTAATGGGCTGTGAAGGTATGAACCGAGGCCCAAGTAGCTGCTCGACAGATGTCATCAATAGACACAGAGTGAAGATGAGCCATAGAGGCTGCCATGGCCCTCACATTGTGAGCTGTGACATGACCTTCCAATGGAAGGTTTTTACTCTCATAGGCAAAAGAAATACACTGTGCAATACAGTTGGACAGTGTTCTCTTGGAGACTGGAAGTCCCAAATGACTAGGATGAAAAGCAACAAAAAGTTGAGAGGACTTTCTATGTTGCTGCGTCCTTTGTAAGTAAAAGACCAAAGCTCTTTTACAATCCAAAGTATGAAAATTCCTTTCTGCATTAGAGGCATGAGGCCTTGGGAAAAAAACAGGAAGGTAAACTGCTTGGTTTAGATGAAAAGGTGAAACCACCTTTGGCATAAAGTGAGGATGAGTCCTAAGAACTACCTTATCATGATGGAACCTTGTATAAGGAGGATCAGCCACTAATGCTTGCAACTCATTGATGCGACGTGCTGATGTGATTGCAATAAGAAAAATAACCTTCATGGAAAGGAATTTCAAAGAGGTAGTAGCCAATGGTTCAAAAGGCGGCTTCATGAGCTGACCAAGAACCAGATTTAGATCCCATGCCACCGGTGGTGGCTTAACGGGAGGCTTAGTTAGGAGAAGTCCTCTCATAAATTTCGCTATGATCGGATGAGAGGAAATAGGTTGCCCATTTAAAGGTTTGAGAGAAGCTGCAATAGCACTCAAATGAACTCTCACTGAATTGGTCTTAAGCCCTGCATTAGACAAATGAAGGAGATATTCCAGTAATGATTCCAGAGGTATTGCAAGAGGGTTGAGACCCTTCTGCGAACACCATATGGTAAACATTTTCCACTTGAAAGCATAAGAGCGTCTTGTGGATGGTTTCCTGGAAGCATAAAGGATATCCTTTACTTGCTGAGAAAGATTAAGACCATGAAGCTCTAGGCTATCAGTAACCAGGCCCTGAGATGTAGAGACTGGGGGTTGGGATGCCACAGCATTCCGTCCTCCTGGGATAGGAGATCTGGAGCAGATCCTAACTCCAGAGATGGAGCTTGAGAGAGATGTAAGAGCAAAGGGTACCACACTTGTCGTGGCCAATGTGGGGCTATGAGAATCATATGGCCTCTGTCTCTCTGAAGCTTGAATAAAGTTCTGGGAATTAGGGGAATGGGTGGGAAGGCATACAGAAAGTCCCGACCCCAATGGAGGAGGAAGGCATCCCTGGCCTGACAACCCTGGGCTGGAATTCTGGAACAGAATCGGGGAAGTTTGGCATTCAGTGGACTTGCAAAGAGGTCTATGTCTGGAGTTCCCCAAAATCGGAAAATTTTGGCCACCTGGTCTGCACGGAGAGACCATTCGTGTGGAAGCAGAACTCGACTGAGTCTGTCTGCCCAAGAGTTTTGAATGCCTGGAAGATACACTGCAAGGAGATGAATCTGATGCTCTCTGGCAAGGGCCCAAAGTCACAAAGCTTTGTTGCAGAGCGACAGAGAGCCTGTCTGCCCTGCTTGTTCACATAGAACATGGCTACCTGGTTGTCCATTTGAATAGGATAGTTTTATAGCTGAGCTGGGTGTGAAACACTTGAAGAGCAAGAAAGATTGCTCTGAGCTCTAGAAGACTGATGTGTAGATCGGTCTCCTGTGGAGTCCAGGTACTCTGGGTAGAGAGGCCTTGCAAATGAGTTCCCCAACCCACCTGTGAGGCATCTGTTGTTAGAGTTACTTGGGGTGGGGGTTGCTGAAAAGGGGACCCCACCAACAGGTTCTGGGGTGACTGCCACCATTGGAGAGACAACATGAGACGATCTGAGGTTGCTATTTTGTCTGACAGGCAACCTGACGCCTGAGTCCATTGAGTGGATAGAGTCCACTGGGCTGCCCTCATATGGAGGCGGGCATAAGGGACCACATGCACGGTGGATGCCATGTGGCCTAGCAATTGTAACAATTCCCGAGCAGTGAGGTGAGACTTTAGCATTGCTTGGGAAGCTAACTGCACAATGCGAAGGCAGCGGGACTGTGGAAGATAGGCCCTTGTCTGTCTGGTATCCAGCAGGGCTCCTATGAACTCTAGAGACTGAGCGGGAGCTAGGTTGGATTTTGTGAAGTTTATGACAAGTCTCAAATATTGGAGGATACGCATTGTGCAAGATAGGGAAATCCTGGCCTCTGGCTCTGATGGGGCTCGAATGAGCCAATCGTCCAAGTAAGGGAAGACGAATATTTTTTGGGAGCGGAAAAATGCTGCAACCAGAGCCATGCATTTTGTGAACACCCTTGGTGCCGAGGCGAGGCCAAAAGGAAGAACTCTGTATTGGTAGTGCTTCCCTTGAAATAGAAAGCAAAGAAATCTTCGGCGAGTTGGATGGATGAGAACATCAGTGTATGCATCCTTGAGATCTAGAGAACAAAGCCAGTCCTGACTCTGAAGGTATGGCAGTAGAGTTCCTAGAGAAATCATTTTGAATTTCTCTTTGAACAGATATTTGTTCAATTCTCTGAGGTCTAAAATGGATCTGTGCCCTCCTGTTTTCTTTGGAATAAGGAAAAAGGGGGAATAGAACCCTGCACCCTGTTGATGAACAGATACTTCTTCTATTGCCCCTTGGGCAAGAAGCAGACTGACCTCGTGATCTAACTGGGAGTTGAGAGAGGTCTGAGAATTGAACTGTCTTACCATTGTAGGAGGGGGCATGCTGAGGAAGTGAAGCTTGTATCCCTCTCTCACAATGGACAGAGTCCAACTTTCTGCTGTTATCTGCCCCCATCTGGGGGCAAAATAACATAACCTTCCTGGAATGGTGGAAGGCTCTGGCCCGTTCAGGGCCAGGAAGACAAAGTTCTCTAGATGGAAGTCAAAGCCCCTGTGGAGGCTGAGTTTGCTGAGCCGGTTGAGGCTTAGCAGCCTTTGTTTTTCTTTGTTTAGGTTGCTGCTGACCCTTTTGGGCAGACTGACCTGAATGATGCCCTTGTTGGGTGTAGGAAGGGTAGAACTTCTTCTTTCTAGTGAAGAATGGTTTTTTGTAGGACTTTTTCCTTGCAGGATCAGCTGTAGATTTTGATAATCTATCCAAGGTGAGATTATCAGCATCTAGCTCATTAGCTTTCTCTTGCCAATTTTTGCCAAAGAGATTCTCTCCAGTGCAAGGAATATTCCCCAATTTGTTCTGTACCCAAAGTTCCATGTCAGATGCCTGGAGCCAGGCAATCCTACGTGCGCCTATGGCAATAGCAGAAGTTCTGCTTATGCAATCAAAACAATCAAAAGCTGCACGATTTACGAATTTGGAAACATCTTGAGCATGTTTGATAAGAGCAAGATAATCTTGTCTCTTATCATCAGGAAGGAGAGGGCTCATAAGCTCTAGATCTCCTGTAACTTCCTTAAGGAACATTCCCATATATAAAATGTAGGAACTAATCCTGGCAGAAAGCATAGAGGCCTGGAAGGTTCGACGCCCAAAGGCATCAAGAGTTCTACATTCACGTCCCGGAGGATTAGAACATGTCTTTTTGCACTCTTGATCCTTCTCATAGCTGACTCCACCACCATGGAATGGTGGGGCAGCTGAGTTTTTTGAAATCTAGGACAGGGAGGAACTCGATACATGGCACTGAGCCTACGAGAATGAGGAGAAGTGGTGAGAGGTGTTTCCCACATCCTTAGCATGAGATCATGCAAGATCTCATGAATAGGCAAAGTAGCTGCCTCTTTGGGAGCTTTAGGATACTGTAAAATCTCCAATTCCTTCGCCCTAGGCTCTGTTTCAGGAGCCACTATGATGGAAAGACCTCGAGGAGACATCCTACGTTTAGGAGAGGAAAAATCCTCAGGAAGAAGTACTCTGGTATTGACAGCTGTCAGAGTCTTCAGACTCATCGGAGGATTCAAAGTATCTCCCGTCTGGGTAATCGTGCATCGCACGATACCGGTACCAATCGAAGTTGGTATCGACAGGGTCCGGAACCGACTTGTCAGTACCAGAGGGCATAGCCTGCGTTGGTACCGGTAGTCCACCTGCTGATGTCGGTACCGGTACCGGTTGAATTGTCTGAAGCAGTTTCAGGGGCATCAATGCCGAGAGAAGAGCCGCCAGACTGCGTTCAATAGCCAAAAATCTCTGGTCTATCGACGCCGCCGATGCCTGGGTATCGGTACCGGGCAAAACAGCCGGTACCCCAGAGCATGGCACCAGTAGTTAGGCCGAGGTTGGGGCCTCAAGAACATCCTGGAGCCCCGATGATGCTTTGAAAGTCGAAGCCTCCCGCCGGGGCAATTTTGCCGGTGTAAGTCGAAGGAAGGCAGACGCGACCACAAAAAAGAAGAATAAAAGGGATATTTTCTGCGGTGACATGAAGTGCGACCTTCCGGCTCCGCGGTAAACAAAGAACTGGAGAGAGACAGTTGGGAAAGGCAGGAAGGCAGCACGCAGGCGCTGTGGGATGCTCCCAAAAGCTTTCTAATTGGATGCTGGGGAGCGTTCCCGCGCAGGCTCCATTGGTACCGACGATACCCATATGTGAAGACTACATTCCTGCTTGTTCCTGGAGACAAAGACAATGGTGAGCCTGTTCATGGACCCACTGTGGCAGGAGATAAACCACAGAAATTCTTGAAAAGGTTAAGAGGATTAACTACATTTAAATGGAATTCTGCAGATAAAGAGGAGATAATGTACTGCTATTTTTATACTACAAACACTATATGTTCCCTGTAAAATAGTTATCTCCAAGTTATAATGCCCTGTTCAATGTAATTTCAGTTTGTTCAATGTAAACCGCACTGATGCAGAATAGCGCGGTATATAAGAGAAATAAATAAATAAATAAATAAATATATATATTTAAATCAAGAGGGTATACAAAGAGAATCCACCAAAAACTGGAAGAAGAAAATTGCCACTAGAAAAACTGCAAAAAGCAACAGATGCAAATTTAAGATCTTTAATTTCAAAGATCAAAGTAAAGAAGTATGTGAATGATAACATCTTATTTATTTATTTATTTATATTCTCTTATATACTGCGCTATTCTGCCTCAGTGCGGTTTACATTGAACAAACTGAAATTACATTGAACAGGGCATTATAACTTGGAGATAACTATTTTACAGGGAACATGGGCTATGGAGGGTTAAGTGACTTGCCCAAGACCACAAAGAGTACCTGTGGGACTAGAAACCCCAGTCCTTCTGGCCCAAGGTTGCTGTCCTCTAGTGGGATTTGAACCCCTGATCTTCCGGCCTTAAGTACCTTGCCCCAACCACTAGGCCACTCCTCCACTCCACTCTTGAAGCAACTAAGGGATTCCGTGGACAAAGAAATACAGGGAGGAGGGGGCCAAGTGAGAGTACCAGAAGAAAGGAAGATACAGAAAAGGAAAGAGAGGTTGAGGGCGAGATAGAGTTGAGAGATTTGGAATTGCAGGAGAGTGAGCTGAATAAAGGAAGGGTCAACAAATTAACTGAAGAGGGGGAAGCAAAGGAGGAAGAAAGGGAGGAGAAAAACCCAGAAGTGTAGGAATTCAAGATAGAACACCTAGTCCATATGGAAAGAGATGAATATGCTGGGTTCCAAGCAAGGGAAAGATTACCCAAGCTAAATTTAACACCTTAGGCTAGAAGTTTGATAATTAAGATGAACAAGGCCATATCCAATATAAAGGGACTATTTATTGACATCACCGAAATTAATCGAATATAATATTGTGCAACTAAAATTATTACTGCAAGAATACTACCTACTAAAGTGCAGGGCCAGAAGAAAAAGAGAACAACAGTTCCTCCTTGGGAAAAAGCGCACCGAAGGAAAAATACAATCATTGCGTGCAGAGATAACCTTGATAAATGGGTATCTAAAAGGATTAAGATCACCAAAGATATTAAGAAAGATCCTAGACATCAAACTGAAGCATGTTGCATTAATAGAAGACGACCTGAAATTTATATGTTCCAACAATAAATTGAAAATAGCAGCAGAAGCACAAAAGCTTTGAAGATATGAAGAAAACACAAAAGAAAGATATCAAAATAAACTATTCAGAGAGAACCCAAAAAATGTCTACAGGGAATTGGGGAAGAGCATTAATATGATAAAAGCACCTTCAACCAAAGCCGAAACTGAAACCTTTAGGAGAAAGCTATATGAGGACTCTATACAGCACAATCAAGAAGCAGAATGATTACTCAGCATACAGAAGCATTTAGAAAAAACAAACATTAAACCTATGGAAAGAGCTGAAAAGCAGATTAAAACTGGAAGAGCTCTGGCCCAGATGGATTAAACAACTTTGGCTCAAACAGTTAACATCACTCCACCGAAACCTGGTGAACTGCAAAAATCAATTGTTTGAGCAGCTGGACTTAACACCGCAACGGCTTACTACAAGAAAAACCTTTCTCCTTCCGAAGGGAGACCCAGCTAACATTCCTAAAAATTATAGACCAATAACCTGTTTACCTACAATCTATAAGCTGTTCACTGCGATAAATGCAGACAGAATATACGATCACATCAAGCTCTGTACCTTCATGGCAATAGAGCAAAAGGGCAATAAGAGAGGAGCATATCGAACCAAAGACCAGTTAATGTTGAATAAGGCCACAATGGCCAATGCTAAGAAAGGCAGATATCTCAGCATAAAATTGATTATAAGAATGCTTTTCACAATGTCCCACACTCTTAGATACTATATTGCCTTAAAATGTATAAAATAAATCCTGGTTCGATAGAGTACATTAATTTCACTATGACAATGTGGCAAATCACACTTTTTTGAAGATATGAAGATGGTCTGTACATCATTCCTAACATTAAGATACAGCGAGGAATATTTCAGGGAGATTCCCTGTCGCCATTTCTGTTTTGTGTGTCGCTTAATCCAATGAGTGCTCTCATCATCTCTTTGGGATTGGATTTAGCATGAATCCTAAAGAAAGCAACAACCCAGAGGCTACTTCCCATATACAATTTATGCACAAATACAGTGAAAAATACAGAAAGTTACTCCAAGAACCTTTTGTCGATCAGGAGCGGACACATGAATGGTTAAGGAGAGGTGAACTGAAACTGAAGGATGAAAGATTGATAGCTGCAGCCTAGTACAGCGAATTACAGATGAGATGGTTTACAGCAAGCATTGGAAAAAACTGGCAAAACAGACATATGTCGATTCTGTAAGGAGGAGCTGGAAACAGTGATTCACCTTATAGCAGGCTGTGACGTTCTGATGGCGAAAAATGTCTATACAGAAAGGCAGAACAAAGTAGCATACCTCCTACACTGGAAACTCTGTAAAAACTACAAAATCACTGTCCCTGAAAAGCACTGAGATCATGATCTTAAGAGAATAACAGAGAATGAAGAAGTGCTGATCACCTGGGACATTCCCATTCCAATGGATATGAAATTGGATGTAAGGACACCTGACATAGTGGTAAAGGAGAAGAACACCAGAACAACATTGATAATAGACGTGTTGGTACAGAGTGATTATTCTGTGAATCATGTGGAAAGGAAGAAGATCCTGAAGTACCAAGAAATGCAGTCAGAGATGAAGAAAATGTAGTAGAAGGATACAGACATCTTTCCCATTGTACTGGGGACCACAAGCTTGATAAAGAGAAATTTCCAAGCACATCTTGATAAACTTCCCATACCTGTTATATCTTACGAACTCTGGAAGGAAGCTCTCTTTGGCATGATGCAGGTACTACACCGAGCGTCAGCAGTAAATTTGAGAGACGGAGATCATACTCCACATATTCTGGCTTAGAAGTGAGGTTCACGACTGTCATGGTATCGGCAAAATTAATCCATTTGGAGAAAATGCCCCGAGTAAGACCTCAGTTTTATCTAAATTAACTTTAAAGCCCAAAACCTGGGCAAACTCTCTAAGCAACAGGAGCAGACCCTGTAGGGAGATCTTGGGGGTCCCTCCATAAAAACCAAGGTATCATCTGCATAAAGAGAGACGTGGTGAGGCACGCCATTAATTGTAATGGGCTTAATATCAGGAGCAGTACGAAGACGACAAGCCGGGGGCTAAGTCGCTAACATCAAAATCAGAGGCAAAAGGGGGCATCCTTGCCACATGCCCTGATACAGCCAAAAGCCCTCTGACCTAACCCCATTAACAGTCACTTTAGCAGTGGGTTTCGCATATATTTATTTATTTATTTATATTCTCTTATATACCGCGCTATTCTGCATCAGTGCGGTTTACATTGAACAAACTGAAATTACATTGAACAGGGCATTATAACTTGGAGATAACTATTTTACAGGGAAAATAGGGCCCGAACCCAGCCAATGAAACGATCCCCAAGCCTGAACCACGCCATGACTGAAAACAGATACTCCCACTCCACCCGGTTGAAGGCTTTTTCAGCATTTAAGGACATACACCATGCCACGCTACCCTCCTGATTTACATTCACGACAATATTCAAAAGCCCCCGAACATTATCATAAATCTGCCAACCCCTAATAAAACTGGTCTGATATGGGTGAATGAAGGTGGTAATAACACTATCCAACCAGTTCGCAAGGACCCAAGCAAAGATTTTCTCATCGCTATTAAGGAGTGATATCGGTCGGTAACAGCCACACTCCAGAAGTGACCTACCTTCCTTGGGAATCCTCATCAGGAGAGGAGTGGGAAGGAACGCATACAGCAGTCCAGAAGTCCAGTTTAGGAGGAATGCATCCGGGGCCACCCTGCTCGGGTGTAGTGTCGGCCCGCAGAAGCGGGGAAGCTGCGAGTTCCCCGGGGTGGCAAACAGGTACATGGATGGAGTCCCCCAATGGTGGAACAGGTGGAGAACCACCTGTGGACTCAGGTGCCACTCGTGCGGGCGGAGAAGCCTGCTGAGCCTGTCTGCAAGGAGACTGTCTTGGCCCAGGAGGTAAACAGGATCATGCCCTGGCGCACTACGAAGGAGCAGAGGAGGACTGCTTCCCGGCAGAGGCAGCGTGAGCCCGTGCCCCCCTCCTTGTTGATGTAGAATGTGACTCTGTTGTCGGTCTGCACAAGCACCGACCTGTCATTCAGGTGGTGCTCGAAGACCTTCAAGGCCAACCGGACAGCTCGAAGTTCGAGCAGGTTGATCTGCTGCCAAGATTCCTCAGGTGACCACTGCCCCTGGGTACAGAGTTGGCCGCAGTGGGCTCCCGATCCCAAAAGCAAGGTGTCCGTCGTCAAGATGAGTTTGTGCGGACGAGTTTGGAAGGGCATGCCCCGAAGGAGGTTTTGGGGGTCCTGCCACCAGGCCAGGGGCTCGACTAGGCTGTGAGACACCTGGACGGGGTTCCGGAGGTGGTCCGAGGCCTGGGCCCATTGCGCCCAAGGCACTATTGGGCCACTCGCATGTGCATGCAAGCATGGGGAAAGACATGTACGGTTGAGGCCAAGTGGCCCAGGAGGCACAGCACCCACGCCGAGACTCTGGGCTGGCCCTGGACCTCAGCAGCCAGAGCGCGGAGCCGATCTGTGCATGCTGGAGGGAGAAAAGTGGTCGCATGTTCTGTGTCGAGAAGTGCGCCAATGAACTCCAAGATCTGCAATGGAGTGAGGTGGGATTTGGAGTAGTTGATCAGAAAACCGAGGTGCTCGAGGAGAACTCTGCATGACACCGAGAGATGAGCCTCCTCTATCGAGGCCGCTGCCAGGCACTTGGTGAAGACTCGCAGGGCAGATGCGAGCCCGAAGAGGAGCACTCTGTACTGGAAGTGCTCTCCTTGCACCCTGAAACACAGGTACTTCCTGTGCTTGGGGTGGACAGGAATGTGGGCGTAAGCGTCTCCGAGATCAAAGGAGCGTAGCCAATTGCTCTGCCGGAGGTAGGACAGCAGGACACTAAGAGATAGCATTTTGAACTTCTCCCGCACCAGAAACTTGTTCAGATTCCTGAGATCAAGGATGGGACGCAGGCCCCCCATCCTCTTCGGAACTAGAAAGTACCAGGAATAAAATCCATGACACCGGAAGTGCGGCAGAACTCTTTCAACCGCCTGTTGACCGAGGAGATTGTTGAGCTCCTGCTGAAAGCAAGCCTGGTGCGAGGGAAGCCAAGTAGGCTCCACTGGAGAGGAGGGAGTCTGTCTAGAAGAAGCTGATACCCATTCCAGATCACCTGCAAGACCTAGGTGTCCGATGTAATAGCTGCCCATTCGGGTGCGAAAAGAGACAGGTTTCCTCCCATGGCAGAAGTGTCCCTGGGGGGCGAGAGGCTATGCTTTCGGCATCAAAACCCCGGTGCTGGTTGGGGTGGCGCCAGTGGCTAGGTCTTGGGCCCCTTGGGTTTCTGGTGACCCTGAGCGCTGGTCGTCGGCGCAGGGGTAAACGGGTATGGTGGGTATCCCCGGTAGGGTAGCCCTTTTCTCTGGAAGAAAGACTTTTTAGTGTGCTGCTTCTTCCGTGGAAGTGAGAAGATTTTGAGAGAGATAGGTACGAGTCATGAACTCCGTCTCGATCTCGGCTGCCTTGTCCTCCATGGGCTTGCCGAAAAGCTGTTCACCAAGGCAGGGGACATCCAGGAGCATCTCCTGGACCCACTGCTCTAGGTTCGAAGACTGTAGCCATGCCTGACGTCAGGCTCCGATGCCAGCCGCCGCTACATGGGCGGAAGACTCAAACCCGTCATATGTGGTGCGGGAAAGGTATTTTGAACAGTCTGCGACCAACCTCAGGAGAGTCTGGAACCTGAGGAGGTGCTCCCCACCCAGGTCGGCGTAAAAAAAGCCGAGCTCTTTGGCGAGGTCACGAAGAAACATACCCATATACAATTGGTATGCCTGGATGCGGCATGCCAGCATGGATCCCCGGTAAGCCTTGCACCCGAGGGCGTCGAAGGCACAGGATTCCCTACCAGGCAGGACCAAAGAGTGCAACTTCGGGCTCTATTGTTTCCACATTGCGGATTCGACTATCATGGAGGTATGAGGAAGTTGGGTCTTCTGAAACCCTGGGCCGCGCTGGACCCTATACATGGCATCGAGTCTTCTACTGACAATAGGGACTGAGGTGGGTGCTTCCCACATGCGGAGAAGCAGCTGGGATAAGATAAATGGTATCGGAACTGTAAGAGACTCCCTGGGCGGAGACTCGTACTGCAAGATGTCAAGTTCCTCTGCCCTCGGCTCCTCCTCGGTCTGCGTTAGCAGGTTAAGGGCCTGAGCCATATCCCGCACAAATGCCAGGAAAGAGATGTCCTCTGGAGGCGACCGTCTTTGGGAGGTGGGCGGGGATGGGTCAGAGGGGAGATCCCTGTAGGCGTGTGTCTCCGGGGAAGTATCCCCATCCGATTTCCAGCCCAAGAGGTCTGAGGAGGACTCGGAGTCAGGCTGATCCCTGCGCCCTGTGGCTAAGGCCCACTTGGAGCCGGAGGCACTGGCTCTGGAAGACCTCGTCCCTGAGGAACAGGATGGCGAGCGAGACCAGTGCTGAGGACCCTCACGAGGCCCGTGGCTCTTGGGGTTTTCAAAGCAGTTTTCGGGACCCTAGTCAGGTGACCCTCGGTCTTGAGGCATGAATCAGCCGTGCTGGGCAAAAGCGCCTGCTGGGCAGAGAGGAAGGCAGAAACGTTGCGCTCCAGTGCCAGCACACAGGAATCCCACTCAGGAGTGGGTCCCTGCGACGCCGATGCCGGGGTTACTGGGTCTGGCATGGAGGAGAGGGGAGTCCTTACCGAGACGACTCTCAGGAGACCGGGCAGCATTGCCAGAGGCCTGCGTGTCTGTACAAGTACCTTTCGAGGCTGCTCCTTGTCCGACCCTCGGGAATGCCGGGGAGGGCTAAGGGAATGAGCATGAGACCGTTCGCGCTTATCCAGAGCCCCGATAGCGACTTCGAGGTCTTCTTCTTCTTCCGCCGTTCCACCTCGGGCGAACCCTGATCGGAATGACACCTGGGGCGCGGGGTCACTGCAGGGGACCCTGCCAGCGGTGGATCGGTGGGGCGAGGCGCCACCGGGGATCCCGGGACTGCCTTACAGAAAATGTTGTTGGACTTCTGCTTGCGGCTTAGCAAGGCCTTAGGGAACATTTTCTTACAAAGTGAGCAGAGTTCTGTGTTGTGGCCAGCCCCCAGACACCGTAGACAGCAGTCATGGGTGTCCGTGAGCGACATATTTTTGGAGCATCTGTCACATTTCTTAAAACCGGTGGCCATGGAGGCAAAAACGGCCCCTGCGAGGTTGAAAACCCTCAAGGCCAGCGGTGGAAAACAAAAAGGCTCGAAAAGAGCCCGAAAGAAAAAAAAAACGAAACACTAAGGAAATCAAAAAAGGGATACCGTAGCCCACAGCTGAAGCAGGGGCAAAGGGGAGGATGGGAGAGGACTGGTGCAACTGGAAAAAAGGGGCCAAAAGGCTGAAGTCAAGAAAACCTTTTCTGAGGGATGAGGGACGTGCGTCCGAAGGGCTCCACGGAAAAAGGGAACTGAGCAAGATGGCACCTTTGGGCGGGAAGAGGACCACGCATGCATGGCCGCAATCCCAAAGGCTTTCTTTGAAAGCTGGGGAATTTCTCATAGGGCATGGGCACCATTGCGGTAAGGGCACAGTTGGACAGTACTGAATGGCCACAATGGTGGGGTGACCATGGGAAAGCAACAAGGTGCACCGGCAACATATGCACCGGCTGCATGGCATGGCCATGGAGCAGGTGGTGGTCTGTGAGAACATGGGTATACTCACCTAGTAGCCAACTGTTACATATATTGCCCTGCTCAAATGCATCATGTATGTCCGAATGGCTCAGGATGTAAGCATCATGGTAGGAGCCGGGTATCTTGCCACTACATCCAGGAACCATGATTGTGCATTTCATACTGCCTGCAGTGATAGGTGCTGTCTCTGCTCCACCCCAGAAAATCCACGACACGCCCCAATGCTAACTGCTTAGCACCAGTGGCACTAATCATGTTAGTGCTGCTGAATATCCCAATCAGTGGCATTTTCACAGTTGACAGGTCTGCACTGTGTAAATGCCTTTGAATAGCCTCTATACCCTCTATTATCTGGATGGATGTCTCTATGGGTTCACCAACCTAAAATCCTCCATTAAATATAGCAGCATAGTAACATGGAATACATGTGGTCTGGGCTTCCAAGATAGCATTTTTAAACAACTCCCATGCTTGATGTAAACCTTTAACCTTTGCAGCTGCTCCTTTTATTTTTTTCTTAACTATTTTCCTCGTTTTATCAGAGTCTCCCTTTTGAAAGTTAAAAGGTAGTACTGTAGATTTTCCTGCTAGCCTCCCTCCATTTATTAAATCAAATGCCTTCATACTATGATCACTACTGTCAACTGGCCCTAACCTTTATCTCTTGCACCAGATCCTGTGTTCCTCTAAGGACTAGATCCAAAATAGCTTCCCCTCTTGTCAGTTCATGAACCAGCTGCTCCAAGTAGCTGTCATTTATTTCATCTAGAAACTTTATCTCTCTAGCATATTATTTAACTATGCTTATATACCGCTTAGTCTGTCAAAGCAGTTTACAGTGGCAAGTGAGCCAACATGACTTTACATAAGACAAGAAGTTAAAACAAGGGGAAATAAAACATGGGTGAGGGCAAATGGCACAAAAGTAAACAAGGTTAAGCAAGCATTAATTAGGTTGAATGTGATTGTGTAGTTTCATTAAACAAAAAACAGTTGAAGAAGAGGAAAGTTTTTAACTTCTTACGAAATTCATGAAGGTCAACAATGCCATGAAGCATGGGAGGAATTGAATTCTATAAAGTTGGGGGAAAGGTTCTGCTGTGACACTGACCCAGTGGATACTGGTGTAATTGAAATCACCCATTATTACTGTGCTGTAAGCTTCCCTGATTTATTTTAGCATTATATCATCCATCTGTTCATTCTGGCCATCTGAATGGTAGTACACCCCCACTGCCATTGCCTTCCCATTTTTACAAGGAATTCCTATCTATATTCTACAGTGTGCAAAACCTTTATCTTGTGTGACTCAACGCACTCTCTAACATAGAGCACAACCCCTCCACCAATTTGATCTGCCATAAGAACATAACATAAGAACATAAGATATGCCATACTGGGTCAGACCAAGGTCCATCAAGCCCAGTATTCTGTTTCCAACAGTGGCCAATCTAGGTCATACGTACCTAGCAGTTTCCCCAAGGGACACAGGTTCCGCAATGCTTGTATTGCTTCAAGCATTGATATCCTGGGGGTCCCTTCTTAATAATGGTTTATGGACCTTTCCTCCAGGAACTTGTCCAAACCTTTTTTAAACCCAGCTACACTAACAGCCTTTACTACATCCTCTGGTAACAAATTCCAGAGTTTGATTACACACCGAGTGAAAAAATATTTTCTTTTATTAGTCTTAAATAGTTTACCATGTAGCTTCATTGCATGTCCCCTAGTCTTTCTATATTCTGATAAGGTAAACAATCCATCTACGTTTACCCGTTCCACTCCGTTCATTAATTTATAGACTTCTATCATATCTCCTCTCAGCCGTCTCTTTTCCAGGTTAAAGAGCCCTAACCTTTTTAGCCTTTCTTCATAGGAGTATCCTTCCATCCCCTTTACCATTTTGGTGGCTCTTCTCTGAACCTTTTCTAACATCGCTATATCCTTTTTAAGATACGGCGACCATAAATGCACACAATATTCAAGGTGTGGTCTCACCATGGAATGATATAAAGGCATTATAATATCTTTTGTTTTATTTTCCATTCCTTTCCTTATCATACCTAGCATTCTATTTGCTCTCTTGGCCGCCGCTGCACACTGGGCCGAGGGTTTTAACATGGTATCCACAATGACGCCTAAATCTTTTTCCTGGGTGGTGGTTCCTAATGTGGAACCTTGCATCGTGTAACCATAGTTTGGGCTGTTCTTCCCTAGGTGCATAACCTTGCACTTGTCCACATTAAATTTCATCTGCCATTTGGATGCCCAGTCTTCCAATTTATCAAGATCCTCTTGCAATTTTCCACAATCCTCTTGGGTTTTAACAACTTTAAATAGTTTTGTGTCATCTGCAAATTTGACAACCTCACTCGTTATTCCACTTTCCAGGTCATTTATGAATATGTCAAAAAGCAGCGGACCCAGCACAGATCCCTGGGGTACACCACTATTCACCTTTCTCCATTGGGAAAATTGGCCATTTAGCCCTACCCTCTGCTTTCTATCTTTTAACCAGTTCCTGATCCACAATAGTACACTGCCTCCTATCCCATGACTCTTTAGTTTTGCCAAAAGTCTCTCATGAGGGACCTTGTCAAAGGCTTTCTGAAAGTCCAGATACACAATATCAACCGACTCACTTTCGTCCACCTGATTATTCACTCCTTCAAAAAAACATAACAGATTAGTAAGACAAGATCTTCCTTGTCTAAAGCCATCTTGGCTGTCTCCCATTAGGTCATGACTATCTACATGCTGAGTAATTTTATTCCTTATGCCTTATCACTACGATAGTTTTTACCCCCGTATAATGGTATCCCGTTGGTTGTCCTCCTTCCACCAGGTCTCTGAGATGCCAATTATATCTAACCTTTCATTTAGTGCTATTTATTCTAGCTCTTCAGTCTTAATTTTTTAGACTTCTAGCATTTGCATACAGGTATTTTAGAGGTTGTATTTTATTCATATTAGCAAGTTGGTTATCAGTTGACAAGGATAATTTGAAATCTTTCAGCTCTGTCTGTACTTAAAGACATCTGGATTATTTTAATCTTTATTGGTACTTCCCTATGAGGATGCACTCACTTCCCTCATTTGCTAGTATCCTTCAAGGATACATCCTTCAGAACCTTGTGCTCTTGGGCAACTGTCAGCTTTCCCCTATTATCTAGTTTGAAAGCTGCTCTATCTACTTTTTATTTTTTTTAATATAACTGTTTATTGAAAACCAACAATAGAATTCACATCTGACTATAACTAAATCAATTCACACAAACTCCCTCCAATACCCACACCATTCACCGACCCCCCCCCCCCCGCCTGCTTCTGGGATACCTTGAAACGACTTGGAGCATCCCACGATAATACACAAATGCAATACCTGAAATTGTGATACAGGACAATCTTGATACAGAATAATCTTGATAATCCAAAGCATGAACTGTTACTGCGCCTTAAGCCATTCAGAGTACTTAGACCACACCTTCACAAAGAACATCAGGATAACATGGCATAGAGAGCACTGTTACTCAGCTATAACAGAAGATCTCCAGAAACAGCAGGAATCAGTCTTCATATATGGGTGATGTCGGTACTGATGGAGCCCACACAAGAACGCTCCCAACGACCAATTGGAAAGCCTTTGGGAACAATTCACTGTGCCTGTGCATCTGCCTTCCCACCTTCCCCTCAATTGAGTTTGTAGCTGAGGTATAAGAGGAAAAAAGTAGTATACCCTACAACACCTAGGGGAGGAGGGCGGGTTGTGAAGACTGATTCCTGCTGTTCCTGGAGATCAGCTGTTACAGGTGAATAACTATGCTGTCTTCAGGAACAATTAAGAATGCAGTCATTAGCTCATTAGCTCCCAGGTACCAGACTGAAAGCAGGTAGAGCATAGTTACTCACCTGTAACAGGTGTTCTCCAGGGACAGCAGGAATCAGTCCTCACTTATGGGTGACGTCGGCACCGCCGGAGCCTGCACAGAGCAATTCCCCAGCTTTCAAAGAAAGCCTTTGGGATTGCTACCATGCATGCGTGGTCCTCTTCCCGCCAAAAGGTGCCATCTTGCTCAGTCAGGTCCCTTAGCTCGAGCCCTAACAAGCAGATGGCAAGGGAAGGACAAAAATACAGCAACTCATCAGGGGAGGCGGAAGGGTAGTGAGGACTGATTCCTGCTGACTCTGGAAAACAACTATTACAGGTGAGTACCTACGCTTTCTCCAGCAACAAGCAGGAAGTCAGTCCTCACTTATGGGACTCCCTAGCTCCAGGCTACTGAACCTGTAACCAAAAAATGCCTCTGCGAGGCCGTAAGCAGAAGCCCGAAGGAGCCCGAGTTCTCGGGTCCTCGGGGCGAAGCCTTCGGTAGCTGTGAAGAAGGGTCAGATGGGAGATAAGATACAAGTCTATAAGTTAATGAACAGAGTGGAATGGGTAAACGTAGAAAGATTGTTTACGTTATCAGAATATAGAAAGACTAGGGGACATGCAATGAAGCTACAGGATCAACTATTTAAGACAAATAAAAGAAAATATTTTTTCACTCAACGTGTAATCAAACTCTAGAATTTGTTACCGGAGGATATAGTAAGGCTGTTAGTTGGGTTTAAAAAAGGTTTGGACAAGTTCCTGGAGGAAAGGTCCATAAAGCATTATTAAAAAAGGGACCCAGGATATCAATGCTTGACCCAATACAAGCATTGTGGAACCTGTATCTTTTGGGGAAACTGCTAGGTACGTATGACCTAGATTGGCCATACTGGGCTTGATGGACCTTGGTCTGACCCAGTATGGCATATCTTATGTTCTTATGGAGGGCAGGAGTTGTGAACAGATTACAGAGTACAGCCTGGCTGAAGGCGCTGTCCCGGTGGGACTCCCTTTCCAGGCAGTAGTGGGCGGCGAAGGTGTTCATAGAAGACCAGGTTGCTGCCTGGCAAATGTCCATCATGGGCACAGAGTGCAGCGAGGCCACCGAGGCCGCTTTGGCTTGGACCCCATGTGCAGTGAGTTGATGATCCAGAGGGATGCCCGATTTCGCATGGGCGAACGTGATGCAGTCCACCACCCTATCGAGAGGGTACGCTTGGTGACTGCTTGCCCCTGCCTATTGGGATTGTAGGTCACAAAAAATCTGTCAGACTTGCGGTGAGTCTGGGTACACTGCAAGTAGAAGGCGAGGGCCCGTTTGCAGTCGAGGGTGTGGAGAGCTGCCGATGCCTGATCGGCGTGGGGCCTCGGGAAGAAGGTCGGGAGCACTATCTCTTGGTTGAGATGAAGGGCCGACACGACCTTGGGTAAAAACTTAGGATAGGTCCGGAGGACCACCCTGTTCTCATAAAATCTGGTGTAAGGGGCACCAGCCATGAGCGCCTGAAGCTCACTGACTCGGTGAGCCGAGGTCAGTGCCACCAAGAAAGCCACCTTCCAGGACAAGTGCCGGAGCGAACATGTGGCCGTCGGCTTTAAGGGTGGACGAGTGAGCTGTGTGAGCACCACGTTCAAGTCCCATTCTGCCGGAGGGGGACGGATGGGCGGCTTGGATAGCAAAAGGCCCCGCATGAAGTGGGAAACTAGTGGTTGCCCTGAGAGAGGTTTCCCCTTGATAGGGAGATGAGTAGCTGATATGGCGCTCAAATGAACTCTAACAGAGTTTGAATTCAGCCCTTCCCTTGAGAGGTGAAGGAGGTATTGGAGGCAGGAGAAGGGGTCGATCTGGTATTCCGAGCACCAGACGGATAAGCGTTTCCACTTAAAGGTGTAAGCCCGTCTAGTGGAGTCCTTCCTCGAGGCAAGGAGGATTTCCTCGACCTCCTCTGGAAGGGCCAGAGAGACCCGTTCAGCTGCCAGGCCGTGAGGGAGAGGGAGGTTAGGTTCGGGTGTAAAACCTGACCCTCCTCCTGAGTTAGCAAGTCCCTGGCAGAACCCAGGGGAATCTGAGGCTCCGATGACAGTCGGAGCAGGAGTGGGAACCAAGGCTGAGGGGGCCACGAGAATCAGCGATGCCCCTTCCAGTTGAGCCTTGAACAGAGTCCTCGCAATGAGGGTGAAAGGAGTGAATGCATATAGGAGACTGGAGGACCAGTCCAGGAGAAATGCATCGGGGCCCTCCCTGCCCGGGTGCGGTACTGGGCCGCAAAAGCGAGGGAGCTGTGTGTTCTGAGGTCTGGCGAAGAGGTCCATCGTTGGGGTGCCCCAGTGTAAAAACAGCCAGCCTGCCACTTTGGGATCCAATCGCCACTCGTGGGGGCGAAGGACTCTGCTGAGGCTGTCTGCCAGGCCATTCTCCTGACCCAGTAGATACGTCGCCTTGAGGGACATCCTCCGACGGGCAGCGAAAAATCAGATGAGGACGCTTCCCTGCAGAGGAAGCGTGACCCCGTGACCCCTTCTTTGTTGATGTAGAACATTGCTACCCAGTTGTCGGTCTGTACAAGAATAGACTTCCCACTCTGGAGATCCTCGAAGGCCCTCAGGGCCAATCGGATGGCCCGGAGGTCAAGCAGGTTTATTTGCTGCTGAGCCTCCGTGGGTGACCATTGCCCCTGCATGCAGAGACACCCGCAATGGGCTCCCCACCCTAACAGGGAGGCGTCTGTGGTCAGCACCACATCGTGCTGTGGGGCCTGGAAAGGCGATCACCGCAGGAGATTGTGGGGGTTTTGTCACCAGTTCAGGGACAAGCGAAGGCCGGGAAGACCCTGACAGGGTCCCTGAGGTGTCCGAGGGACTGGCTCCATTGGGTACTGAGACACCACTGAGCTGTCCGCATGTGCAGGTGGGAGTGAAGAACCACATGCACTGTCAAGGCCATGTAGCCCAGGAGACGTAGCATGGACCGAGCGGTGACCTGGTGGACCCTTTGGACACGAGCCGCCAGAGCTCGGAGGCGGGTGGAGTGATCCACCGACAAGAAGGCAATGGCCTGCCGAGTATTGAGGTACGCCCCAATGAACTCGAGAGCTTGCGCTGGCTTGAGGTGAGACTTTGGGTAGTTGACCAAGAACCCCAAAGCTCTCCAAGAGGAGGACAGTACGCGACATCGCTTGCCAGGCCTCCTCAACGGAGGAGCCCGTAATGAGCCAGTCGTCGAGGTAGGGAAAATCCGGCACGCCCTGCAATGAAGGTGAGTGGCAGCCACCATGAGGCACTTCGTGAAGACTGTGATGAAGAAGCCCCAATTTCCACTGTTAAAATACAAAACATGCAGCATGTCAGTGCAAAAGCTGACAGGAGAACAGACCAGGTGGATAGCTGTTGTCAGTGGCAACGACAACAAAGGCAGCCACGAGGTCTGGAGAAACGTGTAGTAAGAAGAAACGCCCTAATTCCCAATAGCACACACCTGGTAGGGAAGAGTATGCACAGCCCTTATAAGGATAGTGCAGGGAACACAAGGGGGAAGCATTACAAGGACGACACCTCCAAAGAGTTGCCAGGAGGAGAGGAATTGTCAGAGAGCTCAGATTTGGAACAAACCCTGAGAGGGAGAAACCTGGGACAAGGTGAGCACTGTAGGAAGAGAAGACAGCCTGTCTTACCTACAGCAGTTACCAGAGAGGAACCAGGAAGAGTCTCTCACTTCAGTATAGGAAGTGACTCAGAGTCTGAACCAGGAAGCGTTCAACCTCAGAGATACCCAGAATCCACTAGGAGGAAGCAGCTTGCTAGAGCCGAGGCCAGCTGGGCAGCTCCTGCTGATTGCGGAGACACGGCAGCATGGAACCTACGTCCTAACCAGAGGAACTGCAAGCCAGTAGCTAAAAAGTATGTAACAAGAAGCTGGGACTTGGGGAATGAATGTGAGCCATTGAAAGTTAAAAGGAATAAAAGTGTTTGTAGAGTGAATGCAGAGCAACCTTACACAGGAAGCCAGAGGTGGGGGCAGGGCAGCTACTCCCAACCTAACTACCTGAATAGAGAGCATTCACAGCCGTCAGAAAAGCTTAGAGACTGGCCAGAAGACGTGTATATGTCAGAAGAGGAGCTGGCAGTGAGCTTTAAACCCCAAAAGAAGCCTTACAAGCTAAAGTCTGTTAGCAAGAGGGGACAGAGATTTTCTCTATCCCAAACAGAAGATAGCAACAGAGAAACTTACCGTGAGGGCTTGCAAAAGGGAAATGTCCAAGCATATTTCAACCAAGAGGGTTTGGAACGTGAGGAGGAACCCATGTTAGTGGACTCTCTCAGTGAATCCTCATCTGTATCTGACCTAATGGACTGTACATTAGTCTCATCTGAAAGAATATCTCTGCGCTAGAGAGAGCAAAAACATAGTGTCGTATGAAAGCACTATATGGTTTACACAGAAAGGCTGTGTGCTACAGTTTAAGTTCCTACCTTGAAGCAAGAAGTTATTGCTGTATGTCCTTTGTGTTTTTGCCAAAAAGATTGGAATACTTTTGTTTCTGCTTGTGTTCTGTTCACTTGTTTATTAATCCACCCCGGGAGGGGAATAAATCCACATTTTGCTTTACCATTCGAGTCTGCACAACTATTTCTTCACCATCAGAAGCGAACTGCCCCCTGGTGGTGACATGACCCGTGGGGCGGATGCAAGGCCGAAGGGGAGTACCCTGTACTAGACGTGCTCTCCCTGCACCATGAAACACAGGTACTGCCTGTGTTGGGGGTGGATCAAGATATGGGCGTAAGCGTCCTTCAGATCCAAAAGCATAGCCATTCACTCTGCCGGAGAAAGGGCAGCCAAGAGATAACATCTTGAATTTCTCCCACACCAGGAACTTGTTCAGCTTGCGGAAGCCGATGGATGGGCCGAAGACCCCTCATCTTTTTCAGGACGAGGAAGTACCAGGAATAAAAGCCCCGACCTCGAAGGTGGGGAGGGACCTTCTCGACTTCCTGTTGGGCAAGGAGGGAGTGTAATTCCCACTTCAACAAAAGCTGGTGTGCGGAGAGTCGAGGAGGCTCTGCCGGGGAGAAAGGAGGTGGAAGCCTGTCGAAATGGAGGCGATAGTCCTCCCGGACGACCTGGAGGACCCAGGTGTCCGAGGTGATAAGCACCCACGCCGGAGCGAAGCAGGACAGGCGTCCCCCCACTGGCTGCTGTATCACCGGAGGACGAGGGGCTATGCTGCTGGCATCAAAACCCCTGAGGGGGTTGCGGGGAAGCCAGCGTCTGGGCCTTTGGGCTCTTTGGTTTACGGTGGCCCTGGCCAGGCTTCCCCTGTGCTGGAGTGGTTGGCGTGGGGGTAGCTGGGTACGGCGGGTAGTCACGGTACTGGAGGCCTTTTCTGGGGAAGAAGGGCTTCTTGGCTGGCTGCTTCTTCCGAGGCAGTGCAGAAGTCTTGCGGGAGAGACGGGTTCTAGTGACGTACTCCGTCTCGATCTCTGCAGCCTTCTCCTCCATCGGCTTACCAAAAGGTTGTTCACCAAGGCAGGGCACATCCAGGAGCTTCTCCTGCACCCACTGCTCCAAATCCGAAGACTGGAGCCAGGCCTGGCGGCAGGCTCCGATGCCTGCGGCCATCACCCAATTCGATGTCTCAAAGCCATCATAGGAGGCTTGAGAAATATACTTGGAGCAGTCGGCCACTGAGGGCTCCCCCTCAAGGCCTGCGGAGAAACTTCCAAGTTCTTTTGCCAAGTCACAGAGGAACATACCAATGTATAATTGGTATGCCTGGATGCGACAAGAGAGCATGGAACCTTGATAGGCACTGCGGCCCAGGGTATCAAGGGCTCTCAATTCTCGGCCTGGTGGTACCAATGAGTGGGACTTTGGGCTTTTCTGCTTCCCTATGGCTGATTCCACCAACATCGAGGTGTGTGGAAGTTGGGTCTTTCAGAAGCTGGGCCCATGCTGCACCTTGTACATTGTGTCAAGGCGCTTGCTCACAATGGGGACCAAGGCTGGGGCCTCCCACATGCGTAGCAACAGCCGAGATAGGATCGGCGGTACGGGCACAGTGAGGGATTCCCTGGGCTGGAACTTGTACTGAAGAATATTGGTTCTTCAGCATAAGGGTTCTCCTCGGCCTGGGTGACCAGGCCGAGGGCCCGAGCCATGTCCCGGATAAACACCAAGAAAGAGGTGTCTTCCGGTGGTGAGCGCTGCTGGAATGCAGGCAGCGAGGGGTCCGATGGAAGATCTCGGTGGGCTCGGGTTTCTGGGGAGGTGTCCCCATCAGACTCCCAGTCCGAAAAATCGGCCTGGAGCGGGAGTTCCTGGATGATCTCGCCTCCAAGGAACGGGAGAGCAAGCGAGACCGACGTTGAGGACCCGCATGAGGCCTATGGCTCTCGGGGGTTTCCTGGATGGATTTGGGTGACCCACGCGAGGGACCCGAGGTCTCTGTGTGTAAGTCAGCGAAATTGGCCGTGAGCGCCTGCTGGGAAGTAATGAATGCAGAAACACTGCTTTCAAGCGCCAGCATATGGAACTCCCACACGGGCAGGGCGCCCTGGGACGCCGATACCGGGGTCACCAGTTCGGGCTTCGAGGAGGAGAGGGGGTCCTCACCGGGATGACCCTCAGGAGACTGGGTGCCTTCGCTGGAGGCCTTCATTTCCCTGTGAGATACCTTGCAAGGCCGCTCCTTTTACGACTCTCGGGAACGCTGAAGAGGACTAAGTGACTGGCGCGGGAGCGCTTGCGCTTGTCATGAGTCCCAGCCAGCGACTTCGAGGTCGTCTTCTTTTTGCGTCATCTACCTCGGGGGACCGCTGGTCAGAGTGCCGCTGAGAACGCGGGGCCGCAGGGGGAGTACCTGCTGGAGGAGAGATGATCGAGGGCACAATCGGGGACTCTGAGGCGGCCTTCTGGAGAATGTCTTCGGACTTCTGCTTACAGCTGAGCAGGGCCTTAGAGTACCTATTCTTACAGAGCGAACAGAGCTCTGGGTCATGGTCAGCTCCCAGGCACCGCAGACAACAGTCATGAGTGTCTGTAAGCGACATGTTCCTAGAACATCTATCGCACTTTTTAAATCTGGTGGTCATGGGGGCAAAAATGGCCCCTGCGAGGTCGAAGACCCACGCAGCCAGCGATTGGGGAGAAAAAAGGGCGCAAAGCCCAAACCAAAAACTTTTTGGAAAAAGGTGTATCCCCGACAGCTCTGAAGTAGAGCAGGGGAAAGGACGGAAAAAGGACCGATGCAACCGGAAAAAAGAAAGCCTGTTAAGGCGAGGAAAACAAAACTTTTTCCAAGGGACGAGGACGTGCGTCCGAAGGGCTCTGCGGAAAAAGAGACTGAGCAAGATGGCACCCTTAGGGCAGGAAGAGGACCACGCATGCATGGTAGCAATCCCAAAGACTTTCTTTGAAAGCTGGGGAATTGCTCCGCGTGGGCTCTGTCAGTGCCAACGTCACCCCTAAGTGAGGACTGACTTCCTGCTTGTTCCTGGAGAACAATGGTATCCCTGAGGCTAAGGATAGAGCCAAGAAGGTATGGATACAATGTGGCCCCATTGGATTCGACTGCAGTCGGCTAGACCACCTCTCAAGAAAGTCTAGTGCCAGGAAGAAGTCCGGGACAGAAGGTAGGAGTTGCATTTAAGTCCCAAAAAGGTGCTGGAGTACAACCTGGCCAAAGACAGCATCCCAACGGGAGTCACTATCTAGGCAGTAGTGTTCAGTGAAGGTATGGATGGAGGACCAGGTAGCTGCTCGACAGATCTCCTCAATGGAGAAAGAACTGAGTTGCCATGACACGCACATTGTGAGCAGTGACGTGACCCTCGAGGGAGAGTCCCGCCTGCGTGTAAGCGAAAGAGATGCAGTCTGCTATCCATTTGACTAGGGTGCACTTCGTCACTGGAAGTTCAAGGTGACTTGTGTCAAAGGAAATGAATAATTGGGAGGATTTCCTATGAGTCCTGGTTCTGTCCAAGTAGTAAGCCAGCGCTCACTTGCAGTCTAAAGTGTGTAGCGCTTCTTCGACCCAAGAGGCATGTGGTCTTGGGAAGAAGACCGGTAGGACAACCGAATGGTTCAGGTGGAAGGCTGATACCACTTTCAGGAGGAAGTGTGGATGGGTACGGAGGACCATCTTATCGTGACGGAACAGAGTGTACAGAGGATCCGCCACTAAAGCTTGTAGTTCACTGATGTGATGAGCGGAGGTCAGAGCAATGAGGAAGATTCCTTCCATGTCAGAAATATTAATGAAGTGGTGGCTAAAGGCTCAAAGGGAGGATTTAGCAGTTGCACTAGAACCACATTGAGGTCCCAGGCTACCGGTGGTGGTTTGATAGGTGGCTTGGACAGCAGGAGACCCCACATAAAACGCTACACCAAAGGGTGCGAAAAAACAGGTTGCCTGTCCAGAGGCTTGTAATAAGATGTAATGGCACTAAGATGAACCCTGACTGAGTTAGTCTTAAGACCTGCTGAGGACAAGTGGAGGAGATACTGTAGAAGAAATTCCACCGGGCAGGTAGAGGGGTCATTTTGCTTTGGGGAACACCAGAGTGTGAACCTTTGCCATTTGAAGGCATATTAACGTCTGGTGGATGGTTTGCCTGATGCAAGTATGATATTTTTGACCTGTTGTGGGAGGTCGAGGTCCGCAAAGATTATGCTTTCAGCAACCATGCCTAGTTCCTCTCTCTGTCTCTAGTTTCTCCCTTTTTCTTTGTTTTTCTCTGTCCTATCAAAACTATGGTCTTCTTTTCTGTTTCTTGGCAGTGTGCCTTTTGCTTTTTTTGTAAACTGCTCTGCTGTATTTTCAAAGGGCGGTATATCAAGAAATGGAATAAAGATAAAGATGAGGCAGAGGGCATGTGGATTGGGATGGAGAAGCATCCCATGATCCTGAGAGAAGAAGTTGGACACGTGCCCCAAGCTAAGAGGTTGAATCTGCGCTAATCGAAGCAGCAGAGGAAACCACGGCTGATGGGGCTAATAAGGGGCTATGAGGATTATGGAGTCCTTGTCGGCCTGTAGTTTGATCAGGGCCTTGGAAATCAAGGGGATGGGCTGGAATGCATCTGTCGTCTGTCTGTGCAAGGAGGGAAGCCGTGAGCAGAACAGTGGAAGTTGTGTGTTTTCCTGCGCAGTGAACAGATCTATGAGTGGGGTCTCCCACATGTGGAATATCTAAGATTCCGTTTCTTCATTTAGGGTCCACTCATGTCAACGTAGGATACGGATGAGTTTGTCCGCAAGGAGATTGAGTTCGCCCGGGAGATACTTGGGACAGTGTCTCCAAATGGGTTAGCTTTGCATGACAGTCATGAATCTCACTTCTAAGCTAGGGCATGGGGAATATGATCTTAATCTCTCAAATTTACTGCTAAGGCTAGGCGCAGTACTTGCATCGTGCCAAAGAAAGCTTCCTGCTGGAGTTCGTAAGATGTAACATGTATGGGTAGTTTGTCAAGATATGCTTGGAAATTTTTCTTTATCAAGCCTGTGGCATCCAACATAATGAGAAATATTTCTGAATCTTCCTGTCACATTTTCTTGGTCTCTGATTGCATTTCCTGGTATTTCAGGATCTTCTGCCTCTCCATGCAAGGCACAGAGTAGTCGCTTGGAACTGACACCTCCATTATCAATGCCATTCAGATGTTTTTCTCCTTAACCACTATATCCAGTTTCCTCGCATCTAGCTTTTTATTGGTCAGAATGGGAGTATTCCAGGTGAGCATAAGCTCCTCATGCGCTGTACATGGGGCATTTTCTCCAAATGGGCTAGTTTCGAGCATACAAACAACACCAACTGTCTAAGAGCAATATACTAATCAAAAATAACAAAAAGTGCCCTTAATACAAGATTTACTCCGAATTGTAATTATTACTAATACTCCAAAAATCACCTCAATACAATTACACAAAGGCAAAAATGACCTCAGGATGGCTAAAACCCTACATGTAGTGATATAATCACTATAGGGAATAGCTGACGCTCACATCACAGGTCATATAGCCACTTTATTCAGCCAAATTCATTCTCCACTGGTAAACCTTAAAACCACAAAAAATTACTTCTGGGAATACAATAAATACTACACCACCTAATCACACACACACTCCATTCACGATATCCATAATTATACCCAAAGCGTCATAATAATACAAACATTGAAATGAGCGACACAGGAACAGACAACTCCCTTCCTGTGTCGCTCATTTCAACGTCTGTATTATTATGACGCTTTGGGTATAATTATGGATGTCGTGAATGGAGTGTGCATGTGATTAGGTGGTGTAGTATTTATTGTATTCCCAGAAGTAATTTTTTGTGGTTTTAAGGTTTACCAGTGGAGAATGAATTTGGCTGAATAAGGTGGCTATATGACCTGTGATGTGAGCGTCAGCTATTCCCTATAGTGATTATATCACTATATGTAGGGTTTTAGCCATCCTGAGGCTAGTTTTGAGCATACCATGACAGTCATGAACCTAAGCCAGGGTTTGTGGAGTATGATCTCAGTCTCTAAAATTTACTGCTAATGCTCATAGTACCTGCATTGTGCCAAAGAGAGCCTCCTGATAGAGTTTGTAAGATGTAACAGGTATGGGTAGTTTGTCAAGATGTGCTTGGAAATTCTTCTTCATCAAGCCTGTTGCTCTCAATAGGAAATATTTCTGTATCTTTCTGCCACATTTTCTTGGTCTCTGACTGCATTTCTTGGTACTTCAGGATCTTCCGCCTCTCTACCCGATTCATGGAATAATCACTCGGTACTGACACTTGTATCAGTGCCATTCTTCTGGTCTCATTTACCACTATGTCAGGTTTCCTGGCATCCAGTTTCTTATCTGTTGAAAAGGGAATGTCACATGTGATAAGCACCTCTTCATTCTCTGTTATTTTCTTAGGGTCATGATCCCAGAGTTTCTAGTGGAGGAGGCCTGCTACTTTGTTGTGGCTTTCGGAATATAAATTTTCCGCCATCAGAACTTCACAGCCTGCTATAAAGTGAGTCACTGTTTCCAGCTCTTTCTTACAAAATCAACACGTCTGTTTTGTCAGTTTTTTTCAATACTCGCCGTAAACCATCTCGTCTGTAATTCGCTGTCCTGGGCTGCAATTATCAATCTTTCATCCTTCGGTTTCAGTTCACCTCCTTAACCATTCACATGTCTGTTCTTGATCGACAAAATGTTCTTGGAGTAACACGCTGTATTTTCCACTGTAGTTGTGTATTTGCCACCTGTTTTTCCTTGTCTGCTCATGTAATTCTTTGAAGAGTTTTTCTCTTGTTTTGCAAATTCTGTTACTTCCTTTCCCATACATGCCTATGAATTCTCACTCATTCTTAAATTTGCATCTGTTGCTTTTTGCAGTTTTTCTAAGGGCAATTTTCCTCTTTCTTCCAGCTTTTGGCAGACTCTCTTTGTATACCCTCTTGATTTAAATATAGGGTTTGTAGCATAAAAATAGCAGTACATTATCTCCTTTTTATCTGCAGAATTCCACTTAACCGTAGTTAATCCTCTTAACGTTTTCATTTATTTCTGTGGTTTATCGCTTAGAAACAGAAACATGATGGCAAAAAAAAACAACCCATGGCTTATCTAGTCTGCTCTTCCATATCAACCACTAAAACAGTCCTCTTTTTCCCTTTAGAGATCCTCTATGTTTGTCCCATGAATTCAGATACTATCATCATCTCTACCACCTCCACTGGAGACTATTCCACACATCTACCACTCTTTCCGTAAAGAAATATTTTCGCATATTACTCCTGAGTCTATCTCCTTTCACTTTCATCCTATGTCCCCTCATAGCAGAGCTTGCTTTTAATGGAGGGAGGAGTGGCTCAGTGGTTGGGACAGGTTACCTCAGGCCGGAGGGTCAGGGGTTCAATTTCCACATAGGGACAAGCAACCTCAGGCCAGAGGGACTTGGGCAAGCCACTTAACCCTCCAATGCTTCAGGTACACTTAGATTGTGAGCCCTTTGAGGACGAGGGAATAAAAAGTGCCTGTTAGCATACATTTGTAAACCACTCTTACACAGGGTAAAGGGCGGTATATCAAGTGCCTAAACCATAATCATATCACCTCTATCCTGCCTTTCCTCTAAAGTATACATAACATCTCCTGCCATACTGGGTCATGAACAGGCTCACCATGGCCTTTATCTGTGGCAGGGATGTTATCTGCATCTGCAGCATTTCAACTACTGCAACCACCATCGTTAGCCCTAGTGCGTAAGCTATGGGTGGGCACCTTTTTATCCTGGGCAATGTGCAGCCAGTTTGTATTTTTCTTCTTCGTTCCTACCACACTTTAATTGTAGTGTTGCCTTGCTGAGATTTGGTATAGATGTTATACAACAGGGTCACCACGTGAAGGTACTCAGCAAGACTTGAGGAGGGAACTATATACTCTCCCCCCTAAGAGATGCACATCAATTCAACAGCTGATGTACACCCAGCTCTGAGGTGAATGCAGTGTGCAATTGAGAAGAACCAGAGGCGAAGCGCTTCCTGGCAGAGGGGATAGAAACCTTTTTCTCCCTGCTTGTTCACATAGAATATGGCCACCAGGTTGTCTGTTCTCACTAAGACCTGTTGGCCTGAGAATTGGGGTTGAAAAACCCGAAGGGCATTTGTATGTGCAAGTAGATCCAGGAGGTTTATTTCTAACAGAGATTCCTGCTGCATCCACTGTTACTGTGTGGTCAGATCACTGAGATGTGTTCCCCAATCCAGTTTGGAGGCATCAATTTGTCATTGTGCATTGAGGTGGAGGCATCTGAAAGCGTAGTTACTCACCTGTAACAGGTGTTCTCCAGGAGCAGCAGGAATCAGTCCTCACATATGGGTGATGTCAGCGCCGATGGAGCCCCCATGCGGAGCATTTCCCCAGCTTTCAAAGAAAGCCTTTGGGAATGCAGCACGCATGCGCGGTCCCCTTCCCGCCCAAGGGTGCCATCTTGCTCAGTTTGATGACATAGCTAAAGACAGCAAAAAACACAATGAATTATATGACTGCAACTCCAAGGGGAGGAGGGAGGGTTGTAAGGACTGATCCCTGCTGCTCCTGGAGAACACCTGTTACAGGTGAGTAATTACGCTTTCTCCAGGACCAAGCAGGAAGTCAGTCCTCACATATGGGACGCCCCAGCTTAAGGCTACCGGGGACCCAAAGCTGAAAAATGAGCTCCCTCTAGAGCCCCAGCATGTGCGAAAAGAATCTTCTCTGATATTGCCGCCGTACAGTAGCCCAACACCAGGGCAGGTGGGTAGGAGTTATCTATACCTCAAAGAGATTACGGAGTACAGTCTGCCCGAAAGCACTGTCCCTGCGGGACTCCCTCTCGAGGCAGTAGTGGGCCGCAAAAGTCTGGCTTGAAGACCAAGTAGCGGCCCTGCAGATGTCTGCCAACGAAACAGAGCGGAGATGAGCCACTGACACAGCCTTTGCCCTGACACGGTGGGCCGTGACTCGACCCTGCAAGGAGAGGCCGCCTGCCCTATACGCCCAGGCGATACAGTCTGCCACCCAGATGGACAAGGTACGCTTGGAGACAGGCAACCCCAGCTTATTAGGGTCAAAAGAGACGAAGAGCTGCACAGCCCTGCGTACGGTCAAGGTAGAAGGACAACGCCCTCCTACAGTCCAGGGTTTGCAAGACCATCTCAGCCCGGCTGGCATGCGGCCTGGGAAAGAAAGTCGGAAGAACCACCTCCTGATTGAGGTGGAAAGAGGAGACAACCTTTGGAAGGAACTTAGGGTGAGTCCGCAAGACTACTCTGTTCCTATAGAACCTAGTGTATGGTGCATCTGACACCAGGGCTAGAAGCTCGCTCACTCGCCTTGCTGAGGTAAGAGCCACCAAAAACAACGCTTTCCAGGAGAGAAAGCGCAAAGGGCAAGTAGCCATAGGCTCAAATGGTGGGCAAGCAAGCTGTTGCAAGACCACATTCAAATCCCACTGGAGGCTTAAGCAAAAGCAGGCCTCAGAGGAAGCCAGTCACCAAAGGGTGGCTTGAGAAAGACTGGCCCTCCACCGGTGAGTGGTGCGCTGAGAGAGCACTGAGATGGACACTAACAGAGTTGGATTTAAGGCCTAGGTTGGACAGGTGAAGTAATTATTGCAGCACCACTGGTACCAGGCAAGAGAAAGGATCCTCCTTGTGTTGAGCGCACCAGGTGGAGAACCTACGCCACTTGAAGGCATAAGATTTCCGGGTGGACTGCCTCCTAGAGGCCAAGACCATGTCCTCCACTTCCCTAGGCAGCAGTAAGGGTGCTAGAACTACCCTTTCGAACTATACATTCACTAAACCTTATTAAGTAAAGCCACAATATACCCTTTCAGCAGCCAGGCCATCAGATTGAGGGACTGGAGGTTGGGGTGTAAGAGAGATCCCTGCTCCTGAGACAGGAGATCTGGTTGCATCCCCAGAGGAAGAGGAGTGTACACCGCTAGTTGCAAAAGACATTTATTTATTTATCAATTTTCTTCTATACCGCCCCTTCCAGCGATCAAGGGCGGTTTACATGAAACATTTTAACAATTGTACACAGTTGTATACATTTACATTGAACAATCGGATTCAACTATTTACATTGAACGGTCAGGTTCAACTATTTACATTGAACAATAAACTTAATAAACATTTAATAATAATTTAATAAACATTAAACAATAAACAATAAACTTCAACTTTACAATCAACCGTTAAATTATTTACATTGGATATTTACAGTGGTTGAGTGTTGTGTGTAGGGCATGTGTAGTTAGGTATTGGAATTTATTTCCTTTTATGTCGTATGTCAGGAGTGGGTGGTGTGTAGGACAGATATATATTTTGGAATTTATTTCCTTTTATGACGTAAGTCGGGGGTGTGTGTGGGGGGGGGGCAAACAGGGAGTTAGTTAGAGTTAGTTAGTTTTGAATACGGGGGTTTGTGCATGTAAGTCCATGGTTGTTATGGAGGTGTTTTGGGGGAATATGGGATTTCAAAGTGTTCAGTAAATAGGTAAGTTTTTAGTTCTTTCCTGAAATGAAAGAGATCTTTTATGATGCGAAGGTCTATTGGGAGGTCGTTCCAGAGCGTAGGGGCAGTGAATGTGAATGCTCTGGAGCTAGTGGTTTTCTTAGTCTTCCTGAAAGCTTTTGGTGTGATAAGGGAGTGGGCTGCGTTTTGTCTGTGTGATCTAGTTTCGGTTGGTGAATGCAGTAGTGTGGATAGGTGTGAGGGGGCTATGTCTTTTATGAGTTTAAAGGTTGTTAGGATAATTTTGTATCTGATTCGGCTGTTTATTGGGAGCCAATGTAATTCTAGCAGTATTGGGGTTACGTGGTCCGTTAGACGAGCTTTAGCAATTACTTTTGCACAGATGTTCTGAGCTCTTTGGAGAAGGTATGTGTTTTTTTGTGGAGGCCTATTAAGAGACTATTGCAATAGTCGAAGTGGTGGGTGATTAGTGTACTTACTACAGATCTAAAATCTTGTGTTTCGAGGAGTGGCCTTAGGTGCTGAATAGTTTTAAGTTTATAGTAGATGGTTTTTACGGTTTGTTTTATGTGTGGTAGCATGGTAAGTGTGTGATCTATTATTACACCTAAATATTTTACCTCTTTTCTAACAGGTATGGATGTTTTGTTGATTGTGATTGTTTCTGGGAAGGTGTTCTCAGTGGTAGATGACCTTGTTATGAACATTGCTTCCGTTTTTTTGAGGTTGATGCTGAGGTAGTTATATTCTAACCAGGAAGAGGTCTCAGTCATGCATTCTGATAGTGTGTCATATGAAGGGTTTTTAGTGGTTATGGGGATAGCGAGCATGATGTCGTCAGCATATATAAAGTGGTTAATCCTGTGTTTTTTAAATATGTTTGTTATAGGCTGTAGGTACAGGTTAAATAGGAGGGTGGAAAGGGCTGATCCTTGGGGTATTCCTTGGCCTTGGGGGAATGATTCTGATGCCTCTTGGTCAATTTCGACGCGTATTAGTCTATTTGTGATGTAGGACTTGAACCATTCAAGGACAGTCCCGCCTATTCCTAAGCTTTGTAGTCTGTTGATCAGTGTGGGGTGGTTGATGTTGTCAAAGGTGGCAGAAATATCTATGAAAAGAAGTAGGAAGCCTTGGTGGTTGTCATCTGTGCCTCTGATGAGGAAATCCATTAGGGTGATTAATAGAGTTTCTACTCCATGGAAGGGGCGGAATCCAAATTGGTGTGAGTCAAGTGGTTTATGTTCATCAATGTGTTCTTGTAACTGTATTTGAATTTTTTTTTCTATTATTTTAGCTATAAATGGGATGCTGGCTATGGGTCTGTATGAGTTTGGGTCTTTTGGGTCAAGCTTATTGTTCTTTATTATTGGTCTAAGTGTTGTGAGTTTTAAGGCATTAGGCATTATGCCTTGTGAAAGGGATTGGTTCACTATGTGTTGTAAATTTTCCGCCAGTTCATCCTTTGCACATTTAATCCATAATACAGGGCATGTGTCGAGTGGGGAGGTTGTTGTGTTGATCATTGTTATGATTCTAAGGAGTTGTTTTTGCTCTATCATGTGGAAGTTTGTCCATTCGTTCATGAGTTTAGTGCATGGGACATGACATGGGAACCACGGTTGCCTTGGCCACCTGGGGGCCACCAGGATCACAGAGGCCTTGTCCCGGATCACTTTGAACAGTGTCTTGGGCACTAACGGCATGGGAGGAAACGCATATAGGAGGCCTGTAGACCATGGAATGAGAAACGCATCCGCTGCTACTCTGAGAGAATGCGGTTGTCTGGAGCAGAACCTGGGCAGTTGACGGTTCAGTGGACTGGCAAAGAGATCTATGTTTGGAAGACCCCATCTTAGGAAATTTTGTTGAACCACCAGAGGATTCAACTGCCATTTGTGTGGCTGTAGGATCCTGCTCAATCTGTCTGCCAGGTAATTCTCCTCCCCAGGGAGATAGACGCCTTGAGAACTATGCCATGATTGACTGCCCAGGAGCACAGTTCCTGTGCTTCCTGACAGAGAGGACGGGACCCCGTGCCCCCCTGTTTGTTCACATAGAAAATAGCAACTTGATTGTCCGTCTGAACTAAGACGGACTGGTGAGAGAGGACATGAGAGAAAGTCCGCAGTAGCTTGGACACCCTCACTTTGTCTGTCAGGTTTCCTGTGGCCTGCAGCCACTGAGTTCTGAGTCCCCACTGAGCTGGCCTCATGTGCAGACAGGCATTTGGAGTTACATGGACTGTGGATGCCATGTGGCCGTAGAGCCTCAGGAATTGTCTGGCGGAGACCAGAGAATTGCTGTGGAATTGTCTGGCCAAATCCATCAGTCTGTGGGCCCTGTCCACAGGTAAAAAAGCCTTTGCCTGAAGGGTGTCCAGCCTTGCTCCTATGAACTCCATGTTCTGTGAGGGATGCAAAGTGGACTTTGCAAAGTTTATGACAAACCCCAGATGCTGGAGGAGAAAGATAGTACGGAGAGTGGCTTGATTGGTCTCTCCTGTGGAGACTGACCCCTGATGAGCCAGTCGTCCAGGTATGGAAAGACAAAGAGTCCTTGAACCCTGAGGTAGGCCGCCACCACCATCAGGCACTTGGTGAAAACCTTGGGGGCGGAGGTTAAGCCAAAAGGGAGTACCCTGTACTGAAAATTGTTTCCTCCCACCACAAATCTGAGATATTGCCTGTGGTCTGGATGAATAAGGATGTGAGTATAAGCATCCTTTAGGTCTAAGGAGCATAGCCAATCTCCCTGCTGGAGGTAGGGCAGCAGTATCCCAAGGGTAAGCATCTTGAACTTTTCCCTCTCCAGGAACCTGTTTAGATTTCGCAAGTCTAGAGATGGGCCTGAGGCCTCCTGTCCTTTTTGGTAACAGAAAGTACCTGGAGTAGAAGCCTTGACCTCTCAGGTGATGGGGCACCGGTTCCACTGCCTGTTCCCTTTAGAAGACTTGCTAACTCCTGCAGGAGTAGGTTCCTGTGCAGAGGGAATCTTGGAGGCTCCCCTGGAAAGTAGGAGGGGGTACCTGGTGGAAGTGGAGCAGATAGCCCCTCTGGACTATGCTTAGCACCCAGGTATCCCTTGTTACGGCTGACCACCTGTGGGCATAAAGGGTCAGCCAGCCTCCTGTGCTGAGAGGAGCCAGCTGAGGAAGAGAGGCTATGCCACTGGAGTCAAAACCCCACTCCCTGCTGTGCAGGAGCCGGAGCTGGTGGCTTGGGGGTTTTCTGCCTACGGGGCCCATGTCCCTGCCCCTTGGCCTGCTGACCCTGTTGGGGAGCTGTGGAGGCCTGGTACTGAGGGTAAGCTTTGTAGGCAGATGACTTCCTTCGATAAAAGGACTTTTTTCCCGAGCCCTTCTTCTTTTGAGAAGGGGCAGAGGTCTTCCTGGACAGCCTTATCCTGGTGAGAGTCTCGGACTTGGCCTACTCAGTGATGGCCTTGCCAAAGAGATTTTCACCTCGGCAGGGGACATCGACCAACTTGTCCTGCACCCATGGCTCGAGGTCCGAAGACTGTAGCCAGGCCTGACGGCATGCACCGATGCTGGCCGCGGCTACGCGGGCCGAAGCCTCGAAGCCATCACAAGCAGCTCGATACATAAACTTCGAGCATTCTCGGATCCCAGTTGACAAGGCTGTGAACCTCTGCAAAGGTTTCTCGGAGAGACCAGCAGAGAACCTGGCAATCTCCTTTGCCAGGTCTCGAAGGTACATGCCCATGTACAGCTGGTAGGTCTGGACACGGCAAGCAAGCATAGAGCCCTGGAAGCACTTTCTACCGAGGGCATCCAGGTTCCACGCCTCCCGGCCGGAAGGCACCGAGTAGTGCATTTTCTGACTCTTCAGGCGATGCATAGCTGATTCCACAACCATGGAATGGTGTGGTAGCTGTGCCTTCTGGAACCCGGGGCTCTTGTGGACTCGATAGATGGAATCGACCCGCTTGCTCAGCACCGGCGTTGAAGCTGGCGCCTCCCACATGCGGAAGAGCAACCGTTCCAGCATCGGAGGAACCGGTACAGTAAAGGCCTCCTTGGGGGGAGAGTCATACTGCAAAGTCTTGAGCTCCTCGGCTCGAGGCTCCTCCTCGGGGTCCGCGGGGAAGGCCAAAGCCTTGGCCATGTCCCTCAGGAAATCCGAGAACCGGGTATCCTCCGGAGGGGACCTTCTCCGAGGTTCAGACTCTGGTGAGTCCGAAGGGACACAATGGGTCCGAAACATGTACGGGGACTCCTCGTGCTCTGTTTCCCAGCCCAAGCACTCGGAGGAGGAATCGAGCGGCTCCGGACGGGCAGGCACCGATGCCCTCCGCCATGACGCTGAGGGTACCTGTGTCGACGACCTCAGTCCCGAACGGGAGGCCGAGGGAGACCTTGGCCGAGGATCGACTCGAGACCGCATGGACTCGAGGATCAGCTCGGCCTCCGGGGTCGACTTGGATGTCGAGGTCCCGGTGGTCAGGGCAGATGCACCGGTGAGACCGGCGATCAGTGCCCGCTGCTGTTCCATGAAGGCAGCCAAGCTGCTCTCCAAGGCCGTCAACCTGAGTCCGAACTCAGGAGACCCAGCAGCCTCCGACTGACGTCGGCTCCCCCGGAGGAGAGTCCACGAGGACTACAGTACTCACTTGGCTCGGGGCCTCCGTCTCTACACGAGGTTGTTTAGCAGGCCTCTCCGACTCCGAAGACCCGGGACGGCGGTCAGGGCTATGCGACCTGGCCCTCGAGGAGCCAAGTGCGTCCACCGACGCCGCCCTCGTGGGTTTCTTCTTCCTGAGATGCTCCCGCGAGGGAGACCCCCTTTCAGAGGAGCCCCAGCGATGCTTGGAATCGGAGTCCCGAGATGTCGAGGCCTCTGACGAAGTCTGGGCCCGACCGGACGCGGAGTCAGAGAAGATTCTTTCCTTCTGATGTTGACGGCTCCTCAACACCTTCGAGGACATTTTCCCACACGGGCCACAGATCATCGGGTCATGATTGGGCCCGAGGCAGCGGAGGCAGCAGTCATGTGCGTTGGTGAGAGACATACGTTTCTTACACCGATCACACTTTTTAAACCCACTGGCAGCCATCGGGGGAAAAAGAGCCCCTGCAAGGTCAAAAGACAGGGCTGCCAGTGAAAAATAGAAAAATGGCGCGAACGCTAGTCACAAAGGACAAAAAACGAAAAATGAAGTCCGGGCTCGATACCGGTGTACCAGGCCCAGGTGGGAAAGGGAACCGGCGTCGACCGAAGTAAAAACCATGGATCCACGCAGAAATCAACTTTTTTCACAGGTAACAACGAGACACGTCCGTCGGGCTCCCCGGAAAAAAGAAGACTGAGCAAGATGGCACCCTTGGGCGGGAAGGGGACCGCGCATGCGTGCTGCATTCCCAAAGGCTTTCTTTGAAAGCTGGGGAAATGCTCCACATGGGGGCTCCGTCGGTGCCGACGTCACCCATATGTGAGGACTGACTTCCTGCTTGGTCCTGGAGAAATGGTGAACCCCTGAGTAGATTTTGAGGAGAGCACCACCACTGAAGGGAGTTGACAAGTGGAGGGGTGACGCATATTTTGTCTGAGAGACACCCGGTTGCCTGGGTTTATGGAGATGGATGAGTCCATTGGGTTTTTCGCATGTGCCGGTGGGCACAGGGGCTTACATGGACTGTGGAGGCCACGTGCCCCAATAGGCGTAGCATCTCTCAAAGCTGTTATACAACTGTGGTTTGTATTTTGTGGGTAGCTTGATGTGCTGGGTATAGCGATCCAGAGGAAGGAAAGCTCTGACCTGTTGAGTGTCCAGAAGTGCTCCAATGAACTCGAGCTGCTGGGTTGGCACCAGGTGTGACTGGAAAGTTTAAGATGAATCCCAGATGTTGGAGCACCGTTATAGTGCGATGAAGGGAGAGTTTTACCTCTTGTGAGGATTCTCCCCTCATTAGCCAGTCGTCTAAGTAGTGGAAAACAAGGACCCCCAAAGTACAAAGGTAGACCACAACCACTACCATGCATTTTGTGAATACTCAGGGAATGGAGGCTAAGCAGAAGGGGAGCACCCGATATTGGTAGTGGTTCTGCTGGAATCGAAAGCGCAGATACTATCTGCTGAGGGTGGATCAGTAAATGCGTGTATTCCTCCTTGAGATGTACAGAACATAGCCAGTTGATCCAGTGTGCTGAGGGAAATAATTTTGAATTTTTCTCGAACGAGGAATTTGTTTAGGTCCCTTGGATCTAAGATGGACCTGAACCCTCCTGTTTTCTTGGGGATAAGAAAATACGAAGAGTGGAAGCCCATGCCCTCTTGAGGTGGAAGAACTCTTTCTATGGCTCCCTGAGCTAACAGGGTGGACACCTCTTCTAATAGGAGAATTGTCTGCAGGGGGTTTCTGGGATAATCTCCTATGAAGGTGGTGGCTTTCAAAGTGAAGCAGATAGCCCCCTTGGACGATGTTGAATGTCCATTGTTTTGATATTATGAGGTGCCACCTGTGGGCATAGGAACAGAGCCTACCTGCTATGTGTAGGAGTTGGGGACCCTGCAGAGGCAGAATAGCTATGCTCTCTAGGAAGGAGTCAAAAACTAGGTGCTGGTTGTGGTTGTGCAGCTGTTTAAGGTTTCGGAGCAAGGGTCCTGCTGGTGCTGCTGTTGCTGGTAATCAGCTGCAGGTGGACAAGAAGGATAATATCTCTTCTTCTAAGGGTAGAAAAATTTCTTTGGATAAATCCTCCTCTTAGAGGGGTCTGCTTTCTTTCTTGAAAGGCGCTTGAGGGTGAGATCATCTGTCTCAATCTTTCTGGCCTTTTCCATCCAACCCTTTTTGAAGAGTTTTTTTCCAGTACAGAGAATATTAACCAATTTGTCTTGGACCCACTATTCAAGTTACGATGCCTGTAGCCAGGCTTTTCTGCAAGCTCCAATGCAGACTGCTGAAGCTCTGTGGATGACTCAAAAGCATCAAAAGATACTCCGGTAAGAAATTTGGATGTATTTTGATTCTGCCTTATTAGGGCTTGGAATGCATCTCATTTATCATCAGGAAGGACAGGTGCAAAGTTCTCCAGATCCATGGATACATCCTTCAGAAACATGCCCATATAGAGCATGTAGGAGGTAATTCTAGAGGTGAGCATGAATGCTTGAAAACATCGGCATCCAAAGGCATCGAGAGTTCTGGAGTCTTTACCTGGAGGCATGGAAGAGTGCAGCGCTTCGCAGATTCTACCACTATAGAGTGGTGTGGGAGTTGAGGCTTCTGAAAGTCGAGGCATCCTGGAACTTGGTATCAAGTCGTTAGCTGATAGGCGGAACCATTAGAGGAGCCTCACACATACGGACCATTAGATCCTGCAAGATGCAATGTACCAGTAAAGCGGCAGCCTCTTTAGATGTTGAAGGGCATTGTAAGATTTCCAACTCCTTTGTCCTGGGGGTTCCATCTCTGAGGCCATGGTAACCTGTAGGCCTGCTGCCATGTCCCAGATGAAATCTTGGAATGACATATCCTCTGGTGGGGATCGACGCCTCTCATGAGGAGGGGATGAGTCTGAAGGAATGTCCTGGGTTTCTCGGAAGCCAAATGCTTTCTCCCAGTATGTTCTGATCTTCTCACATGACCATCAAACATGTAGGAAACTCACCCTATCTCCACAATGCTGCCAACAGAGTGCTGAACCCCCAAATGCCTTCTGCAACTTTAGTGGAGTTAGATACCATCTATACAGCATCTTGTAGTTATGTTCTAGCAGGTTGCTCGCCAAGACCCCATTATATAAACCCAAAAAGATGAAACCCCACTGCTTATCATCCCAGGACTTATTCAAATCATGTTTCCAAGCAGGCAAACACTCCCATTTAGTTTCCCCATCCTTACCCATCAACTTAGAGATGGCCCCCCTTATCTCTTCCTGATCAAATAACTCCTCTACCTCCTGTGAGGCCCTTCCTTCCCTCCCTCCCCCCACTTCTCTGCAGCAAATGTTCAAATAGTGTACTTCTTGGATATACATAAAAAGGTCAGAAGGGAGAAGGGAGTATTCTTCCTTAAGGTCTGCAAAAGCTACCCATTCCCCTTCATGCTGGAACTGACCCACCCACCGTACGCCCATCTAGGATATTGCTCACCCCCAGTAGGAAGTCAGAATTCCCACAAAGCGGGATAAATCTGGAGTACCCTCGAGATCCATACCAGATCTTCTTCCACTTAGAATGGAGCTGCAATGTGGTTAGAACAAAGGGATTAGAGCACTTCTTTCTCCCCACTAGATGACCTCTCCTCAATGTTCCTGTCCTAACTCTCCCATTTTTAGAACCATCCATTCTTAACGCTCATGTATCCATCATTCCAACACTGGACCCACAGTGCCTCAAAATGCCTACCTACACGTGGGATGACCAAGTCACCCTTTTTCCTCCTAGCACATAAGATCTTCCTTGCCACTCGAGTCCACCTCCCATTCCAAATAAATTTATTTATTTATTTATTTATATTCTCTTATATACCGCGCTATTCTGCATCAGTGCGGTTTACATTGAACAAACTGAAATTACATTGAACAGGGCATTATAACTTGGAGATAACTATTTTACAGGGAACATGGGCTATGGAGGATTAAGTGGCTTGCCCAAGACCACAAGGAGCACCTGTGGGACTAGAAACCCCAGTCCTTAAAGGACATGATTTTCCACTGGAACTGCACCAAAAAGGAGTCAGGGACTCATACTGGCAAGGTCATGAACAGACAGAGGAGCTTGATAATCTCATCCTTTTAACAGGGGCTATACATCCAAACCTGAGTAATCCCAGCACCCTCTACTTATCAAACTCATCCACAATTTTTTGCCACAAAGATAGATACAGTAATTTGCGGCAAACAAATCCCCCAGTTGCAGAGTTAACTGAACCTCTAGGTACTTATTGCTCAATTTGGCCCATTTAAAGGGGTAGGATACTTTTAAACATGCCACCCGCCTGGCGGTAAGAGAAACATTGAGAAATTCCGATTTCGTAGTATTCATTTTGACCCTGCAACCTCCCCATAGTCCTCCATCTCACACTGGATGGCCCCCCGAGTTTTCTCAGGATCTGAGATGATAAACAGAACATTGTCTGCGAATAAGGAAAGCTTATAGTCCTGCTCTCCCACACTTACTCCTTAATCCTCTAAGCCCAGGGTTACAAGGTGAGTACAAACAAAAGAGAGGAAAGAGGGCAACGCTGATGTGTTCCCTGCAACAATTCAAAGGCACGCGTATACCCCCATTAATCTGTAAACAAGCCATTGGTGCCTTATACAAGATTTTTACCCACCGTAAAAAGTCTCTTCCTATCCCCATCTTCTCTAAAGTCTGAAAGAGGAAGGGCCAGTAACAATAGCCTTTTCTGCATCTGCAGCCAACAATGTCAGGCCCTCCTCTCAACGCTGCCCCTGCCATATCAGGTTAAGAACTTTCCTGATATTGTCAGAGGCTTGCCTCCCAGGAATGAACCCCGACTGGTTATAATGGACCAGATGGGGTAGATAGGGATTCAACGCTAGACACACCCACCACCCATACAGGCGTCGATTTCGACAATTCAACATGGAGAACATTATAAAGGACGTCATTCCACAACTATAAACAGACACCAGAGACCCTGACAGAATGATGGAACACTGGAACCGCATCATTGGAAATGCAGCCACCACAACAGATACTACATAATCCCTCAACAGGAAACTCCTGAAGACCCCATGGTACACCCCAGCTTTATGCACATTCAAAACCCAACTCCGAAAACTCGAACGGCGATGGAGGAAGACGATGGACAATGACGACAAACGAGACTACCTAAGATTCATGAATGAATACCACACCGTAACGGACAAAGCAAAGTGTGACTACCACTTAAAAGTTATCAACTCCTCAATTAATCGCCCAAGGGAACTCTTCGACATAGTAAAGCGAATGACAAAGACACCGCACACTGACAACCCAGAAATCACAGTTATACCCCAACAACTGTACTTCCTGCCACAATCAGTGCCCTCCACAACCACAGATGAAACCAACTACCTTCATCCTTGGTCCACCTTTGGTAATATCAACGAAGAACAAATTGAAAATATCATATCAATTTATTTATTTAAACGTTTTCTATACCGCCTTATCAGTCAATCAAAGCGGTTTACAACCAGCATAACTTTAACAATTATATCATAACAGGATTAACTATGTACATCAAAACAGTAATTAACTATGTACAGTACAACTAGTTGCATTTACTAGCATTCAAGGTGAAATTAGACTTACCTGCTAATTGTAGTTACTGGAGGAACTCCAGTCTAGTCCGGAAACCTCTGGGATACCGGACTAGACTGGTGGGACGATCAGGAAAGTGAAATTAGACTTATCTGCTAATTGTAGTTCCTGGAGGAACTCCAGTCTAGTCCGGTATCCCAGAGGTTTCCGGACTAGACTGGAGGGATGATCAGGAATAACTATTTACAACATCATCTCTCGACCCATGCCCAGTCTCCTGGATGGGCTGCCAAGAAGGAACTCTATCCCACACTCACCAAATTCACCCAGTCAGTGCTACAACAAGGAAAGATGCCTGACTGCCTGAAAATCTCCTCCATTCGCCCCACCCTGAAGAAACCAGATCTGAACCCATCTGACCCAACATTATATAGATTCCCTTTCACTGCCAAACTCATAGCAAAAGCTGTTCAGTACCAACTGCAACACCACATCGACAGCAACAATCTACTTGACCAACAACAACATAGCTTCTGCCCCTTTGCACGGGGTAGAAGCACTAATAAACACCCTTATGAAAGGCATACAAAACACCAAGAAGGGTTTCCTACTTATCTTCCTGGATATCTCTGCAGCCTTTGATACAATCAACACACAATATCCTCCTTCAATGCCTTCGAGCCAATGGCCTTCAGAACACAGACCTCAAATGGTTTACATCCTACTTAACTGACAGACACCAACAAATAAAAATCAGACTTACAAATCCTTTGCTCTTCACTGCCAAACACAAGGAGTACTCCAGGGATCTACCCTCTCAGTATTACTCTAACATCTACCTTCGACTCCTCTGCTCAATCATCAAAGCTCATGGCCTCAACTTCCACATGTATGCAGATGATATCGTACTGTACGGGACCTTTGACATGAAAAATCCATCCTATTCTGTCCACCAAAACTGCTTCACCGATGTATACAAATGGCCGAAGGACAACAACCTAGAAATAAACTTCAAAAAAACAGAAGCCCTCTTCATAACAAAGGACAACACATTCTCTCCTTCAACCATGGTGACACTGAATGGCACACAATGAGTCCAGTATGAGCTCAGGTTCCTTGGCATCACTCTAGCCCAACAACTCTCCTTCAAAGCACACAAACATAAAAACATAAGATATGCCATACTGGGTCAGACCAAGGTTGATCAGTGGCCAATCTAGGTCACAAATACCTAGCAGTTTCTCCAAAAGACACAGGTTCCACAATGCTTGTATTGGGTCAAGCAGTGGATATTCTGGTTCCCCTTTGATAATGGTTTAAAGACCTTTCCTCCAGGAACTTGTCCAAACCCTTTTTAATCCCGTCAACACTAACAGCTTTTACCACATCCTCCAGTAGCAAATTCCAGAGTTTGATTACACATTGAGTGAAAACATATTTTCCATTATTAGTCTTAAATAGGTTACCCTGTAGCTTCATTGCATGCCCCCTAGTCTTTCTATATTTTGATAGCATAAACAGTCGATCTATGTTTACCTGTTCCACTCCATTCATTAATTTATAGAACTCTATCATATTTCCCCTCAGCCATCTCTTTTCCAGGTTGAAGAGCCCTAACCTTTTTTAGCCTCTCTTCATAGGGGTATCACCTTCCATTCCCTTTATCATTTTGGTGGCTCTTCTCTGTACCTTTTTTTAATAACACTATATCCTTAAGATACGGCGACCAGAATTGCACACAAAATTCAAGGTGCGGTCGCACCATGGAACAATACAGAGGCATTATAATATGCTTTTTTTATTCTCCATTACCTTCCTTATGATACCTAGCATTCTATTTGCTCTCTTGGCCGCTGCTGCACACTGGGCGGAGGGTTTTAACATGCTATCCATGATGATGCCTAAATCCTTTTCCTGAGTGGTGGTTCCTAATGTGGAATCTTGCATCGTGTAACCATAGTTTGAGTTTTTCTTTCCTAGGTGCATAACTTTGCATTTCTACACATTAAGGGGCTTGTTTACAAAGCCGCGGTAGTGGTTCGCGATCGCGATCGCAGCCGCGGCCCCATTGAAATCAATAGGGCCGCGGCTCCGATTACGATCGCGAACCACTACCGCGGCTTTGTAAACAAGCCCCTAAATTTCATCTGCCATTTGGATGCCCAGTATTCCAATTTATCAAGATCCTCTTGCAATTTTACACAATCCTCATGGGTTTTAACAACTATGAATAGTTTTGTGTCATCTGCAAATTTGATAACCTCACTTGTTATTACCATTTCCAGGTCATTTATGAATGTGTTAAAAAGCAGCAGACCCAGCACAGATCCCTGGTGTACTTCACTATTCACCTTTCTCAATTGGGAAAATTGGCCATTTAGCCCTACCCTCTGTTTTCTATCTTTTAAACAAATCCTGATCCACAATAGTACACTGCCTCCTATCCCATGACTTTTTAATTTTGCCAAGTGTCTCTCATGAGGGACCTTGTCATAGGCTTTCTGAAAGTCCAGATACACTATATCAATTGACTCACCTTTGTCTACCTGTTTAATCACACCTTCAAAAAAACATAACAGATTAGTAAGACAAGACCTTCCTTGGCTAAAGCCATGTTGGCTGTCTCCCATTAAGCCATACCTATAAACATGTTCAGTAATTTTGTTCTTTATGATGGTTTCTACCATTTTTCCTGGTACTGATGACAGGCTCGCTGGTCTGTAGTTTCCCGGATCGCCCAAGGAACCATTTTCAAAATTGGCATTATACTGGCCATCCTCCAATCTTCAGGTATTACAGATAATTTTAATGATAGTTCACAGATTACTAAAAGTAGGTCTGCAATCTCATATTTCAGTTCTCTCAACACCCTTGGATGTATACCATCCGGTCCAGGTGATTTGTTACTCTTCAGTTTATCAAATAGCTGTAATACATCTTCCCAGTGTATTGATATTTCTTTTAATTCTTCCACAGCATCACCTTTAAATACCATTTCAGTCATGGGTAACATCCCTTCATCTTCCTCAGTAAAGACGAAGCAAAGAATTCATTCAGTCTTTCCGCTATGACCTTGTCCACTCTTAGTGCCCCTATTACCCCTCTATCATCTAATGGTCTAACTGACTCTTTCAAAGGATTTTTTGTTACAAATGTACTTGAAAAAGTCTTCATTATGCGTTTTTACTTCCACAGCAAGCTTCTTCTCAAATTCTCTCTTTGCCTGCCTTATCAATGCCTTGCATCTAACTTGCCAGTGCTTGTGTTGTGTTCAGTTTTCGTCATTTGGCTCTTTTTCCATTGCCTGAAAGGTGTTTTTTTGGCAACAGCCTCTCTGACCTCACCTTTAAACCATGCTGGCAGTTTTTTGGACTTCCTTCCACTTTTCTTAAAGTGTGGAATACAGCTGGTCTGGGCTTCCAAGATAGTACTTTTTAAACACCCCCAATGCTTGATGTAAATCTTTAACCTTTGCAACTGCTCCTTTTAGTTTTTTCTTAACTATTTTTCTCATTTTATCATAGTCTCCCTTTAAGTTAAACGGTAGTACTGTGGATTTCCTTACCCTCCCTCCTCCATTTAATAAATCAAACGCGATCATGCTGTGATCACTATTGCCAAGTGACCCAACACCCTTATCTCTTGCACCAGATCTTGTGTTTCACTAAGGACTAGGTCCAAAATAGCTTCCCCTCTGGTCGGTTCATGAACCAGCTGCTCCAAGAAGCAGTCATTTATTTCATCTAGAAACTTTATCTCCCTAGCATGTCCTGCCATGACACTGACCCAGTCGATAGCGGGGTAACTGAAATCACCCATTATTATTACTGTGATACAACTTTTGTTAGCTTCCCTGATTTCTTTGAGCTTTTCATCATCAATTTGCTTTATTGTGGCCAGGCAGTCCCATGGAGTTGTTCGGTAGCTGTGCCTTTTGGAACCCAGGGCTCTTACGGACTCGATAAATGGAATCGACCCACTTGCTCAGAACCGGTGCCGAGGCCGGTGCTTCCCACATACGGAAGAGCAGCTGTTCCAGCATCGGAGGAACCGGAACAGTAAAGGCTTCCTTCGGAGGAAAATCATACTGGAGGGCATCGAGCTCTTCGGCTTGAGGCTCCTCCTCGGCATCCGCCGGGAATGCCAAAGCCTTGGCCATGTCCCTGACAAAATCCGAGAACCAGGTATCCTCCGGGGGGGGGGGGGGGGGGGGGACCTTCTCCGGGGCTCGGACTCCAGGGAGTCCAATGGGACGCACCAGGTCCAGAAGGTATCAGGAGAATCCTCGTCCTCCATCTCCCATGCTAACTCCTCCAAGGAGGAGTTGAGCGGCTCCGGCCGTGTGGGCCTTGATGCCACCCGCCCCGACGCCAAGGGCACCAGCGTCGACGACCTCGGCCCTGAACGGGAGGTCGAGGGAGACCGTGGCCGAGGATCAACTCGAGACCTGATTGACTCGAGGATCGGCTCAGCCTCCAGGGTCAACTTAGACGTCAAGGTCCCGGTGGTCGGGGCAGATACACCGGTCAAACCGACGATCAGTACCCGCTGCTGCTCCATGAAGGCAGCCAGGCTGCTCTCCAGGGCTGTCAGTCTGAGTCCGAGCTCAGGAGACTCCGCAGCTCCCGACTCGGGTCCCAACTTCGTCGGGCCAGACGTCGGTTCTCCTGGGGGATAGTCCATGAGGACAACAGAAGTTACCTGACTCGGGGACTCCGGCTCCAGGTGAGGTTGCTTGGTCAGCCGCTCCGACTCAGAGAGCCTGGGGCAGTGGTCAGGGCTGCGTGATCTGGCCCTCGAGGATCCAGATGCCTCCACTGATGCCGCCCTCACGAACGTCTTCTTCCTTTTGTGCTCTCGGGTAGGAGACCCCCTCTCAGAGGTCACACGACACCGCTCGGGGTCAGACTCCCGAGATGTCGAGGCCTCTGATGAAGTCTGGGCCCGGCCGGAAGCAGATTCCGAAAAAATTCTTTCATGTTGATGCTGACGGCTCCGAAGCGCCTTCGACGACATCTTGCCGCACGGGCCACAGACCAGTGGGTCATGGTTGGGCCCGAGGCATCGGAGGCAGCAGTCGTGTGTGTCGGTGAGAGACATAAGTTTCTTACACCGATCACATTTTTTGAACCCGCTGGCAGCTATCGGGGGAAAAAGGGCCCCTGCAACGTCAAAAGACCGGGCTGCCAGTGAAAATAACAGAAAAAGCGCGAACGCTAGTCACAAAGGACAAAAAATGAAAAAGGAGTTCTGGACTCGATACCGGTGTACCGAGCCCAGGCGGGAAGGGGAACCAGCGTCGAACCGGATAAAGAGATGCGAAAATCGCAGAAAAAAATCAACTTTTTTCTGGGTGACATGAACTATGTCCGTTGGGCTCTGCGGAAAAAGAAAGACTGAGCAAGATGGCACCCTTTGGCATGAAGGGGTCCGTGCATGCGCGGTGCATTCCCAAAGGCTTTCTTTGAAAGCTGGGGAAATGCTCCGCACGAGGGCTCTATCGGCGCCGATGTCACCCATATGTGAGGACTGACTTCCTGCTTGCTACTGGAGAATAAATTTAACCAGAAAGTTCTCTGCTGTTTTTTGAATTTAAACAGAAAGCTCTTTGCTGCTGCTAGGCCCTGATTGAGTATTAAATTTAAACTAGAAGCTCTCTGCTGGGTTGTAAACTTAAACTGAAAGCTACCTGTTGAGTTTTTAATTTAACTAAAAGCTCTTTGTTGATACTAGGCCCTGACTGATTTAACAAATACACTGGATTCACGAATTAATCAGCTTTAATCTAAGAATTCCTTTTTCACCAAGATTTAGAAAAATTCCCAGAAGTAAATACTTACAATTGCAGATCTCTCTCCAGAAGTAGCACTCCCTTTGCAATATATTTCAAAACAAAAACCCTGCTACTTCTTTGACCATCCATTGAACCATCACACTTCCACACTGCACTCCAGGCCATGTTCCTCCCGCAACTCGACTACTGCAACTCAGTCTACTAGAGTCTCCCACAAGCAATACTATACTCACTACAGATAGCACTCCATACAACTGCAGACACCCTACAAGGAGCAAGAAGACAAGACCAAATGATACCCATCCTAAAACAGCTCCACTGGCTGCCTCTCCCCAGTCAGATAAATACAAAGCCCTCCTCCTGACTAACAAAGCCATACAGGCATACCCCCCACAATCATCTTCTTCCTACTACAAACCCCCCACCATGACAGATCAAGACATCTTTCTTCAAGGAACACCCTTGTTATTCCACATGCCAGAACCAAATTTAACCAAAAGCCCTGTACCCGCGCATTCCAGCTCTACGTACCTGCAATCTGGAACTCATTACCAAACCTACTGAGAAATATCATCGACCTCAACACCTTCAGAAAGAATCTAAAAACCCACCTATTCTCCAAACATTTTAATCTCACCACATAATCCCCCTGGACTGCCATGACTAAAGCATACTGTATATAGATACCCCAAATGTAATTAAACCCCCCAAAACTTAAACCCTTGTATATAGTTGAACAATGCTTTACACCCAATGCATGCTGTATATAGTTTCAGTTTACACTGCAAAATCGTTAATACCTTTGTTTTAATGTAAACCGCTTTGACCCGGCGAAAAGTGGTATATAAATGCAGCTAAATAAATAAACAAATACATAAATAAATCTATCAGCCAAAACTCTAGTAAAGATTTTCAAATCAGTACCCAGCAACAATATAGGCCTATATGATCTGCAGACCCTGGGGCCCTTCCCTTCTTTATGCAAAATACTCACTCCTGCTGTGGTAGGCGAAGGCCTATGATCCATGCGGCTTGAACTAAGCAGGCAGGCCTAAGCAGCTTGACCTGTAAATGAAGCCTGTGGCTAGGCCAGAGGAATGAAAAACCCGTTGAATGCTGCCCCCATAGAATCGAAACTTAGTAAGCATAATCAAGCATAGCTAAGCAGAATCGAAACTTAGGAGAAATAGAAAACTGATTTAATTGGTACTGATAAGAATGTGAGAAGCTTCTATGGAATTAATTAACTCTGTTGAAAGAAAAGTTACAGTGCTCTGTTTTCACACATATTCCAGCCAGCTAGTGACCTTGGAGAAGGGATGTATCAAGAGCCTAAGAACTGACCATTGTAATGAGGGCTGTAAGGGTAAACAGGTGCTAAGCCCAGACAAAGGTCCTCATTGGATAACTACGTAAAGGTACCGGGACCAATAGATGGGGCAGAAGGGGTTACCGGGACCAATGGAAAGTTTGCCTATGTTTAGACTGGAGAAGAACAGTATAAAAGTTGTTGTTTTACTAACAGCCATTGCTCAGCCATTTTGAATGCGATTCTGCTTGAGTCTTGTGCACAATAAATGATTTGGACCTTTTGAACAGACTCCTGGTATTATTGGATCGTTTGCGCTCTGCCGCTACATATTCTTGGTGCGTTGGCCGGGAACGTGTGGTTAGTAGAGGGTATACGGGCTGATATACCATGACTTTCCGCCTCTATAGGTTTGGTCCTGCCGGGCTCGTGCCCTCCCGACGTGGGCTCGGCTCCCGGGCGCCACCGGTACCGTTGCATCGGAGGGAGCTGGGCCAGGCCTCGGCGGGTGCCAGACCCGGTCGGAGCCAACACCTCAAACCTGTGAGGGGAGTCCGAGGTCCAACTCATGCGCTTGCTCGGGAGCGGGGACCGGATCCGGTGAGTATAGTTTTGGGGATGTCTAGACAGATGAGTCAGAACTGCAGCTTGAAACTTGTGAATTTTGGTAAGAGAGCTTGATCACCTCTCAAGGCGGTCCAATTAACCTCGCATAGTGTATTCGCGAGGTGAACCTACCGTCTTCTTGGTACGAATTTGGTATAGCCTAGTCAGAAGAGACAGGATTGGGCTTTTTGGGATACATTGCTAGCATGACTGTGTGAATGAGGTGTGATTGAGAGGTCTGGTAACACAGACCAAGCGAAGGCGGACTCCTGAGTAACGCAGTTCCTGGCCGGGCGACCGCGTCCAGGTCGTAAAAAGGAGGAAGCGACCGTCGTCTTGTCTTGTTTTTTGTTTCCCTTGAATGTTTCTAGGGCCGTGAGGACCCCTCACCCACGGTCCGCCCTCCTTTTCCCTTCTGTTTGTTGTTGCGCGCACACATCGATATGGGAGGGGCGGGGTCTGCTATGCACACTCCATTAGAATGTATGATTAAGTATTTTAATAAAGGATATTCAGGAGACTATGGGGTGAAAATGACTGTGTCACGATTACAAGTTCTGTGTACTAGGGAGAGGCCTGCATTAGATCCTATGTGGCCCCGAGATGGAACATTTGCCATAGGAATCATAAAGTCAATTTATCAGAAGGTGCGAGTAGCGCACCCTGATCAGTTTCCCTATATAGATTCCTGGTTAAGCATTTGTGAAAGCCCGCCCCCTTGGGCCCGGCACTGTTATGAAGAACAGTGCAGAATAATGGTAGCACTGACAGAACAGACACAGAGGACAGGGATAGCTAAGAAGCCTATTTATGTTGATCCCGAGTCCCCGGAAGTTGTAACTAGACAGCTCCCAGCTCAGCGCCCAGTAAGAGTACCACCGCGTCCCGCGGCAGCCCCCCGGGACCGGCAAATTCCACCCCCTGACCCGCCAGTAGCTCAGCCAGATGATTTGCCCCCTGAAGAGGCCGATCAGCTCGAGACTGAGGAGCATCTTGAGTCAGAACATGAAGAAGAAGAATCGTCTTCCCAGTATGAGACTGACAGTGTAAAATCAGCTGTCAGTGCAGACTCATCTGCTGCAAGCGAGGGTTCCCAGACTAAGCATAATTTGAGGAAGAGAGGCCCTACTAAGAAATTGCCACTGCGGCAGGTCCCGGGAGTGCCCGTGAGGAACGATGATAACCAGATAGTAGCGGGACCCACAAGCTTAGTTTATGTGCCTTTCTCTACTACTGATTTGTTGAATTGGAAAATGCATTATGCCTCTTACACTGACAAGCCCCAAGAATTAACAGAGTTAATGAATACAATTATACAAACCCACCAGCCTACTTGGTCAGATTGCCGTCAACTCCTGTCTACTTTATTCACTACTGAGGAGCGGACGAGAATTATGCAAGCAGCTGTCCATTGGCTAGCAGAAAATCCTCTAGCAGAGGGAGGAGGAGGAATAGATAATCGCCAAGCAGCAAAGAGAGAATTTCCTAATGAAGATCCTCGGTGGGATCCAAACACCGATGTAGGATCCAGAGCCCTAGCTCGGTTTCGCCAAGGCCTTTTACAAGGTCTGCGAAAGGGGGGCCAGAAAGCCATGAACCTTTCCAAGATAGCCAAAGTTATCCAGGGCGCAGATGAAAGCCCAGCAGTATTCTATGAAAGACTAGCCGAAGCATACAGAATGTACACGCCCTATGACCCAGCTGCACCAGAGAGTCTGTGCATGGTAAATGCTGCATTTGTCAGCCAGTCCCAACCAGACATTAGACAAACTACAGAAATTAGATGGGTTTGCGGGCATGAATACATCTCAGCTAATGGAAGTCGCTCAGAAGGTGTATGTGAATCGTGATAATGAAAGACAGAAAGAAAGTGATCGTAAAATGAAGAAAGCAGCCGACTTTTTGGCTGCCGCTTTAGTTGAACAGAGAAGGGGAGGTGTCCCTAACCGAAGGAGCAGAGGCAGAGGGAGGGGCCGAGGAGATAGCCGGCCCACGTTGGGCGTGAATCAATGCCCCTATTGCAAGGAAGAAGGACATTGGAGGAACGCATGCCCGCAACTCGAAGACGCCTCACACGAAGAAGGAGAGAACGCCCCTCGGGGAGAGAGGCCGATCACAGAATCGCAGAGGAACAAATTGAGTACATTTCCAACGGGAAAGAGAGGAGGCCATAGAAGGAGTTGCAACCATAACGGACTATGATTTAGATGAAGCAGATTAGGACAGACCGGGCTCCGAATTTGCCTTAGGTCCCCAGGAGCCTATGGTCTGCTTAAAGATAGGGGACCAATTCATGGACTTTATGGTTGATACTGGAGCAGAACATTCTGTAGTAGATAAGTAAATAGCTCCTTTGTCCACAAGAGCAGTCACTATTATGGGAGCAAATGGTGCCAGAGCCACGAAGTCTTTTCTGCAAAACCGCGTATGTAAACTAGGAGGACAGCAAATAACGCACCAATTCCTTTACATGCCTGAGTGTCCAGTGCCACTACTGGGACGAGATATGCTAGCCAAACTGCAGGCCCAAATATCCTTTACTGAGAAAGGAGAAATGCAAATGACTGTGAATTCGAAGCCTGCAGGATTAATGGTGCTTACTGTTCCCCGAGAAGAAGAGTGTTGATATTACAGTACTAAGCCAGCTCCTGATACCAATTTTAGTTTGCTACAGAACATTACGGCTCCTCCTGGGGTATGGGCAGAAGGTAATCCACCAGGTCTAGCTAAGCACATAGCCCCAGTAGTTGTGACTCTTAAACCTGGAGCAGAACCAGTACATGTTAAACAATACCCACTCCCAAGACCAGCAATTGAAGGCATTCACCGCCACTTGTTAAGGTTACTGGAGTATGGCCTTCTCAAAGTATGTCAATCACCTTGGAATACACCTCTTCTGCCAGTTAAGAAGCCTGGGACAGGTGATTACCGCCCAGTGCAAGATCTAAGAAGAGTGAATGAAGCGGTTGAAACCATACATCCAGTCGTGCCAAATCACTATACACTCTTAGGACTGATACCTGCTGAAGCTACCCATTTTACTGTCCTGGATTTAAAAGATGCATTCTTCTGTATACGATTAGCCCCGAGTAGCCAATTGCTGTTTGCCTTTGAATGGCTGGACCCTGTCTCAGGAAGACGGGCCAACTTACCTGGACACGATTGCCTCAAGGATTCAAGAACTCACCCACCATCTTTAGTGCTGCACTAAACCAAGATCTTTCAAGCTATCCTGTAACTCCTGGGAAAAGAGTGCTTCTTCAGTATGTGGATGACCTATTGGTAGCTACCACATCGGAGAGTGAATGTGTACAAGCCACAAATGACCTTTTACAACTATTAGATGAAGCTGGGTACAAAGTTTCCATAGCAAAAGCACAGCTATGCCAAACAGAAGTAAAGTATTTGGGTTTCCGGCTGACCAAAGGAAGCCGACAATTAGGACCAGAAAGAAAAGAAGCCGTGTGTAGTATCCAAACCCCAACTACCAGGAAGCAAGTCAGAGCCTTTCTGGGAGCAGCAGGATACTGCCGAATATGGATACCTAATTTTGCTCAGATTGCTAAACCACTATATGAAGCCACCAAAGGAGAAGAGAAGTCACCACTAGAGTGGGGACCCGATCAAGATGAAGCATTTAAAACCTTGAAGAAAGCATTAATGTCTTCACCAGCACTTGGACTACCAGATGTCTAGAAGCCTTTTCATCTATTTGTACATGAAGTGCAAGGGAACGCTCTAGGAATGTTAACTCAGACATTGGGACATTGGGAGCGACCTGTAGCATATTTATCAAAACAATTGGACACTGTAGCCAAAGGATGGCCACCATGTCTGAGAGCTGTTGCAGCCACAGCATTGTTAGTAACTGAAGCAGACAAACTCACCTTAGGACAGAACCTACGTGTTACAGTACCACACGCAGTACTCGTCCTTGTGGAACAAAAAGGAAATCATTGGTTCACCAACTCTCGAATGCTGAAATACCAGAGCATGCTATGCGAAAACCCTCGAATACAAATGGAAGTGAGCCATGCTTTCAACCCAGCCACCTTGATACCAATCAGTGAGCCCACCAGAACATGACTGTATAGAAGTCATGGACAGCGTAGTTACTCACCTGTAACAGGTGTTCTCCAGGAGCAGCAGGAATCAGTCCTCACATATGGGTGACGTCGGCGCCGACGGAGCCCTCGCGGAGCAATTTTCCCCAGCTTTCAAAGAAAGCCTTTGGGAATTGCAGCGCGCATGCGCGGTCCCCTTCCCGCCCAAGGGTGCCATCTTAGCCAGTCAGATGACATAGCTAAAAAAGACAGCATAAAAAATTTGCAAAAAAACTAAAGCAGATGATTGCAACTCCAAGGGGAGGAGGGAGGGTTGTGAGGACTGATTCCTGCTGCTCCTGGAGAACACCTGTTACAGGTGAGTAACTACGCTTTCTCCAGGACCAAGCAGGAAGTCAGTCCTCACATATGGGACTCCCAAGCTTAAGGCTACCGGAGACCCTAAGCACAAAAATGAGCTCCCTCTAGCTCAGCAGCACAGAAGGAAGGAATCTTCGCTGAATTATTACCCACCGGTAGCCCACATCTGGGATGGAGGGTAGGAGTTGCTCAGACCTCAAAGAGATTACGGAGGACTGCCTGTCCGAAAGCACTGTCCCTGCGGGACTCCCTCTCGAGACAGTAATGGACCGCAAAAGTCTGGCTCGAAGACCAAGTAGCGGCCCGGCAGATGTCTGCCAGCGGAACAGAGCGGAGGTAAGCCACTGACGTAGCCTTTGCCCGAACGCAATGAGCCGTGACTCGACCTTCCAAGGAGAGTCCAGCTGCCCCATAAGCCCAAGTGATACAGTCCGCAACCCAGATGGACAGAGTACGTTTGGAGACCGGGAGCCCCAATTTATTGGGGTCAAAAGACACAAAACGCTGAGCAGCTTTACGGTGCTCCCGCGTACGGTCAAGGTAGAAGTTCAATGCCCTTCTACAGTCCAGGGTATGGAGGACCGTTTCAGCTCGGCAGGAGTGTGGTCTGGGAAAGAAGGTCGGAAGTACCACCTCCTGATTGATGTGAAAAGGGGAGACCACTTTTGGAAGAAATTTTGGGTGAGTCCGTAGGACTACCCTATTTTTGTAGAACCGAGTGTAAGGGGGATCAGACACGAGGGCCTGCAATTCACTTACGCGTCTAGCGGAAGTGAGGGCTATCAAGAACAATGTTTTCCAAGAAAGAAAACGGAGAGAACAGGTAGCCAAAGGTTCAAAAGGCGGACAGGTGATCCGCTGTAACACCACATTCAGATCCCAGTCAGGTGCTGGCGGGCGCAGAGGTGGTTTAAGTAGAAGGAGACCTCGGAGAAACCTCGCTACGAGAGGGTCGCTGGAAAGAGGTCTGCCGTCCACCGGCACATGATGTGCTGAAAGAGCACTGAGGTGAACTTTGACAGAATTGGACTTAAGTCCCAGATTAGAGAGGTATAGCAAGTACTGCAGAATCACCGACACCGGGCAGGAGAAGGGATCCTGAGACTGTTGGGTACTCCAAACGGAAAAGCGACGCCATTTAAGGGCGTAGCATTTGCGGGTAGAAGGTCGCCGAGAAGCTAGGACGACCTCTTCCACCTCTGCCGGCAGAAGAAGGGGAGCAAGGACTACCCTCTCAGCAGCCAGGCCATTAGATTGAGAGATCTGAGGTTGGGGTGTAGCAGAGACCCCTGATCCTGAGTGAGGAGATCCGGTTGTAACCCCAGAGGGAATGGATCCTCCACCGCTAATTGCAGCAGGAGTGGAAACCACGGCTGTCGGGGCCAGCGAGGGGCCACCAGGATCATGAAGGCTTTGTCTCGGAGAACCTTGAAAAGAGTTCGAGAGACTAGCGGGATGGGAGGGAAAGCGTACAGAAGGCTCTCCGACCATGAGAGTAGAAAAGCGTCTGCCGCAACTCGAAGGGGATGTGGCTGACGAGAGCAGAAGCGAGGAAGTTGCCGGTTGAGAGGGCTGGCAAAGAGATCCATCGTGGGGAGGCCCCACTTTAGAAAGAGCTTCTGAACTACCAAGGGATCCAGGCGCCACTCGTGCGGCTGGAGGATCCTGCTGAGTTTGTCTGCCAGGCAATTTTCTTGGCCTGGGAGATAAACTGCCTTGAGATGGACGCCGTGACTGACGGCCCAAGAGCAGAGCTTCTGTGCTTCCCGACAGAGAAGGAAGGAGCCCGTGCCCCCCTGCTTGTTCACGTAGAACATGGCAACTTGATTGTCCGTCTGGACAAGGACGGACTGGCGAGAGGTCAGGTGGGAGAAGGCCTGGAGAGCCAAGCGGATCGCTCTGAGCTCCAGGAAGTTGATCTGCTGAGCAGACTCCCACGTGGTCCAGAGGCCCTGAGTACGGGCCCCTTGGCAATGTGCTCCCCAGCCCAGGAGGGATGCATCTGTCGTCAGCACCTGGGCCGGCTGAGGTGACTGAAAAGGCATGCTGAGTACCAGGTTCGGCCGATGAAGCCACCACCGGAGAGACGAGATCAGCGGCTCGGAGACGCGCACTAGGTCTGCTAGGCCGCCTGTGGCTTGTTGCCACTGCTTGCGGAGACACCATTGAGCAGGCCGCATATTCAGGCGGGCATTGGGGGTCACATGGACGGTGGAAGCCATATGGCCGAGTAGTCTCAGGAAGCGCCTGGCGGAGACCAGGGGCTGGCTGCGAAAACGATCGGCTAGGTCCATGAGCCGTTGAGCCCTGTTGAGCGGTAGGAACGCTCGTGCCTGAGGAGTGTGCAGCCTTGCGCCGATGAACTCGAGATCTTGTGAGGGGAGCAAAGTGGACTTTGCGAAGTTTATAACAAAGCCCAAGTACTGCAGAAGAGTCACCGTGCGGCGTGTGGCGTTGGTGACCTCCGGAGCGGACGCTGCTCTGATGAGCCAGTCGTCGAGGTACGGAAAGACATAGAGGCCGTGAAGCCGGAGATGGGCCGCCACCACCGCGAGGCATTTTGTGAAGACCCGCGGTGCGGAGGACAGGCCAAAGGGCAGTACTCTGTACTGGTAATGATTTCCTGCCACCACAAACCTTAGGTATTGGCGGTGGCTTGGGTGGATGAGGATGTGCGTGTAGGCATCCTTTAGATCCAAGGAGCATAGCCAATCTCCCTGCTGGAGGTAGGGCAGAAGGATTCCAAGGGTAAGCATCTTGAACTTTTCCCGCACGAGGAATCTGTTGAGGTTGCGCAGGTCCAGGATGGGTCTGAGGCCTCCTGTCCTTTTTGGTACTAGAAAATACCTGGAATAAAAGCCTTGACCTCTCAGGTGGTGGGGCACCGGTTCCACCGCCTGTTCCTGTAGAAGACCTGCTAACTCCTGAAGGAGTAATGCCCTGTGCAGAGGGAGTCGTGGAGGTTCTCCCGGAAAATAGGAGGGAGGGACCTGTTGGAAGTGGAGAAGGTAGCCTTCTCTCACGACTTGAAGCACCCAGGCATCTGAGGTGATGCTGGACCACCTGTGGGCGAAGTGAACCAGCCGGCCTCCGGTGCTGGGGGGAGCCAGCGGAGGGGGAGAGGCTATGCTTAAGGAGTCAAAAACCCCCACCCTGCTGAGCAGGGGCTGGTGGTGCAGGCTTGGGGGCTTGCTGCCTACGGGACCCGTTACCCCGTCCCTTGGCCTGCTGGCCCTGTTGGGGAGCTGCAGGGGCCTGATATTGGGGGTATTGTTTGTAGGCAGTCGCCTTTCTCGGGTAAAAGGACTTCTTTCCCGAGCCCTTCTTTTTCTGGGAAGGGGCGGAGGTCTTCCTAGAAAGCCTAGTCCTGGTGAGAGTCTCCGTCTCGATCTGTGCAGCCTTTTCAGCCATGGGCTTGCCAAAGAGGTTCTCGCCTCGGCAGGGGACATCGACCAACTTGTCCTGCACCCAGGGCTCAAGGTCAGACGACTGAAGCCAAGCCTGTCGGCGGGCACCGATGCCGGCTGCGGCCACTCGAGCCGATGCTTCAAAGCCATTATAGGCTGCTCGGGATATGAATTTTGAGCATTCCCGAATGCCAGAGGACAAGGCCAGGAACCTCCGCAAGGGTTCCTCGGACAAACCAGCGGAGAATCCGGCTAGCTCTTTAGCCAGGTCTCGGAGATACATGCCCATCTTTAGCTGGTAGGTCTGGACACGACACGCAAGCATAGAGCCCTGGAAGCACTTCTTACCAAGGCCATCCAGGTTACGGGCCTCCCTGCCAGGAGGCACCGAGGAGTGCATCTTCTGGCTCTTAAGACGATGCATGGCCGATTCCACTACCATGGAATGGTGTGGTAGCTGTGCTTTTTGGAAGCCAGGGCCCTTGCGGACTCGATAGATAGAATCGACCCACTTGCTCAGGACCGGCGAGGAGGCCGGACTCTCCCACATGCGGAAGAGTAGTCGTTCCAGCATGGGAGGAACCGGTACAGTAAAGTGTTCCCTGGCGGGAGAGTCATACTGGAGGGCGTCGAGCTCTTCGGCTCGAGGCTCCTCCTCGGGATCCGCAGGGAAGGCCAAGGCCTTGGCCATATCCCTGACGAAGTCCGAGAACCGGGCATCCTCCGGGGGGGACTGCTTCCGAGGTTCGGACTCAGGTGAGTCCGAGGGGACACACCGAGTCCGAAAAGAATCAGGTGACTCTTCTTCTTCGGACTCCCAGACCGACTCCGACGAGGAATCGGTGGGGTCGGCCTGGGCAGGGCGCGGCGCCTGCCGCCCCGACGCCGAGGGAGTCGGCGTCGGCGACCTCGGTCCCGAACGGGAGGCCGAGGGTGACATCGACCGAGGATCGACTCGAGTTCGCATGGACTCGAGGATTGGCTCGGTCTCCGGGGTCGACTTAGACGTCGACGTCCCGGCGGTCGGGGCAGCGGCGCCAGCGAAGCCAGCGAGCAGTGCCCGCTGCTGGTCCATGAAGGCAGACAGTCTGCTCTCCAAGGCCGTCAACCTGAGTCCGAGCTCAGGTGACCCAGCAGCCCCCGACTCGGGCCCCGACGGCGTCGGGCCCGACGTCGGCGGTCTCGGAGGCGAGTCCAGGAGGACCACAGGACTTACCCGAGCAGGCAGCTCCGACTCCAGGCGAAGTCGCTTCGGGAGGTGCTCCTTCTCCAAGGACCCGGGACGGCTATCGGGGCTATGCGACCTGGCCCTCGCGGAGCCAGGAGCGTCCACCGACGCCGCCCTCGCGGGTTTCACCTTCCGTCGATGGTCCCCGGAGGGAGAACCCCTGTCGGAGGAACTCCGGCGACGGTCCGAGCTGGAACCTCTGGACGCGGAGGCCTCCGACGAGGTCCGGGTACGGCTGGGGTCAGCGAAGATCCTATCCCGCTGATGCCGCCGACTTCTCAACGCTTTGGAGGACATTTTGCCGCAGGGCCCACAGATCATTTCTTCATGATCCGGGCCAAGGCAGCAGAGGCAATTGTCGTGTGTGTCAGTTAGTGACATATTCCGGTCACACTGACCACACCGCTTGAAACCACTGGCAGCCATCGGGGGAAAAAGGGGCCCCGGCGAGGTCAAAGGACCGGGCTGCCAGGGAAAAACCGAAAACGAAACTGACTAAGTCAGAAAAACCGAAAAAGAAGAAGAGGACTCGTGACCGGCGTCGCGAGTCCGGGCGGGAAAAAGACCGGCGTCGAACCGAAGGAAAATAAGAGAAAATTATGAGTAAAAATCAACTTTTTCGCGGGGAAACGACGGGTACGTTTGTAGGGCTCCGCGGAAAGAAGAAGACTGGCTAAGATGGCACCCTTGGGCGGGAAGGGGACCGCGCATGTGCGCTGCAATTCCCAAAGGCTTTCTTTGAAAGCTGGGGAAAATTGCTCCGCGAGGGCTCTGTCGGCGCCGACGTCACCCATATGTGAGGACTGACTTCCTGCTTGGTCCTGGAGAAACTGTGTTTTCAAGTCGACCTGATCTGATGTGCCTTTAGAAAACCCTGACCAGACTTACTTCGTGGATGGAAGCAGCCTCATCATCAATGGACGACGCTGTGCCGGGTATGCAGTAGTTACCCGGGAAAAAGTCATAGAATCATCAGCTCTTGCATCAGGAACATCAGCACAGAAAGCGGAATTGATAGCACTCACAAGGGCACTAGTATTAGGTGCTGGACTTCAGTTGAATGTATACACAGACTCATAATACGCTTTCACTACTTTACATGCTCATGGAGCTCTGTACAAAGAACGAGGACTCATTACCTCCGGAGGCAAATCAATTAAGTATGGCCCAGAAATATTAATGTTGTTAGATGCAGTATGGGCCCCTGTACAAGTTGCTGTCATGCACTGCCGAGGACATCAAACAGGAAGAGGAGAAGTTGCCCAAGGAAACAGATTTGCTGATGTCTCAGCACGCGAAGCAGCCATGACAGGACAAATTACATCACAAGCAACACCAGTACAAGCAGTATTGTTTCCTGTACCCCTTAACCTGTGGACACCACGATACACCACGAAAGAATTGGACTATTATTGTACTATAGAAAATGGGGTACTGAAAGATGGATGGATTGAACTGCCACCAACAGAGGGTAGCCAACCTCCAGGACGAATAGTGATCCCTGGATCATTGGGACCAGCCTTTGTAAAGGCTTTTCATCAAGCTACACATTATGGGAAAAACGCAATGGAAAAAGCACTCAGACCACATTTTTGCATTGCATTGTTGGGAGCTCTGTCAGCCTCAGTAGCTCGCCAGTGTTTAACTTGTGCCAGGAACAATGCCAAGCAGGGTCCTACACCACCACCCCGAGTTCAGTCAGGTGGTGTAACCCCTATGCACAACCTACAAGTGGACTTTACTGAAATGCCAAAAGTCGGTGGATATCGTTACTTGTTAGTCTTAGTTTGCACCTTCTCTGGGTGGGTGGAAGCTTTCCCCACCAGGACTGAAAAGGCCAGAGAAGTCACCAAGGTTTTGCTGAGGGAAATTATCCCCAGATTTGGAATCCCTGCAGTAATAGGGTCAGACAATGGGCCCTCATTTGTATCTCAAATTACCCAACAGTTAGCAAGTGCCCTACAGATACAATGGAAGTTACACACAGCATACAGACCTCAGAGTTCAGGGAAAGTTGAGCGAATGAATCGTACTCTAAAATCTCAGTTGTCTAAGCTATGTCAGGAGACCCACCTGAAGTGGCCCCAAGTTCTCCCAATAGCTTTACTTAGGATATGCTCAGCTCCTGTGAAATCATCAGGATTCTCCCCCTTTGAAATCATGTATGGTAAACCCCCGCCAATAGTGCAGGGAATTAAGGGTAGTTTGACAGAAATTGGTTCAGAGGTAACCAGACAAGAACTCCTAGCTCTTAGTTCTGTCCTGCAGACTCTCCATGTGTGGATACAGGACCAGTTACCTATCAACCTGACGGAACCCCTGCATCCCTATAAGCTTGGTACCTCGGTGTGGATCAAAGATTGGAAGAAGACACCGTTGGAACCCCATTGGAAGGGACCATACACCGTCATCCTGTCTACACCAACAGCTGTGAAGGTAGCAGAAATAGAATCCTGGATCCATCATAGCAGAGTCAAGCCAGCAGCAGTTCCAGACCCAGATCAGTGGACTGTGATGCAGCATCCTGATATTCCTTTGCGACTCACCCTGAGGCGGCAACCAGCGGCCTAGAACTTCCCTGGGCCACCCAAGAACTACGGTGCTCTACAGTTGACAAGTCTTTCGAAGAGGATTGCTGTTTCCTACCCAGCAACACTTGTTCTTTCAATTGGGATTGGAGATGACTCAATGTGTACGTTTGTGGTACACTGAGTAACTTTACATTGATAGACTTTATTCAGGCCAACTACGATTGGTAAGTTGGCATACAGCGGAAACTTGAGGATCTTCAATCAACATTGACACCCGTTGAATTGCTTCATTAGCAGACGGGTCAACATTGTGTCAAGAAGCAGTGAACGTTGAGGTCAAGATTTTCCAGCGGAGATTCAGAATGACTACAATCAACATGCATCCTTGCTTCTATTTTGTTCTGGTTGCCTGCATGGGGAGCTTTGAACTCACTTTTGCCTTACCCCCATGTACTGACTGCATTACTTCTACTCGGACTGGAATGAAAGTAACTCAGACTTTGCTTTATCATTCTTACTACACCTGCACTGGTACAGTAAGTCGGTGTATATATAATACCACTGAACTGAACATTTGTACTAAGGGTAATACTAAAGTTTGTTTTAACCCGCACCAGAATCCATCCTATTATACTCTAGAAATACGATGGAATGATGCAGATGGTGCTTTACTTAATGCTACACTCCCACTTACTGATCCTACAAAGAGTGCTGTTTTGTATTTTGATGCTTGTGATGCTATAAATAGGGATAGTCGTTCTAATTGTGCTAACTGGGAAAAAGCATATTATCATGATCACAAGTATATGTGTCCAGAAGGAACCACTGGATGGGGAGCATGTACAGGAAAACGAGTTTTATCAAATGAGTATAGCACAGCACCAGTTGAAGATTACTATTGCCCAAAGTGGGAATGTGTTTTCTATGCCACATGGAAAACTGGTATGATAGAGAATACCAGAGATAATCGAATGGCTGCCTTACATCAGCCATATGTAAAGAATCCAGAAAAATGTAAGAAGGGTGCCTGTAATCCATTAGAGTTACATATAATAAATCCCAGTGCATGGACACAAGGGTATAAATTTGGACTACGCATTGCAGGCTCTGGGTCAGATCCAGGAACTATTGTATATATTAGACTGAACACCCAGGCCCATCGTTCATCAAGGTACCATATATATAATACCTTCTATGAAACTATGCATGTAAATAAGTTTGACATCCCTCACCCTTCTCAAAATCTGTTCTTAGAATTAGCTGGAGCAGTAGTATCCAGTCTCCACATTTCAGATTGTTACTTTTGTGGAGGAACTAGAATGGGTGATCAGTGGCCCTGGGAGGCCCAAGAATTAAATTACTCAGTAGCTTATAATCATACTGAGCTACATAAGACCACAAGTGAATGGGTATTAGCACACCCAATAGTTGGGACAGCTTGTCTGTCTTAGTCAAAAGTTTTATAATGACACCACAAAACAGACGTCCTGGTGGTCAGGAGTTAATGAACCTGAACCTACCAATCCCTTAGTAAAATTTCCTGAGCTTGCCGATCTATGGACCGACCTTGCCCAACTTCATGCCTGGCAAGCTCCACCTGGTTTGTATTGGATCTGTGGAACCCGAGCATATGCTCGACTCCCTATTCATTGGGGAGGGGCATGTGTTTTAGGAACCATCCGACCTTCTTTCTGTTACCCACAGAGCAGGAAGAACAATTAGGTTACCCAGTGTATACTAAGAGACATAAGAGAGCAGCTTTACAGATAGGCAAATGGGAGAGATGGGATGGTGATGATTGGCCACCCGAAAGAATTATTGCCTACTATGGACCTGCCACTTGGGAGCAAGATGGCACCTGGGGATACCGGACCCCTGTGTATATGCTAAATCGTATTATACGCTTGCAAGCAGTTGTCGAACTAATAACTAATGAAACTAGCCAAGCACTCACACTTCTAGCTAGACAGAGCACACAAATGCGTACTGCAATATATCAGAATCGCTTGGCACTAGATTACTTATTAGCAGCTGAAGGAGGAGTATGTGGTAAGTTGAATCTAACCAATTGTTGTTTGAAGATAGATGACAAAGGTCAGGTAGTTGAAAATATTGCTGAAAACATGCGAAAGCACGCCTATGTGCCAGTACAGACTTGGCATGGTCTTAAGATACCCAACTGGTTCGAATCTATCTTCTCCAGATTGGGAGGACTTACTACTTTTGCTATGATAATATTGGTATTTGTAGCCATGTTCCTGCTGTTACCATGTATACTCCCATGTTGTACGCGCTCTATTAATAGTGTTATAGAAAATACAGTAGAACGAAAGACTGCCACTAAGATTTTAGCCTTATGGCACCCTAATCCTGGTACGCTTGGTCGTAATCCCACCCCAGTGTAATTAAGTGATTTGAATCTCACACCTTATTAGCCATAGGGTGAGATTATTTATTTATTTATTTATTTATTACAATTTCTTATATACCGCGCTATTTAGCATCAGTGCGGTTTACATTATAACTTAACGACCATAACAACAAGCTGTCAGGTTTACATCGAACAGGAGTATAAACATGGAAAACAGGGTCAACTATATACATAATCTATTTACATTGGAAGGATAGATAAAAGTCAGATAATGCATGTAGGTCTTTTCTAACTAAATTGGGTCAATTCCTGGAGGGTATATCTAGGATCAATTGCTGTCAGGTAAGTGTTGGCGGAACAAGTGGGTTTTGAGGGCCTTCCTGAACTGATATAGGCTGGCTATGGCCCTAATGTCAGGGGGTAGAGCATTCCAGCATTTGGGTACGTAACAGCTGAAAGCCCTGTTTGTGGTTGATAAGTTGTACTTTGTCGAAGCCTTTGGTATTGCAAGCAAGTTTACAGCTGTTGATCTTCTGGATCTGTTGGGAGGGACAAAGTGGATAAGATGAGTGAGTGAGGAGGCTGAAGTGCCTTTGATTGTTTTGAAAGCTAATAGAAGGGTTTTGAAGGTGATTCTCCCATTGATTGGTAGCCAGTGCAGCTGTTTGAGAATGGGGGTCACGTGGTCGTATCTGGATGCTCCGTAAAGGATCCTAGCTGCGGTGTTCATGGCTAACTGTAAGGGGGTTAATGTGGATTGGGGGAGACCTTGTAAGATGGAATTTGCAAAATCAAAGTGCGGCAGTATCAGCGCTTGATATATGGTTCGGAAGTCATCTGGGTCCAATAGGGAGCGTAGGTGCTTGAGAGAGCGTATTTTGAAGTAGACGGCTTTGACTATGTTGCTTATGTGGCTTTTCAAGTTAAGATGTTGATCCAAAGTAACTCCCAAATATTTTATTGCATCTTTGGTTTGCAAATCAGCTTCATTGACACTGACATGGGATGGGGGAGTAAAGTAGGTGTCTCTGGTGATGAATAGCACCTCCGTTTTTTTATGTTGGATGCGAAGGTTCTGTGTTTGGAGCCAAGTTGAAACTGCGTTGAAGCAGTCTGTGAGGGGGGTCAGGTCCATGTGAGTTGTGGAGAAGGGCATGTATAATAGGATATCGTCTGCATATATCAAACAATTCACGTTGAATGATCTTATGATATTGCAGATGGGCTGCATGTAGATATTGAAAAGTAATGAGGATAACGATGAGCCCTGGGGTACTCCTTGCTTTTGATGGAAATGTGTTGACTCCTCTGATCCTGATTTCACATATTGCCATCTGTCGTCAAGGTAAGATTTGCACCATTCTAGTGCACTGTTGCAGACTCCCTTCTCCTTCAGTCTTCCGAGGAGAATTTCGTGACTCACGGAGTCGAACGCCGCGGCAATGTCTAGAAATATGAGCACAAAACCTTGACGGATGTTGTCAATTCCAGTGATGATTTCATTGAAAAGACCAGTGAGTAGTGTGTCTACCCCATGATATTCTCTGAATCCGTGTTGGCAGCTATCTAGGGGGAAGCAGCATCGATGTGATCTTGAATTTGCCGTTGTGCTTCTTTCTCAATTATTTTGGCCAAGAGGGGGATGCTGGCTATTGGTCGGTAAGAGTCAGTTCTTTGTGGATCAAGCTTGGGGTTCTTCAATAGTGATCTAATGGAAGTCTGCTTAAGTGAAGTGGGGAAATATGATGTAGTGAAGGATAGTTTAATTATTTTTGCAATGACAGGGCTGAACAAATCACGTAGCTCCTTGATCCAAAAAGCTGGACATGGGTCAGTTTGTGCGGTGGAGGTGTTGAGAGATGCTATGGTGTCCTCGATACATTTAGTGGATGGTGTGGAAAATATGTTAAGTGGTGATAGGCCCATTGGTTCTTGATATGGGGCTGCTATCACTTTATTGGTTTGCACGATCTTGGATTGTAGATAATCCGCAAATTCCTGCGGGTGAATTTCGCTGTGCTGTATCGGGGAAGGTTCTTTTGAGAGGGAGTTTACTAGATTGAAAAGATCACGTGGCTTGTTCAGAGACCTCTTTAAGGTGTCAGTGTGATATTGTTTCATTTTGGTAGTGATTGATTCTCGGTGTATTGCAAGGTGGGTTCGGTAAGCGGTCTGATCTTCAGTTGAATGCGATCTGCGCCATCGGCGTTCAAGTTTACGTAGTTGCGTAAGGGATGCTCGCAGCTCAGGAGAGAACCAGGGGGCGGAGCATCTTTTTGACCTTGCTGTAATCAAAGGGGGGAATGTGGTAGGCGAAGGCCTATGATCCATGCGGCTTGAACTAAGCAGTCAGGCCTAAGCAGCTTGACCTGTAAATGAAGCCTGTGGCTAGGCCAGAGGAATGAAAAACCCGTTGAATGCTGCCCCCATAGAATCGAAACTTAACTAAGCATAATCAAGCATAGCTAAGCAGAATCAAAACTTAGGAGAAATAGAAAACTGCTTTAATTGGTACTGATAAGAATGTGAGAAGCTTTTATGGAATTAATTAACTCTGTTGAAAGAAAAGTTACAGTGCTCTGTTTTCACACATATTCCAGCCAGCTAGTGACCTTGGAGAAGGGATGTATCAAGAGCCTAAGAACTGACCATTGTAATGAGGGCTGTAAGGGGGGGAAACAGGTGCTAAGCCCAGACAAAGGTCCTCATTGGATAACTATGTAAAGGTACCGGGACCAATAGATGGGGCAGAAGGGGTTACCGGGACCAATGGAAAGTTTGCCTATGTTTAGACTGGAGAAGAACAGTATAAAAGTTGTTGTTTTACTAACAGCCATTGCTCAGCCATTTTGAATGCGATTCTGCTTGAGTCTTGTGCACAATAAATGATTTGGACCTTTTGAACAGACTCCTGGTATTATTGGATCGTTTGCGCTCTGCCGCTACACTGCTAAACGAAGAGAATCAGGCATCAAGGCCTCTTGCCCAAAGGAGTTAAACATCTTTGTCAGGGGTTCCACCAGGACTCTGCTGAACATCTTATAAAATCTATTTGGAAAGCCATCTAAATTCAGGGGCCTTGCACGGCGGCAGCCCCTTGATAACACTCAAAACCTCATGGGTGGATATTGGTCTAGATAAACCCTCAGCTTCCCTAGGAGATAGGCCCAGTAACTGTGTACCTACCAGGTAATTCTGAATATCTCAGCCGCAGCATCTTTCTTAGGAGTATATAGCTGTTGATAAAATTCCACAAATCTTTCCCCTATCTCCTTTTCTCACCAGAGTTCCTTCCCCTTGCTTTCTCTAATTTTTATGATATGATTCCTAGTTGCTAGTTTCTTCAGTTTATGGGCTAATACATGTTCAGCCTATTCCCATATTTAAAAAAAAGACTGCTTCAATCTGTCTAGCCCAAAGTTTATATCCACTAGTTCCAGTTTTTGAAGCTCCCAATGGACCTCAGAAAGCTGCTTAACCCCTTTCTTATCCAACGCAACTGCCTTAAAATCTCTAAAATCCTTATATACGCTCCCGCAGTTTTTCCTTACGTTCTTCTTTAATCCGTTTACGGTACGCCCCCAATGCAATGAATTTATCTTGGATGACTGCTTTAAGGCAGTCCCATACCACCCCCAGAGAGCAAGAAATATCAGCATTCATATCTGGATAATTCATGATCTCCCTTTGGACCTCCTGAAAGCGTAGTTACTCACCTGTAACAGGTGTTCTCCAGGGACAGCAGGAATCAGTCTTCACATATGGGTGATGTCGATGCCAACGGAGCCCCCATGTGGAGCAATCCCCAGCTTTCAAAGAAAGCCTTTGGGATTGCATCACGCATGCGCGGTCCCCTTCCCGCCCAAGTGTGCCATCTTGCTCAGTCAAATGACATAGCTAAAAAGACAGCAAAATGAATAAAATTAATAATAGGACTGCAACTCCAGGGGAGGGAGGGAGGGAGGGTTGTGAGGACTGATTCCTGCTTTCCCTGGAGAACACCTGGTACAGATGAGTAACTATGCTTTCTCCAGGAACAAGCAGGAAGTCAGTTCTCACATATGAGACTCCCTAACTATAGGCTACCGAAAACCCATAACTAAAAAATAGGCTCCCTCTAGAAGAGCCGCAGCAGCCATGATAGGAGTTCAACGGAGAACGTAACACTCCGGTAGCCTGACACCAAAGGGTCGGAGGGTAGGAGCTGCCTAAACCTCAAACAGGTTACGGAGTACAGCCTGGTCGAAAGCACTGTCCCGTTGGGACTCCCTATCCAGGCAGTAATGGGCCGCAAAAGTCTGGCTTGAAGACCAGTTGGCGGCCCGGCAGATGTCTGCCAGCAGAACAGAACGGAAGTGAGCCACTGATGCCGCCTTAGCCCTGACCCGGTGGGCCGTGACTCGACCCTGCAACTGGAGATCGGCCGCCCTGTATGCCCAGGCGATACAATCCGCCACCCAAGTGGACAAGGTATGCTTGGAGACAGGCATCCCCAGCTTACTGGGGTCATAAGAAACGAAGAGCTGAGAAGCCCTTCGACGTCCCGGCGTACGCTCTATGTAGAAGGCCAAAGCCCTCTTACAGTCCAGGGTGTGCAGAACTGCTTCTGCCTGACTGGCATGCGGCCTGGGTAAGAAGGTTGGAAGAACTACCTCCTGGCTGAGGTGGAACGAGGAGACTACTTTCAGAAGGAACTTGGGATGAGTGCGAAGCACCACCCTGTTCCTATAGAACCGTGTGTATGATCTATCGGACACCAGAACCTGCAGCTCACTCACTCGTCTGGCCAACGTGAGGGCCACCAAGAAAAGCGCTTTCCAAGAGAGGAAGCGGAGATGGCAGGTAGCCATCGGCTCAAAAGGTGGGCGAGTAAGCTGCTCTAAGATCACATTCAAATCCCATTCGGTCGCCGGAGGATGAACCGAGGGTTTCAGCAGAAGTAAACCTCTCAGGAACCTGGACACCAAAGGGTGCACAGATAGAGATTGTCCTTCCACTGGAGAGTGGTGTGCTGATAAGGCACTAAGGTGGACTCAGACAGAGTTTGACTTAAGGCCTAAATCTGAGAGGTGAAGCAGATACTGCAATACCACCGACACTTGGCAGGAGAAAAGGTCTTCTGCCTGTTTATTACACCACACCTCAAACCTATGTCACTTGAACTCATAGGTCTTCCTAGTCGATTGCCTCCTTGAGGCGAGCAGTACATCCTCCACATTCTTAGGTAGGAGAAGTGGTGCAAGCACTACCCTTTCAGCAGCCATGCCATCAGATTGAGAGACCTGAGGTTGGGATGCAGTAGGGTGCCCCCCTCCTGCGAAAGGAGGCTGGGGTGCAATCCCAGAGGAATTAGGGCCTCTGCTGCCAGTTGAAGCAGAAGAGGAAACCATGGCTGCTTCGGCCACCTGGGAGCCACCAGGATGACCGAGGCCTTGTCCTGAAGGACCTTGAATAGAGTCCGAGCCACCAAAGGCGTGGGAGGAAACGCATACAGGAGGCCCACCGACCATGATATTAGGAAAGCATCTGCAGCTACCCTACTTGGGTGTGGCTGTCTTGAGCAGAAGCGGGGCAACTGGTAATTCTGCGGGCTCACAAACAGATCTATGGATGGACGTCCCCAGCACTGGAACAGCTGCTGGACTACACTGGGATCCAGTTGCCACTCGTGCAGCTGCAAGATTCTGCTGAGCTTGTCGGCTAAGAAGTTTTCCTGACTTGGCAAGTAAACTGCTTTGAGGTGCATACCTTGGCTGACTGCAAACGAGCATAGGTCCAGGGTCTCTTGGCAGATGATGTGAGACCCTGTGCTGGGGGGCTTGTTCACACAGAATATTGCCACTTGGTTGTCCGTCTGAGTCAGGACAGGCTGATGAGCCAGGGTTTGACAGAAGGTCCGTAGAGCTAGGTGAATAGCACGAATCTCTAGGAGATAGATTTGTTGTGTGCTCTCCTGTGGAGACCACATACCTTGAGTGCACAATTCCTGGCAATGGGCTCCCCAGCCCAGCAAGGATGCATCTGTGGTCAGCACTCTCGTGTGCGTGGGAGGCTAGAAAGGCACTCCCTCCAGTAGGTTGCGTGGTTGAAGCCACCATGCCAATGACCACACTAGTCGTTTGGACAACTTTATGGTATCCCTGAGTCAACCTGTGGCCTGTGTCCACTGGTCCCTGAGGCACCACTGAGCTGTTCTCATGTGGAGGCAGGCATTGGGTGTCACATGTACCGTGGAGGCCATGTGACTGAGCAGGCGCAGAAAGTGTCTTGCTGAGATCTGAGACTCACTTGCTGCACTAGGGCCACAAGTCTCTGTGCCCTGTCTTCCGGTAGATGAGCCCTTGCTTGAAGGGTATCTAACCTTGCTCCTATGAACTCCAGTCCCTGAGAGGGAACCAAAGTGGACTTTGTGTAATTTATCACAAACCCCAGGTGCTGTATCAACTGAATAGTGCGAGACGTGGCCTGTTGGGCCTCTAGGGCTGACTGGGCTCTGCTGAGCCAGTCGTCCAAGTAGGGGAAGACAAATACCCCCTGATTTCTTAGGAAGGCTGCCACCACCGCTAGGCACTTTGTGAACACCCTGGGTGCAGAAGCTATGCCAAATTGAAGCACCTTGCACTGGAAGTGGTTTCCTCCCACCACAAATCGTAGATATTGTCTGTGGTCTGGATGAATGAGGATGTGTGTATAAGCATCCTTTAGGTCTAAGGAGCATAGCCAGTCTCCTTGGCAGAGGTAAGGCAGAAATATTCCAAGGGAAAGCATCTTGAACTTTTCCCTTACCAGGAACCTGTTTAAGTTGCGCAGTTCGAGGATGGGTCTTAGGCCTCCAGTTCTCTTTGGTAACAGAAAATACCTGGTGTAGAAGCTCTTCCCCTTCAGGTGGTGGGGCACCGGTTCTACTGCCTGATCCTCGAGAAGACCTGCTAACTCCTTTAAGAGGAGGTCCCTGTGAAGAGGGGGTCTGAGAGGCTCCCCTGGAAAGTAAGAGGGAGGTGGCCTGGGTGAGATGTAGCCCATAGCCCACCTGTATTATCTGGAGAACCCAGGTATCTATGGTGATGGCTGGCGACCTGTGGGCATACAGGGTCAACCTTCCTCCTGTGCATGGCTTTGCCTCCTTGGAGAGAGGGACTATGCTCTAGGAGTCAAAAACCCCCTCCAGGTTGGGCCGGAGCCGGTGCCTGGGGCCTGGGGGCTTTTTGCTTACACAGGCCATGCCCCTGTCCCTTGACCTGCTGCCCCTTTTGGGGAGCTGGGGAGGCCTGATATGTGGGGTAGTTGTGGTAAGCAGTACATTTTCTCGGGAAAAAGGGCTTTTTACCCGTGCCCTTCTTCTTAGAAGGGGCAGAAGTTTTCTTCTCAAGTCTTGTCCGGGTCATGTACTTGGACTCAATCTCGGCAGCCTTCTTTGTCATGGGCTTGCTGAAGAGGTTTTCACCCCGGCAAGGGACATCGACCAACTTGTCCTGCACCCATGGCTCCAGGTCCGATGACTGTAGCCATGCCTGGCGGCATGCACTGATGCCGGCCACAGCTGCCCGGGCCGATGCCTCAAAGCCATCATAGGCTGCTTGAGTCATAAACTTCGAGCACTCCTGGATCCCAGTGGACAAGACCTTGAAGCGCTGCAAAGGTCCCTTGGAGAGACCAGCTGAGAACCCGGCAATCTCCTTTGCCAGGTCTCGTAGGTACATGCCCATGTACAGCTGGTACGTCTGGATTCGGCATGACAGTATCGAGCCCTGATAGCACTTTCTGCTGAGGGCATCCATGTTGCGGGCCTCCCATCCAGGAGGCACCGAGGAGTGCGTCTTCTGGCTCTTGAGCCGGCGCATGGCCGATTCCACAACCATGGAGTTGTGCAGCAGTTGTGTTTTTTGGAATCCAGGGCTCTTGCGAACTCGATAGATGGAATCGATTCGTCTGCTGAGCACCGGCATCGAGGCCGGTGTCTCCCACATGCAAAGCATCAGCCTTTTCAGAATGGGAGGCACTGGTACAGTAAGGGCTTCCCGAGGGGGACAGTCATTCTGGAGGATCTTGAGCTCTTCGGCTCGAGGCTCCTCCTCAGCCTCCGCCAGGAATGACAAAGCCTTTGCCATGTCACGGACAAAGTCCAAGAACCGGGTGTCTTCCGGGGGGGGGGGGGGACCTTCTCCGAGGTTCAGAACCCGGGGAATCCGAGGGAATGTACTTGGTCCAGTGGGTGTCTGGTGACTTCTCATCCTCCTTCTCCCAACCGGACCCCTCCGAGGAGGAATCAAGTGGCTCCGGCCTCGAGGGCTTCGGTCTCGACTGCCCCAATGCCGGTGGAATCGGCGTTGACGACATCGGTCCCAAACGGGAGGCCTACTATAACGGCCATCCTAACCCTTCCCCCTCAGGGGCACATGGCCCTGGAGAAACCACCTTGGTGTGAGGGTTTTACACCACCTGGAGGACAGGTCCTAGCTACAGGATCACTTCCTGCAATACTAAGGTGATGCTCTCCTTTCAGGTCAACTTGAGGCTTTTCACTTTACAGAGTTTTTCTGCTAATTGTTCATCACTGGAACTGTAGAGCTTGAGATCATCTACAAACAGCAAAGTGTGATGTTACATCTACATTTTTACCTTCTTTGGGATTAAAGCTAAATCCGTATCCTAAAGAACTAATTAAAGTACTCAGTGGAATCTTCCTGAAATATTTCTCGCAGAATCTTGATGTTATGACGAACTGATCATCTTCATGGTGAACTTAATGTACTCAATTAAACCAGGTTTAATTTATATATTTCAAGGTACTTTATTATCCAAAAGTGCAGGAAGCTATCAAAAGCTTTTTTACAATCAAGCTATGCTATGTGCCAGGGGTGGCCAACTCCAGTCCTGGAGAGCCACAATCCAGCTTGGCTTTCAGGATGCCCCTAATGAATATTCATGAGATATATTTGCATCCACTGCCTCCCATTGTATGCAAATATATCTCATGAATATTCATTAGGGGTATCCTGAAAACCAGGCTGGTTTGTGGCTCTCCAGGACACCCCTGCTATATGCTATTTCTGTTTTTCTCAGCACTGGCCATGACTGGCCTTATTCAACATTAACTGGCCTTTGGTACCATATACTCCCCTCTTATTGCTCTTCTGCTCTATTACAATGTTGTTATGGGAGTCAATATGAATGTATATTCTGTCTGCATTTATTGAAGTGAACAGCATATAGACTGTAGTTAAACAAGTTAATTGCATGTAATTTTGGGGAATGTTACTTGGATCCCCTTTGGAAGGAGACATGTTGTTCTTGCTATAAGCCACTGTGGTGTTAAGTCTGGCTGCTTCATCAATTGATTTTTGCAGTTTAACAGATCTCGGTGAAGCAAAGTTAATTGTTTGGGCAAATGTTGGTCACTCCATGTGGGGCCAGAGCTTTTTCAACATGGAGCTCTTTTTAACCTTTGTTCTAGCTCTTTTCTTGTTATGTCAGTCCATTCCATAGCTTTGATGTTTACCTTTTCTAAATTCTCCCATATGCAAGGGAAACCTATTCTACCCCACAGAAACCAGGCCCGTGACCAGAACCTATTCTACCCCACAGAAACCAGGCCCGCGACCAGAACAAGCTCCAGAGACACGAACAAACGTAATGCAAGGACGTCATCACCAACCCTCAACACAGACGAATCCTCAACGGAGCTTAACTTCCTTCAGCAAAATAGGTAATCTAAGCCTTTATATAACACATGGACCTAGCCGATGACAATAGTTAAATGAACTCAACAGTGAACTTATCTGTCTCTGCCCATAATACCTACCTGTGCATGCCTACAATACTTGTCTGGGATAGTACAAACGTTGTTTATTGCAGATGCGTACCAGTGATACCTGGCTATGATAGTATATGATGTGCCTGTTGTAACTACATACCTGTGTTACCTGCCTGTGGTTAGCTCAGCCTGTGTACCTGCCTGCCTGCCTGTTATAACTGCACACCTGTGCATCTACCTGTGATAGTTCAAACTACTTCTCTATTCACTGGCCACCCCAGACGAATCCCTTGGCCACACACAACAGGGTAGATACCAAGAATGGCCCCCTCCCTCATTGCCATAATTGGCTGCTACCTCCTCTCCGGATGGCTCAGTAGCATTACGGCCTTATCTCCTACCCACAAGCACATACCAATCCTACTGAGCCATGGGAGGAGATGGTCAAGTGCTCCCTACTACAAGACAAAGGAAGATACCTGCACGCTCCACCCCCACTTACTACACGTCGCACTTAAACATACTAAGAAAGCCAAACAAGAAGAAAGTGCCCTCCCCCAAAACCTAAAATGTGCCCTCATAAACGCTCGCTCAATCCGCAAGAAATGGCCAGTTATCTCAGACTTGATATCACTCCATGACCTCGACATACTCCTGATCACAGAGACATGGCTATCCAGTGATGACAATGTCCTCCTCAACCAACTCCTACCCACCGATTTCTCAATACACACCTGCCATAGAGACAACAAAAGAGGGGGAGGAGTACTCGTCCTCACCAAGACAGACCTCCATTTCCACCTGATTAACGCCACTAGCACAACACACCTCGATACAATCACTATAGCAAACAAGCACTGCGCCATCAACCTTCTCTACAGAGCCCCATCAACCTCCCCTGATGACCTCGCAACAATAATTGATCTCGCCTCCAATGCTGGAGCCCTTGCATACCAAGCTGGGTACTAGGCGACTTCAATCTGCCAGCCCTGCAAGATACTCAGGCGTCAGCCTTCCTCGAAGCCCTGGAGGAACTAGGATACAAACAACTAGTCAGTGAACCTACCCACGTGAAAGGAAACATATTAGACCTGGTATTCGCCCCACAGACATTTGACTCAACCCACGTCCCCATGCTGTCCATTACTGCAGTACCCTGGTCGGACCACAAATTAATCATATTCCAAATACCCTTACCCAACAACCGCCAGAAGAACGCCAGAAGTCAGAGCAGCACCACCAGGGCACCACCTCGAAGGTTCCGACCATTCGACAAAGACTTTATTCTGAGTAAAACATGCCCACTCCTCGCCTCGACAGCACCCAACCTCGATGTTCTGGTCTCCCACTGGAATAATAACCTCAGTGCCATTGCCCAACTTCCACCATCTAACAAACCTCCAAGGAAATGAGCCACCGCAGCCTGGTACTCCACTGATCTGCGATCATCACTCACCCTCCTAAGGAAGCTGGAAAGACGCTGGCATCGATCTCACTCCGCAGAAGATCAGAGGGCATATAACCTTCACCTGATAAAACACCGTGAAGCAATAACAGAGAAAATCAGACCATTCCACATGGACACCCTAAAACGATCACTAAGCAAACTGCATGACTTGTTTAATCTAGTCAAGAACCTAAGAAAGGAGCCAGCCCCTGACCAACCGAGATCCACCCTCAAGAATTCGTGAACTACCTACAATCAAAGCTATGCCAGACCAATAAGCCCTCAGCACCCACCACCGTACACGAACAAACCTACCTAACTCCCCTGACCATCTTCTCCACTCCACCCAAGAAGTACATCGAAGACACTATCGCTGCGATCAACACCACTACGGCACAAACCGACCCCTGCCCTGCCTTCTGGATAAAAGAGCTATGCTGCGATTTCAGCCCATTCATAGCCAGGCTCATGGACCTATCCTTCGCAACAGGCTTGTTCCCCCAATGCCTCAAACATACGTCCATCAGGCCTCTGCTGAAAAACAGCAAGCTCGACACCCAGAAGGTGGACTCGTACAGACCTATATCCAGTATACCACGTCTGGCCAAGATAATTGAAAAAGAAGTCCAAAGACAAATACAAGAGCACATCAAAACCACCGCTCCGCTGGACCCCTGCCAATACGGATTTAGAGAGTCCCATGGTATCGAAACACTCCTCACCACCCTCTACAGTAACCTAATTGCTGGAATTGATAACATCCGTCAAGGGTTTGTCCTCATCTTCATGGATATAGTTGCTGCTTTTGACTCAGTAAGCCACAGCTTCTCCTGGGATGCCTCAAGGAGAAGGGTATCCGTGACACAGCACTAGAATGGTGCAAGTCATACTTGTCTGACAGATGGCAGCACGTACGATCCGGGGCCTCAACATCAAAACCTTTCCACCAGAGGCAAGGCGTGCCACAAGGATCCTCCCTCTCCACCCTGATGTTCAACATATACATGCAGCCCATCTGTAACCTCATCCGATCATTCAATTTCAACTGCTTGATATATGCAGATAATGTACTGCTCTACGTGCCATTCTCAACAGAGCAGCTGGACCTCTCCCCACTGACAGACTGCTTTGATGCAGTATCCAACTGGCTCGAATCTCAAAACCTCTGAATACAGCACAAGAAAACAGAGGTCCTTTTCATTACGAGGAACCAAAACTTTACCCCGCCACCCCACTTAAAGGTTAAGGAAGCAGAGCTACCAACCAAATCCACAATCCGATTCCTTGGAGTCACGTTAGACCAACGACTGGACATGAAGGTGCACATAAGCAACATGTTGTTGTTAAGTGCCGTCGAGTCGGAGTCGACTCATGGCGACCCTCTGGATAGCTATCCTAAATTGTGTTCGGTCTTCAGTCAGGCGGCTCATTGTTGACAGACTGGTACCCATAGCTGCTGTTATTGTATCGATCCATCTCATTGCTGGCCTTCCTCTTTTGCGTTGACCTTCTATCTTGCCAAGCATGATGTCTTTCTCTAATGATCTCTCTCTTCGCAAGATGTGTCCAAAGTATGAAAGTCGAAGTCTTGTCATCTGAGCTTTAAGCAACATAGCAAGAGCAATTTACCACAAAATCCAAACACTCAGGCACTTACGCTTCCTACTAGAGCCGGACGACTTCCGGACAATCTATCAAGTGTTGATTATACCGCACTTTGATTACGCTAATGCAATCCTACAAGGGCTCCCACAATCCACCCTGAACCCGCTCCAACTTGCGATGAATGCCGCGGCGAGAGTTCTACACGGAGCTTCTAGGAGTGATCATGTTACACCCATCCTGAAGCACCTCCACTGGCTCCCTATACATGGCAGACTCGCTTTCAAAACCCTACTGCTGACTTTCAAGGCCATCAATGGGCTCTCCTCCACATCACTAGCAGAGCTTATCCAAACCATGTCCCCCATTAGGTCCAGATCTGCAGCAGTCAACACACTGGTAATCCCGAAAGAAATAACCCAATGCACCCATGCAACAGCAAAAAGGGCTTTCAGATTCTGTGCACCCAGATGCTGGAACACCCTACCACCCAGTATCTGGGCAATCCCTGACCAAACCCAGTTTAGGAAGGCATTGAAGTACCACCTCTTCCTCAAATACTACCCGGAAGACAGCGCTCCAATAGCCCCCTCCCCCATCTAGTACAGCCACAGCAACATACCCCGCAAGCCATCCATGACTACGATCACTTTTGACACGACATAACGTGTCGCCTAGATGTAGATAGTTACCCCAGTTTTATCCCAGTTGTAGTACCTGTTCTTTGTAAACACAGATCAGCTTGCTGCACTGTGCTAGTCATTCTGTTTCATGTAAACCGCACTGATGTTGAATAGCACGGTATAAAAGAGACTGTAAATAAATAAAATAAAAATAAATACTTCTCAGTTGTGCTCTACATAGTGTTCTCCAGACGGCTTTGGTTTCAGTTTGGTTAGTGGTGTTTTTACCATACTAATACTCTTTCCAAATGTCTTGTAAAACTGTTTTGGGTATCTCTCTTCTATTCTCTTCATATTGTTACAGTTTTTGCGCTTCTGCTGCTACTTTCAATTTTGAATTTAAGATCTTCTATTAATTCAGCATGTTTCATTTTGATGTTTTAGAACTCTCTCTCTTTGGGTCCTGGTTTCTTTCCATGCATTGCAGTGAGAGGAAGGTGTATCTGTTTTCACTCAGAGGCTGCAAGGGCCTCTTCAATTTTATTACCTTTAGCTGCAGCCATCTGTTGCTTAGTATTCCAAACAGCATATTATTGTTCAGGGCTGGTGCAATACAGTAAAAGTATGGTAAGCATGCCAGTATTGCTCTATGTTGAGTTGGCCCTGTCTGCATATAGGATAGGGGAATCAGAAACCCTGGCTCCATCCCTGTTAAATATTTTATCAGAAATCATTTTATCTACATTAAAACGTTTAACAAATTTACATTCTTTAACATCTATGGCAAATTTCATACTCTTAAAAAATTTAAATGGACTCAGTAAGTCATCTTAAAGAATACAGACAGCTCAAATATAGTTAGCAGAAATTCCCAGATTTTAAAATACTGTTTCCTCACTTGGTTTACAACTTGTAGGCTGTGAGGACTTGTGCGCATCAGTGATGCTGAGGGCTAAGCTATCATAGTTTAACTACTGGCAGGGTCTCCCAAGATGGATAGGTCTCAGCTGAGGTGTCAGATCAAGACAAACCACCCATCTGGGCAGCAGCAGAAAGGGACAGTGTTGGTGGCGGAGGATCACATTTCTGTGACAATGGCAACAACACTAAACTTAAACTGCAAGGAGGAAAGGCCTGGCAATCTACTTTTGTATCTTGCCATGAAAACCCAATGGATAGTCACAATAAAACAAATTGCACTATAGTGCTGGAAGATGAGACCCCCCATGTTGGAAGGCACTCAACTAGCTACTGGGGAGGAACTGAAGACTTTTCAGAGTAAAGCCAGCATTTATGATGTGGCAGGATCAAAGCCCTTGGGATGTCTGATTGCTGATGTAGCTGTGCATGAAATGAGAGTCAGAAGCTGTAAAGATGTCCTACATATTGGGACATGGAACGTACGAAGCATGAACCAAGGGAAGCTGGAGGTGGTCAAGAATGAAATGGAATGTGTACAACTTGATCTGTTGGGGGTCAGCAAACTGAAATTGACTGGCATCAGGCACTTTGCATCAGATGATCACATAGTCTACTATGCTGGAAATGAAAGACAAAGAAGATATGGTATTGAATTTATAATAAAGAAGAAACTTGCAAGAACTGTAATGAAATACAATGCAGTCAGTGAACGCTTAATCACTATTTGTCTACGAGGAATGCCTATCAACACAACTATAATTCAAGTATATGCCCCAACAACAGCAGCAGAAGAGGATGAAATTGATGAGCTCTATGAAGAAGTACAAGCTGAAATTGACAGAACATGTAAACAGGATATCCTGATAGTCATGGGTGACTGGAACGCAAATGTTGGCAACAATAAAAAAGGTAAAGTGGTTGGAAAATATGGACTTGGCAACAGAAATGAAGCTGGAGAAAGACTGACAGAATTCTGCAAGACCAATGATCTATTCATCTCAAACACCTTCTTCCAGCAACACAAGCGGCGACCGTACACATGGATTTCACCCAATGGATTGTACAAAAATCTAATTGACTACATCTGTGGAAGTCAACAATGGAAAAGCTCTATAACATCAACAAAGACAAAACCTGGAGCTGACTGTGGTACAGATCACCAACTACTAGTATGCAAACTCAAGCTAAAGTTGAAAAAGAGTAAGCCACTCATGAATGTAGCAAAACATGACCTTGAGAATATACCACTGGAATTTAAAGACTGCCTGCAAAACTGATTTGCTGCTTTAGATACAAATGACAGAGCTCCAGAAGAGTTATGGAATGACATCAAGAAGATTGTGTTGGAAAAAGTCTCTACAAAAGGTGAAAAAGCAAAAACAGCCAAAATGGATGAGGGAAGAAACTCTGAAAATTGCCCAGAAATGCAGAGAAGCTAAAGCCAGAGGAGAAAGAAAGACAATCGCAGAACTCAAGAGAGATTTCCAATGTGCAGCAACACAGGATAAGGAAAGGTACTACAATGACACATGCAAGGAAACAGAAGCAGAAACTATTAGAGGAAGAACAAGATTGGCTTTCCTAAAGCTACGAGAGTTAAAGAAAAAATTCCAGCCCTCGAAATGGAACGTTACAAGATGCTCAAGCTTCTATGTTGAATGATGCTGAGAAGATCAAGAAAAGGTGGAAAGAATATACAGAGGTTTTATATGATAAAGATCAAGTGGACCAACAGCTGTTTCAACCTGTATCTTATGATCCGGAACCATTGGTGATGAAAGAAGAAGTTGAAGCAGCATTGAAAGCCTTATCAAAGAACAAAGCACCAGGCATTCATGGCATTCCCATAGAGGTATTACAGCTGATACCATACTTACAAGGCTCTGCCAAGAAATTTGGAAGACAGCATCATGGCCAACTGACTGGAAAAGATCTGTGTTTATACCAATAGTAAAGAAAGGTGATCCAACTTACTGTGGAAATTATCGCACAATCGCTCTGATCCCACATGCCAGCAAGTTTCTACTGAAGATTATTCAACACAGACTACAACCATATCTGGAACAAGAACTACCTGAAGTGCAAGCAGGGTTCAGGAAAGGACGATGAACGAGAGACATCGCGGATGTGAGATGGATTCTTGAAAAGACTAAAGACTACCAAAAGGATATCTATTTGTGCTTTATCGACTACATAAGGTCTTTTAAGTGTGTAAACTATGAGAAACTCTGGGCCACATTAAGAAGCATGGGTATACCAGAACACCTAATCGTTCTCTTGCGCAATCTGTACACTGATCAAGAAGCAACAGTTTGAACGGAACAAGGAGAAACAGAATGGTTTATAATAAGCAAAGGTGTATGACAAGGCTGTCCCTACCTGTTTAATTTATATGCAGAACAAATCACCAGAGAAGCAGGATTGTATGAAGACAACAGAGGTGTGAAGATTGGTGGAAGACTCATCAACAACCTTCGCTATGTTGATGATACCACATTATTGGCTGAAAGTGAAGATGATCTGAAACATTTGCTTCTTACGATCAAGGAACTTGGTCTTAAAATGGGCCTGCACCCTTAATGTAAAGAAGACAAATATCATGACACTGGCAAAATCAGTAAGTTCATTGTTGAAGGAGAAGAAATTGAAATCGTGGACAACTTTAACCTACTTGGATGAACAATCAATAAAGAAGCAACAAGCAGTCAAGAAATCAGACGATGCATGAATGGCAGAATGGTTATAAAAGACCTAGACAAGATTCTCAAGAGCAGAGATGTCTCTCTCCATACAAAGATTTGACTCGTTCAAGCCATGGTATTTTCAATAACATCATATGAAAGCAAAAGCTGGACAATGAAAAAGATAGACAGGAAGAAAATTGATGCCTTTGAATTATGGTGCCGGCGGTGAATACTGCATATACCATGGACTGCCCGAAGAACAAACCAGTCAGTACTAGAGGAGGTCATACCTAAGCTTTCTTTAGAAGCTCAGATGACAAGACTTCAACTTTCATACTTTGGACACATTATGCGAAGAGAGAGATTATTAGAGAAAGACATCATGCTTGGCAAGGTCAATGCAAAAGAGGAAGGCCATCAATGAGATGGATCGATACAATAACAGCAGCTATGGATACCAGTCTGTCAACAATGAGCCACCTGACTGAAGTCCGAACACAATTTGGGGCAACTATCCAGAGGGTCGCCACCATGAGTTGACACCGACTCAACGGCACTTAATAACAACAACAAAATACTGTTGCTTCTATTTCTGCCCATTCATCCATGCTGACCTTTATACACCTACTCGAATTCCTTAATCACTCTAACTCTACCACTCATTCATACACAGTACTCCACCTTTCTCATACTTTTATAAATTACTATTAATCATCTAAGGATATTGAGAACATGGCAGTGTGCCCAAACAGTATTCTATCAGAGCAATATTTAAACTCTATGGTTGAAGCTTAAGTCAAGAAATCAGATGACACATTGCTCTTAGAAGAATGGCTATGAAGGACCTAGACAAGATTCTCAAGAGTAGAGATGTCTCTCTCTATACAAAGATTCAACTTGTCCAAGCCATGGTATTTTCAATAAGATCATATGGATGCCAAAGTTGGACAATGAAAAAGATAGACAGGAAGAAAATTGATGCATTTGAATTATGGTACTGGCGACGAATACTGTGTATATCATGGACTGCCTGAAGAACAAATTAGTCAATACTAGAGCAGATCAAACCTACGCTTTCCTTAGAAGCTCAGATGTCAAGACTTCGACTTTCATACTTTGGACACATCATGCGAAGAGAAAGATCATTAGAGAAAGACATAATGCTTGGCAAGGTAGAAAGTTAACCCAAAAGAGGAAGGCCGGCAATGAGATGGATTGATACAATAACAGCAGCTATGTGTTCCTCTCTATAAACAATGAGCCGCCTGACTGAAGACTGAACACAATTTAGGTCAACTGTCCAGAGGGTCACCATGATTTGACACAGACTCAATGGCACTTAACAACAACATACTGAATTGCATTCAGTGCCATTATCTGGATAGTGAGGAGCGCTAAAAAATGGATTCATCAATGGCCACCCACTGCTATCGGGATAGCAGTGATTTTCAGCCCGCTATTTGGATAGCTATCCACACACCACCTAGGACAGTGGTTTTGCTATCCTAACTTATATGGATGGATAGCAGTGCTGAAAATCATCAGTATCCAGACAACCAGCACAATATAGGTGAAGGACCATTTTAGATGTGTGGGTATTTTAGAAACTGCTCTGCTGAAGGTGGAGGAGTTTCTAAAATACAATCAGGAGAGGCAGGGGTATACGAGGATGTATATCCACGTGCATCAGGAGAAGCCATTTCACAAACTTAAACAAAGGGAAAAATCAGAGGAGAAAACTTGGCAATTTATATTTGTAAGAGCTGGCATTTCATAAAATGCACTGGGAAGTGCTGGCACTTTGCACATGCACCTGATCCATTTTGCAAACCTTGTATATATGCTCTTAATTAACAGAGGACTCTATCTTAACCTCATATCAGTTTGGAGAGAGAAATAAACATTGGGGGATTAAGTGGAGTATCCTCCTTAATCCCTCCTGTACAGAGGATGGCTAAGAGAAACACTTTTTAAATACCTATTCTTTTGACATGGACAATTTTGGGCGCCATGTGTATTTCCTATATAAGATGGGGAATGCATGTGTAGATTTTTGTCCTGCCCAAGACACCCCCCCCCCCCATGTAATTTCGATATGGTATGGGCAGCCATGTGTAATTTGGACCCTTTCTACAATGGCCATTTACACATGGATGCAATTTATATGTATGTGCATATGCTTAATTATACACACATGTAAATCACAAATAAAACTTCTAAAATAAACCCCATAGTGCCGAGGTCTGTGGTTATATCCAGATTGTGCTGATGAATATCACAGTCAACAGGGTTTTATCTGGTGCTGCTATCCGGATAAGCTCTGCTAAATCAATTTGGGTTGTTATATTTTGATGTAAGAACTACAATACCACAGAAATAGAAACCTGACAAATACTTTATTTTTTATAGTGAATCTCATTATACAATTTAGAAAAACTGTGGTGCAGAGCACAGAATCCTGGTAAATGTTTATGTGGTCAGTTTGCAAACTATCACATTTAAACAAAAGCTTTAACCACCATTAGGACTGATGGCTCCTGAATAAATATACATGAGACTACTTCTACTAACCTTCAAAACAAAATTGCTGCAAACAGGTCATACACAGACACTAAACCCCTTTATCTTACTGCACACATTCTAGGGAACAGTAACAGTGTTTCAAAATACATAATCTTGGCAGTCTTTTTTAAACTGTACTGAGACCAATATACATTCAATCTTTAGGATGGGAAGGAAGTCTACAGTCTACATATCAAAGAAACAAAGGTTAAGAGGACTTCCCAGAATTCTTTCGCCAAACATGTCCAACAGGTGCTTCTGAAAGAGAAAAAGTAGAAATCAACTTTCTTTTTTACATTAAGTTTAAAAAAATATATTTTTAGTTTTTATTGTTATATTTCTGTCTATGGTTTATTTGTCTTCCTTTCTCTGTTCTCTCTCATTTTCTGGTTTTCAGTCCATCTTTTAAGGTTGTTCGGTCTACTCTGCTCCTCCCACAGAATCTGTAGAATGTCAACAATGATGGTTAGGTGAGTTTCCATGCCAAAGTTGAAATCGTTAACCTTTTTTTTTTTGTAAAATTATTTTTGTACAATTTCTCCTGATTTGTAATGCACAGGGTCTCTGATAGTACTGTACTGTGCATGGTCTAGTTGCACATCTGTTCTATACATTTTATATGTGAATTCATTTTATATATGCCTTTTATACCTCTGATGCAAAATATGGCTATGTCAGGTGATATTTAATTGATTCTAGCTTTATTTTATGATTAATAAATTGTTGATTTTATAGTCTAAATAATTTGATTAATCTTTCTCTTGGGGGGCAATTTTTCCAAATGGGTTAGTTTTGCACATACCATGACAATAATAAACTCACTCTTAAGCCACAAGTGTAAAGACTGCTGTACTCATATACATCCTGATATTCTCTTTCTGCATTTGTCTATTTGTGGGGACTTTGCCTCTTTCTATTTTTTTGTTTCCTTTTTTCCAGCATTTGCCATCTGGGAGAGTGAGAGATGGGGGATGGTGTGTATTGCATTTTCTCTTGTTCACAAACCTCTATGTTCTTCTTCTGTCTTCGTTTCTCTTCCCACTCCTTTCTTTCATCTCCTCCCCTTCCTCCTCTCATTCCACTCTTTCATCTCATCCCCTTCTATTTCCTCTATCTCCCTCCTTGGATCCAGCCCTAAAACCTTGGAGCAGGGTGCACCCACCTACCCACATTCCTGGGTCCTATGTCCCTGAGAATATGGTACACCAATAACTAAGCAGATTCACTTTTGGCAGGTTCTGCAATTACAGGCTCCAGTTCAGTCAATCTCTCCCTCTTAGAGCTATTGACACTGTTCATCAGAGACAAAGAAGTAAATCTGAGCAGTGAAAAATCTTGGTAGGCAGTGATAGAAAGGAAAGAACTGCTGAGACTGAAAGACTGAAACACAGAAACAGGGCAGTCTAATGAAAAAGAAACATAGGAGACAAAGGAAGGTATCAAGGTCAGGAATAAATCTGACTGCATACTTAACAGCAAATCAGGAATACTAATTATTGTCTTCAAAGATCAATTTGCCTTTTTTTTAGTTCTATGTTGTGTTTGTTGTTAATCTTTTTTCTCTCTCTTTTTCTTTTATTTTCATTTCAATAGATTTTAAAATATAAATCATCGATACACACATAAAAATAAGCAAAAAATAAAAATCATATATAAAGTTACTGGAAGAAAAATCAAACTTATATGCCTACTAAAATACTCATTATTTTTTAGATGCGTTCGAAAAACTAAGATATCAAGCTCATGTTTAAGGTGTCATGGCAACCTGCTCCACAGCTGAGGAGCATCACTTGTAAAAGTCCTTTTTCTAAGTCTCAAAAACTGGTTCTCTGACAATGGAAAAAGCAAAAGTAAATCTTCTTGAGATGATCTCAATAAATAAGATAGAAGATAAGTAACCACTGTAACACCATCATCTCAAATATCAGTGTGATGAAAGTCACTGCAAGAAGAACCTTAAAACATGAAAAATGTGATCCTAGTACCCTGCATTGGTCACAAGCCTACTACTATATTCTGAACTTATTTTAACAGTCTTACAAGTCAAACAAAAATGCATAAGAATATAAGAACATAAGATATGCTAAAGATCCATCAAGCCCAGTATCCTGTTTCCAGCAACGGCCATTCCAGGTAACAAAATACTTGTCAGGTTCCCAAAAGATAGATGCATTTAGTTATTTAGGACCAGCCCCACCTCTAAGTGTACTAGGAATCCTCCTAGTGTGGCACAATTTGGAGGGTTGCAGCATGGCACCAGTGTAGCAGCTGGCACAAAGCTGAGCAACTTTAAGTATGGCACAGAGCCTTTGAGCACATGTGTGTGCTTGAGGCCTGTCATTTACAGCTCCCTCCAACAGAAATTGTGTGTCGGAGGGGGTGAGACACAATAGGCCTTAAGCACGCACATGTGCTCAAAAGCCTGGTGTGAAGGCAGAGGTAGGGTAGCGGTGTCAGTACAGGAGAGGAGCAAGTGAGTCCGTCAAAGGGGAAAAGAAGAGGCAGGAGATGATGGGGGGTTGGGAGGAAAGAAAAGGAGCGAAGCAGGACACCTGGGAATGGTAGGAAAGAGAAAGGGAGATGCTAGACATCTGGAGGATAAGGAAGTGAAGAGAAGGGGGATGGTGGACCTTTGGGGGGGGGGGAAGATAGGGAAGGAGAGATGCAATTGATTACCTGTAACAGAGGTTCTCAATAGACAGCAAGGGTATGCAGGCACACTGAAGGTGAAGTCCAGAGATGGGGGCTGCCCTGTCAGGTATTCATTGTTATGCTGAAGGAAGGCGGCAGAACTCAAAGAGTTGGAGAAGAGGAAAATCACTTTGCAAACAGGTTGCAGAGGACCGCCTGTCCAAAGGCGAATCCCACGTGGAGGAGCGATCGATACTGTACTGTTTGGTAAAGTGTGAAAGGAGGACCAAGTGGCGGCTTTGCAGATGTCCTAGGTTGAGATAGATGTGAGGCTGGCAATGGAAGAGGCCGTCACTCGAAGCTGGTGAGGAGCCATCCACCCTGGAGATGGTAGAGCAGCCTAATTGTAGCAGAAGGCAATTCAGTCCACAAGCCAAGAGGAAATGGTCTATTGGCCGCTAGTTGTCCAGGATTGTTGGGATTGAAAGTCACAAACTGAGAAGACTGGCGAAAAGGTTCCATACGATGCAGATAGTAGAGGAGCACTCGCCTGCAGTCCAATGTGTGGAGTTCTTTTTCCGGAGAGCCCCCGGGAGTGTCTGGGAAGAAGGCAGAGAGGACAATAAGCTGGTTGATGTGAAAGTCGGAAACCAACTCTTTCTTAAGAACATAATAAATGCTTTACTGGGTCAGACCAAGGTCCATCAAGCCCAGTATCCTGTTTCAAACAATGGCCAATCCACGTCACAAGTACCTAGAAGTTTCCCAAAAAGATAGACGGGTTCCATAATGCTTGTATTGGAGCAAGCAGTAGATTACTTGGGTCCTCTTTAATAATGGTTTATGGATTTTTCCTCCAGGAACTTGTCCAAATCTTTTTTTAAAGCCAGCTATACTAGCAGCTTTTATTACATCCTCCGGTAACAAATTCCAGAGTTTGATTATGCGTTGAGTGAAAAAATATTTTCTCTTATTAGTCTTAAATGAGTTACACTGTAGCTTCATTGCATGTCTGCTAGTCTTTCTATTTTTTGATGGCATAAAAAATCGATCTACATTTACCTGTTGTACTCTATTCATTAATTTATAAAACTCAATCATATCTCCCCTCAGTCGTCTCTTTTTCAGATTGAAAAGCTTTAACCTTTTAAGCCTCTCCTCATAGCAGTATCCTTCCATCCTCTTTACCATTTTGGTGGCTCTTCTCTTTACCTTTTCTAATAACGCTATATCCTTTTTAAGATACGGCGACCAGAATTGCACACAATATTCAAGGTCGCACCATGGATCAATACAGAGGCATTATAATATCCTTTGTTTTATTCTCCATTCCTTTCCTTAGGATTCCTAGCATTATATTTGCCTTCTTGGCTGCTGTTGCTTCACACTGGGTGGAGGGTTTCAACGTGTTATCCACGATAATGCCTAAATCTTTTTCCTGTGTGGTGGTTCCTAATGTGGAACCTTGCAATGTGTAACCATAGTTTGGGTTGTTCTTTCCTAGGTGCATAACTTTGCACTTGTCCACATTAGATTTCATCTGCCATTTGAATGTCCATTCTTCCAATTTATCAAGGTTCTCTTGCAATTTTTCACTATCCTCTTGGGTTTTAACAACTTTGAATAATTTTGTGTCATCTGCAAATTTGACTACCTCACTTGTTATTCCCATTTCCAGGTCATTTACGAATATCTTAAAAAGCAGTGGACCCAGCACAGAAACCTGGGGTACTCCACTATTCACCTTTCTCCATTGGTAAACTGGCCATTCAGCCCTACCCTCGGCTTTCTATCTTTTAAACAGTTCCTGATCCCTCCTATCCCATGACTTTTTTATTTCACCAAGAGTCTCTCATAAGGGACCTTATCAAAGGCTTTCTGAAAATCCAGATACATGATAGACTGGCTCACCTTTGTCTACCTGTTTATTCAAATCTTCAAAAAAAATATAACAGATTAGTAAGACAAGACCTTCCTTGACTAAAGCAATGTTGGCTTTTTCCCACTAAACCATAACTATCCATATGATCAGTAATTTTGTTCTTTATAATGGTTTCTACCATTTTGCAAGGTACTGATGTCAAGCTCACCGGCTTGTAGTTTCCTGGATCACCCCTAGAACCCTTTTTAAAAATTGGTGTTACGTTAGCCATGTGCCAGTCTTCACGTACTACAGATGATTTTTTTTTTAATTTTCCTTTTTATTAATAATTTCAAAAAACAATAATTCACAATATAAATTTAGAAAAAAAGGAAACCAATTCAGTCCACATTATGGGGAGCATATACAAAGGAAACTACCACAAGAAAGTAAATTTACACATTGAAATTTACAAAATTAAGAAATATGCAAGAAGAGGAGCTGCTGACCTAAATTATTCAAACTCTGATTACAACCTGATGACATAAAACTAAAAAAAGTAATATCATACGTGAGAATCCTGCGTCAAAAGAAACGTTTCTAAAGCCGATATCTCCAAGAAAACATATTTGGTGCCCCTTAATGTAACCAAATATTTACAAGGAAACTTAAGAAAAAAGGTTGCACCAATAGCTAAGACATGAGACTTTAAAGATAAAAAAGCCCTACGCCGAAGCTGAGTTTTCCTAGAGACATCGGGAAACATATTTATTTTACCCCCACAGAATTCAGCTTCTTTATTAGAAAAATATAAATGCATAACTGAATTTTTCTCAGCCTCAGTAGAAAAGGACACCAAAAGGGTAGCCCTAGTTGAAATCACATCTTGAGAAGATTCAATGAAAGCAGAAACATCTAGGGAATCCAAAGGAGGACCGGGGGGGGGGGGGGGGGGGGGGCGCCTGACGAAGTCACACCATGAGTCAACCCCATCTGAGGAATATAGAACAATTTAACATGCGGTTTAGTATTATCTCGATACCCCAAAATTTCTATCAAATACTTATCAAACAACATTTGAGGGGACAATAACCGAGTATAAGGAAAATTTAAGCATCTAACATTCAAAGCTCTCATATTATTTTCAAGTAATTCCTGCTGAGCATGTAAATAAAGACTATCCTTAATAAAAGACATTGAGGTATTCTGTAATGCATTACATTGAACTTCCAATTTCTGACACTTATTATCCAAAGCAATTATTTGAGAATCATGCTGGGCTAATTTAGCCACAGAATCTTTTGAAAAAGCCGAAAATTGAGACACCACAGAGACAAAAGAAGCCTCAATCCGTGAGAGAACATGCCACACTTCAGACAAGGAAATATCATCAGAATCCACAGGAATGATTGGCAGACCATCCTGTTGAGCCTGAACAAGCTCCTCCGGTACCTGTAAGACCCGAGGTAAAGAAACAGCCACCGGGTCTATGGAGCACACAGGAAGAACTACTGGTGATGACAAGTCCTGTCATTGAGGCAACCCCTCCAACAGAGGTGAAGAGATAACTTGGGCACTGGAAACAATGTCATAAGGAGGGGCAGAGTTAGTAACCCCCAAAGATGACGAGGAGCTATTAAGTATAAGCTGGGATCTGGCTGCAGCACTCAAATCACCCTCCATATCTTTCACTGCAACAACGTGCCGATCCATAGGACCCAAAACCTTCACCACCTTGGTGGGATTCACAATACTCATTCAGATGACGCTTCCCACGTTTGCCCCTTCCAGACTTCCAGCTCCTCAGCTCCTCGAGCGCCGAAGGAGCGCATAAGGAGCTTATTCTGCCCCTTTAAAACGCACCCCTTCAGAACACGACCGCTACCACATACCGCGTAGCAGGCCGCGTTTTTAAGGCCCCCTGGATGATGTTGGGGCCAGGCGCCGCGAAGATGGACCGGGTGCTCCCAGCTGCCTGCAGGGAACACAACGCGGTGCACACCAGTGACCAGCAAACCTCCTCTGCTCACATGCTCCAACTAACTGGAGTCTCCGCCGCGTTTTTAAGGCCACCTGGATGACGTTGGGGCCAGGCACCGCGAAGATGGACCAGGTGCTCCCAGCTGCCTGCAGGGAACACAAACAATGCGGTGCACACCGGTGATCAGCAAACCTCCTCTGCTCACACGCTCCGACTACAGATGATTTTAATGATAGTTAACAGATTACTAAAAGCAGGTCTGCAATCTCATATTTCAGTTCTTTCAACACCCTTGGATGTATACCATCTGGTCCAGATGATTTGCTACTCTTTAGTTTATCAAATAGTTCTAATACATCTTCCCGCTTTATCGATATTTCTTTCAATTCTTCTGATGCACCACTTTTAACTTCCATTTCAGTCATGGGTAACTTCCCTATATCTTCTTCAGTAAAGACCGAAGCAAAGAATTTATTCAGTCTCTCTGTTATGGCCTTATCACCTCTTAGTGCCTCTTTTACCCCTCTATCATCTAATGGTCCAACTGACCTTCTCACAGGTTTTTTTGCTATGAATGTACTTGAAAAAGTCTTTATTATCCGTTTTTGCTTCCACTGCTAGCTTTTTCTCAAATTCTTTCTTTGCCTGCCTTATCAAAGCCTTGCATCTAACTTGTCAGTGCTTATGTTGTTTCCAGTTTTTGTCATTTGGCTCCTTTTTCCATTTTCTGAAAGATGCTTTTTTGGCTACAACAGCCTCTCTGACCTCACCTTTAAACTATGTGGCAGTTTTTTGGACTTCTTTCCTCCTTTCTTAAAGCATGGAATATAGCTGGTCTGGGCTTCCAAGATAGTATTTTTAACAACAGCCATGCCTGATGTAAATCTTTAACCTTTGCAGCTGCTTCTTTTAATTTTTCTTAACTATTTTCCAAATTTTATCATAGTTTCCCTTTTGAAAGTTAAAAGGTACTACTGTGGATTTCTGTCCTTCCTCTGTTTATGAAATCAAACACGATCATGCTATGGTCACTACTGCCAAGCAGCCCCAACACCCTTATCTCTTGCAGTAGATCTTGTGTACCACTAAGGATTAGGTCCAAAATGGCTTCCCCTCTTGTTGATTCTTGAACCAGCTGCTCCAGGAAGCAGTCATTTATTTCATCTAGAAACTTCATCTCCCCAGCATGTCCTGCCATGGCATTGAACCAGTAGATACCAGGGTAACTGAAATCGCCCATTATTATTACTGTATTGGAGCTTTTGTTAGCTTCCCTGATTTCTTTGAGCATTTCATCATTCATTTGCTCATTCTGGCCAGGTGGTCGGTGGAACACCCCCACTGCCTTCGCCTTCCCCTTTTTACATGGAATTTCAATTCACAGAGATTCTACCGTATATTCTGTTTCCTGCAATACTTTAATCCTGTGTAACTCAATGTCCTCTCTAACACAGAGCGCAACCCCTTCACCAAGTTGAACTACTCTATCATTGCGATATAATTTGTACCCAGATATCACAGTGTCCCACTGGTTGTCCTCCTTACACCATGTCTCTGAAATACCAATCATATCTAACCTCTCAGTGTTATATATTTGAACTCTCCCAACTTACTTTTTTAGACTTCTAGCATTTGCATACAAGCTTTTTAGAGGTCGTATTTTATTCATATTAATCTGTCTATCGGTAGGCAGGAGTAATTTGGAATCTTTAAGCTCTGTCTGTTCTGTACTTAAGGGCATTTGGGTAACATTTGTCTTTATTGGAACCTCTGTATCGATATGCCCTAACTTCAATCTTTTGCTAGTATCCTTCACGATACATCATTCCGAACCATGCACTCTTGGGCGACTGTCGGCTTTCCCCTATTATCTAGTTTAAAATCTGCTCTATCTCCTTTTTAAAGGTTGGTGGTCATGTGAAGGACTACTTTGTCATGGAAGAACTGCGTATATGGAGAGTAGTGCCCCATTGGCCAGAGCTTGCCAAGTTGTCTGGCTGTAGTGATGGCTACAAGGAAAACCATTTTCCAAGTGAGGTATTTGAGCAATGTGGACATGAGAGGCTCAAAAGGTGGGTTCATCAGTTCAGACAGAATGACATTGAGGTCCCAGGCTTGCGATGGAGGTCAGACGGGCTGATTGGTGTTCATGAGGCCCTCTCATGAATCTAGAGACAACCGGGTGCAGTGAGATAGGTTGTCCGTTGACTTCATCATGTGAAACAGTGATGACGGAAAGATGGTAGTGCACTGAGTTGGTCTGAAGATCTGAGTGGGACACGTGGAGGAGGTAGGAAAGTATCTGTCCCATCGAGCATTGGACAGGATCTTGCAATTCGAGGAAGCCCAGTGAGCAAAATGAGACCACTTGCGCTGGTAGGAGATTTGAGTGGAGGGCTGATGGGAGGCAGAGAGCATGGTAAGAAGGTCTTGCAGCATGGAGAAGATCAAGTCCCGGTGCCCAGAAGCTGCCATGCTGTGAGGGACGGCTCTGAAGGTTGGGATGCAGGAGATGGCCCTGATGCTGGGAGAGGACGCAGGGCTGTGCCCCCAGGGGCATGTGGGGATCCTGCAGGAGTGCCAGTAAATGAGAGAACCAGAGCTGCTGAGGCCAGCATAGTGCTATGAGAATGACTGATGCCTTGTCTTGCTTGATCTTCAGAAGGACTCGCACGATAAGCAAGAATGGGCAAAATGCATAAAGAAGGCCCTGGGACCAGTCCATTGAGAAGGTATCTGGTGCTCAGTGTTGCGGCATGGCCAAACAGAACAGAAGGCCGGGCATTTGGCAATGTCCATGGAGGGAAACAGGTCCTTAACTGGTTTGCCCCACAGGGAAAAGATGTACTGAAGGATCATGGGGTCGAGAGACCATTCATTTGGATCCCATTGACGATTTAACTTGTTGACGAGCTGGTTTTGTGTCCCTGTCAGGTAGGTGGCCCAAAAGATAGCCTCTATGGATAGGGCAAACGTTCAGAGCCGTGCGGCTTTGCAGCATAGCTGCAGCAAGCCTGTCCCTTTGTGTTAGTTGATGTAGAACATGTAGACTTGGTTGTCTGTGCTTATGAGAACAATTTGCTAATGTACACAGTCGGCGAAGACTCTGAGTGTATAGTATACTGCTCAAAACTCCAGAATGTTGAAGTGCAGTTTAGCTAGCTTGAGGTCTTTCTCCAGAATAAGTAATGTTTAGGCTGACCTTTTAGTCATTTTTTCTTTTTTTTGTTTCTGCTGTAATGGATTGTATAATTTGGGTAATAATTGTGTAGATATCTGGTAGTGGGTTTGGGTTAGAAGTACATTGAATGGGGTCTTGTTTAATGGTGTACCCTCTTCTCCAAGTTATGGGGCACCGGTGTGTGTTGTTTTCTTTATGTACTGTTTCTAGCTTATTTTGTTTTATAAGATAAATTTGAAATTCAATTAAAAAAAAAAAAAGATCGGAGGGAGTAAACATCCTCATCAAGGGGCGGCGGTGCTTGCCAGTCAATGAGAAGGACAACCCCGTGGTCTCCTGTGGGGCGGGGATCCGGGGGTCTACCAGTACACAGAGGTGTGGATCCGGTAATGGGAGAGGGACACTTGCAGGAAGAGATAGTAGCGAGGACTGGAAGCTTCTGAGGGGTGCTTCTGAAGGAGGGGGTGAAGGACTGTCAGGATTCAAGGAAAGGGACTAATGCTTGGCAGGGGCCTTACCAGATATGGCTGATACAGTGCAGTTGATGCTTGTACTTGCCTTTCGCCTTGTGACCTGGCCCTGACAGTTCCCCCAGAGGGTTTGAGAAGAAAGCCAAGGATGTACAGAAGGTGCCAGCTCCAGTGGAGGAGGGGTGGCCCCCAACATCAAGAGGAGCTAAGTGGGACCCCCTGACCCTGTAGCCATGACCGGGGATTGCAGTTCCAGTAATTTGGCTGCCTTTTGAGTGCCCCCTCGAGCAGGTGCTGGGTCCTATGAGAATAGAGAGGAAGAGTGAGCAGACATGAGAAGAATGGCCCCACACAGGCAGTAATGCTGAGCAAAGCTGGTCTGTTAAAAACAGCTGTTCTCCTGAGAGTAGTTTCACTTTTGTTGTGTCTCTGTAATTAGAGAGCCTCCGGTGCTGAGCAGGACAGAATGGGGTGAGAAACGTCACTGGGCTGTGATCCCACAATCCCACAAGTGAGGAGATGTTTTTTTTTAATGTTATGTTACTTTTGCTTAGCCACAGCACTGGGGAAACTGCCAAAGTACTGAAAAAAACACAGTAGAGGAAGATGATGTCAAAAATTTAGAAAGCAGGCAAAAAACTGAAGAGAGGTGAGAGACCTGTGCAGGCTGTGCACAGTTGAGAAAAAACTGATCCTCTTGACACAAGCTGGCGGGAAGCAGGCACACATAAACATAGAAACATGATGACAGAAAAAGACCACAAGGCCCATCTAGTCTGTCCTTCCATAACAACAACTACAACAGTCCACTTTTTACCTTTAGAGATCCTCTGTGTTGGTCCCATGCTTTTTTGAATTCTGTTACTGTCCTCATCTCTACCACCTCCACTGGGAGACTATTCCACGGATCCACTACTCTTTCCGTAAAGAAATATTTCCGCATATCACTCCTGAATCTATCTCCCTTCACCCTCATCCCATGTCCCCTCGTAGCAGAACTTGCTTTCAACTGAAAGAGGCTCTCTCCCTGAACATTTATGCCACGGAGGTATTTAAACATCTCAATCATATCACCTCTATCCCGCCTTTCCTCTAAGGTGTACATATTAAGATCCTTAAGTCTGTCCTCATATGCTTTATAATGAAGCCCATTAATCATTTTAGTAGCAACCCTCTGCACCGACTCCATCCTATTCACATCCTTTTGAAGGTGCGGTCTCCAGAATTGCACACCATACTCCAAATGAGGTCGCACCAAAGACTTATACAGAGGCATTATCACCTCCTTTTTTCTGCTAGCCATTCCTCTCCGTATGCACCCAAGCATCCTTCTAGCTTTTGCCGTCGCCTTTTCTACCTGTTTAGCTACTTTAAGATCATCAGACACAACCACGCCTAGGTCCCGCTCTTCTTTAGTGGACAAAAGTACTTCACCTCTTATACTGTATTGCTCCCTTGGATTGCTGCAGCCCAAATGCATGACCTTACATTTTTTAACATTAAATCCCAGCTGCCAAATTCTAGACCATTCTTCAAGCTTAGCTAGATCCCTCCTCATGTTATCTACACCTTCCTGGGTGTCTACTCTATTGCAGATTTTGGTATCATCCGCAAAGAGGCAAACCTTACCCGACAACCCTTCCGCTATATCACTAACAAAGATGTTAAAAAGAATCGGACCAAGGACAGATCCCTGGGGCACACCACTGGTAACATCCTTCTCCTCAGAGTGAGCTCCATTTACTTGTACTCTTTGTCGCCTCCCACCCAACCAATTTCTAACCCAAGCAGTGCTCAGAGGCAACAAACCTCTGAGAATCCCGTCACAAAGCTCAGTCGGTGGACTTCACTTTCAGTGTGCTTGCCATCCCCCCTGCTTGTTTCTGGAGAAAGGAAGAGAGGGAGAAATACCAAACACAGGACATGGGATAAAGATGGAAAACATTAAGTAGTGTCATATTGGGTCAGACTGGGGTCTGTTTCCAAAAATGGCCAATTCAGATCACAAGTACCTGACATACCCCAAAAGTAGCCAGGTTCCATACTATTTATCCCAGGGATAAGCAGTGTCTTTCCTTGGTCTACTTTAATGTTTATGGACTTTTCCTTCAGGACTTCGTCCAAACCATTTTTAACCTAGTTACACTACCTGATTTTACCATATTCTGAGGAGTTCCAAAGCTTAATCATATGGTCAGAAAAATAATCTGTTTTAAATATGCTATTTTGTGAGTTCATGACTTGTCCTTTAGTTCCCTCAGGAGGTGGTCATGGGAGGCAGGGGAATGAGAGAGAGAGATGGAAAACGGGAGGGCTAGGTTGAGGGAGATGGGTAACAGTAGATAGATGCAGCAAAAAGAGACAGACTGAGGGATGAATGTTGAAAAAGAGGGGTGAACTCTGAGTCAAATAGAGAAATAGTAAAATAAATATAAGAAAAATGGAAGTTAAAGATCAATGCCAGAGATGGATGAAGAGGAGGAAGTGAACACAAGAGGAAAGAAAAGATATGGCAAATACACAGGAGACCCTGGAAGCAGAGTTAACAGAAGAGGGACAGAGGAAACCAGAGCCTAGGAGTGAGAATTACAAAAATAAACTAGCAAGATAAAGACAGCAAAATTTTTATTTTCAATTTAGTGATTGAAATATGTCAGTTTTGGACTTTGTTTCTGCTACTGTTTCTTTATATTTTGCACAGTAAATGCATCGCATGTATTTTTCTGGTATTGCATAGCATGCAGAGTGTATATTTTTGGGGATTTTAGTTAAATTTTTGTCTACCTGTTTCTGTTTTTATGTTGTAGTTACTTATCTACACTTGGTGAGGGAGGGTCTATCTATGCTCATGTGTAACCGAGGCCAGGTATTCTATTAGCATGGAGTTTCTCTGAGGGGATCTGTAATAATCTGACTTGCTCAGATGGTATATTGATGTTCTAGAATCTAGCACAATATTTACAGTACTGCCTCTTCTGGGTAGGCCCCTTTGTGTGACTTCTGATCCTGAGTGACTTTGTAGAGAGTTTTTTTTTTTTATTACTTCACAATATACCTGGAATTGGAGAGGGTTTATGTTGTTATTCAGATGATACTGGAATCAGGCATTTTCTTCTTTAGCATGAGTTTTATAAAGGAATGTTCTAATTCTGCTCTTCTTCTGTGGATGTAAAATATATGTCTACAATTAACATCATGATAGTTAAGGAGGCAACTGGCTCCTAAATTTTTAAGCTGGCTACTTGAATTCAAAAAACTTTCTCAAGGCCTGATCTAAGAGGTGTTCTGCAGCAAGAGATTTGCAATCTCAACCCAACTATCCTGTTGGATTGAATCTTCCAGCGGACTCCACCCATTTATTATATATTTTGTGTGTTTTCACTTTCTTGAAATAAAGAGGATGATTTTCAAAAGTTGTTTATATGGGAAAATGGTTATTAACACTGGAAAATGGCTATTTACACAGGTGCATTGGCTACATGAAAATTGCCAGTTTATGGGATTGCCCAACGTGCAGACTCTGCTTGACTTAAGTGGTCAAACCAAAAAGAACCCTATTCAGAGTGAAATAAGGACATCCAAAAAGTGAACTCTGAAAAGAATAGTGAAAAGACTCTCTATCTTTTTTTGTCGGAGTAAAGCTCACCAAAAGTGGGAGGGAAGCAAAACCACCCTCTCGCTGTGATTACTCCATTTTAATCATTTGAAAAAGTAAACTATTTAACAAAGTTATATCACTTAGCTGTAATCTGCCCCGAGCTAATTTTCACCACAGAACCAAAATTTACGACGTGGCATGTTTCGGGTCTGAAGAATTTTTCGACCCTGCATCAGGTAAAATAAAAGGCTTGTAGTTGAAAAGCTTCAGTGTTGTAGAAAGGCAGAGCCATTTTGCTTAAAAAAAGCTGGCGTCTGACGTAGATGATGATAAGTCAGCCCGAGAAAAAGTCTAAGCCAATAGACGTAAAGCAAGTTTACTCACCAATCAGAGAGGAAAGACCCTATGTGTCAAGGGAACCTCCTCTCCTGATTGGGCTAGACTGATTAGAGATACGTCCCGGAGAATGGTCTTTTATTTTTTCTTTAAAAGTTGTATCCAAACTGTAAGATTCAAATTATACTATGCCATTCAAGGGAAGCATTAAGACCATTGGGGGAAACCATTTGTAGTCTAAAAATCCATCTCTGTTCTAGCTTCTGTAATTTAGAGATCCGGTCGCCACCTCTTGGATCAGACGGAATATGATCCAGAACTTGTCATCGGAGTTGCTGGAAAGTGTGTGCTCGTTGTAAACAATGTTCCACCAGAGGTGCCGCAAGGTTTTTCAAGCGCAAACGGGATGCATGTTCGCCCAAACACTTCTTTATAGGTCTGATAGTCTGTCCCACGTAATAGAGGGAACAAGGGCATAAGATCAAATAAACTACAAAAGATGATTCACAAGAAGTATGCCATTTGGATTTATAAAAAATGGATGTATGAACATCCATCCAGGTGACCCCTATAATACAAGTTTCACAATAAGTACAAGAGCCACATACAAAGTGGCCCGGGTCGGTATGTGAAAAAGGAGGTCAATCCTTTGATGTAGTTCTTACCACCAGATCTCTTAAATTGGCCCCCCTAGAGTAGGACACCATTAACCGCTTTTCCTTATTATTCCAATATTGGCCAGAAATGGCGTAACGCAGTAATAATCCCAGAAATTCCTTGTACATAAGGGAATACTGCAGTGATATTATCATCTGTCATCTGAGATTCTTGAGAAGTCCCCGAGGAAGTCAGCAGCCACTCACGATGGGAAAAGCGAGCCCGTTTAAATGCTTTTTTAATTAATGAATGGGGATAGCCTCTAGTTAACAGGTGTTGCCATAAGTCCTCTGCGTAATGATAAAATTCTTGTAATGATGAACAATTCCGGCGAAGTCTCAAAAAGTGGCCATAAGGTAAGCCACGTTTTAAAGAGACAGGATGGAAACTCAAAAAACTCAACAGAGTGTTCCGTTGTACCGGTTTTGATATAAAGACGTAGATAGACCCTCAGATGTTTTACTAATAGTGATGTCCAAAAATTGAATTTGGGTTCGCTGTATTTGAGCTGTAAATTGAATATTGCTGATATGAGTATTTAATGATGATATAAATAAATCTAGGTCAGCTTTAGATCCCGACCACAAGAAAAATATATCATCTAGAAATCTTCGCCAGAAAGCAACATATCTAAATAAAGATGCTGAATAAACATAAAGCTCTTCAAAATGAGCCATATAGACAGTTGCTATAGAGGGGGCGACCGTAGCTCCCATGGCAATCCCGAAGACTTGTAAAAAATATTTTTGTTGATATAAAAAGTAGTTGTTATTAAGGACCAAGTCTAAAAGGTTCAGCAAAAATGTCCGAGGGGTTTGTGAAGGGAGGTCCAATGGAAAAGTGGCCAGAACTGATAAGGCTTCCTTCTGATTAATGTTAGTATAGAGGGCCTGGTCATCTAAAGTTACCAGAAAATTATAAGCAGCAGTATCTGTACAGGCCGAAAGTTGTAACAAAAAAATCCCCCGTGTCACGAATGTACGAAGGGACTTTGGCCACCACAGGTTGTAAAAAAACATCACAATATTTGGACAATGTTTCAAGAAGAGAATCTCGACAAGAAACAATTGGTCTTCCAGGTGAATTAATTAAAGTTTTATGTATCTTAGGAACTAGGTAGAATACTGGGATTTTAGGGAACCTATTTATGAGAAATTTAGACTCCTGTTTTGTGATCCAGTGTTTTTGGAGAGCTTCAGATACCAACAGTATTATCTGATCCATCAGACGTGGAGTAGGGTCATCATCTACAGGTTTATAATATTTTCGATCATTTAAATGTTTTTCCATCTCATGTTTTTGAGACTTTGCCGGAATTGTTCATCATTACAAGAATTTTATCATCACGCAGAGGACTTATGGCAACACCTGTTAACTAGAGGCTATCCCCATTCATTAATTTAAAAAGCATTTAAACGGGCTCGCTTTTCCCATCGTGAGTGGCTGCTGACTTCCTCGGGGACTTCTCAAGAATCTCAGATGACAGATGATAATATCACTGCGGTATTCCCTTATGTACAAGGAATTTCTGAGGTTATTTCTGCATTACGCCGTTTCTGGCCAATATTGGAATTGCATTCTTGTTTCAAGGAAAAGTGGTTAATGGTGTCCTACTCTAGGAGGGCCAATTTAAGAGATCTGGTGGTAAGAACTACATCATCACAGGACTGACCTCCTTTTTCACATACCGACCTGGGCCACTTTGTATGTGGCTCTTGTACTTATTGTGAAACTAGTATTACAGGGGTCACCTGGATGGATGTTCATACATCCATTTTTTATAAATCCAAATGGCATACTTCTTGTGAATCATCTTTTGTAGTTTATTTGATCTTATGCCCTTGTTCCCTCTATTACGTGGGATGGACTATCAGACATATAAAGAAGCGTTTGGGCGAACATGCATCCCGTTTGCGCTTGAAAAACCTTGCGGTACCTCTGGTGGAACATTGTTTACAACGAGCACACACTTTCCAGCAACTCCGATGGCGAGTTCTGGATCATATTCCGTCTGATCCAAGAGGTGGCGACCAGATCTCTAAATTACAGAAGCTAGAACAGAGATGGATTTTTAGACTACAAACAGTTTCCCCCAATGGTTTTAATGCTTCCCTTGAATGGCATAGTATAATTTGAATCTTACAGTTTGGATACAACTTTTAAAGAAAAAATAAAAGACCATTCTCCGGGACATACCTCTGATCAGTCTAGCTCAATCAGGTGAGGAGGTTCCCTTGACTCATAGGGTCTTTCCTCTCTGATTGGTGAGTAAACTTGCTTTACGTCTATTGGCTTAGACTTTTTCTCGGACTGACTTATCATCATCTACGTCAGACGCCAGCTTTTTTAAGTGAAATGGCTCTGCCTTTCTACAACACTGAAGCTTTTCAACTACAAGCCTTTTATTTTAACTGATGCAGGGTCGAAAAATTCTTCAGACCCGAAACGTGCCACGTCGTAAATTTTGGTTCTGTGGTGAAAATGAGCTCGGGGCAGATTACAGCTAAGTGATATGACTTAAGTGGTGACATTCTGTTAGGGTTGGTGGAGTTTGAACTGGCAGCCCTAGGGAGTAGAGGTCAAGAACCTGTTTCAAAGATTCAACTGACACAACTCAGTGCATCTTTACTCTCTGGTTTTGAAGAATGTAGATATACCCATTAAAAGCCTCATTGTTCTACTACAGAGTGTGACCTGATTGGAGGCATTATTAAAGGATAACCAATGAGATATACAGTACCTTTGCTGGTACAATGGGATATATCCACCAGAACATCTGTTGGCCTGTGCTTTCTACTGCTCCTTGGCTCATGCTCTATGCTTGGCTTTCCAGCCCATGTCCTTGATTCTTCCTCTATACTCAGTTCTCCAGTCCAGTTTTTTGGTCCTTCTCTTTGCCTGGCTTGGCACTCCTGTTTCAGTACTCCTGTTCCATGCAAGTCTTGATTCTCTAGGCCATCCAAGCTTCTGCAGGTATGTTTTACACGAGAGTACCATATAGCATTAAAAGGACATTCCCTGACAGCTTGTACCAGCTGAGAATTTCAGGCAAGGCTGGGATGAAACAGGCAACCAGGGCATCTACTACTACTACTATTAGTCATTTATATAGTGCTACAAGGCACAGACCCAGCTCCTCAGCCTCCAGCAGAAAGTTGCTTCCTTACAGATGCCTAACCCAGACTAACTGAATGGCCATCTATGTCCATTCATCCACTTGCAGAGACTTAAATGCCACTCCCAGAAAAATATGATGTCACAAAAACGTTATGTTAATTTCTCAACTATTTAAACTCTGGTTTTAACTGCATTCACATTCCTGTAACACTGACTCTCTCAAAGTGGACTTCAATATCAGCCTGCTTTCTAAGAAATCCTTGACCTGGGTCATCCCACTGCTAGAACTGGATAGTCTGATCTTGGACCATATGTGACAAATTAAAAATGCTCTCTTCCAGGCCTTCAAGAAACTAGACAAAGTCCAATCAGCTGACAGTAACCTAATGTGTCCTTGTCAAAGTCACTGAATTAGAGTGGAATGAAGTGGCACTTCGAGCCCATGTCAGAGGGGTCTGTGCAAGTTACATAAAAGATAAGTTGGCATGGCTAGATTCTCTGTGGAGCTTGGAAGCCTGGATTGCCTTTTGTATGAATGAAGCAGACCTAGTGGTTAGAGAAGTAGGTTGTGAACCAGCATTCATATTTTGCTTTTCCTGCTAACAATCTCTGACACCATGGGCAAGTTCTCCACCCTTGCCTGCTTCAGATACAACTTAGATTGTGAGCCCACTTGGTCAAGAAATGGCTAGTATACCTGAATGTAATTCACCTCGAGTAAAGATTAGAAAAAAGCAAGTAATTAAATCTAAAATCCAATCCTACTGACAGCTGACAGCCTAGTACCAGGAGAGAAAACAAGATCCTGATCCCCTAGTAGCATAGCGCTGCATATGCCTGGTTGCTGCTGTTAAGTGTCGACGAGTCTGTGTTGACTCATTGTGACCCTCTGGATAGCTGTCCTAAATTGTGTTTGGTCTTCAGTCAAGCAGATCACTATTGATAGTGGCACCCATAGCTGCTGTTAATGTATTGATCCATCTCGTTGTTGGCCTTCCTCTTTTGCGTTGACCTTGCCAAGCATGATGTCTCTCTCTAATGATCTCTCTTTTCACATGATGTGTCCAAAGTAAGAAAGCTGAAGTCTTGTCATCTGACCTTCTAAAGAAAGCTTTTGGTTGATCTTCTCTAGTACTGACTGGTTTGTTCTTCAGGCAGTCCATGGTGTACACAGTATTTGTTGCCAGCACCATAATTCAAAGGTATCGATTTTCTTCCTGTCGTTCTTTTTCATTGTTCAACTTTCATATCCATAAGATGATTTTGAAAATACCATGGCTTGGACGAGTCAAATATTTGTATGAAGAGAGACATCTCTGCTTTTGAGAATCTTGTCTAAGTCCTTCACAGCCATTTCCTGAGTGTTGTCATTTCTTTATTGATTATTGATCCAAGCAAGTTAAAGTTGTCCACTATTTCAATTTCTTCTACATCAACGATGAACTTACTAATTTTGCCAGTTGTCAAGATATTTGTTTTCTTTACATCATAAGTGTCAAAACGGAATGGCTACACGGGCCCTGCCCCATCAAAATTTTGTCCACCGGCAGAGAAAGCGCAGTCGAGATCATAGCAGACTCCTTCTGTCTGACGTGGGGATCTGATCTCCTGCAGGCAGAGAGGAATCTCTGCCGTGATCGCTGCTACCTTCCCCTCCTGCCCGTGGGGATTTGATCTCCAGTGCACAGACAGAGGTCTGCCATGATTGCGGCCATTCCGTTCTCTTCTACCCATAGGAAATCGGATCCAAATTGGCAGAACAGCAGAGGAAGGCCGTGAGGGGCTAAGGGTGGATTTAGGGTGGAGCTTGAGGCGGAATCAAGGCGGAGTTTGGCCTCCCTAATCAGAAAGGCATTCCGCAGCCCCTGCTTTATGTTAAGGTGCAGGCCCATTTTAAGACCATATTCCTTGATCTTCAGAAGCAAATGTTTCAAACTGTCTTCACTTTCAGCCAGTATTGTGGTGTCATCAGCATAGCGAAGGTTGTTGGTGAATCTTCCACCAATCTTCACACCTCGGTTGTCTTCATATAGTCCTGCTTCTCTCATAATTTGTTCTGCATATAAACTAAAGTAGGGGGAAAGTATGCAGCCTTGTCCTATACCTTTGCTGATTTTAAACCATTCTGTTTCTCCTTGTTCTGTTCAAACTGTTGCTTCTTGATCAATGTAAAGGTTGTGCAAGAGAAATATCAAGTGTTCTGGTATACCCATGCATCTTAATGTGGCCAGAGCTTCTCATGGTTTACACGGTCAAAAGCCTTGCTGTAGTCAATAAAACACATAGATATTCTATTGGTGTTCTTTTGTTTTTTCAAGGATCCATCTCATATCTGCGATGTCTCTCATTCCTTGCACTTTCCTGAACCCTGCTTGCACTTGAGGAAGTTCTCGTTCCAGGCTGGTTGTAGTCTCTCCTGGATGATCTTGAATATAATCTTGCTGCCATGTGGGATAAGAGCAATTCTACAATAATTTTTACAGTCAGTTGGATGACCTTTCTTCAGAATTGGTATAAACACAGATCTTTTCCTGTAAGTTGGCCATGATGTTGTCTTCTAAATTTCCTGGCAGAGTCTTGTAAGTATGGCAACAGCCACATCCGACTGGTGTAATACTTCAATGGGAATGCCATCAATACCCAGTGCTTTGTTCTTTGATAATGATTTCAATGCTGCTTTGATTTCTTTCATCACTAATGGTTCCTGATCATGAGGTACAGGTTGAAACAGCTGTTAGACCACTTGATCTTTATAGTATAATGACTCTACCTTCTTTCCACCTTTTCTTCTCAGCATCATTCAACATAGATCCTTTAACATCTTGTAGCATTCCAATTTGAAGCTGGAATTTTCTCTTTAACTCTCGTAGCTTTAGGAAAGCTGATCTTGTTCTTCCTCTATAATCTCTGATTCTATTTCCTTGCATGCATCATTGTAGGACTTATCCTTGTCTTATCTTTCTGCACAATGGAAATCTCTGTTGAGTTCTGTGATTGCCTCTCTTTCTCCTCTGGCTTGAGCTTCTCTGCATTTATGGGCAATTTTCAGAGTTTCTTCAGTCATCAATTTTGGCCATTTTTGTTTTTCACTTTTTGCAGACACTTATTACTTTCTTCAAGCACAACTTCCTTGATGTCATCCCATAGCTCTTCTGGTGCTCTGTCATTTGTATAAAAAGCAGGATATCCTGTTTACATATTGTCAGTTTCAGCTGGTACCTGTTCAGAAAACTGATCCACTGCTTCTGCAGCTGTTGTTGGGGTATATATCTGAATAATAGTTGTACTGACACACTCCTTGTAGACTAATAGAAAATAAGTGTTCACTGATTATACATTATATGTTCATAAGAATATACAGTAAGAACATAAGATATGCCATATAGGGTCAGATCAAGGTCCATCAAGCTACTACTACTAATTAGTACTTGTATAGTGCTACGCACGCAGCACTGTACAGCTAACCTACAAGAGGCAGCCAGCATACAAGAGACAGTCCCTGCCCGTCAGAGTCATGCTCATCGGAGCTTACAATCTAGTCACAATAATACAGAACATTAGTCAATTCGGTACAAGGCACGGTATGGTCTATACAATCAAGCCCAGTATCCTTTTTCCAATAGTGGTCAATCTAGGTCACAAGTACCTAGCAGTTTCCCCAAAAGACACAGGTTCCACAATGCTTGTACTGGGGGCAAGCAGTGGATTTCCTAGGTCTCCTTTAATAATAGTTTATGGACCTTTCCTCCAAGAACTTGTCCAAACCTTTTTTAAACCCAGCTACACTAATAGCTTTTACTACATCCTCCAGTAATGAATTCCAGTGTTTGATTACGCGTTGAGTGAAAAAATATTTTCACTTATTAGTCTTAAATAGGTTACACTGTAGTTTCACTGCATGTCCCCTAGTCTTTCTATATTTTGATGGTATAAACAATCGATCTACATTTATCCGTTCCACTCCACTCATCAATTTCTAGAACTCTATCATATCTCCCCTCAGCCATCTCTCTTCCAGGATGAAGAGCCGTAACCTTTTTAGCTTCTCCTCATAGGGATATCTTTCCAACCCTTTTACCATTTTGGTGGCTCTTCTCTGTACCTTTTCTAATAAAACTGTATATTTTTAAGATATGGAGACCAGAATTGCACACAATATTCAAGGTACGGTCGTACCATGGAACTATACAGAGGCATTATAATATCCTTTGTTTTATTCTCTATTCCTTTCCTTATGATTCCTAGCATTCTATTTGCTTTCTTGGCCGCAGCTGCACTCTGGGCAGAGGGTTTCAACATGTTATCCATGACGACGCCTACATTTTTTTCCGAGGTGGTAGTTCCTAATGTGGAACCTTGCATTGTGTAACCACAGTTAGGATTGTTCTTTTCTAGGTGCATAACTTTGCACTTGTCCACATTAAATTTCATCAGCCATTTGAACATTCAGTCTTCCAATTTATCAAGGTCTTTTTGCAATTTTTCACAATCCTCTTGGGTTTTAACAACTTTGAATAATTTTGTGTCATCTGCAAATTTAACTACCTCACTTAAATATATTAAAAAGCAGCGGACCTAGCACAGATCCCTGGGTAAGAACATAAGATATGCCATACTGGGTCAGACCAAGGTCCATCAAGCCCAGTATCCTGTTTCCAACAGTAGCCAATCTAGGTCATACGTACCTAGCAGTTTCTCCAAAAGACACAGGTTCCACAATGCTTGTATTGGGTCAAGCATTGATATCCTGGGTCCCTTCTTAATAATGGTTTATGGACCTTTCCTCCAGGAACTTGTCCAAACCTTTTTTTAAACCCGGCTACACTAGCAGCATTTACTACATCTTCCGGTAACAAATTCCAGAGTTTGACTACACGTTGAGTGAAAAAATATTTTCTTTTATTAGTCTTAAATAGTTTACCCTGTAGCTTCATTGCATATCCCCTAGTCTTTCTATATCCTGATAACGTAAACAATTGATCTACGTTTATCCATTCCACTCCGTTCATTAATTTATAGACTTCTATCATATCTCCACTCAGCCGTCTCTTTTCCAGGTTAAAGAGCCCTAACCTTTTTAGCCTTTCTTCTAGGGGTATCCTTCCATCCCCTTTAACATTTTGGTGGCTCTTCTCTGAAACATTTCTAATAATGCTATATCCTTTTTAAGATACGGCGACCAGAATTGCACACAATATTCAAGGTGCGGTCTCACTATGGAACGATACAGAGGCATTATAATATCCTTTGTTTTATTTTCCATTCTTTTCCTTATGATACCTAGCATTCTATTTGCTCTCTTGGCCGCCGCTGCACACTAGGCCGAGGGTTTTAACATGTTATCCACAATGATGCTTACGTCTTTTTCCTGTCTGGTAGTTCCTAATGTGGAACCTTGCATCGTGTAACCATAGTTATTCCCTTTTCCAGGTCATTTATGAATATGTCAAAAAGCAGCGGACCCAGGACAGATCACTGGGATACACCACCATTTACCTTTCTCCATTGGGTAAATTGGCCATTTAGCCTTACCCTCTGCTTTCTATCTTTTAACCAGTTCCTGATCCACAATAGTACACTGCCTCCTTTCCCATGACTCTTTAGTTTTGCCAAACGTCTCTCATGAGGGACCTTGTCAAAGGCTTTCTGAAAGTCCAAATACACTATATCAACCGACTCACCTTTGTCTACCTGTTTATTCACACCTTCAAAAAAACATAACAGATTAGTAAGACAAGATCTTCCTTGTCTAAAGCCATTTTGGCTGTCTCTCATTAAGCCATGACTATTTACATGTTCAGCAATTTTGTTCTTTATGATGGTTTCTACCATTTTTCCCAGTACTGACGTTAGGCTCACCGGTCTGTAGTTTCCTGGATCACCCCTGGAACCCTTTTTAAAAATTGGTGTTATGTTCAGCATCTTACAGTCTTCAGGTATTACAAATTATTTTAATGATAATTCACAGATTACTAATAGCAGGTCTGTAATCTCAAATTTCAGTTCTTTCAACACCCTTGGATGTATATCATCCAGTCCAGGTGATTTGCTACACTTCGGTTTATCTAATAGTTGCAATACATCTTCCCGTTGTATCGATATTTCCTTCAATTCTTCTGCACCTTTAAATACCACTTCAGTCATGGGTAACATCCCTACATCTTCCTCAGTAAAGACCGAAGCAAAGAATTTATTCAGTCTCTCTGCTATCGCCTTGTCTCCTCTTAGTGCCCCCTTTAACCCCTCTATCATCTAATGGACCAACTGACTCTCTCACAGGTTTTTTGCTACGAATGTACTTGAAAAAGTCTTTATTATGTGTTTTTGCTTCCACAGCGAGCTTCTTCTCAAATTCTCCCTTTGCCTGCCTTATCAATGCCTTGCATTTAACTTGCCAGTGCTTGTGCTGTTTCCAGGTTTCGTCGTTTGGCTCTTTTTTCTATTTCCTGAAAGATGCTTTTTTGGCAACAGCCACCTCTCTGACCTCACCTTTAAACCATGCTGGCAGTTTTTTGGACTTCCTTCCACTTTTCTTAAAGCGTGGAATATAGCTGGTCTGGGCTATCAAGATAATATTTTTCAACACCACCCAAGCTTGATGGAAGTCTTTAACCTTTGCAACTGCTCCTTTTAGTTTTTTCTTAACTATTTTCCTCATTTTATCAAAGTCTCCCTTTCGGAAGTTAAAAGGTAGTACTGTGGATTTCCTTACTATCCCTCCTCCACTAATTAAATCAAATGCAATCATGCTATGATCACTATTGCCAAGTGGCCCCAACACCCTCATCTCTTGCACCAGATCTGGTGTTCCACTAATGACTAGGTCCAATATGGCTTCCCTCTGGTCGGTTCATGAACCAGCTGCTCCAAGAAGTAGTCATTTATTTCATCTAGGAACTTTATCTCCCTAGCATGTCCTGCTGTAACACTGACCCAGTCGATACCGGGGTAATTGAAATTACCCATTATTATTACTGTGCTGTAGCTTTTGTTAGCTTCCTTGATTTCTTTGCGCATTTCATCATCCATTTGTTCATTCTGGCCAGGCGGTAGATAGTACACCCCCACTGCCATCGCTTTCCACTTTTTACATGGAATTTCAATCCATAGAGATTCTACAGCAAATTTTGTTTTCTGCAAAACTTTAATCCTTTCTGACTCAATGCCCTCTCTAACAGAGCGCAACTCCTCCACCAATTTGATCAGCTCTATCATTACGATATTGTTTGTACCCAGGTATCACTTTGTCCCACTGGTTGTCCTCCTTCCACCATGTCTCTGAGATTCCAATCATATCTAACCTCTCTTTTAGTGCTGTATATTCTAACTCTCCCATCTTATCTTTTAGACTTCTAGCATTTGCATACAAGCATTTTAGAGACTGTATTTTATTCATATTAATTTGGCTGCTGGTAGGCATGGGTAATTTGGGATCTTTAAGCTCTGTCTGCTCCATACTCGAGGGCATTTGAACTACTTTACTCTTTCTTGGAACCTCTCTGCTTTTGGTAGTATCCTTCAAGGATACATTCTTCCAAACCAAGCGCTCTTGTGTGACTGTCTGCTTTCCTCTATTATCTAGTTTAAAAGCTGCTCTATCTCCTTTTTAAAGGTTAATGCCAGCAGCCTGGTTCCATCCCGGTTAAGGTGAAGCCCATCCCTTCGGAAGAGCCCCTCCTTTCCCCAGAATGTTCCCCAGTTCCTAACAAATCCAAAATCCTCATCCTTGCACCATTGTCTCATCCACGCATTGAGACTCCGGAGCTCTGCCTGCCTTTTGGGTCTTGCGCGTGGAACGGGTACTTCACTATTCACCTTTTTCCATTGGGAAAATTGCCCATTTAGCCCTACCCTCTGCTTTCTATCTTTTAACCAGTCCCTGATCCACAATAGTACACTGCCTCCTATCCCATGACCTTTTAATTTCACCAAGAGTCTCTCATGAGGGACCTTTTCAAAGGCTTTCTGAAGTCCAGATACACTATATCTACCGACTCACCTTTGTCTACCTGCTTATTCACACCTTCAAAAAAACATAACAGATTAGTAAAACAAGACTTTCCTTGGCTAAAGACATGTTGGCTGTCTCCCATTAAGCCATGACTATCTACATGTTCAGTAATTTTGTCCTTTATAATGGTTTCTATTATTTTTCCCCAATACTGACGTCAGGCTCAACAGTCTGTGGTTTCCTGGATCACTCCTGGAACCCTTTTTAAAAATTGGCGTTACATTCGTCATCCTCCAATCTTCAGGTATTACAGATGATTTTAATGATAGTTCACAGATTACTAATAGTAGGTCTGCAATCTCATATTTCAGCTATCTCAACACCCTGAGATGTATACCATCTGGTCCAGGTGATTTGCTACTCAAATGTTCTCTTTGCCTGCCTTATCAATGCCTTGCATCTAACTGTAATGTTCATTATAGTTGTTGCAAATTTCTTTTTAATTATAACTGGAACACCTCTTCTTCTTTGTCTTTTATTTCCAGTATAACATACTAAGTGATCATAACATGCAAAGTGCCTGATGCCAGTCCATTTCAGTTCTCTGACACCCAACAGATCGAGATGTACATGTTCCATTTCATTCTTGACCACCTTTAACTTCCCTTAGTTCATGCTTCGTACTTTCCATGTCCCAATCTGTAAGAAATTGTTGCAGCTTCTGACTCTCATTTCATAAGCAACCACATCAGCAGTCCCAAGGACTCTGATCTAACCAGATTATAAATGACAGCTTTATTATGAAAAATAAAAAAGCTGGCTCATCCCTAGTAGCGCTTTACTAGAAGACTTTTCATAGTAACTCATTCATAGTAACCAGTTGAGTACCTTCCAACCTGGGGTCTCATCTTCCAGCACTATAGTACAATTTGTTTTGTTGTTATTATCCATATGGCAAAATTTATTTCATGGCAAAATACGGAAGTAGACTGCCAGGCCTTTCTTCCGTGCAGGTAATGCTAGTGTTGTTGCCATTGTCACAGAAATGTTATTCTCTGCTGCCAACACTATCCTATTCTGCTTCTGCCCAGATGGTGGTGCCAAACTAAGACAAACCACCCATCATTGGCCTGGTAGTGCTATAAATAAGTTGTAATAGTAGTAAGTAATAAAGATCATTGAGGGGTAAAAGGGACATTCAGGGATCACAAAGCCATATTGGAGAAACTAAATTAATTATTTGATTTGGTCTTTACTGAGGAATATGTAAGGGGACTGTGCATGGCAGTGACAATTCAGAGGACATGAACCAAATCTCTATAAAACTGAAAAATGTAATAGGGCAAATTGGTAAGTTAAAGAGAGGCAAATCTCCTTAAAGAACTACACTAGTCCTCTGTTTGTTCTGTTTGTCTGTCAAAGCAGACTGTAGGCTTTGGGAACAGGAACTCTCTCCCAGGTACTGGCAAGAAGAAGGTGACTGAAAAACGACCAAAAAAAGGGAAAAAGATACTGAAAACTGATACTGAATGGGAAGTAAAGCATAGTTACTCACCTGTAACAGGTGATCTCCGGGAACAGCAGGAATTTAGTCTTCACATATGGGTATCGTCGGTACTGACGGAGCCTGCGCGGGAACGCTCCCCAGTGTCCAATTAGAAAGCTTTTGGGAGCCCCACAGCGCCTGCGTGCTGCCGTCCCGCCTTTCCCAACTGCCTCTCTCCAGTTGAATTTTAAAGATGAGACAAAGAGAGAGAGGGGGAAAGGAAAGAAAAGAGAGATACAACTCCTAGGGGAGGTGGGTGGGTTGTGAAGACTAAATTCCTGCTGTTCCCGGAGATCACCTGTTACATGTGAGTAAATATGCTATCTCCAGGAACAAGCAGGAATGTAGTCTTCACATTTGGGACTCCCTAGCTTCTGATGTCAGGGAGAGACCCCAGAAGTTGTGTGCCCCTGTGAAAGGGCTCCACTTCCCCCCATGGATCTCTGGCATCCTACCGGGAATGGTGGGTAGGAATTGATTAAGTATGGAACAGGTGTTGTACAACAGCCTGACCAAACAAGGCATCCCGGCGGGAGTCCTTGTCCAAGCAGTAATGAGCTGTGAAGGTATGAACCGAGGCCTAAGTAGCTGCTTGACAGATGTCATCAATAGACACAGAGTGAAGATGAGCCATTGAGGCTGCCATGGCCCTCACATTGTGAGCTGTGACATGGCCTTCCAGAGAAAGGTTCTTACTCTGATAGGTAAAGGAAATACATTGTGCAATCCAATTGGACAGTGTTCTCTTGGAGACTGGAAGTCCCAAATGAGAAGGATCAAAAGCAACAAAGAGTTGAGAGGACTTTCTATGTTGCTGTGTTCTTTGTAAGTAAAAGGCAAGGGCTCTTTTACAGTCCAAAGTATGAAGATTCCTTTCTGCATTTGAAGCATGAGGCCTTGGAAAAAATACAGGCAGATAAACTGCTTGATTCAAATAAAAAGGTGAGACCACCTTTGGTATAAAGTGTGGATGAGTCCTAAGGACTACCTTATCATGATGGAACCTCGTATAAGGAGGATCAGCAACCAATGCTTGCAATTCACTGATGCGACGTGCCGATGTGATTGCAATGAGAAAGATAACTTTCCAGGAAAGGAATTTCAAGGAGGTAGTAGCTAAAGGTTCAAAAGGCGGCTTCATGAGCTGGCCAAGAACCACCAGATTCAGGTCCCATGCCACTGGTGGTGGCCTAATGGGAGGCTTAGTTAGAAGAAGGCCCCTCATAAATCTCGCTATGAGAGGATGAGAGGAAATAGGCTGCCCATTTAAAGGTTTTAAAGAAGCTGAAATAGCACTTAAATGGACTCTTACTGAGTTAGTCTTAAGTCCTGCATTAGATAAATGAAGGAGATACTCCAGTAATGATTGCAGAGGTATTGCAAGGGGGTCAAGACCCTTCTGCGAACACCATATGGAAAACCTTTTCCACTTCAAAGCATAAGAGCGTCTTGTGGAAGGTTTCCTGGAAGCACAAAGGACATCCCTTACTTGTTCAGAAAGGTTAAGACCATGTAGATCTAGGCTCTCAGCAACCAGGCCCTGAGATGCAGAGCGTGGGGGTTTGGATGCCATAACATCCCGTCCTCCTGAGACAGGAGATCTGGAGCAGATCCGAGATCCAGAGATGGAGCTTGAGAGAGATGTAGGAGCAGAGGGTACCACACTTGCTGTGGCCAATGTGGAGCTATGAGAATCATATGGCCTCTGTCTCTCTGAAGCTTGAATAGGGTTTTGGGAATTAGGGGAATGGGTGTAAAGGCATATAGGAAGTCCTGACCCCAATGGAGGAGGAAAGCATCCCTGGCCTGAGAACCCTGAGCTGGAATTCTGGAACAGAACCAGGGAAGTTTGGCATTCAGTGGACTTGCAAAGAGGTCTATATCCGGGGTTCCCCAAATTTGAAAAATCTTTGCTACCTGGCCTGCATGGAGCGACGATTCGTGTGGGAGCAGAACTCGACTGAGTCTGTCTGCCCATGAGTTTTGAATGCCTGGCAGATACACCGCAAGGAGAGGGCCCAAAGTCGCAAAGCTTCGTTGCAAAGCGACAGAGAGCCTGTTCCTCCCTTCTTGTTCAGTTAGAACATAGCTACTTGATTGTCCGTCTGAATTAGGACTGTCTTGTAGCTTAGCTGGGTATGGAACACTCGAAGAGCAAAGAAGATTGCTCTGAGTTCTAGGAGATTGATACATATATAAGTGTGTCTCCTGTGGAGTCCAGGTGCCTTGGGTAGAGAGACCTTGCAGTTGAGCTGCCCAACCCAACTGTGAGGCATCTGTTGTTAGAGTGACCTGGGGTAGGAGCTGCTGGAAAGGGCACCCTACCAACAGGTTTTGGGTTGATTGCCACCATTGGAGAGACAAAATAAGGCGACTTATGTTTGCTATTTTGTCTGATAGGCAGCCTGATGCCTGAGTCCACTGAGTGGATAGGGTCCATTGGGCTGCTCTCATATGGAGGAGAGCATAGGGAACCACATGCACGGTAGATGCCATGTGGCCTAGTAATTGTAACATTTCCCGAGCAGTGAGATGAGTTTTCAACGCTGCCTGGGAGGCTAACTGCACAATGAGAAGGCAGCAGGGCTGTGGAAGATAGGCCCTTGCTTTTCTGGTATCCAGCAAAGCTCCTATAAACTCTAGAGACTAAGTGGGAGTTAGGCTGGATTTTGGGATGTTTATGACCAGATCCAAATACTGAAGGATACGCATTGTGCAAGACAGAGAAATCCTGACCTCTGACTCTGATGGGGCTCGAATGAGCCAGTCATCTAAGTAGGGTAAGACAAATATTTCTAGAGTGCGAAGAAATGCTGCTACCACAGCCATGCATTTCGTAAACACCCTTGGTGCTGAGGCCAGGCTAAAAGGAAGCACCCTGTATTGGTAGTGCTTTCCCTGAAAAAGGAACCGAAGGAATCTTCTGTGAGTTGGATGGATGAGAACATGAGTTTACGTATCCTTGAGGTCTAGAGAACAAAGCCAATCCTGACTCTGAAGGTATGGCAGCAGAGTTCCCAGAGAAATCATCTTGAATTTCTCTTTTAACAGGAATTTGTTCAATTCTCTGAGGTCTAAAATAGGTCTGTGTCCCCCTGTTTTCTTTGGGATAAGAAAATAGGGGGAGTAAAACCCTGTACTCTGTTGAGGAATGGGTACCTCTTCTGTTGCCCCTTGGGCAAGAAGCATTGTGACCTCTTGATCTAACAGGTTGTTGAGAGAGGTCTGAGAATGAACTGTCTTACCATTGTAGGAGGTGGCATGCAAAGAAAGTGACGTTTGTACCCCTCTTTTATAATGGAGAGTCTCCAATCTTCTGCTGTTATCTGCCCCCTCCTGGGGGCAAAATGACACAACCTTCCTGGAATGGTGGAAGGCTCTGGTCCATTGAGGGCCAGGAAGGCTACGTTCTCTAGATGGAAGTCAAAGGCCTTGTGGAGGCTGAGACTGCTGAGATGGTTGAGGCTTAGCAGTCTTGGCTTTCCTTTGTTTAGGTGGTTGCTGACCCTTTCGGGCAGGCTGACCTGCAGAACGTCCCTGCTGTGTATAAGAGGAGTAAAACCTCTTCTTTTTGGAGAAGAATGGTTTCTTGAAAGATTTCTTCCTTGCAGGATCAGCTGTAGCTTTGGATAATCTATCCAAAGTGGAGTTGTCAGCATCCAGTTCATTGACTTTCTCTTGCCAATTTTTGCCGAAGAGATTCTCACCTGTACAAGGGATATTGCCCAGTTTTGTCCTGCACCAGAGCTCCAAGTCAGATGCCAGGAGCCAGGCAATCCTACGTGCACCTATGGCAATGGCAGAGGTTCTGCTTATGCACTCAAAACAGTCAAAAGCTGCACGATTGACAAACTTAGAAACATCCTGGGCATGTTTAACCAGTGTGAGAAAATCCTGCCTCTTATCATCAGGAAGGAGAGGGCTCAAAATCTCCAAATCTCCTGTGACTTCCTTAAGGAACATTTCCATATATAAAATATAGGAACTGATCCTGGCAGAAAGCATGGAAGCCTGGAAAGTACGACTTCCAAAGGCATCCAAAGTTCTACATTCACGTCCTGGAGGATTAGAGGCATGCCTCTTTGCACTCCTGATTCTTCTCATAGCTGATTCCACTACAATGGAGTGGTGAGGAAGTTGAGTCTTCTGGAAGCCAGGAGAAGGAGGCACTCGATACATGGTATCCAGTCTACGAGAGTGAGGAGAGGTGGTAAGAGGGGTTTCCCACATTCTTAACATGAGATCATGTAAGATCTCATGAATAGGCAAAGTAGCCGCCTCTTTAGGAGCCTTGGGATATTGTAGAATCTCCAACTCCTTTGCTCTGGGCTCTGTTTCAGGAGCCACTGTAATGGAAAGTCATCGAGCCACCTCTGATTAAATCCTGAAAGGATATATCCTCTGGAGGAAGGGGAAGGCTCCTCCGGGAGAAGTACTCCGGTACTGACCGAGCTGTCAGAATCCTCAGACTCCTCTGAGGATTCAAAGTACCTCCTATCCGGATGCTCCTGTAGAGCACGCTACCTGTACCGACTGAAGTCGGTGTCGGGGGGAATCGGTACCGGAAGGCATAACATGACTCGGTGCCATCAAGGCCGACACCGATGTCGATGCTGTCGGTACCGGTACCGATACTGGTGCCGGAACCAGTGCCGGTACCAGTTGAAGTTCCTGAAGCGGTTCCGAGGGTACCGATGCCGCAAGGAGAGCCGCCAGACTGCGTTCAATAGCCAGGAAACTCTGGTCTATCGACGCTGCCAATGCCTGGGTACTGGTACCGGAGAAAACAGGTGGTACCCCAGAGCATGGCACCAGTAGTTCTGCCGAGGTCGAGGCCTCGAGAACATCCTGGAGCCCCGATAATGCTTTGGAAGCCGAAGCCTCCCACCGGGGCAGTTTTGCTGGTGGAAGTCCCTCAAGGGCAACGCCAGAGGCATCTTGATGCTTGGAAGGAGATCTACCCTTTGAGGACCGGCCAGACTTATGTTTAGTTACCTGAGATCCATGGGAGGAAGATGAAGCCCTGGAAGACGTCGATGCCATAGAGGCTGCATCGGAGGGAAAGAGGGTGCTGAGCTTAGCAGCTCGGTTTAGCCGACCCCTCTTCGACATCATCCCACAGGCCATACATTCCGAATGGAGTGGTCAGGACCTAAACATTTAAGGCATCACTCGTGGGTGTCGGTGACGGAGATGGTACTGCCACACTTGGTACACTTCTTGAAACCCGAAGTGGGTTTTTCCATAGTAAAGGAAATTTTGGGCCTAGTGCCCAAAATGGCGCATGCACCTGAAGAAGAAAAAGTTTTGGAAAAAAATTATTCAATTTTTTTTTTTAAAGAAAGAAAGAACGAACCCGCAGTACCAGTATAGCATCAAGGGAAGGCAGACGCGACCACAAAAAAGAAGGAGAATAGGAAAATTTTCTGCGGTGACAGGGACGACAACCTGCTAGCTCCGCGGAAAACGAAGAACTGGAGAGAGGCAGTTGGGAAAGGCGGGAAGGCAGCACGCAGGCACTGTGGGATGCTCCCTAAAGCTTTCTAATTGGACGCTGGGGAGCGTTCCCGCGCAGGCTCCGCCGGTACCGAAGATACCCATATGTGAAGACTACATACTTGCTTGTTCCTGGAGATAGATGGCTCTTTCGGGCGGGAAGACCAACTTGCCATCATGTGAGAACTAAGCAAAAAAGGGGGTCGGTCTCTGTGAATGAATACTATAGACTATGTGAAAACCTCATTCAACTTTTCACCAATATTGCCAGATATAATAATACTAAATATCACAGCACAGCCTCAGAAATAACCGTGGGCACTCAATTATTCTGGATTAAATGTGTTACACTTCCAGACTCGTGCCGGTTCTTACATCAATGGCTGAATAATATGTTGTATTGATGATATCACAAGTTCATGTTATGAGCAAATCAAAAAAATAATCAAAAAATACTTAGCTCAAGCTGAACCGTAGGACTGTGCTGTGTGTTTCTTTCTTTATTTATAAAAGTATCACGTTCTCCTTCTCCTTCATTCTCTTTTTTTTTTTTTTCATTTTTTATATGAGGAACGTCCTTCCACTTGCTGGTACTGAATATAAAACACGTCCCAACGCCAATTTATCACGGCGCCCATGCGTTTCGCCAAATGGGTTTTTCAAGGGACTATGGCGTAAAGTGGAATATATTGTTGTAAATAAAGACATTAAAAGTGACTAATCTGTGCAATAAGATTCAATCAAAGCAGAATGTAATTTAGTACCACCTTTGAAATATTATATCAATTGGAACTAGAATAAGAAAAACCAAAAATGCAAAACCTGTGGGTAACGCGGTTCGATTGCTTGACAACTGGTCTCCTGCTAATGTATTCGGTAGACTCAATGAACGCCGCGCATGCGAGTTTTCGGCTGCAACACCCTGGTTTAAATGCCTTGAACCGAGGTATCCTATTGGTTGATCAAGCAATGCAGGCCGCCCAATCAATGTTCTGATTTAACCCAGTAGGTTGTACCGTGGCCAGGTTATAGATCCATCTTTGCTCCTTATAGAGAAGTCGCTGATCAAGGGTTTTGCCCGAGGCAGGTCCCGACACCATTTCTATACACCAACAGCGAAGCTGTGAAAAAGTGTGATGATGAGACAAACAGTGTTGTACCAGGGGAGCTTCCCTCCGGGCACAACGGAGCCGGCTGGTGTGTTCCTGCATACGAACCCGGAAACAGCGAATCGTCTTACCAATATATAGAAGAGCACATGGGCACCTCACGGCATACACTACCCCCAACAGAATCACAAGTGGTAGCTTGTCGTAATTTATAGGTGACACCCTTATGGAGGAAATTTTGACATTCATGTGTAATTTCACAAATCATACAACTCCCACATTTGCGGTGTCCTAGTTCTTGAGGTGCATTCAGTGATGAAAATAAAGGTCGTAACTGAGTGGGGCTCAGATATTCTTTTAGATTTCGACTCCGTTTCCACACACAACGGATGGATTTATCTTGTAAACCTGGTACTGCTGATAGAACGTTGCCATGTTTCCTAAGAATTCGTTGTATGCTCAAACTTACTGGCGAATAAGCTGTAATTAAATTCACATGCTGTACATCATCCTTGGATGCTGTATGATTCTTGGGAGTTAAAAGTAGATCCCTGTTGCAATAAAGCGCCCGCTGGTAAGCGCGATGTATTACTGAAGGAGGATAGCTTCTGTGTAAAAAATCCTTCTTCAGTGTTTTAGATGCGATCTTATATGTCTTGAGACTAGAGCAATTGCGACGATAACGTAAAAATTGCGATAGGGGAAGACTATCCTTTAGATTAGATATGATGATCCCGGGAATTCAACCACTGAAGAAAATCCTTGAACACCGTCTCAGTGCCACGCCAAAGCATAAAGACATCGTCAATGTAGCGGTACCAGGCCTTGATGTTAGCCATGAAAGGGGAGGTGGAAAAATGTAGATCTTCATATGTCCCCATATATAAATTGGCCACTGAGGGGGCGCAAGTGGCGCCCATCGCCACTCCTGATATTTGGTGGTACAAAAGACCTTGAAACTCAAAGTAGTTGCGGAACAGGGCTAAATCTGACAAAGCTTGTAAAAACTGTAGCTGAGCTGGGGACAAATCACCACGAGAGGCCAAAGCCCGTTGCACTATAGTGCTAGCTGCTGCTTGCGGAATGCTCGTATATAGTGACTGGACTATAGGCTATCATAAAGAACCTGACATATGGTGCTTTACAAGATAAACTCATCTCCAAAAAAAGAGTATAATTATTTGAACGTTTCTGCCCCTAGGACAGCTCTATTTTACACAGTTCCAAAAATCCATAAACGTCTGGTGAACCCTCCCGGTCGTCCGATAGTGTCTATCAAGGGCACAGTTCTTGAACCCATCTCCACTTATGTGGATTCCTATTTGCGTCCATTGTTACGGGACATTCCCTCATACCTTCGAGACACTACCCATTTCTTGTCACTGCTACAGGGCTTAGCACATTGGGCTGGTGATGAGGAGATTCTATTGGTAACGCTGGATGTCCAGTCACTATATACGAGCATTCCGCAAGCAGCAGCTAGCACTATAGTGCAACGGGCTTTGGCCTCTCGTGGTGATTTGTCCCCAGCTCAGCTACAGTTTTTACAAGCTTTGTCAGATTTAGCCCTGTTCCGCAACTACTTTGAGTTTCAAGGTCTTTTGTACCACCAAATATCAGGAGTGGCGATAGGCGCCACTTGCGCCCCCTCAGTGGCCAATTTATATATGGGGACATATGAAGATCTACATTTTTCCACCTCCCCTTTCATGGCTAACATCAAGGCCTGGTACCGCTACATTGACGATGTCTTTATGCTTTGGTGTGGCACTGAGACGGTGTTCAAGGATTTTCTTCAGTGGTTGAATTCCCGGGATCATCATATCCAATTTACGAGCAATTGCCACAGGGAGATCATCATTTTTCTAGATGTACAAATCAAGCGTCAAACCGAGGGATGGGACACTTCGGTTTATCGCAAACCCATTGCTTGTAACACCTTTCTTCATCACGATAGTGCACATCCCCCTAATCTAAAGGATAGTCTTCCCCTATCGCAATTTTTACGTTATCGTCGCAATTGCTCTAGTCTCAAGACATATAAGATCGCATCTAAAACACTGAAGAAGGATTTTTTACACAGAAGCTATCCTCCTTCAGTAATACATCGCGCTTACCAGCGGGCGCTTTATTGCAACAGGGATCTACTTTTAACTCCCAAGAATCATACAGCATCCAAGGATGATGTACAGCATGTGAATTTAATTACAGCTTATTCGCCAGTAAGTTTGAGCATACAACGAATTCTTAGGAAACATGGCAACGTTCTATCAGCAGTACCAGGTTTACAAGATAAATCCATCCGTTGTGTGTGGAAACGGAGTCGAAATCTAAAAGAATATCTGAGCCCCACTCAGTTACGACCTTTATTTTCATCACTGAATGCACCTCAAGAACTAGGACACCGCAAATGTGGGAGTTGTATGATTTGTGAAATTACACATGAATGTCAAAATTTCTTCCATAAGGGTGTCACCTATAAATTACGACAAGCTACCACTTGTGATTCTGTTGGGGTAGTGTATGCCGTGAGGTGCCCATGTGCTCTTCTATATATTGGTAAGACGATTCGCTGTTTCCGGGTTCGTATGCAGGAACACGCCAGCCGGCTCCGTTGTGCCCGGAGGGAAGCTCCCCTGGTACAACACTGTTTGTCTCATCATCACACTTTTTCACAGCTTCGCTGTTGGTGTATAGAAATGGTGTCGGGACCTGCCTCGGGCAAAACCCTTGATCAGCGACTTCTCTATAAGGAACAAAGATGGATCTATAACCTGGCCACGGTACAACCTACTGGGTTAAATCAGAACATTGATTGGGCGGCCTGCATTGCTTGATCAACCAATAGGATACCTCGGTTCAAGGCATTTAAACCAGGGTGTTGCAGCCGAAAACTCGCATGCGCGGCGTTCATTGAGTCTACCGAATACATTAGCAGGAGACCAGTTGTCAAGCAATCGAACCGCGTTACCCACAGGTTTTGCATTTTTGGTTTTTCTTATTCTAGTTCCAATTGATATAATATTTCAAAGGTGGTACTAAATTACATTCTGCTTTGATTGAATCTTTTTGCACAGATTAGTCACTTTTAATGTCTTTATTTACAGAAATATATTCCACTTTACGCCATAGTCCCTTGAAAAACCCATTTGGCGAAACGCATGGGCGCCGTGATAAATTGGCGTTGGGACGTGTTTTATATTCAGTACCAGCAAGTGGAAGGACGTTCCTCATATAAAAAATGAAAAAATAAAAAAAAGAGAATGAAGGAGAAGGAGAACGTGATACTTTTATAAATAAAGAAAGAAACACACAGCACAGTCCTACGGTTCAGCTTGAGCTAAGTATTTTTTGATTATTTTTTTGATTTGCTCATAACATGAACTTGTGATATCATCAATACAACATATTATTCAGCCATTGATGTAAGAACCCTCTAGTAGGAAAATTTCTCCACTATAACTTTCTGATATAGATCTATATGGGAGGGTAATCACTTTAATGAAAATATTTATCCTGGAACTGTCTCAGATCAAGCGGCTGCCTTTGAGCTGGGGTGTGAAGATTACCCTCCCATATAGATCTATATCAGAAAGTTATAGTGGAGAAATTTTCCTACTAGAGAGTTATTACATTTCTCCGTAAGAGAAGACCACAAGTACTCATTGATGTAAGAACCGGCACGAGTCTGGAAGTGTAACACATTTAATCCAGAATAATTGAGTGCCCACGGTTATTTCTGAGGCTGTACTGTGATATTTAGTATTATTATATCTGGCAATATTGGTGAAAAGTTGAATGAGGTTTTCACATAGTCCATCATTTGAGAACTGACTTTGTGCTTGGTCCCGGAGAATAGCCTTTTACGCCTCATATTTTACCCATACTGACAGTTGTTTGGACTTCCCTACTGTCTTTTTTTTAATGCATGGAATAAATTTTATCTGAGCTTCCAAGATGGTATTTTAAACAATGTTAATGCCACATGTATATATGTAACCTTTGCAACTGCTCTTATTTTTTTGTAACTGATTTCATCATTGTATCATAGTCTCTTTTTGAAAATTAATGCTCACAGTAGATTTCCTTAGTGTCCTCCATCCAGTTAAGTCAAATTTGATCATACTGGGCCCGAAACTGTCCTGGACGTACATCTCCTCTATACGTCCGGTCTGAACCAGACTTACACAGGGGATCACGATTCTGATTCTGTGGGCACATCTAGTCCTGCGGAATCAAAATCGTGAACAGTCCTGCACATGCGGGCCGGGACTGTGATTCAATCCGGCCTGCACATGCGGGACAGTCCCTGACTAACTCAGTCAAGGCTCTTCAATGGAGCCGCAGCGCTATGGCGTTATGTTTCCATGGCACCTTTGCTCCATTGAAGAGCTGTGATGCCGGCCGCCGTAGATTAGAGCCTGAACATAGAAGGCAGGAGTTGCCTACACTCCAAGGATATTACACAGCTCTGCCTAACCAAAGGCACTGAACCTGCAGGATTCGCTTTCCAGGCAGTAGTGTGCTGCGAACGTGTGAATGGATGACCAAGTAGTGGCTCTGCAAATTTCTGTCACCGGCACAGAAAGGTGGGCCACCGACGTGACCATCACCCTCACACAATACGCTGTGATCTGGTGCTCCAGGGAGAGGCCCGGCTGCTCATAGGTGAGGGCAATGCAGTCTGCCACCCAAAAGGATAGGGTATGCTTAGTTACAGGGAGCTCCAATCTGCTGGGGTCATAGGACACAAAAAGCTGAGGTGCTTTGCTGTGGCCCTGGGTCCGCTGCACATAGAAGGACAGGGCCCGTTTACAGTCCAGTGTGTGGAGTATTAGCTCCTCCCTGCCAGCATGAGGCCACAGGTAGAAGGTGGTGAGTACAACTTCCTGGTTAAGGTGAAATGGGGATACTACTGTTGGGAGGAACTTAGGATGAGTGTGGAGCACTACCCTGTCCTTGAAGAATCTGGTGTATGGGGAGTCTGCCACTAGCGCTTGAAGCTCACTGACTCTGCGAGCTGAAGTCAAGGCCAACAAGAAGGCCACCTTCCAGGATAGGTATCTGAGATGGCAAGTGGCCAATGGCTCGAACAGTGGCCTAGTCAGCTGGGAGAGCACCACGTTGAGGTCCCATTCTGCCGCCGGGGGGGGCGGACAGGGGGTTACATCCGGATCGAGTTAGATTTCAGCTCTGTGCATGACAGATGTACTAGGTACTGGAGTACCAGCTGGATGTGGCAGGAGGCCTTTCTGGAGGCTAGCAGGATCTCCTCAACCTCTTATGGTAGGTTGTGCGAGGCCAAGGCTACCCTGTCTGCAGCCAGGCCGTTAGAGTCAATGACCCTGCATTGGGGTGCAGAAGGGAGCCTTTCTCCTGAGACAGGAGGTCTGGGGCTCGCCCCAGGGGTACTGGGAGTGTCGCCGCTAGTGAGAGCAGCAGAGCAGGGAAACAGGTTGCCTGGGCCAACTGGGTGTGATCAATATCACCAATGCCCTCTCATTCTGAATTTTGAACAGAGTCTTGGTGACCAGGGGAGTCGGTGGGAAGGCATACAGCAGTCTTCGGTCCATGAGATCAGGAACGCATCTGCCGCTATCCTCTGTGGGTGCGGCTGTCTGAGCAGAAGCGAGCCATTTGTGCATTGTCCAGAGAGGCAAAGGTCCATCTCGGGCCAGCCCCAAAGGTGGAAGAGCTTCTCCGCCACTGCAGGATTGATTCACCACTCGTGAGGGCGCAGGACACTGCTGAATCTGTCCGCCAGGTAGTTGTCCTGACCCAGGAGGTAGACTGCTCGTAGAAGCATGTCACTGCACACTGCAAAGTAGAGGAGGGCTACAGCCTCGTGGCAGAGGGAGTACGAGCCTGTGCCCTCCTACTTGTTTACATAGAACATTATGACCTGGTTGTCCATCTGGACCAGCACAGGTCTGTTCTGCAAGAGGATGCGAAATGCATTTAGGGCAAAGGATACTGCCTGGAGTTACAGGAGGTTGATCTGTAATAGAGATTCCTCCTTGGACCAGCAACCCCGAGTGCGGTGAACTCCGCAGTGAGCTCCCCAGCCCAGGTGAGAGGCATCTATGGTCAGGGTACTCTACAGTGGGGGCGCCTGGAAGGGCATTCCTGCCCCGAGGCAGCCCAGGTTTTGCTGCCAGCTGGCGGGAGACCCCGACCCTGTCCCGGAGTCGGCCTGTGGCCTGGGTCCACTGAGATCACAGCCACCACTGGGCTGTCCGGATGTGCAGGTGGGCTAAGGGTGTGACATGGACCGTAGAGGCCATGTGTCCCAGTAGGCAGAGGTGGCGGCAAGCCGGCATCATTCTGTGGTGTTGGAACTCCCCTACCAACTGATTGAGGCATTCTGCCCTGTCCTGAGGGAGGAGGGCTCTGGCCCACACCGTGTCCAGCTGAGCACCAATGAACTCTAGGTATTGCACCAGAGAGAGATGTGATTTAGGGTAGTTGATAATGAACCCCAGGTGTTGCAGGATGAGGATGGTACATTCTGTGCCCTGACTGGCATCTGCGGCTGTGCCGCCTCTGATGAGCCAGTAATCTAAGTAGGGGAAGACGTCTTGTAGGCGCAAATGGGTGGCTTCCACTGCTAGGCATTTGTGATCACTCCAGGCCGATGGGAAGTACCCTGTATTGGTAGTGGCCTCCCCCTACCATGAATCTCAGGTACTGCCAGTGAGATGGTGGACCAAGATGTGGGTGTAGGCATCCTTTAGGTCCAAAGCCAGGCTCCCTTGTGGAGGTAAGGCAGCAGTGTCCCAAGGGAGAGCATTCTGAACTTCTCCCTCATCAGGAACATGTTCAGGTCTTGGAGGTTGTCAAACGGCTGCCTAGGGTGAGAACTTACACAATCTTGACGATGCATATATTCATATGATTCTTGCAAGGTATTGTGGGTATTGTAGTTCATTCACTCCCAAACACAGCTGATGACAATAATTTGAGTTGTGAAACCAAGTGGTAAGATCAATAAAATACTTCTTTTATTGATGGGGTTTAATTCACCCAGCACATGTATGCTTGATAGCACTATAAATGAGGTTACTTGCTTGCAGTGTTTAAAATGGATAACAAAAAGTCACAAAGTAAACCAGAAACAACCTTCAGCTTGTCAGGCAATTAGCTAATGTTTTCTTAGCAAATAATTACCAAATACAAAGGCACAAAGTAAAGAATAAACTTTGCTGGTTAGGTTAACTTCTGCTTATTTTCCACGCCGATCTCAGCAGTGATTCTCACTTGCTCACACACACAATCAGGTGCAGCCCTAATTACTATCAATGGACCAGCTGAAAGCCTTTAGCTAGCTGGCTGGCTGCTACTGTGTGAGCCCAAATCCTGCTTTAAGAGCTGTTTGCAGTGGAAATAAAGAACAAAGTTAGGTTTCTTTGTGATGGCTGATGTGTTTGCTCACGGAAAACTAGCAATAGCATTTAGATAGAGAACAGTCCATATAAATAGTTTCATCTGCTGTATCTCCCCCTTCATCAACAATCATAGGGTCAATATCATACATTGGCACAGACGAGTCTTTCATTAAGGCACTATCATGAGAATGCTCATTCCCTTGCTGCCATTCTCTATTATAGATAGGGTCTGGATCAGTGTTCATACCTGAGCCTCTCCTGCTATCATTATTCCTCTCTGTATAGCCTGGCCAATATGTAATCCAATTCTGATGTCCAGCCTTCCGATCTTGATCCCTGGACACTGGATCTCCTCTCACATACCTTCTGGCCTTGGTCTGAAAGTCCCTTCCACATGCAGTCTTCTCTCTTCCAGGTAGCCACTGGTGATTCCTATCTCTGCCACTCCATTCCTCTGGCTGAATCCAGTCCAATGGACTCTGCTGGCTTTTGGAATACCTCCCAGTATGAGTACTGCCTTGGAATCTCCCAGACCTTCCAATGGCCTTTCTTCTCTTCCTTCCAGAGAGTTTCCTTCTCTCTCTATCTGCTTGGCTTGGCTTCTGTTTCTCCAGGTGATACTGGTGCTTGTAGCCGTTGCTGTCTCTGTATCTCTTCCTCCCTCTGTAGCTGTTATCTGAAGAATAAGCTCTATTCTTATCCTGTTCTAATGTGTGCTGCTCCCTAACACAGCGCAGCTGTGTTGAATCAGGCCCTGCCCTTTGAGATGAGTGCTTAGGGATTACCTCATAGCTCTCTTGATTGCACACACATTCTCTCACTTCAGCCCCTCTCATGGCTGCTGGAAACCTGGTGCATTCTGGGACTGGTAGTCTTTTATGTGAAAACTGTGTTTTCTCACTTCTACCAGAACTGACAGGTTGCTTGTTCAGAGTCACATCATCTTTTCTATAGCTCCTACCTGAGCTATGATAAGCTTCCTTATCACAAGGTCCAGGATAGGCCTGAGATCCCCGGTTCTTCTGGGGACAAGAAAGTACCTTGAGTAGAAGCCCTTGCCCCAGAGGTGCTGGGGAGCAGGCTCTACTGCCTTGTCCCTTAGTAGACCTGCTAGCTCTGAGAGCAAGAGGGCCTGGTGAAGAAGAGTTCACACTAATTCTCCTGAAAAATGCCCCAGAGGTGACAGCTGGAAACGGAGGTGGTAACCCTCTTTCACTACCCAGAGCACCCACTGATCCGAGGTGACCTCGGGCCACCTGTGGGCAAAGAGTACCAGACAGCCCCCTGTGGGCTGGTGAGTGTCTCCCAGGGGGAGGAAGACCCCATTCTGGGAGTCAAAAGCTCCCACCAGGGTTGAGCCAGAGTTGGTGTCTGCGGTTTGGGAGCCTTCGGCTTCCTGGGTCCGTGGTCCCTGGTCCTTAGGCTGGGATCCCTGCTGCTGCTGGCTTAGGAAGGCTTGGTAGTGGTGACTCTGATGGAAAGAGCCCTGCTTCCTCGACAAAGTTGGCCTTTCCCCCAAGGTTTTCTTAAGGGGAAGGGTAGAGGTTTTCTTTGGGAGCCTCTGCCTGATAACAAACTAGGCCTCAATCTCGGCCACCTTGTCGGCCATAAGTTTCCCAAACAGGTTCTCCCCGGTGCAGGGGATATCCAGCAGCTTTTTCTGGACCCATTGCTCGAGGTCCAAGGTCTGCAGTCAGGCCTGGCGCCGAGCAGTCAGGCCTGCGGCTGTTGCCCATGCTGTTGCTTTGAACCCATCGTAGATGGCGCGCGACATGAACTTAGAGAAGTCCCGAATGGTGGCCACCAAGGTCTGGAACCATTGCATGGGTTTCCCAGAGAGTCCTGCTGAGAAGCCAGCAAGCTCCTGAATAAAGCTCTTAAGATACATCCCTATGTAGAGCTCATAGGTTTGTATCTGGCAGTCCAGCATGGATCCCTGGAAACACTTGTGCCCTAGAGCAGAGGGCTCTGGCCTCTCTACCCATGGGTAAAGAAGAGTAAGTCTTCTGGCTCTTGAGCTTTTGCATTGAAGACTCCACCACCATGGAATTGTGGGGAAGTTGGGCCTTCTGGAAGCATGGACTCCTCTTGACACGGTAGATGACATTGAGGCGTCAGCTGACCACCGGCACTGAGGCCAGGGTCTCCCACATCTGAAGGAGCAGCTATTTAAAGATGGGTTGCACCGGCACCGACAGTCTCCTTTGGTGGAGACTCAATACTGGAGGATCTCCAGTACTTCGGTGCGCGGATCCTCCTTGAACTCAGTCGGGACCGAGAGAGCTTGGGCTATGTCCCGTACGAAGTTGTGGAATGCCATGTGCTTGGGTGGGGAATGGCATCAGAGTTATGGGGGGGGGGGGGAGACAGCTCCGAGGGGATGTCTCGGTGTCGAGAGGTCTTGGGAGAAGTCTCGATGTTGGTCTCCCAGTCTGACTCTGAAGGTGAGAACTAGGATCCCCCGACCGGTATCGGGTCAGACTCCTGGAAACTAGCCAGGGAAGACCGGACATCCAAGGATCAGGTCTGGGAGCTCAATCAGTGCTGAGGCCGATAGTGATCGGGGCGCGACTCGACGCCCAGGGACGCCACCTCAGTCGGGGGCCCGGTGCTCGGGGCAGATAATGCGGACAAACCTGACATTATTGCCTGTTGCAGAGTCAGGATGGCAGAGATACTCTGTTCCAGGACTGCCATTCTGGCCTTGATGCCAGAAGGCTCCGCAGCTTTCAATGCGGGCACCGAGGGTTTCGGTCCTGGTGCCGGCACTCTAGCAAGCACATCCTCGATAAGGACCACAGCCTTGGGGAGCCTTGCACGGTCACCGCTGGCTGAGTACTCCTTCCTAAGGAGAGTGCTGCTCGGAGTCGCCTGAGTCCCGCTGTGGGACCTTACCGGATTTCCCTGGTGGAACCTCGACTGCCTTCAAGGATTTTTTCTTTTTCTTGCGAGGGTCCGGTGTCTTTCCAGAGGAGCTGCTGCCACAGGACTCCGAAGATGCCCGGGCCTCACGGGAGGTGCTCGTCTTTGAGCTCAGCATCAGGTAAGCCGGGGCTGAGTTGGACCGAGGGGTCATGGCCCTGACACAGGTCGCAGGAGATACTGTCATGATCCGGGCCAAGGCAGTGCAAGAAGCAGTCATGGGTGTCTGTGATAGATATAATTTGATGGCAATGATCATACTTTTTAAAGCCACCGGGAGACATGGTGGATCACACCCAGACGGAGCTGACGACCCCTCGGATGAAAATGGGCAAGAACACCAGTCGAGGCAGACCTCTATGAAAAGGAAAGGGAGCTGAGAACAGCGCCAGGGACAGCGCTGGCTCGAGGCGGGAAGAGGAACCAGTAAGCAAACCTGGAAAAACTCAACCAAGGATAATTTTTAAGGAATTTTGCTAGGGAAACAGGACATGTGGGCTCTGTGGGAAAAAAGGAGACTGAGCAAAATGGCACCCTTGGGTGGGAAGGGGACCATGCATGCGTAGTAGCATTCCAAAAGGATTTCTTTGAAAACTGGAGAAATGCTCCGCACGGGCTCCGTCAGCGCCAATGTCACCTATATGTGAGGACTTCCTGCTTGTTCCTGGAGAAAAAATGTTTTGCCGTGGTGAGCTTAGAGCAGTGCAGTGAAGTTCCCGGAGGTGAACTGGAGACTTAAAAAGAGCAGCAAGAAAAAGCGTAGTTACTCACCTGTAACAGGTGTTCTCCAGGGACAGCAGGAATCAGTCCTCACTTATGGGTGACATTGGCACCATCGGAGCAATTCCCCAGCTTTCAAAGAAAGCCTTTGGGATTGTTGCCACGCATGCATGGTCCTCTTCCTGCCCAAGGGTGCCATCTTGCTCAATCAGGTCCCTTAGCTCGAGCCCTACCAAGTAGATGGCAAGGGAAGGACAAAAATCTAGCAACTCATTAGGGGAGGCAGGAGGGTAGTGAGGACTGATTCCTGCTGTCCCTGGAGAACACCTGTTACAGGTGAGTAACTACGCTTTCTCCAGGAACAAGCAGGAAATCAGTCCTCAATTATGGGACTCCCCAGCTACAGGCTACTGACCTGTAACCAAAAACGCCTCCGCGAGGCCATGAGCAGCAGCCAATGCCCGAAGGAGCCCAAGTCCTCGGGTCGAAGCCCTTGGAAGCAGTGAAGAAGGTTCGGAGGGCAGGAGTTGCTTATACCCCGAACAGATTACGGAGTATAGCCTGGCCGAAAGCGCTGTCCCGACAGGACTCCCTCTCCAGGCTGTAGTGAGCAGCGAAGGTATTCGTGGAAGACCACGTCGCCGCCCGGCCGATGTCCATCAGGGGCACAGAGCACAGCGAGGCCACCGAGGCAGCCTTGGCCTGAACCCCATACGCGGTGACTCGACAATCTAGCGGGGCACCTGCCTTCGTATGAGCGAAAGCGATGCAGAGAGAGTGTGCTTGGTAACTGCCTGTCCCTGTCTATTGGGATCGTAGGTAACAAAGAGTCGGCCAGACGTACGATGAGTCTGGGTGCGCTGCAAGTAGAAGGCGAGAGCCCTTCTGCAGTCGAGGGTGTGGAGAGCCGCCGACGCCTGGTCGGCATGGGGCCTTGGGAAGAAAGTCGGCAGTTCTATCTCTTGGTTAAGATGGAAATCCGAGACTAATTTAGGCAGGAATTTAGGGTGGGTATGGAGGACCACCCTATTCCGATAGAAACTGGTGTAAGGGACATCAGCCATGAGAGCCTGGAGCTCATTGACTTGGCGGGCCAAGGTCAGCACCACCAGGAAGGCCACCTTCCAGGACAGGTGCCGGAGAAAGCATGTTGCCATTGGCTCGAAGGGTGAACGGGTGAGCTGCATGAGCACCACATTCAGGTCCCATTCCGCCGGTGGAGGTTGGATGGGCGGATTGGAGAGCAGAACACCCCGCATAAAGCGGGAGACTAACAGCTGCCCTGAGAGTGGCTTTCCCTCAATGGGGAGGTGGTTCGCCGAGATGGTGCGCAAAATGTACCCTGACAGAGTTTGACTTCAGCCCTTCCTTCGCGAGATGCACTGGAGGATCCATCGAATGGGGCATGAGAGGGGGTCGATCTGGAGCTCCGAGCACCAGACCGAGAAGCGTCTCCACTTGAAGGCGTAGGCTCATTTAGTGGAGTCCTTTCTCGAGGCGAGGAGGACTTCCTCAACCTCCTCCGGAAGAGCCAGAGAGGCTAGGGAAACCTGCACAGCCGCCAGGCTGTGAGGGATAAGGAGGCTAGGTTTGGGTGCTGCGCCCGTCCCTTCTCCTGCGTTAGCAGACCTGGGGCAGAGCCCAGTGGAACAGGAGGCTCCATCGAGGGGGCTATGAGGGTCAACAATGCACAACCCCGCTGAGCCTTGAAAATGGTTCTCGCAATAAGAGGGAAGGGAGGGAATGCATAAAGTAGGCTGGACGACCAGTCCAGAAGGAATGCATCGGGGTTCTCCCTGCTCGGGTGCGGTACCGGCCCACAAAAGTGGGGGAGCTGCGCGTTCTGGTGACTGGTGAAGAGGTCTATCACCGGTGTCCCCCAGCGAAGAAACAGCCAGCCCGCTACCCCTGGATCCAGCCACCATTCGTGGGGGTGAAGGATTCTGCTGAGCCTGTCCACCAGGACATTCCCCTGACCTGGAAGGTAGGTTGCCTTGAGGGATATCTTCCGTTGGACAGCGAAGGAGCAGATGAGGACTGCTTCCCGGCAGAGGGAGCATGATCTCGTGACTCCCTCTTTGTTGACATAGAACATCGCCACGTGGTTGTCGGTCTGCATGAGAACCGACCTCCCCTTGAGGTGGTCCTCGAAAGCACTCAGGGCCCACTGAATTACCTGGAGTTCGAGCAAGTTTATCTGCTACTGAGACTCCTTGAGTGGCCATTTCCCCTGCGTGCACAGTGGCCCGCAGTGGGCTCCCCACCCTAACAGGGAAGCACCTGTTGTCAGCACCACATCGTACTGCGGGGCCTGGAAGGGCAATCCCCGGAGAAGATTGCAGGGGTTTTGCCACCAGCTCAGGGACAAGCGGAGGTTGGGAAGGACCCTGACAGGTTCCCTGAGGTGACCAAGGGACGGGCTTGATTGGGCGCTGAGGCACCACTGAGCTGTCCACATGTGCAGGCGGGCGTGGGGGACCACATTCACGGTAGAGGCCATGTGACCCAGGAGGCGTAGCATGGTCTGAGCGGTGACCCAGGAGTGTTTTGGACATGGGCCGCCAGAGCTCAGAGGCGGTCGGCGCGATCCGCTGGTAAGAAGGTGGTCGCCTGCTGAGTATCGAGGTGCGCCCCAATGAACTCGAGTGCCTGCACTGGCTCGAGGTGAGACTTAGGGTAGTTAACCAAGAACCCCAAAACCTCCAACAGAAGAATTGTGCACGACATTGCTCGCTGGGTTTCCTTGACCGAGGACCCCGTGACAAGCCAGTCGTCGAGGTATGGAAAGACCGGCATGCCCTGATGCCAGAAACGGGTGGCCACGACGACGAGGCATTTCGTAAAGACTCGTGGGGTGGATGCAAGGCCGAAGTGGAGCACCCTGTACTGGAAGTGCTCTCCCCTGTACCCTGAAGCGCAGATACTGCCTCTGCTGGGGGTGGATTAAGATATGGGCGTAAGCATCCTTTAGAGCCAAGGATCATAGCCAGTCGCCCTGCCGGAGGAAGGGCAGCAGAACGCCAAGGGATAACATCTTGAATTTCTCCCGCAACAAGAACTTGTTCAACTTGTGGAGGTCGAGGATGGGCAGCAGACCCCGTCTTTTTCGGGATGAGGAAGTACCGGGAATAGAAGCCCCAATCTTGAAGGTGCAGAGGGACCTTCTCGACTGCCCTTTGGGCAAGGAGAGAGAGTAGTTCCCGCTGCAGTAAAACTTGGTGCACGGGGAGTCAAGGAGGCTCCGCCGGGGAGAAGGGAGGTGGAAGCCTGTCGAAGCGAAGGCGATAGCCGTCTTGGATGACCTGGAGAACCTAGGTGTCTGAGGTGATGGAAGCCCAAAATGGGGCGAAATAAGACAGGCATTCCCCCACTGGCTGCTCCATCGCCGGAGGGCGAAAGGCTATGCCGATGTTATCAAAACCCCTGTGTGGGTTGTGGAGGAGCCGGAGTTTGGGCTTTCGACCCTTTCGGCTTGCGATGCCCTTGGCTGGATTTACCCTGCGCCGGGGTGGTGGTAGCCAGGTATGGTGTGTAGCCCCAGTACTGGAGGCCGTTCCGAGCGAAGAAGGGCTTCTTGGCTGGTTGCTTTTTCTGGGGCAGAGTGGAGGTCTTGCGTGAGAGACGGGTTCTGGTGATTAACTCAGTCTCTATCTCCGCAGCTTTATCCTCCATCGGCTTGCCGAACAGCTGCTTGCCGAGGCAGGGCACGTCCAGGAGCTTTTCCTGCACCCATTGCTCCAAATCTGAGGATTGGAGCCATGCCTGGCAGCGGGCCCCGATGCCCGCTGCCGCCACCCAAGTCGATGACTCAAATCCATCATAAGTAGCTCAACAATACCACAGACAACAGTCGTGAGTGTCCGTAAGCGACATGTTCCTAGAACACCTGTTGCATTTTTTGAAGCCGGTGGCCATGGGGGCAAAAATGGCCCCCGTGAGGTCGAAGATCCATGTGGCCAGCGGTTAGGGAAAGAAAAAGGACGCGAAGCCCGTGACAAAAAAATGAAGAAATAAAAACTATCCCCGACAACTCTAAAAAGACAGAGCAGGGGAAGGACGGGTAGAGGACCGGTGCAACCGGAAAACAAAAGGCCTGTAGGCCAAAAACAAAAACTTTTTCCGAGGGACGAGGACATGCGTCCTAAGGGCTCCGTGGAAAAAGGGAGACTGAGCAAGGTGGCTCCCTTGGGCGGGAAGAGGACCATGCATGCGTGGCAGCAATCCCAAAGGCTTTCTTTGAAAGCTGGGGAATTGCTCCGCGCGGGCTCTGTTGGTGCCGACATCACCCATAAGTGAGGACTGACTTCTTGCTTGTTCCTGGAGAAAATAAGAGTATCAGGAGAGGAGAGAGCTTTGTCTGCATCTGGAATTGCCATGGATAAAAAGAGACTGGCAGTAGCTATGAGTCTCAGTAGGTGTGAGACCACCCCACGCATGCTCAGCTAGGAGAAAGCTCAGTTTGTCGGAATACACCATTAAGTGTACCTGCATCTCCCTTGCTTGACTACAGAGAACTCAACCTCTTTCACTTGCTGGACCCAAAAGCTTTTTCCACAAAAACATATCCAGCCTATTTTAAAAGTCATGAAGGTGAAGGTAGAATGTATGTCATTCTCCATATGTCTTGTATACCCAGGGATCTCAGCAGCCTTACCAAACTGCCCTAGTGTATCCTAGACCCTCACGCCATACCCTTAAAGGATTGAGCATGATATTGAAGTCCCCCCTCCCCCCGGATCACTGGTTTCATGCTAAATCCCTGTAAAATTTCACTCATCTTTATGACAAAGATTCTTGAGTGGCACTGGGCACATAAATCAGGCCAGAACCACTGCATCCTATCAATCACAATGCTACTTTAACCTAGACAACATGGTTTCTTGACATTAAGATCCCCACCCCACCCTTCTTTGACCCCATCACATTGGCAGCTGAAAACACATAGGTGTAAACATTACCTTTCAACAACTCCTCTTGTGATCTTTTTAAGTGGTTTTCCTGGAAATAGCACCAGATGGTTTTGTGTCATGTATTCAGCTCCTATACATTGATAATAATCAAGCCCAGACTCATCCTGTATGCCTTTTAACAGATGCCATATTTAATTATGCTGACAACTGTCTTGCAGCAGCTTCCCTCTAAGCAGCCCTTGTCCCCTAAATCCCCCACTCCGCTCACCTGTCCTCTCCTCCTCTAGCTCTTTTCCCCACCTCGCCTAGCTGGACAACTCCAACCATACAGCTTAGGAGTAATGACATCCCCCAACCTGATCCCCCTAAAGCCATACTCTACCCCCAATCCAGTGTCACCCTCCACACTTCATCCAAGCATACTCACCCCCCCCTAATCCCTGACAACCCCCCCAATTGAAATGGAGTCTCACTGAACACACAGTGCTCATCATATCCCATTATCCATGATATAGTATCATGTTATATGTTGATGTTCTTATGTTTTATTTCATTATGTTCCATGTACATTAGGTTTTGTTCAACTTGTTAACATGTAAACTGCTTTGATAAGGCGGTATATAAAAGTAGCTAAATTAAAAAAAAATCATCCTACAGACCTGAGCACTCCAAGCATTTACCCCAATACCCAGAAAGGCCCCACATATTATCTCAACGCAATCACTTCTCAAACAGTCAGCACTATGAGTAATTATCATGAACCATGAACATATATTAGCAGTACTACTATAATAATTTAAATGGAACCATCCGTTTTTTCCTGTTTTCTTCTTCACTTTCTATCTGCAGTTACTAATTGTTACTGTTCCGGGATGATCTTTGCTGGTAAGTTAATATTTCCCAGGCCAGTTTCATGGAGCACATCTGCAGCTTTATCAAGAGACTAAGGAACCAATTACTTTCCACAAGCTTCTAAAAACATTTCTGTTCAGGGATTACTTCGGAGAATTAATTACCTAACACAATGTATTCAAGTTTAGCTTTTAGATCCAAATTCTCTAAGTAATGTCAGCACTTCATTCAATATTCCTACTCATCTAACAAGACAATCTATTAAGGGCAGAACAGTCTGAAGCTCAAATTTCAGTTCATGTAATTCGTTTTTATTTTTTAATTCAGTTGTTTAATATTTATAGTTACTTTTTCCTTTATCCCCCAGCACTCATTGTTAGCTATGTTTCTTTTATGATTTTGTTGAATGTTTTTTTTCTTTGAGTTCATTGTAAACTGCTTAATAAATAAATAACTAAAAGCATACACACGCCTTGTTCACACCAGAGACCATTCAGGCCAACCTAAAAGGAAAAAGCTATTTGCATTGCAGGTTCTAACTGGCCAGCGTTTGAGTCATCACTTTGAAAGTGCATCTCTTACTCTATTGGAAAAATAGCTCCTAGTGCTCTTATTTATTTATAAACTATAAACTACATACAAAATTTGCAGAAGCCCCCATTTCAGCAACTATCTATTCCTTTACAAAGAAATCATAGAGACAAATTACCAGATATTTATATATTTAAAAGGATTTGTATACCGTTTTATCCTGAAATCAAAGCGATTATCACATCAAACAAATCACTGGTATGTGGATATGTACATGTAGTGGTAAATCAATAGTATGAGTATAGGAGGTGTAGCTGATTTGGTGTGAGCTATAAATAATACAGTGTGGGCTATATACAATGTAAGCTATGTACATTTTTACATATTTTGCATAAAAAAAGTGGGTTAGGTACATAGAGTATAAATTAATTACATGGGTTATGCACGTTAAGTATAAGGAATATACACATAAGCAGGAATATACACATAAGCAGGGAGGTTGGGTGATGTCATTATATTGTTCATGTGATGTCGTTATAATGTTTATTGAATAGCGTCGTTTTAAGAAGCTTTTTGAAGTCTTTAATGTCTGTTGTTGCTCTCAGGTTGTCAGGGAGTGAGTTCCATAGTGTTGGTGCTGCGAGTGAGAGTGCTCTTCTTGAAGTTTCCTGTCTTGTTTTTTTAAAGATTTTGGGTATAATGATGTGGTCTGAGGGGCCTTTTCTCCAGGGTCTGGTGCTTGGGTCGGGTCTGATGAGGTGTTTTAGGCTGTCTGCTGATAGGTTATGTTTGATTTTGAAGGTGTTTAGTAGCACTTTATATTGAATGCGGGAGTCGATGGGGAGCCAGTGAAGTTGGTTGAGAATTGGGGTGATGTGGTTGTGTTTTGATGATGCGGTTATTAATGTTGCTGCTGTGTTTTGTGCCATTTGGAGTGGTTGGGTAGTCTGTTTTGGGAGTCCAAGATAGATGGGGTTGCAGTAGTCTAAGATGGGGGTTATGAGTGCTTGACATTGCCAGACGGTGCGGAAATGCTCATGTGAGAGGATTGGTTTTAGGCGTCTTATGGTTCTCATTTTGAAGTATGCGTTCCTTGTGGTTTTGTCAATGTGAGACTGAAGGTTTAGTACTTTGTCAGAGTGATACCTAGGTATTTTATTTCAGGTTTTATTTGTATTGAGATGTCGTTCAGTTTGAGTTCTTTGGGAGGGTTGAAGTTTGCGTTTTTGGTGATGATTAGCGCTTCTGTCTTGTTATAGTTTATTGTTAAGTTGTTTTCCATGAGCCAGCTTGTCATCTGTTGCAGGCAGTTGGCTATTCCAGTGTAGTATGGGTTGTCAAGGTTGATAGGGGTGTATATCATAATGTCATCTGCATATATGGTGTATTGGATTTTGTTATTTTTGATGATCGAACATATTGGTTGTATGTAGAGGTTGAATAATAGTGCTGATAGGGCGGAGCCTTGTGGAACACCCTGGGTGACTTTCAGTGATTGGGATGTTGTTGAGCCACATTTGACTTGGAGATGTCTGTTTGTGATGTATGATGTGAACCAATTCAATGTAGTGCCGTGTAATCCGATTTCCTGAAGTCTCGACTGTAGAGTTCTGTGGTTTACGGTGTCAAATGCCGCTGAGATGTCTAGGATGAGAGGTTAGATATGACTGGTATCTCACAGACACGGTGGAAGGAGGACAACCAGTGGGACACTGTGATAACTGGGTACAAACTATATCGTAATGATACAGCAGATCAAATTGGTGGAGGGGTAGCACGCTATGTTATAGAGGGCATTGAGTCACAAAGGATTAAAGTTTTTCAGGAAACAAAATTCACTGTAGAATCTCTATGTATTGAAATTCCATGTAAAAAGGGGAAGGCAATGGCAGTGGGAGTGTACTATCGACCGCCTGGCCAGAATGAACATATGGATGATGAAATGTTCAAAGAAATCAGGGAAGCTAACAAAAGTTACAACACAATAATAATAATTGGTGATTTCAATTACCCAGGTATCGACTGGGTCATTGTCACGGCAGGACATGCTAGGGAGATAAAGTTTCTAGATGAAATAAATGACTGCTTCTTGGAGCAGCTGGTTCATGAACCGACCACAGGGGAAGCTATTTTGGACCTAGTCCTTAGTGGAACACAAGATCTGCTGCAAGAGATAACTAACTCTTTCAACAAATAGGGATGACCTATATGGAGCGGTTAGTACACCTCTAAACAAAGGCATGAGGAAGGGTGACCTGCACAGAGCGGCAGATGCACCTATTCTTGCCGCCTTGCTGGGCAGACTAGATGGATCATACTGGTTTTTATCTGCCATCATATACTATGTTACTTGACAATTATTTATTTATTTAACAGAGTTTTATATACAGTCTCTTTCTGTGATCAGAGGTGGTTTACATTAAACATAACTACATATTTTACATTAAACATTGGAACTATATACATTTAACATGTTCAAACTATATACAGAGAACTATGTACATTATTACAGCAAGGGTGGTTTTTAGAGGCATAGCATATTTAGGCTGTTGAGGTAGCTGATGGGATAATTTATTAGCTCATTAGTTCTCTTGGGAACATAAGAACATAATATATGCCATACTGGGTCAGACCAGGGTCCATCAAGCCCAGTATCCTGTTTCCAACAGTGGTCAATCTAGGTCATTCGTACCTAGCAGTATCCCCAAAAGACACAGGTTCCACAATGCTTGTATTGGGTCAAGCATTGATATCCTGGGTCCCTTTTTAATAATGGTTTATGGACTTTTCCTCCAAGAACTTGTCCAAACCTTTTTTAAACCCAGCTACACTAACAGCTCTTACTACATCCTCCGGTAACAAATTCCAGAGTTTGATTACACGTTGAGTGAAAAAATATTTTCTCTTATTTGTCTTAAATAGTTTACCCCGTAGCTTCATCACATGTCCCCTAGTCTTTCTATATTCTAATAGCGTAAACAATTGATCTACGTTTATCCGTTCCACTCCATTCATTAATTTATAGACCTCTATCATATCTCCCCTAAACCGTCTCTTTTCCAGGCTGAAGAGCCCTAACCTCTGTAGCCTCTCTTCATAGGAGTAGCCTTCCATCCCCTTTACCATTTTGGTGGCTCTTCTATGTATCTTTTCTAGTAACGCTATATCCTTTTTAAGATACGGCGACCAGAACTGCACACAATATTCAAGGTGCGGTCGTACCATGGAACAATACAAAGGCATTATAATATATTTTGTTTTATTTTCCATTCCTTTCCTTATGATACCTAGCATTCTATTTGCTTTCTTGGCTGCCGCTGCACACTGGGCGGAGGGTTTTAACATGTTATCCACGATGACTCCTAAATCTTTTTCCTGGGTGGTGGTTCCCAATGTGGAACCTTACATTGTGTAACCATAGTGTGGGTTGTTCTTTCCTAGGTGCATAACTTTGCACTTGTCCACATTAAATTTCATCTGCCATTTGGATGCCCAGTCTTCCAATTTATCCAGATCCTCCTGCAGTTTTCCACAGTCCTCTTGGGTTTTAACAACTTTAACAGTTTTGTGTCGTCTGCAAATTTGATAACCTCACTAGTTATTCCCTTTTCCAGGTCATTTATGAATATGTCAAAAAGTAGCGGACCCAGTACAGATCCCTGGGGGTACTCCACTATTCACCTTTTTCCATTGGGAAACTTGACCATTTAGCCCTACCCTCTGCTTTCTATCTTTTAACCAGTTCCCGATCCACAATAGTACACTGCCTCCTATCCCATGACTTTTTAGTTTTGCCAAATGTCTCTGATGAGGGACCTTGTCAAAGGCTTTCTGAAAGTCTAGATACACTATATCAACCGACTCACCTTTGTCTACCTGTTTATTCACACCTTCAAAAAAACATATCAGATTAGTAAGACAAGATCTTCCTTGTCTAAAGCCATGTTGGCTGTCTCCCATTAGGCCATGACTATCTAAATGCTGTGTAATTTTGTTCTTTATGATGGTTTCTACCATTTTCCCCGGTACTGATGTCAGGCTCACCGGTCTGTAATTTCCTGGATCACCCCTGGAACCCTTTTTAAAAATTGGCGTTACATTGGCGATCCTCCAATCTTCAGGTATTACAGATGATTGTAATGAAAGTTGACAGATTACTAATAGCAGGTCTGCAATCTCATATTTTAGTTCTTTCAACACTCTTGGATGTATACCATCCGGTCCAGGTGATTTGCTACTATTCAGTTTATCAAATAGTTGTAATACATCTTCCCGGTGTAGCGATATTTCTCTCAATTCCTCTGCAGTATCACCTTTAAATACCACTTCAGTCTTGGGTAACATCCCTACATCTTCCTCAGTAAAGACTGAAGCAAAGAATTCATTCAGTCTCTCCGCTATAGCCTTGTCTCCTTTTACTGCCCCTTTTACCCCTCTATCATCTAATGGTTCAATTGACCCTCTCACAGGCCTTTTGCTATGAATGTACTTGAAAAAGTCTTTATGTCGTGTTTTTGCTTACGTAGCAAATTCCTTCTCAAATTCTCGCTTTGCCTGCCTTATCAATGCTTTGCATTTAACTTGCCAGTGCTTGCGCTGTTTCCAGTTTTCGTCGTTTGGCTCTTTTTTCCATTTCCTGAAAGATGCTTTTTTGGCAGAAACAGTCTCTCTGACCTCACCTTTAAACCATGCTGGCAGCTTTTTTGACTTTCTTCCACTTTTCTTAATGCTTGGAATACAGCTGGTCTGGGCTTCCAGGATAGTATTTTTAAACAACACCCAAGCTTGATGTAAGTCTTTAACCTTTGCAACTGCTCCTTTTAGTTTTTTCTTAACTATATTCCTCATTTTATCATAGTCTCCCTTTCGAAAGTTAAAAGGTGGTACTGTGGATTTCTTTACTATCCCTCCTCCACTAATTAAATCAAACACGATCATGCTATGTTCACTATTGTCAAGTGGTCCCAACACTCTTATTTCTTGCACCAGATCTGGTGTTCCACTAAGGACTAGGTCCAGTATGGCTTCCCCTCTGGTCGGTTCATGAACCAGCTGTTCCAAGAAGCAGTCATTTATTTCATCTAGAAACTTTATCTCCCTAGCATGTCCTGCCGTGACACTGACCCAGTCGATACCAGGGTAATTGAAATCACCTATTATTACTACTCTGCTTTAACTTTTGTTAGCTTCCTTGATCTCTTTAAGCATTTCATCATCCATTTGTTCATTCTGGCCAAGCGGTCGATAGTACACCCCCACTGCCATCACCTTCCCCTTCATACATGGGATTTCAATCCATAGAGATTCTACAGCAAATTTTGTTTCCTGCAAATCTTTAATCCTTTCTGACTCAATGCCCTCTCTAACATAGCGTGCAACCCCTACTCCAATTTGATCAGTTCTATCATTACAATATAGTTTGTATCCAGGTATTACAGTGTCCCACCGGTTATGCTCCTTCCAAATCAAACGCAGTCACGCTGTGATCACTATACGGCTCCCATTGGGTCACCTATTCCCAACACCAAACACCCTAAAACACTCTCCAACTCATCTTGGATACCTTTCAGTCCCATGGACAACAAACTCCTTAAAAATATCATAACTAACATTAACACCACCACCTCACCAAAGGACCCCTGCCCTGTCATTTGGTTAAAATCAACAAAAGATGAATTCACTCCAACTATCTGGAAAATAGTTAACGCCTCTCTAAACCAAGGATACATGCCTGATGCATTGAAGCAGGCAATGATCCGTCCCATACTTAAAACTGCAAATTCTGACAAAAACCTACCGAACTCCTACCGCCCAATATCAAGCTTATCTTTCCTGTCGAAGGTGATAGAAAAAGTTGTACAACTACATCTTCAGGATTACATTGAACTAAATGCCCCCTTAGATGAAAATCAACATGGGTTTAGACCTCAACAGCGTCAAGACCCTCATGCTCTCTTTATTTGACAAGCTTAGACATAGCCTTGGCTCTTGTAAACAGGCCTTTTATACTGATTTTCATTGACGTAATGGAGGAGGGAGGGTAAGGGAATACACAGAACTACCTTTTAACTTTCAAGAAACTATGATAAAATGAGGAAAATAGTTAAGAAAAAACTAAAAGGAGCAGTGCAAAGGTTAAAGATTTACATCAAGCTTGGGTGTTGTTTAAAAATACTATCTTGAAAGCCCAGACCAGCTGTATTCCACGCTTTAAGAAAAGTGGAAGGAAGTCTAAAAATCTGCCAGCATGGTTTAAAGGTGAGGTCAGAGAAGCTGTTGTTGCCAAAAAAGCATCTTTCAGGAAATGGAAAAAGGAGCCAAATGATGAAAACTGGAAACAGAACAAGCACAAGCACTGGCAAGTTAGATGCAAGGCATTGATAAGGCAGGCAAAGAGAATTTGAGAAGAAGCTTGCTGTGGAAGCAAAAACACATAATAAAGACTTCAAATACATTCATAGCAGAAACTCTGTGAGTCAGTTGGACCATTAGATGATAGAGGGGTAAAAGGGGCACTAAGAGGGGACAAGGCCATAGCGGAGAGACTGAATGAATTCTTTGCTTCGGTCTTTACTAAGGAAGATGTAGGAATGTTACCCATAACTGAAATGGTATTTAAAGGAGATGCTGTGGAAGAATTGAAAGAAATATCGATACACCAGGAAAGCATAGTTACTCACCTGTAACAGGTGATCTCCGGGAACAGCAGGAATTTAGTCTTCACATATGGGTATCATCGGTACCGATGGAGCCTGCACAGAACGGTCCCCCAGCGTCCAATTAGAAAGCTTTTGGGAGCATCCCACAGCACCTGCGTGCTGCCTTCCCGTCTTTCCCAACTGCCTCTCTCCAGTTGAGTTTAAAGCTGAGACAAAGAGAGAGAGAGGGAAAGGGAAAGAGAAAGAGATAGATAGAGAGATACAACTCCTAGGGGAGGTGGGTGGGTTGTGAGGACTAAATTCCTGCTGTTCCCGGAGATTACCTGTTACAGGTGAGTAACTATGCTATCTCCAGGAACAAGCAGGAATGTAGTCTTCACATATGGGGACTCCCTAGCTTTAGATGCCAGGGAGAGTCCCCAGAAGTTGTGTGTCCCTGTAAAAGGGCTCCACTTCCCCTCATGGATCTCTGGCATCCAACCAGGGATGGTGGGTAGGAGTTGATTAGGTATGGAATAGGTGTTGGAGAACAGCCTGACCAAACAAGGCATCCCGGCGGGAGTCCTTGTCCAAGCAGTAATGGGCTGTGAAGGTATGAACCGAGGCCCAAGTGGCTGCTCGACAGATGTCGTCGATAGACACAGAGTGCAGATGAGCCATTGAATCTGCCATGGGTCTCACATTGTGAGCTGTGGCATGGCCCTCCAGAGGAAGGTTCTTACTCTGATAGGCAAAGGAAATAAACTGTGCAATCCAGTTGGACAGTGTTCTCTTGGAGACTGAAAGTCCCAAATGAGAAGGATCAAAAGCAACAAAGAGTTGAGAGGACTTTCTATGTTGCTGTGTTCTTTGTAAGTAAAAGGCTAAAGCTATTTTACAGTCCAAAGTATGAATATTCCTTTCTGCATTTGATGCATGAGGCCTTGGAAAAAACACAGGCAGGTAGATCGCTTGGTTAAGATGAAAAGGCAAGACTACCTTTGGCATAAAGTGTGGCTGAGTCCTAAGGATTACCTTGTCATGATGGAACCTTGTATAAGGAGGATCAGTCACTAGTGCCTGCAATTCACTGATGCGACGTGCTGATGTGATTGCAATGAGAAAGATAACTTTCCAAGAAAGAAATTTCAACGAGGTAGTAGCTAAGGGTTCGAAAGGTGGCTTCATGAGATGGCCAAGAACCAGATTTAAGTCCCATGCCACCGGTGGTGGCTTAATGGGAGGCTTAGTTAGAAGAAGGCCTCTCATAAATCTTGCTATGAGAAGATGGGAGGAAACAGATTGTCCATTTAAAGGCTTGAAAGAAGCCGCAAAAGCAATTAAATTGACTCTTACTAAGTTGGTTTTAAGTCCTGCATTGGATAAATGAAGGAGGTACTCCAGTAATGATTCCAGAGGTATCGCAAAGGGGTTAAGACTCTTCTGCGAGCACCATATGGTAAACCTTTTCCACTTGAAAGCATAAGAGCGTCTTGTGGAGGGTTTTCTAGAAGCATAAAGGATATCCTTTATTTGCTGAGGAAGATTAAGATCTTTAAGATCTAGGCCTTCAGGAACCAAGCCCTGAGATGCAGAGACTGGGGATTGGAATGCCATAACATTCCATCCTCCTGAGACAGGAGATCTGGAGCAGAGCCTAACTCCAGAGAGGGAGCTTGAGAGAGATGTAGAAGGAGAGGGTACCACACTTGCCGTGGCCAATGTGGAGCTATGAGAATCATATGGCCTCTGTCTCTCTGACGCTTGAACAGGGTTTTGAGAAGCAGGGGAATGGGTGGAAAGGCATAAAGGAAGTCTTGACCCCAATGAAGGAGGAAAGCATCCCTGCCTGAGAGCCCTGAGCCGGAATTCTGGAACAGGACCGGGGAAGTTTGGCATTCAACGGACTAGCAAAGAGGTCTATGTCCGGGGTTCCCCAAATTTGAAAAATCTTGGCCACCTGGTCTGCATGTAGAGACCATTCGTGTGGAAACAGAACTCGACTGAGTCTGTCTGCCCAAGAGTTTTGGATACCTGGAAGATACACTGCCAGGAGATGAATCTGATGCTCTCTGGCGAGGGCCCATAGTCGCAAAGCTTCGTTGCAAAGCGACAGAGAGCCTGTTCCTCCATGCTTGTTCATGTAGAACATGGCTACTTGATTGTCCATATGAATGAGGACTGTCTTGTAGCTGAGCAGGGTGTGGAACACTCGCAGAGCAAGGAAGATTGCTCTGAGCTCTAAGAGATTGATGTGTAGATGAGTCTCCTGTGGAGTCCAAGTGCCTTGGGTGGAGAGGTCTTGCAGATGAGCTCCCCAACCCATTGGAGAAGCATCTGTTGTGAGAGTTGCCTGGGGTAAGGATTGTTGAAATGGGGACCCCAGCAACAGGTTTTGAGTGGACTGCCACCATTGGAGGGACAAAATAAGGCGATTTGTGTTTACTATTTTGTCTGACAGGCACCCTGATGCCTGGGTCCATTGAGTGGATAAAGTCCACTGGGCTGCTCTCATATGGAGGCGAGCATAGGGAACCACATGCATGGTAGATGCCATGTGGCCTAGTAGTTGTAACATTTCTCGAGCAGTGAGATGAGGCTTTAGCACTCCTTGAGAAGCTAACTGCACCATGCGAAGGCAACGGGCCTGGGGAAGATAGGCCCTTGCTTTTCTGGTATCCAGCAAAGCTCCTATGAACTCTAGAGACTAAGTGGGAGTTAGACTGGATTTTGGGATGTTTATGACCAGAGCCAAATACTGAAGGATACGCATTGTGCAAGATAGAGAAAACCTGGCCTCTGACTCTGATGGGGCTCGAATGAGCCAGTCATCTAAGTAGGGGAAGACGAATATTCCTAGAGTCCGCAGAAATGCTGCTACCACAGCCATGCATTTCGTGAACACCCTTGGTGCTGAGGCCAGGCCAAAAGGAAGCACCCTGTATTGGTAGTGCTTTCCTTGAAAAAGGAACCGAAGGAACTTTCTGTGAGTTGGATGGATGAGATCATCAGTGTACGCATCCTGGAGATCTAGAGAACAAAGCCAATCCTGACTCTGAAGGTATGGCAGCAGAGTTCCCAGAGAAATCATCTTGAATTTCTCTTTGAATAGGAATTTGTTCAATTCTCTGAGGTCTAAAATAGGTCTGTGTCCCCATGTTTTCTTTGGGATAAGGAAATAGGGGGAGTAAAATCCTGTACCCTGTTGAAGAATGGGTACCTCTTCTACTGCCCCTTGGGCAAGAAGCATAGTGACCTCTTGATCTAACAGGTTGATGAGAGAGGTCTGAGAATTGAACTGTCTTACCATTGTGGGAGGGGGCATGCGGACAAAATAAAGCTTGTACCCCTCTTTTATAATGGAGAGAGTCCAATGTTCTGCTGTTATCTGCCCCCATCTGGGGGCAAAGTGACACAACCTTCCTGGAATGGTGGAAGGCTCTGGTCCATTGAGGGCCAGGAAGGCTAAGTTCTCTAGATGAAAGTCAAAGGCCTTATGGAGGCTGAGACTGCTGAGACGGTTGAGGCTTAGCAGACTTTGCTTTCCTTTGTTTAGGTGGTTGCTGACTCTTTTGGGCAGGCTGACCTGCAGAACATCCCTGCTGGGAATAAGAGGGATAAAACCTCTTCTTTTTTGAGAAGAATGGTTTCTTGAAAGATTTCTTCCTTGCAGGATCAGCTGTGGCTTTGGATAACCTATCCAAAGTGGAGTTGTCAGCATCCAACTGATTGGCTTTCTCTTTCCAATTTTTGCTGAATAGATTCTCACCTGTACAAGGGATATTGCCCAGTTTGTCCTGCACCCAGAGCTCCAAATCAGATCTACGTGCACCTATGGCAATGGCAGAGGTTCTGCTTATGCACTCAAAACAGTCAAAAGCTGCACGATTGACAAATTTAGAAACATCCTGGGCATGTTTAACCAGAGTGAGAAAATCCTGCCTCTTATCTTCAGGAAGAAGAGGGCTCAAAACCTCTAAATCTCCTGTGACTTCTTTAAGGAACATTCCCATATATAAAATATAGGAACTGATCCTGGCAGAAAGCATGGAAGCCTGGAAAGTACGACGTCCAAAGGCACCCAAAGTTCTACACTCACGTCCTGGAGGATTAGAGGCATGCCTCTTTGCACTCCTGATCCTTCTCATAGCTGATTCCACTACAATAGAGTGATGAGGAAGCTGAGTTTTTTGGAAACCAGGACAAGGAGGGACTCGTTACATGGTATCCTGTCTACGAGAGTGAGGAGAGGTGGTAAGAGGCGTTTCCCACATTCTTAGCATGAGATCATGTAAGATCTCATGGATAGGCAAAGTAGCTGCCTCCTTAGGAGCTTTGGGATATTGTAGAATCTCCAACTCCTTTGCCCTGGGCTCTGTTTCAGGAGCCACAGTAATGGAAAGACCTCGAGCCACCTCCCTGATAAAATCCTGAAAGGAGATATCTTCTAGAGGAGACATCCTACGTTTAGGAGAGGAAGGCTCCTCCGGGAGAAGTATTCCGGTACTGACAGAGTCGTCAGAATCCTCAGAGTCTTCCGAGGATTCAAAGTACCTTCTGTCCGGATGCTCTTGTAAAGTACGATACCTGTACTGACCAAAGTCGTTACCGGGGGGAATCGGTACCAGTGTATCGGTACCTGAAGGCATAGCATGACTGGGTGCCGGCAAAGCAGACACCAATGTCGATGCCGATGCTGTTGGTACCGGTACCGGTGCCCAAGTCGATGCCGGTACCGGTTGAACTGTCTGACGCGGTTCTGAGGGTGTTGATGCCGCAAGGAGAGCCGCCAGACTACGTTCAATAGCCAGGAACCTCTGGTCTATCGATGCTGCTGATGCCTGGGTGTCGGTACCGGAGAAAGCAGCTGGTACCCCAGAGCATGGCACCAGTACTTCTGCCGAGGTTGAGGCCTCAAGAACATTCAGGAGCCCCGATAATGCTTTGAAAGCCGAAGCCTCCCACCGGGGCAATTTTGCCGGTACAGAACCCTCAAGGACAATGCCAGAGGCATCTCGATGCTTAGAAGGAGATCTACCCTTTGAGGACCGGCTAGACTAATGTTTAGTTACCTGAGATCCATGGGAGGAAGACAAAGCCCTGGAAGACGTTGATGCCACAGAGGCTGCATCGGAGGGAAAAAGGATGCTGAGCTTAGCAGCTCCGTTTTGTCGACCGCTCTTGGACATCATGGCACAAGCCATACACTCCGAGATGGAGTGGTCAGGACCTAAACCTTTAAGACACCACTCATGGGTGTCGGTGACGGAGATGGTACTGCCACACTTGGTGCACTTTTTGAAACCTGAAGTGGGTTTTTCCATGGTAGAGGAAATTTTGGGCCTAAGGCACGTGCACCTGGAAAAGAAAGGTTTGGAAAAAAATACTATATATATATATTTTTTTTTTAAAGAAAGAAAGAAAGAAAAACCATCGGTACCGGTATAGCGTCGAGGAAGGCAGATGCGACCACAAAAAAGAGGAGAATAAGGAAAAACGTTTCTGCGGTGACAGGAACGACGACCTGCTGGCTCCGCGGAAAATGAAGAACTGGAGAGAGGCAGTTGGGAAAGGCAGGAAGGCAGCACGCAGGCGCTGTGGGATGCTCCCAAAAGCTTTCTAATTGGTCACTGGGGGGAGCGTTCCCGTGCAGGCTCCGTCGGTACCGACGATACCCATATGTGAAGACTACATTCCTGCTTGTTCCTGGAGATGATGTATTACAACTATTTGATAAACTGAAGAGCAGCAAATCACCTGGACCAGATGGTATACATCCAAGGGTGTTGAAAGAACTGAAATATGAGATTGCAGTCCTGCTATTAGTAATCTGTGAACTATCATTAAAATCATCTGTAATACCTGAAGATTGAAAGATGGCCAATATAATGCCAATGTTTAAAAAGAGGTTTCAGGGGTAATCTGGGAAACTACAGACCAGCAAGCCTGACATCGGTACCGGGAAAAATGGTAAAAACCATCATAAAGAAAAAAATTACTGGACATGTAGATAGTCATGGTTCAATTGGAGACAGCCAACATGACTTTAGCAAAGAAAGGTCTTTTCTTACTAATCTGTTATGTTTTTTTGAAGGTGTGAATAAACAGGTAAGACAAGGTCCCTCATGAGAGATATTTTGCAAAATTACAAAGTCATGGGATAGGAGGCAGTGTACTATTGTGGATCAGGAACGGGTTAAAAGATAGAAAGCAGAGGGTAGGGCTAAATGGCCAATTTTCCCAGTGGAGAAAGGTAAATAGTGAAGTACCTCAGGGATCTGTGTTGGGTCTGCTGCTTTTTAACATATTCATAATGACCTGGAAATGGGAATAATGAGTGAGGTTATCAAATTTGCAGATGACACAAAACTATTCAAAGTTGTTAAAACCCAAGAGGATTGTGGAAAATTGCAAGAGGATCTTTATAAATTGGAAGACTGGGCATCGAAATTGCAGATGAAGTTTAATGTGGACAAGTGCAAAGTTATGCAACTAGGAAAGAAAAACCCAAACTATGGTTACATGATGCAAGGTTTCACATTAGGAACCACCATCCAGGAAAAAGATTTAGGCGTCATTGTGGATAACAGGTTAAAACCCTCCACCCAGTCTGCAGCAGATCACTTCTATCATCCCGGTTCAGGGGTGGAATCTCCATTGAGCAGTATTGTCTGTAGATCTGAGCCTGGTTTCCCTTAGCAACAAGATCCATCACAGGTTCTTGAGATACATCCAATGAACCTCTAATCATCTGGTTTCTCTGTGTTCCTGTTCTGATCCCAACTCTCCAATCCAGCTCCTCAGTTCCTGTTCCTACCCTGGCCTGGCATTCATGCTTCAGTGTTCCTGTTCCATACCAGCCCAGTTTCTGCCTTGCAATCCAAGCTTCGGCAGGTACACTTTCCTTATGCATACCAGATAACATTAATGGGACATACCTAGTTACAGTCCTCAGGGATTAGAGTAGAGAGTGTAACAACCCATCAAGTTATTCATTTTCAAAACTATATGCATTGCTGGAAAGGGAAAAATATATCTACCGAAAAAGCAGATGCAAATCTTTCCACATACTTTTTTCTTAGGCAGTTCTCAAAAGTACATTTGACTTAGGGGGTCATTCTGAACGACAAATAGCGGGGATGTATGTCCTATTTGGACGTACATCCCTGCTATTCACCTGGGCACCTATTCCCTGCCCAAGCTCCCTGCAAAAACATAGGACATCTGCAGGGAGCTCTGGACGGGGGCAGACAGGGGCAGTGATGGGGGAGGAGAGTGGGCGGGCCTGGGGCAGGGCACACAACCCGGACATAGAGGGTCGATTCTGGTCATGACCCTGTACGTCTGGGTTCACCAGGACAGACAGGGGACTTATTCCACCTTGGAGGTGGAATAAGTCTCCCCCCCCCAGCATTGGAGGATGGCACTGGTGGGCCTCCATAACTGGGTAGGTGGCTGCAGGGAGTTCCCCACCGCCTGATCCTGGCCTTGGACAACCCAATCGGAAGTCAGGCAGCGGAGAAAGTGTAGTTACTCACCTGCAACAAGTTCTCTCCAGGGACAGCAGGAATCAGTCCTCACCTGTATGAGTGATATCAGCACCGATGGAGCCCGTGCAGAGAATTTCCCCAGCTTTCAAAGAAAGTCTTTGGGACATGCTACCATGCATGCAGGGTCCCCTTCCCGCCCAAATGTGCTATCTTACTCAGTCAGATAACATAGCTAGGACGGTAGTGAAAAATAAAACAAGGTAGGGAGGCAACTCCCAGGGGAGGAGGAGGGTTGTGAGGACTGATTCCTGCTGTGCCTGGAGAACACCTGTTACAGGTGAGTAACTACACTTTCTCCAGGAACATGCAGGAAGTTAGTCCTCACATATGGGACTCCCTACCTCCAGGCTGCCGAGGACTGAACCATGACAGCACCAACAGCAACAAAGTCAGGTAACTGTGAGTTGCAGGAGAATGAGTCCCCATTGAGAGACTCTGCAGAACCCTAGCATCCAGGGACACCATCACTCCGGTAGACTGAACACAGAAGGGTCGGAGGGAAGGAGTTCCCTATACCCCGAGAATATTAAGGAGTACTGTCTGACCAAACACATTTTCCCTGCAGGACTCACTCTCCAGGCAGTAGTGAGCTGCGAACGTATGGATTGAAGACCATGTGGCAGCTTTGCAGATCTCCATCACCGGCATTGAGCGTAGGTTCGCCACTGATGTGGCCATTACCCCCACGCGGTGCGTTGTGATCCAGTGAGAGGCCAGTTCGCTCATAGGCGAGGGCGATACAGTCCACCACCCAAGTAGACAGAGTTTGCTTAGTCACAGGGAGCCCCAGTCTGCTGGGGTCATAAGACATGAAAAGCTGCGGAGCTTTGCGATGGGCCTGAGTCCGCTGTAAGTAGAAGGACAGGGCCCATTTGCAATCCAGTGTAGGAAGGACTAGTTCCTCCCGGCCGGCATGAGGCTGCGGGAAAAAGATGTGAAGACCACCTTTTGGTTGAGGTGGAAAGGAGATTTACCCTTTGGGAGGAATTTGGGGTGTGTGCGGAGCACTATCCTGTTCTTGTAGAACCTTGTATATGGCGGATCCGCCACCAGGGCCTGGAATTTGCTAGTCTTCGAGCAGATGTGAGGGCCACCAGGAAGGCCACCTTCCAAGAAAGGTACCGCAAGTGGCAACTGGCGAGGGGCTCAAATGATGGTCTGGTGAGCTGTGAGAGCACCACGTTGAGGTCCCACTCTGCTGCTGGAGAGTGGAGGGGGGGCTTTGATTACAGGAGGCCCCGGAGGAACCTGGAGACCAGGGGCTGACTTGAGAGGGGTTTACCCTTGATAGGGTGGTGGTGAGCGGCTATCACGTTCAGATGTACCCTCAGAGTTAGATTTCAGCCTGGTATGTGACAGGTGCAGTAGGTACTGGACATGGCAGGAGAAGGGGTTCTCCTCCCTTTCCGCACACCAGGCAGAGAACTTTCTCCACTTAAAGACATAAGTCATTCTGGTGGAGAGTTTTCGGGAGGGCAGTAGGATCTCCTGGACTTCTCTCAGAAGATTGAAAGAGGCGCTAGCAACCCCAGATTGGGGTGCAGGAGGTAGCCCTCCTCCTGGGACAGGAGGTCTGAGGCTCGGCCCAGCGGGACTGGGAGTGCCACCAAAAGGGAAAGAAACAGAGGGAACCAAGGCTGCCTGGGCTACCTGTGGGTAATCAGTATAACTCATGCTCTCTCGCTCCAGACCTTGAAAGGGTCCTGGTGACCAGGGGGTCGGTGAGAACATGTAGAGTAGGGCCTTGGACCATGAGATCAGGAAGGCATCTGCCGCCACTCTTTCCGGTTGCAGTTGACACATGAAGAAGCAAGGCAGCTGCGTATTGTCCGGGGAGGTGAATAGGTCCATCACGGGCCTGCTCCAGAGGTGGAAGAGCCACTTTGTCACCCTGGGGTTCAATCACCACTCATGTGGTCAAAGGATGCTCAGCCTGTCTGCTAGGCAGTTGTCCTGGCCTGGGAGGTACACCGCTCGCAAGAGCATGCTGTTGAGTGCTGTGAAGGAGAGGAGGGCCACCGCTTCCTGGCAGAGGAAGTACGAATCCGTGCCCCCCTTCTTGTTGATATAAAAGATGACAATCTGATTATCAGTCTGGATCGGTACAGGCCGGTGTCTCAGGTGGTGGTGGAATGCTTGTAGGGCCAAGAAGATTGTCCTGAGCTCCAGGAGACTAATCTCTAAGAGTGACTCCTCCTGAGACCAGCTGCCCTGTGTGCGGCAGTCCCCACAATGCACCCCCAAACCCAGGAGGGAGGCGTCTGTGGTCAGGGTCCTCTGAGGTGCGGGTGCCTGGAAGAGCATTCCTGCTTGGAGATGACAAGTTTTGCCACCAGTTGAGGGACACTGCGAGTTGGCAGGTAATTCTGACCCTGTCCCATAGCCAGGCCCATGCCTTTCCACTGTGATCAGAGGCACCACTGCGCTGTCCGCATGTCCAAGCGGGCTGAGGGCGTGACATGGACCATCGAGGCCATATGGCCCAACAGGCAGAGGAGATGACGAGCCGGCACTGACAGACGGCATTACCCCTCTCCTGCCAGTTGTCTGAGGTGTTCTGCCCTTTCTCTTGGGAGGACAGTCTTGACCTGTAATGTGTCCCATAGGTACTGCCTGTGGGAGGGGTGGATCAGGAGTATAGCCAATCTCCCTGGTGGAGGTAAGGCAGCAGTGTTCCAAGGGAGAGCATTTTGAACTTCTCCCTCACCAGAAACTAAGTTTCTCAGGTTTAGTATGGGCCTGAGGCCCCTAGTTCTCTTTGGGACAAGAAGTATATGGAGTAGAAGCCTTTTCCCCATAGATGCTTGAGTTCAGGCTTTACTACTTTGTCCGTGAGCAGACCTGTGAGCTCTGAGAGCAGAAGGGTCTAGTGAAGGAGAGGTCGCACCAGCTCTCCTTGGAAGAACTTGGGTGGTACCTGCTGTAGATGGACGAAGAATCCCTCCCTTAAGACTTGCAGTACCCACTGGTCTGTGGTGACATTGGCCCACTTGTGGACAAAGAGGAGGCCCTCTATGGGCTGGTGAAGGTCTCCTAGAGGAGGGGAGGCCCTGCCCTGTGAGTCAAAAGCTCCTCCCTGGTTGGGCGGGAGCTGGGGCCTGGGGCTTCTGTGCCTTTGGCTTCTGAGCCCCATGGCCTTGTCTTTTAGGGTGATAAACCTGCTGCTGGCTCGAGAAGGGCTTGGTAGTGGTGATTCTGTTGAAAGAACCCCTCCACAGGGGTCTTTTCCCCGGTGGTTTCTTATGGGGAAAGGATGAAGTCTTTTTAGAGAGCCTCTGGCAACTCACCACATCAGCGTCGATCTTGGTCGCTTTGTCGGCCATAGGCATGTCGAACAGCTTCTCCCCAGTGCAGGGGACATCAGGCAGCTTGGCTTGGACCCATTGCTCGAGGTTAGAAGACTATAGCCAGACCAATGCCAGCTGCTGCTACTCGAGCTGCTGACTTGAAGCTGTCGTAGGCTGCCTGAGAGAGAAACATAGAGGAGTCCTTGATCCCGGAGGTCAGAGATTGGAACCATTGAAGGGGTTCCCTGGCAAGCCCCGATGAAAGCCCGGACAACTCCTGGGTTAGGGCCTTCGGGTACATGCCTACATACAATTCATGTGTGGATCCGGCAACCCAGCATCAAGCCCTGGTAACACTTGTGTCCAAGGGTGTCAAGGGCTCTGGCGTCCCTTCCATGGGGAGCAGAGAAGAGAGTCTTCTGGCTCTTAAGTTCCTGCATGGTCAACTCGACAACCATGGAGTTAAGTGGGAGCTGGGGTTTGTGGAAATCCAGGCATTTCCAGATGCGGTACATGCGTCGAGGCACCAGCTAACCACCGGCACCGATGCTAGCGTCTCCCACATTCTGAGCAGTAGCCGCTAGAGGATTGGCTGCATGGGCACTGTGAGAGTTTCCTTGAGTGGAGACTCATACTGGAGAATCTCCAGCTCTTCGGTGCATTGATCTTCCTCCACCTCGGTTTGCAATGAGAGGGCTCTGGTCATATCCTTGACGAAGTTGTGGAAGGCCACATCTTCCGGAGGAGATGAGTCTGAGGGAATATCTGTGTGTCGTTTGGTTTCCAGGGATGCCTCCACATTGGTCTCCCACTCAGAATCAAGAGGTGACGATGAGTCATTACGTTGAAGCCAGCACCAAAGGGCCGGTGGCCTCCAGAAGACCTAGGGTCTGAATCATGGAAACTTGCCAGGGAAGATCGGATGCCCGAGAAACAGACCGAGACCTTGACAGGTGCTGAGGGCTTACCCGAGACTGATGGCGCTCAGAGCTCTGCTCAACGACCGGGGACTCCCCCGTAGTCAGGGGTCTGGTCGTCAAGGCAGATGATACGGACAAACTAGCCATCATAGACTGCTGCAGAGCCAGGATAGCAGTGATGTTCTGGTTTCCAGGCCAGAAGGTTCTGCAGCTTTCGGCATGGGGGCTGAGGATCTCGGGCCCGCCGCCGGCACTATTGCAAGTGCATCCTTGAAGAGCACTATGGTCTGGCCAAAATGAATAAATGGATTAAAATGAAGAAAAGAAATCAGGGAAGCTAACAAAAGTTACAGAACAGTAATATGGGTGATTTCAATTATCCCGGTATCGACTGGGTCAGTGTTGAGGCAGGACATGCTAGGGAGATAAAGTTTCTAGATGAAATAAATGACTGCTTCTTGGAGCAGCTGGTTCATGAACCGACCAGAGGGGAAGCTATTTTGGACTTAGTGGAACACCAGATCTGGTGCAAGAGATAAGGGTGTTGGGGCTACTTGCAATAGTGATCATAGCATGACTGCGTTTGATTTAATTAATGGAGGAGGAATGGTAAGAAAATCCACATTACTACCTTTTAACTTTTGAAAGGGAGACTATAATAAAATGAGGAAAACAGTTAAGAAAAAACTAAAAGGAGCAGCTGCAAAGGTTAAAGACTTACATCAAGCTTGGGTGTTGTTTAAAAATACTATCTTGGAAGCCCAGACCAGCTGTATTCCACGCTTTAAGAAAAGTGGAAGGAAGTCAAAAAAACTGCCAGCATGGTTTAAAGGTCAGAGAGGCTGTTGTTGCCAAAAAGCATCTTTCAGGAAATGGAAAAAAGAGCCAAATGACAAAAACTGGAAGCAGCACAAGCACTGGCAAGTTAAATACAAGGCATTGATAAAGCAGGCAAAGAGAGAATTTGAGAAGAAACTTGCTGTGGAAGAAAAAGCGCATAATAAAGACTTTTTCAAGTACATTCGTAGCAAAAAACATGTGAGAGAGTCAGTTGGATCATTAGATGATAGAGGGGTAAAAGGGGCAGTAAGAGGGGACAAGGCTACAGCGGAGAGACTGAATGAATTCTTTGCTTCGGTCTTCACTGAGGAAGATGTAGGGATGTTACCCATGACTGAAGTGTTATTTAAAGGTGATGCTGCAGAAGAATTGAAAGAAATATCGCAACACTGGGAAGATGTATTACAACTATTTGATAAACTGAAGAGTAGCAAATCATCTGGACCCGATGGTATACATCCAAGGGTGTTGAAAGAACTGAAATATGAGATTGCAGACCTGCTATTAGTAATCTGTGAACTATCATTAAAATCATCTGTAATACCTGAAGATTGGAGGATCGCCAATGCAACGCCAATTTGTAAAAAGGGTTGCAGGGGTGATCAGGGAAACTACAGACTGACATCAGTACTGTGAAAAATGGTAGAAACCATCATAAAGAACAAAATTACTCAGCATGTAGGTAGTCATGGCTTAATAGGAGACAACCAACATGGCTTTAGACAAGGAAGATCTTGTCTTACTAATTTGTTATGTTTTTTGAAGGTGTGAATAAACAGGTAGAGAAAGGTGAATCGGTTGATATAGTGTATCTGGACTTTCAGAAAGCCTTTGACAAGGTCCCTCATGAGAGATGTTTGGTAAAACTAAAGAGTCATGCGATAGGAGGCAGTGTACTATTGTGGATCAGGAACTGGTTACAAGATAGAAAGCAGTGGGTAGGGCTAAATGGCCAATTTTCCCAATGGAAAAAGGTGATTAGTGGAGCACCCCAGGGATCTGTGCAGGGTCCGCTGCTTTTTAACATATTCATAAATGACCTGGAAAAGGGAATAACGAGTGTGGTTATCAAATTTGCAGATGACACAAAACTATTTAAAGTTGTTAAAACCCAAGAGGATTGTGGAAAATTGCAAGAGGATCTTAATAAATTGGAAGACTGGGCATCCAAATGGCAGATGAAATTTAATGTGGACAAGTGCAAAGTTATACACCTAGGAAAGAACAACCCAAACTATGGTTATACGATGCAAGGTTCCACATTGGGAACCACCACCCAGGAAAAAGATTTAGGCGTCATCGTGGATAACATGTTAAAACCCTCCGCCCAGTGTGCAGCGGCAGCCAAGAGAGCAAATAGAATGCTAGGTATCATAAGGAAAGGAATGGAAAATGAAACAAAAGATATTATAATGCCTCTGTATCATTCCATGGTGCGACCGCATCTTGAATATTGTGTGTATTTCTGGTCACTGTTAACTTAAAAAAGATGTAGCATTATTAGAAAAGGTACAGAGAAGAGCCACCAAAATGGTAAAGGGGATGGAAGGATACTCCTATGAAGAGAGGCTACAAAGTTTAGGGCTCTTCAACCTGGAAAAGAGACGGCCGAGGGGAGATATGATAGAGGTCTATAAATTAATGAATAGAGTGGAACGGGTAAACGTAAATCGATTGTTTAAGTCATCAGAATATAAAAAGACTAGGGGACATGCAATGAAGCTACAGGGTAACCTATTTAAAACTAATAAGAGAAAATATTTTTTCACTCAACATGTAATCAAACTCTGGAATTTGTTACCGGAGGATGTAGTAAAAGCTGTTAGTGTAGCTGGGTTTAAAAAAAGGTTTGGACAAGCTCCTGGAGGAAAGGTCCATAAACCATTATTAAAAGGGACATGGGATATCACTGCTTGACCCAATACAAGCATTGAGGAACCTGTGTCTCTTGGGGAAACTGCTAGGTACTTATGAACTAGATTGGCCACTGTTGGAAACAGGATAGTGGGCTTGATGGACCTTGGTCTGACCCAGTATGGCATTTCTTAAGAACCTTGGATGGTCTCCACCAGCTTTCTTGAGAACCTTGATAGGGCGCTTCTAGGAATTGCCCGAGTCCCTCTGGGCAGTTTTACTGAGTTTCCCCGGTGCAACCTTGGTGGACTTCGAGGATTTTTTCTTTTCTCTCGGGGTTCGGGGTCTTCTCGGAGGAGCTACTGCCATGGGACCCTGAGGACGCTCAGGCCTCACGTGAAGTGCTGGGTTTGGAGCGCGGTGTCGAGGAGCGGTGCCGTGTTCGACCTGAACAACAGTTTTTCCTACAACTCCGACCTCTTTTTATTGGTCTTAGTTGTCATGGCCTGGCACAGGTCGCAGGAAGTGCTGTCATGGTGTCGGGGACTGACATGGTTTGACTGCAGCGGTCACATTTTTTAAACCCACTGGGGGACATGGCGGGGAAACACCCGGACGGGGTCGAAGACTCCTGGGTGGAAAAGGGTGCGAACGCCAGCTGAGTCAAGCCTCGATCAAAAAAGACAAAAAGGGCCGAGAACAGCGCTGCAGCCGGTACCGGGTCGAGGTGGGAAGAGGAACCAGTACCCAAACCGGAAAGCTAACTTTCTAAAGGATAATTAGCAAGGATATTTCCATGGAAACAGGACAGGCATCCGCTGGGGTCCATGGAAAAAAGGAGACTAAGCAAGATGGCATTCTTGGGCAGGAAGGGGACCACGCATGTGTGGTAGCATGTCACAAAGGCTTGCTTTGAAAGCTGGAGAAATGCTCTGCACAGGCTCCATTTGCACTGATGTCATTCATACATGAGGACTGACTTCCTACTTCCTCCTGGAGAACAGGGAATTTTGTGTGGTGAGGGTGATCGGGGCTCCTGCATGGAGCTGTTGTGCCAAGGCATCGAGACGCCATGGCACCGCTGCTCCAAGCAGGAGCCAGACTAAGTTAGCCGGGCAGTGCTCTGGATGTCTGGGGTCCTGAAATTGTGGCACAGCCTGGACGTCCAGCCCTATGCCACGATTCTGCTCCCTCAGGGACATCTCAGAATCAGGTGCACCTCTTGGCCATCCAGATTTCTGGACATTCAGATGGCCCGGACGTGCACCTACGGAATTGGCCTCTTTGGAAATATCCACATTGCTCTGAAAACTGCCCCAATAATTGTGTAATCTTTTATAATGACCATATCCCCTGCTTTTAAAATTCTCCTTAAGTAAACTTTGCAAATTAATTTAACAGGGTCACCACTACTTTACATTTCAAAACCTAACAGTAAGAAACATTTTCAGTAACACACAACACTATCTTGGGAATTAAATAAAAACCAGAACATGAGGAAGCTCCGGATGTTGGGATGAATTTAAAAACATAACAGTGTATGACGGCGGATAAAGACCAGCATGGTCCATCTAATCTAATGGTCCATCTAATGATGGCAATGGTTGGTGCGTCCACTGCTCCGTACAAGTCACCCTTCCCAATTCCTTTGTTTAAGGGTGTACCCACTGCTCCATGCAGGTCACCTCTACTTGCTGAGTTATCTGAGACAGTTAAGTTTATTTTGATTTTATCCTGTTTCTATAAAGGGATCCACGGTGTCTGTCCCATGCCATTTTGAATTCTGTCACTTTATTTGCCCCCACCACTTCCAATGAGAGGGCATTCCAAGCATCCACCAACCTGCCAGTGAAAAAGTATTTCCTGACGTTACCTTTCAGTTTGCCCCCTTGCAGCTTCATGTTATGTCCTCTAGTATTACAGCTTCCCCGTCTTTGAAAAAAGGCTTGTTTGTTCATTAATATTACTTAAGTATTTAAAGGTCTGCATCATATCTCCCCTGTCCCTCCTCCTCTCCTCTAGTGTATACATATTTAGTCTCGGAGTCTCTTTCAAACGTCTTCTGGCGCAGGCTTCAAATCATTTTGGTCGCCTTCCTCTGAACCGTTTACAGTTTTTTTTATATCCTTTGTGAGATATGGTCTCCAAAACTGAACACAATATTCCAAGTGAGGCCTTACCAGCGACTTGTACAGTGGCACTAGTACCGCCTCCTTTCTGCTGGTAATTCCTCTCTGTATGCAACCCAGCATCCTTCTGCCTTGACACACAGTTTCGCCACTTTGAGATCCTCAGGAACAATCACCGAGGTCCTTCTCCTGGTCCATGCACACCAACCTATTACCCCCTATCTCATACAATTCCCTTGGATTTCTGCATCCCAAGTGCATGACACTGCACTTCTTCCAAGCATTAGACCATTCTTCCAGCTTTTGCAGATCTTTTCTCATGTTATCCACTCTCTCAGGGGAGTCCATTCTGTTGCAAAGTTTCATGTCATCTGCAAAAAAACCCAGACTTTTCCATTCAGTCCTTCAGCAATAACACTCACAAATACATTGAACAGTACTGGCCCCAGGAATGATCCCTGGGGCATGCCACTAATCACCTTCCTTTCATCCAAGTGAATTCCACTTACTTCACCTTCTGTTGTCTGTCAATCAATTTCTGATCCAGTTCACCACCTTGGGACCCATCCCCAGGTTGGTCATTTATTGACAAGCCTCCTATTAGGAACAGTATCAAAGGCTTTGCTGAAATCTAGGTAGATCACATCCATTGCATGCCCTTGACTTAGTTCTCTGGTTACCTGTCAAAGAACGCAATCAGATTTGTTTGGCATGATCATCCTTTGGTAAACCATATTGCCTCGGATCATGCAACCTATCGGTTTTGAGAAAGTCCACTATTCTCTCTTTCAGGAGGAAGGCTTACTGGCCTGTAGTTTGCCACTTCTTCCCTATTACCACTTTTGTGAAGAGATACCACATTGGCCCTTTTCCAGTCCAGTGGAACGTCTTCTGTCTCTAAGGATCTATTAAAAACATCCTTTAAAGGCTCTGAGCTCTTTCAGTATCCTGGGATGTATCCCTTTCGGTCTCATGGCTCTGTCCAGCTTCAGTTTTGCAAGCTGTTCAAACACATCAATTTCTGTGAATGGTGTAGTATCTACTCCATTTCCATTTGTATATTTGTCAATCACAGGTGGTCCTTCTCTAGGATTTTCTTGAGTAAAAACAGAAGTATTTGCTTAGCATTTTCGCTTTTTTAAGTCACTTTCCACAAATCTATTCTCAGCACTTTTGAGTTTTGCAAATTCATCTCTGATCTTCCTCTTCTCCTGAATTTTCCTGAAAAAGATTTTATCAGCATGCTTTAGATTTTTAGCCATCTTTTCTTCTGCCTTTGATTTGCTATTCTTTTTTCTCTTTTTGTCTCTTTTAGCTTTATCCTGCATTCTTTTCGATGTTCCTCTGTTTGTGAATTTCTGAATTTTGTGAAAGCTTTGTTTTTTGCCTTTATTTGTGCAGCCACTCCTTTAGAAAACCAAATGTGTTTCCTTTTCCGCTTGCTTTTTATTTACTTTCCTTACATATGTATCTGCTGTCCCTTTTATTGCCTCCTTTAGTTTAGTCCACTGCAATTCCACTTTCCTTACCTCCTTCCACCCTGCCAAAGCCTCCTTCAGCACTTGGCCATCTTCCTGAAGTCAGCTGTTTTGAAGTCTAGAACTTTGAGCTTGCTGTGAGGGCTTGGCTTTTATCTCAAACCACACCACATGATGATCACTGCTGCTCACATGGGCACCAACCCGGATATTCAACACACTTTCTTCGTTGGTGAGTACTAAATCCAGCATCGAATTTTCCCTGGTCGGATCCATCACCATTTGTCTAAGCAATGCATCTTGGAAGGCATCAACAATTTTTTCACTTGTTTGCAGATTTGCAGAAGGAATAATCCATACCACATCGGGTAGATTAAAGTCACCCAATATGATCACTTCCCCCTCCATGGCTACCTTTGCAATATCAATAATCAAGCCTCTATCCATTTCTTTGGTTTGAGATGGAGGACTGTAGACTACCCCAGCATGGATGATAGTACCATCTCCTCTTTCCAAAACAATCCACAGCACTTCTTCTTTTCCCTATGTCCCCTGCATTTCAGCAGCTTTAATATTGCTTTTGACATACAGGCAGGACTGTACCTAGCTCTGTGCGAGCGGTGCGGCCGCACAGGGCGCAATGGCTTAAGGGGCCATTTCAGCTGTCTGCCATTGCCTGCCACTGCCACTTTTTCTTCTCTCAGCGGCGGCAGGCAACAGTAGACAGCTGAAATGTGCCACTTAAGCCTTCTCGTGGCTGATGCGACGTCAGAACAGGGAGGGACAGATCTGCTTAGAGTGCCGGCGACTTGCACATCGGGCGCGCCTCTTTTCTCCCGCCACCGTCCAGAAAGTGGCTGGATGGAGATGCGGGGGGGGGGGGGGGGCGCGTCCAATGTGCAAGTTGCACAGGGCACAATTCACGCTCGGTACGGCCTTGCATATATGGCTGCTCCTCCTCCTTTTCTGCCTTCTCTATCTCTCCTAAATGAATTATAGCCAGCTATAGCTATATCCCATTCATGTGACTTGTTAAACCATGTTTCTGTAATGACCACAATCTCCAAGTCCATTTCCACCATTAGGGTTTCCTGGTCAGGAACTTTGTTGGCTAGGCTTTGAGCATTTGTGTCATTGCTTTCCAGCATCTGTTAACTGGCTTGCCTGTATTTTGCATGGATTTTGTTCTACACGCCTCTTCCCACTTGCCATTGATGTGTGGTTTAAAAGTGTGGCTGTTTCCAATGTTATTATGCTTTTGCTGAGAGTGATGTCCTGATCTAGTCCTTCTCCATCCATCACCCCTTCCCTAGTTTAAATGCCTGTCCACATACTGCCTGAATTTTTCACTTAGGATCATTTTCCCTGCGACAGAGGGATGTAGACCATCAGCACAGTATAGTCTCTTGTTGATCCATATTTCCCCAGTCACCTACATATCTAAATATTTATTGTTTGCACCAGGTTTGGAGCCATGTATTAAAGTTGTTTATACGATGCAGCCTTTCTGCTCCCTTACCAAGAACAGGTAGAACTTCTGAGAATGCTATAGTGTTAACAATGGGCTTGAGTTTCTCTCCCAGAGTGTGGAAGTCCCTTTGAATTGCAGAGGCACTGTTTCTAACCAGGTCATTTGTACCCAACTGGATGACAACGTCAGTTTTGGAGCGTTCACTTTCTGCACTAACTACACTGACAATTTGATTCATATTCCTGCTGTCTGAAGAGCCTGGGAGGCATTTGACCATCTTCTCTCCTATGAACTATGTTCCCAAGTTGGTGCCTCTGATGATGGAATCTCCAAGTAGTAGTAGTTTTCTGTGTTGTGATTTTTTTCTTCATATTTGGTGCATTATAAGTAGATTGGGCATTGACTTTCTCATTTAAGGGCACTTCAGTTTCCATGGATTGGGTATCCTCATTATCCAAGGCAGAGAAGGCATATTCATGTATCCAGAAAGGTATAGAACAAAGGATGAATGAGCTCTGTGGTGGTAGACCAGATCAGAAACAAGGAGAGGTGGCATATAGAATTTTCTCTGAAGAGAGATGGCTTATTAGTGGAGCACTTGAGAAATCAGTTCTGGGGTATATTCTGTTCAATATTTTTGTGAGCAACATTGTAAATAAATTAGAAAGAAATGCTGTCTTTTTGCAGGAGACATTGAAATATGAAACAGACTGGACAACCCTAACTGAGAATTAGATGTAACCTAAGAGCGCTTAGTCATGGAGCAGTAGCACTGGCTTGGTCACCAAGAGACGACCAGTGTTCGAGTCCCACTAGCACTCCTTATGGTCACTTAACCCTCTATTGCCTTGGAAGAAAGGCCTGGCAATCGACGTCCGGTTACACTGCCAAGAAAACCCAGGTGCTGCTGGGTCACCAGGAGCCAGCATTGACTAGAAGGCACACATTGCATTGCAAGAGAGCTCAAGGAATAGTTGCATGCTTGGCAGTGAAGATTTAATCCAAAAAAGAACAGGCTTATTTATTTAAAAGCATATCTTCTCCACAATATCAAAATATCTATGTGGATTACAAAATACACACACAAAAACAAAACAAAACAAAACAAAAGCTACCCCCCCCCCCCCACAATTAGCACAACACACATTCATAATAGAACTACAACAGAAGCCACCAGCCATCAATAACAACATGAAATCATCTTTCAATATTATCAAATTCAACACAAAATCAATGCTGCGACTGCCCATGACTATAACACTGCCTCAAAAACTGCTGAAAAAGGTATATTTTTAACAGTTTATGAAACAAAAGATTGTCTTGTCAATTTGGTTGGCAAAAGATTGTCAATGTCCTTAATTTGGTTGGCAACGAGTTACATAGCTTTGGAGCGATCATAGAGAACATACATAGTAATATAGTAGATAACAGCAGACAAAGACGAGCATGGTCCATCTAGTCTGCCCAGTAAAGTGGGTAGAACTGTAGACCTGCACCCTGCTGCTCTATGCAGGTTACTCACTCTCTATGCGTTTGCTTAAGGTTGTACCTGCCACTCTGGGCAGGCTACCCTTTTTTGTTTATGAAGTTATTATATACATTTACTTTGTGTTTCTATCCTCTTGCTATATAGTGTTGCTCACTGTCTGTCCCATGTCTTTTTGAATTCCGTCACTGTTTTTGCTCCAACCTCCTCCTTCGGGAGAGCATTCCAGGCATCCACCACCCTTTCCGTGAAAGCATAGTTACTCATCTGTAACGGATGATCTCTGGGAACAGCAGGAATCAGTCTTTACATATATCGGTACCGATGCAGCCAGCGCGGGAATGCTCCCCAGCGTCCACATGCCGACAGCCCCAACTCTGCAGCCGCATGTGTGATTGCTGAGGGAGCAGCGTGCAAGGAGACCTTCTGCAGCCCCAGGCCCCAACTACCTCCAGTTTCCAGCACCCAGGGAGCAAAGACGTTGAGGAGAGCCATAGTAGCTAGCAGGTACAGACGTCAGCAAGCTCCGCCTACCGAAGGCATCATCACCTGCCGATCGTCTCTATTTCGCCCCACTCCCAGCCAGTCAGGCCCTCGCCTAAGGGCCAAGTCAACAGGCCCTTTGGCATGGCCCTTGGAGGGGACCAGAAAACTAGCCACATGAAGTATCTACAAAGAAGAGTGGTGAAGCAATGCAGCGGTGGGCCATCATGGAGCATGTTGGTGGAGGTGAGGCACATGCACATAGCTATGATAATAAAGAGGGAGAGCAGTTGAACATGATGGAGTTTCGGCAATGGAGCCATGAACTTACAGCAGACATTAGCTCGGTAAGGGCTGATATCCTCAGCTTGGCAACAGATCTCAGAGGGAAAATGGTAGCCTTGGGACGGTGAATTGAAGATACTGAGAAGCAAGCATAAGAGGTGGGGGAGAGCTTAACTAGTCTGGCAAAGCAAGTTGAGACATTAGAACAGACCAATGGGAAGATGGCCGAGAAAATTGAAGACCTAGAGAACTGGTCCCGAAATAGCAATCTCTGCTTTCACGGGGTCCCAGAGTGGTAGGAGTATGAAAGCTGTCGGCCACAGTGCAGCGGATTGTGAGCCAGCTATGGGCAGAGACTCAGTCAGATGCAGAGGCTCCCAGAGTGGACCTGGACAGGGCACATAGGGCTTTGGGCCCCTTGAGAGCGAACTTACCACGGGATATTGTGGCGCACTTTCAAAAGTATGTGGACAAGGAGACAGTGGCACTCAAGCCCAAAAGATTGGCACTCTTACATGGGAAACCCATCATATTGAGGTCTTTGAAGACCTAGCCCCAGCTACGCTACGGCATAAATGGAAATTACAAGATATTACGCATAAGCTATGGGAGGAGAGTTGCAGGTCTCGCTGGCAGTTCCCTTTGCCTTGGTGGGCCGTGGCACGCAACAGGGGTGCCCTCTGTCAACCCTACTCTTTGCTTTAACCATGGAACCCTTTGCTGAGTGGTTGTGCTCCTCCGCCTTGGTATAGGGGGTGAAGGCCGGTGGGGTGGAACATAAGATTTACTTATTTATTTATTTATTTATTTGCATCTCTTATATACCGCGCTATTACAATCAGTGCGGTTTACAGTGGAACAGAACATAAAACAATGTAGCAGTTACATTGGGTTTACAATAAAACATGGGATACAAACTTGGAAAAACAGGGGAAAAACTATGTACAGTGTTATAGAAGTGGAGGATTAAAGATCAAATGAGGGCATGGTTAAGGGTTGTAATGTAAAGTAAAGAGTGGATATGTTGACCCTTATGAATCCGGTCATTTCAGTACCAGCAGCTGTGGCCAAAATGCAGACTTTTGGGGACGTCTCCAGCTTTAAGGTAAATTACTTTAAGACTTAGGCTTTAAATATAACCATAATGGCTGAATGGAGCATCTGCTTCGTGGCACATAGTGCTTTAGGTGGTCTAATACTTATCTTAAATATTTGGGGGTTGGTGTAGGAGGGATCTTTCTTCAATTTTGGCACAATTTGTCCCTTGAAATGGATTGCTGGTCTAACCTCACACTCTCCTGGATGGGCTGTATAGCCTGTATTAAAATAGTGATCCTGCTGTAAGTTTTATACTACTTTCAGGCACTGCCGGTGTTGATACCGCAGTGTGAACTAGAACCGTTACAGCGGAGGATCCTTAAATTCATTTGGAATAATCGGCCCCCTCGGGTGCAATGGGGGGTCCTCTAAAGGGGGAAGAAGAAGAGCGGGTTGGGTGTCCCCAATGTGTATATATATTATTTAGCAGCAGTTTAAAAATATTGTTGAACGGTGGGAAGATGAACCTAGGAAATGGATCCAGGTTGCGCAAGCTACAGTTTCCCATATACAAGTGAGACATCTACTTTGGGTAGGGAAGGGGGTTGAGTTGGGAGATAAGCACTTTGTGCGGGAGGTTTGTCTCCTGTGGCAACATCAGGCTGGGAATCAGGGTTTTTGGGGAGCACCTTCATTACTCACTATTCATTACTTCATTATTCAGATCTTGACTTCTGTGTTTTGTCTTGACTAGATTGTTAGTTCTGTGTTTTGTCTTGACTAGATTGTAAGCTCTGATGAGCAGGGACTGTCTCTTACATGTCTGTACAGCGCTGCGTACGACTTGTAGTGCTATATAAATGCTCAATAGTAGTAGTAGTAGTACTCCAACCTATTTGATATAATCTTCATTTCTGCTTGAGTGAACAAGATCCCCTGTTTCAGAGATGGCAACAAAGGGGTTAGATACGTTGATACAATTTTGTAATGATGATGAGGTGAAGTCCTTCACAGAATTACAGGAAGCCTTTGGGCTATCTTTGAAGTACTTCTATGGATATCTGCATGTCTGACATTTGTTAGGGACTCGCGCATAGGCGCAAGCATGAGATGGGTCTGAGAGATTTTGAACTCTTGTGTTGGCACCCAGAGGCTCAGCTAAGGGTTGTCTCACGCCTTTACCGAATCCTGTCGTGTGAGGGACTGGCTAAGATGGCTTTTCCGCTTGCATGAGAACAGGATTTGGGGATTAGTTTGGAACCTAAGCAATGGGAATCAGCATTTAAGCAAGTGAGGAGAGTTTTTGTATCAGCGGGAATTGTGGAGAATGCTTATAAGGTTCTGTACTGCTGGTACCTTACTCCTATACGTTTGTAGAAGATGAAGGTGCTCCCCTTTCCTACGTGTTGGCATGGGTGTGGACAAGGTGAAATTAGACTTACCTGCTAATTGTTGTTCCTGGAGTGTAGACAGTCTAGTCCCGGACCTCTGGGTTCCCTATCTCATTCAGCAGCTTGGAGACTGAGAAAACTCCTCCTTTTTATGATGTCACCGATATATCTCCCCTGAATCCGCCTCCCAAGTTCAGTAACCTATTGACAAAGCAGACTCACCAGAGATACAATTAAGCCTTTATCATCATGAATAAACACTGAACTGCACGCACCAAGGCTAACGTGACTTTAACTTAAGCAGGCCACTCCCTCTCTCACCCTCGAGGGAACAACCCATATGCAGACCTAAAGAAGCAGAAAACCCCCCGATTATCCCCGCTTTCCCTGACTTCTTTTAACTTAGGTGTTTTTTTTTTTTTGCTTGCAGCAAACGGATACTCAATTGCGCTCTGCAGCCATGCCAGACCGCGGCAAGCAACGACACGCTCTTACCTGTAAATGTGCTCCAGCGCAAAGGCAACTAGCTCGAGAAAAATACACTGGGTGGGACACGGGACTAGACTGTCTACACTCCAGGAACAACAATTAGCAGGTAAATCTAATTTCACCTTCCTGATCGTGATAGCCAGTCTAGTCCCGGACCTCTGGGTCAGTACCAGAGCAGTGAAAAGCGCTTCAAGCATGGGAGGAACCCGGAAGACCAGCCTGCAGAACTGCAGACCCAAAACCGGTCTCTTCCACCCTCTGCACCTCCAGGCGATAATGTTTAACAAAGGAATGCAAGGAAGACCAAGTAGCAGCCTTGCAAATCGGACCTCCGCCCAAGAAGAAGCCTGCGCCCTAGTGGAATGTGCCCAAAGACCGTCGGGCACAGCTTTCCCTTTCAGCAGGTAAGCCGACGCAATGGCCTCCTTTATCCATCGAGCAATAGATCCCTTGGATGCCGATTCACCCTTTCTCGGCCCCGCGAAAAGCACAAAGAGTCTGTCCGACTTGCGAAAACATGCCGTCCACCGCAAATATTTTTTCAGCACCCTGCGGACATCCAACAGATGTAACTTTCTCGGCCCCGACGCCTGAGAGTCCTGAGAAAAGACCGGTAATGAAATCTCCTGATTCATGTGAAACGGCGAAACCACCTTAGGAAGAAATCCCGGTACCGTCCGTAATACCACTTTCGACGCAAAAAACGAAAGATAGGGCTCTCTACAAGAGAGGGCCTGCAATTCCGAGACTCTTCTCGCCGAACAAATGGCCACCAAAAACACCACCTTGAGCATAAGATCCTTAAGCGACGCCCGAGACAACGGCTCGAAGGGCGCACGCTCCAATGCATCGAGAACAAACGGCAAATGCCACTTAGGAACGATCGGGCTAGCAGGAGGTCGCGCTAAGGATACCGCCCGGAGAAAACGCTTAATGTCACACTGACCCCCCAGCGCTTGACCCTTTACCTTGCCTCTGTAACAGGACAACGCCGCCACCTGCACGCGGAGTGACGCTGCCGCAAGCCCTTTATCAAAGCCGTCCTGCAGAAAATCCAAAATCTGAGAAATGGAGGACCTGAGCGCCTCACACCGGTTTTCCGCGCACCAGGCTTCAAAAACCCTCCAAACATGCACATAAGCTAGCGAGGTAGACCGCTTCCTGGCCCTCAAGAGCGTAGCTACAACTGCCTCCGAATAGCCCCTGGACTTCAACCGTGCCCTTTCAAGAGCCATGCCGTAAGAGAGAACCAATCCACATGAGGCATGAAGAGAGGCCCTTGCGACAGCAGATCTGGGCGAGCGGGAAGCCGCCAGGGCCTGGCCACCACCAGGCGCATCAGATCCCCGTACCAGGGCCTGCGAGGCCAGTCTGGGGCTATCAGAATCACCTGACCCCCGAAGCTTTCGACTCGCTGCAGAACTCTTCCGATCAGGACCCACGGGGGAAATACATACAGTAGATGCCCCACCGGCCACTCCTGAACGAGAGCGTCTAAACCTTCCGACATCCTTTCTCTTCTCCTGCTGAAAAAACAGCTGGCCTTTGCCGAAGCGAAGGTCGCCATGAGATCCATGACCGGCACGCCCCACCAGCGTACCACCATCTCGAAGACCTCGGGATGGAGAACCCATTCCCCCGGGTCCACCCGAACTCGACTGAGGAAATTGGCCTGCACATTGTCCACTCCCGCTATATGTGCCGCCGAGAGATCCAGAAGGTTAGCCTCCGCCCAAGCGCACAGGGCTTCGGCGTCTATCTCCAGCGCAGCGCTGCAGGTTCCGCCTTGCTTGTTGACATACGCCACCGCCGCGGCGTTGTCGGAGAACACTCGAACCGCCCCGCCTGCGACTAACGGCTGAAAACGCTGCAGAGCTAGATACACTGCTCTCAATTCCAGTCTGTTGATCGACCACGTCCTCTCCTGGTCGTCCCAGCTCCCCTGACAATGCGCTCCCCAGCCCAGAAGACTGGTGTCCGTCATTAGAGGCACCCAATGCGGCGCGTCCAACGTCTTCCCCCTCTCCAATGACCCTGGACGCAACCACCACCGCAGGGACTGCCGAACCTCCGCCGGACAGCGCAACTTTCGAGACAATGGGTCCCGCTGATGCGACCAGCGCCGAAGTAACGTCCTCTGCAACGGCCGCATGTGGGCCCTGGCCCACGGGACTGTTTCTATGGAGGCCGCCATCGTGCCCAACACCTGAAGGTAATGCCACGCCGAGGGGGCTTTGCGCCGAAGGAACTGGACTATTAACCCCCGAAGGGTCCGCGCTCGGTCCCCCGTAAGGAAAACCCTGCCAACCCCCGTGTTGAAACGAGCCCCCAGATATTCCAGACTCTGCGAGGGAACCAGCTGGCTCTTCGCCCGATTGACTACCCAACCTAGCTCCTCGAGAAACGACACCACACATGCCGTAGCTGTCTCGCTCTCGGATCGTGACTTTGCTCGGATTAGCCAATCGTCCAAGTAAGGATGTACCAGAATGCCCTCCTTCCGGAGAGCTGCTGCCACCACCACCATCACCTTTGTGAAAGTGCGTGGCGCCATCGCTAAGCCGAACGGTAGCGCTCGGAACTGAAAATGCACGAAGGGAACTGCGAATCTGAGAAATCTGCAATGCTCCGGTCTGATGGGGATGTGGAGGTAGGCCTCGGACAGATCTAGAGAAGTAAGAAACTCCCCTCTTCTCACCGCCACTATGACCGACCGCAGCGTCTCCATGTGGAAGTGCGACACCTGAAGGCAACAGTTTACTCTCTTGAGATCCAGAATAGGTCGGACTCCTCCATCTCTTTTGGGCACCACAAAATAAATGGAGTATCGACCGGACTCGCGTTGGCCTGGCGGAAAGGGCACTATCGCCCTGAGATCTAGTAGCCTTTGGACAGTCTCCCGCAACGCCTCGCACTTGACGACGGACTTGCCGGGGGACTGCACGAAGGCCTCACGCACCGGTCTCAAAAACTCCAGTGCGTAGCCCTCCCTGATAACCTCCAAAACCCACTGATCTGATGTTACTCGGACCCAGGCAGCATAAAACTCCTGCAACCTCCCTCCTATCGGCAGCAAGGGTGCCCGGGTCCCCCTTATCTCATTGTTGCTTTTTGTTAGCGAAGGCCGAGGAAGAGGAAGGGCCGAAACCCCGTCCCGTTCCTCGAAACCCCCAGAAACCTTGACTTCTGTTGGGGAAACGACCCCTCTGGTTCGCACCAAACCTCTGGAACCGCGAGTGCCAAAAATCGCGCTGTTGCCCCTTAGTAGGCGTAAACGACCGGCTCGCCTTGGGTTTGTCCTCGGGTAACTTACCCCCTTTAGTTTCCCCTAAGTCCTTGACCAGCTTCTCCAAATCTTCCCCAAACAACAATCGGCCTTTAAAGGGCAGCTTACTCAGCGCGCTTTGGAAGAACTATCTGCCGCCCAGTTGCGCAGCCACAAGTAACGCCGTGCCGCCACTGCAGACGCCATGCTTTTGGACAGACCCCGCATCAGATCATAATGAATGTCAGCTAAGTACGCCGCGCCAGATTCCAACTTAGCCCCTTCGCTAGCATCCGAACCATCCTGATTCGCTTGCACCCGCTGAGACCAGCGCAGGCAGGCTCTAGCAATCCAAGCTCCGCAAATAGCAGCCTGGAGTGCCAGGGCATTCACATCAAACACCTGACGCAACAAAACATCCAACTTTCTGTCCTGAGTGTCCTTAAGAGCCGCACTACCTTCTACTGGTATGGTGGTTTTCTTGGTGACCGCCGACACGGCCGCATCCACCTTGGGTGACTTAAACACCTCCTTGTCCTGATCCAACAGAGGATACAGCCGGCCCATCACCCTGGCCCCCCTAAGGGGAGCCTCGGGCACGTTCCACTCTTCCTGAATCATCTCCCGAAACACCCTATGTACCGGGAAAGCCCTTTGATTCTTTCGGAAGACCTGCAACAAGGGATCCTCTAGAGACTCCTCTTCCGCCATCCCGGGCGCCGGCATATTGAGGGCCTTTAAAGACTCCGCTAACAGAGCTGGAAGCTCATCCTTCGGGAAGACCCGCACCACTCTAGCCTGATCTTCCTTCTTGGAAAGTTCCCCTTCCTCCAGCTCCTCTTCCACCTCTAAACCGTGGTCTTCGTTGTCGGACACAGGTCCGTCCGAGGCTACCGAAGCCTCCCCAGATACACCCTCTAGACAAGACCTCTTAGCCCCCCAGAGAAGATCCTCGGCCTGTGCGGTCGGAGCGGGTCTCTTAAGTCCGCCGGAGACCTCCGTCCACGCCCACTGAGGAGCAGCACCAAACACTGTAAGCTGAAGCAGCGTGACAAAATCCTGTGAAAAAATAGCCGCCAACTCTTTCGGAAAAGGAACCGGAGGGACAGGCACGTCCGGCGCCGAAGAGGGCCCAGCCACTGGTTCCCACCTGAGGCCCCTCCGGCAGTAGTTCCACCGATTTCTCCCTCTCGGCCTCTGACACTTCTCCTCCTGCATCTCTGGACTGCTCCATCACTGCGGCCTCCCTGACACAGGACTTACACACTCCTGAAGCAGAGGCCCTCTTTAAGCCACAGACAAGGCAGAGAGGCCTAGAGGACATGGTAAGCCAGGCCAAGCCAAGCCAAGTCACTCGCAGCCCAGAAAGCTGGCTGAAGTGAAAAGCCCTCACCAAGAGCCCTAGCAGCCCAGCAGCACAAAAAAAGAACGTTGCCCCTTTCTCTATATTAATAATACTTTCTGTCTTTTTTTTTTTTTTACTAAGGGAAAGAGCAGGGGGAGCCCCTCTGCCCAAAACGCTGTTCAGAAATGCAAAACGAAGCTCCGGAGAGAGCCCCTGCGAGGAAAAACTGAGTGGTCCAGACAGCCGCGTTTACACGCGGTTCCGCCACGCGGTTAGGCCCGGCGCTGGCGACTTCGCGCCAAAACTGCACGGTATACAGAAAAACCTCTGAAAGAATGCTGGCTTACCTCTTGCCCAGCCGAAACAAGCACTCTGCACCTTGTGCTCCAGAGTGTCTTGTCGGCGGTTCCGAAGACCATGTCACTGAGAAACAGCTGCTTCACCCGTGCAAAGAATCAGCTCCCACGGGGCGAGCCAGCCAGTGCTCTAACAGGCAGCCCTCTGTGTGGCGCTGGCTGGGCTCCTCTCCGGCTCTCACTCCCCACTAGCAGCAGCCAAGGTCCTGAAGTCGGTAGGCTTCCGATCCGGATTCCCCCACAGCCCTAGGCACTGTCCCTGAACAGAAGAACGGCCGCTGTGGTAGGGGGGGGGGGGGGAGGGAGTGAGGAAGAAGCCTGCAGATAACTTAAAGGCACAGCACCCCAAGTTAACCTGCTTTGGCACCAGGACCCCAAAGGGTGAAATTTACTCCCAGAATCTAACTATCCCAAACTTAATTGAGTCTCAAGTGAGCCCGGACCTCCGGGCTCCAGTCTATCCAGCTGCTTGGAGACTGAGGTAACTGAACTTGGGAGGCGGATTCAGGGGAGATATATCGGTGACATCATAAAAAGGAGGAGTTTTCTCAGTCTCCAAGCTGCTGAATGAGATAGGGAACCCAGAGGTCCGGGACTAGACTGGCTATTATGATCAGGAACTTGGGGATTATATGCATATGTGGTGGCACTGCCCTTTGGTACATCTTTCTGGAAGATAGTGGAGATGTTTGTACGTAGTGAGGTGCCCCAATTCCATTGCCTGGACACTGCAGGAGGTTCTGTTGGGGATGCCGGGAGAGGGATGACACAGAAAATGGGGCATCTCTTAGCATTCTTTGCCACAGGGGCGAGATGTGAGATTTCCCTGCATTGGAAGGGCATTCAACAGCCTACGATTTATATGTGGGGGGCGCATATGCATCAGATAAGGCATATGGAGAGACTGAGTGCATTGTGTGCCAGTATGCTCCACAAATTTGAGATGTGGGGTCTGTTTGATCGTTACCAACCTCCTCGAGTGCTGAGTAGTGGGATGGGGTGGGGGATGCGGGGAAAGGGGGATTTGACTTGTTGAAGTGTTTTGATGCTTTGTTCAACAGTACAAAACCCAAAATAAGCATTCCACATACTCAAACACTATTTTATAGCAAAAAGCAACAAAAATGTTTTTCTTCTTAAAAAAGAAAAATGAAACCCCCCCCCAAAAAAAACAAAAAACATGGATCTCAGAATCAGCGGGGCACACATAATAGGGTAGCCCAGAACAAATATGTGCTAATCCAGTCCCCAGAACATCAATGACCCACCAGTTTTTCCATTAATTACAAAACACGGAAGAAGTAGGCTGCATATATATACACAATATAACTATATGAAAATCAACATTCAAGCCAGCTTGATGACATCAAAGGTACATAACTGAATCACAAAATTTGATATGTAGGCAACATGTAGAAAAATGGAATATAAAAGATGTTAAATAAATAAACAGAAAATCCTTTGGGAGCAGCCAACTGCGCCTGCGTATCTGCCTTCCTAACTCCTCTCCTCAGTTGAGTTTGTAGCTGAGCAATAGAGGAAAAAACAAAAACTACCCTACAACTCCTAGGGGAAGAGGGCGGGTTGTGAAGACTTATTCCTGCTGTTCCTGAAGATCACCTGTTACAGGTGAGTAACTATGCTATCTCCAGGAACAAGCAGGAGTGCAGTCTTCACATATGACACTCACTAGCTCCCAGGTACCAGACTGGCATGGGGGAAAGCAGTGTGATCCCTGAGACTAAAGCATAGAACCAAAGAATGTGGACACAATGTGGCCCAGTGGACTCAATTCCAGTCTGCTATACCACCTCTAATGAAAGTCTGGTCTCTTGCAGAAATCCAGGACAGAGGATAGGAATTGAGATTAAGCCCCAAAAACGTGCTGGAGTACAGCTTGGCCAAAGACAGCGTCCCAACAGAAGTCCCTGTACAGACAATAATGTGCAGCAAAAGTATGAATGGAGGACAACGTAGCTGCCTGAAGGATCTCGTCAAAGGATACCGAATGGAGACTGGCAACTGAGGTTGTCATAGCGCACACATTATGAACAGTAATGGGACCCTCCAGAGAGAGTCCCGCTTGTGCATAAGCTAAAGAGATACAGTCCCCTATCCATCTGGATACAGTCTGCTTTGTCACTGGTAGGCCAACATGACTTGGATCAAAGGAAATGAATAATTGAGAGGATTTCCTGTGAACTTTAGTTCTATCTAAATAGTAAGACAGCGCTTGTTTTCAATCTAATATGTGTAGTGCTGCTCGAGAAGATCAGTAGGATGACTGACTGGTTCAGATGGAAGGAGACCATCTTCGGAAGGAAGGCACATGTTGCTAGTTCCCGATTCCATTCGAAAATCCGGGCAGAAGACAAGCAACGCTGCCTTCTCATTCACTGCACCTACTTTGTGGAACAACCTCCCAGTTGAACTCAGAGAGATTAAGGACCTACAATTATTTAGAAAAGATCTAAAAACTTATCCATTTACCCCGCATTTTTAAAATCTACAATACAATGATGTTCCGAATTCACAGGTCAACACTGATCAGCATCCATACACTGACCCTACTTAGACATAACATTACACACACAATCGCACACATGCACAATTCCTCCACATCTTTGTACCATTCAGTCATTCAGCAAATGGAACCATATACTTTACCTTCTGTAAATAGTTCAGTTGTTTAATAGTTTTTTAAAAGTTTAAAAGTTTATTATATATTTAACTAAATTGTCCAAAAACGTTCATTGTAAAAATAATAAGTTCATTATTATTCTGTTCCGTTATATGTAAACCGCATCTGATCTCTGGAAGAGGCGCTATAAAAGAATGTACAAATAAATAAATGAATAAAGTGTGGATTGGTATGGAGGACCACCTTGTCATGGGGGAACCAGGCATATGACGGATCTGCCACCAGAGCCTGCAGTTCACTGATGCGGTGAGCTGACGTGATGGCTATGAGGAAGACTACCTTCCAAGAAAGAAACTTCAGTGAAGTGGTTGCTAAAGGCTTGAGGCTTTAGAAGTTGAGCAAGAACAATGTTGAGGTCCCAAGCCGGAGGCAATTTGATGGGTGGCTTGGACAGCAGGAGACCTTGTATGAAGTGTGATATTAAGGGGTCTGAGGAGATAGGCCGCAATGGCACTAAGATGAACTGTGACTAAGTTGGTCGTAAGACCTGCCAAGGACAAGTTAAGGAGATATTGAAGAAGGGATTCCACCAGGCAGGGAAAGGAGTCAATGCCCTTTGGGGAGCACCAGAGGGCAAACCTTTGCCATTTAAAGACATAAGATCGCCAGGTGGACTGTTTGCATGATGCAAGCAAGATATCCTTGACCTCCTGTAGCAAGTCGAGGTCAGTGAGCACTATCCCTTGAGCAGCCATGCCGTGAGGTGGAGGGCATGAAGATTGGGATGGAGAAGCGTCCCTTAGTCCTGGGAGAGGAGTTCAGGCCACATCTGAGTCTGAGGGGTTGAGTCTGTGCCAGGTGAAGGAGCAGAGGAAACAACGGTTGACGGGGCCAAAACGGAGCTATGAGATTATGGAGCCCTTGTTGGCTTGTGGCTTGAAGAGAGTTTTCAGTATCAAGGGGAAGGGTGGAAATGCATAAAGCAGGCCCCGTCCCCAATGGACAAGGAAGGTGTCAGAGGCCTGTTGAGTGCAAAGACAGAAGCTGTGAGCAGAACAATGGAAACTGTGTGTTCTGTTGAGTGGCAAAAAGTTCCAAGCAGCCATCTCCCGATGTAGGGTACACGCATGTGGATGAAGAATATGGCGGAGTCTGTCCACAAAGACATTGAGCTTGCCTGGGAGGTACATCATTCTGAGGGAAATGCGATGTGCAATTGCAAAAAAACAGAGGCGAAGCACTTCATGACACAGGGGATAGAATCTTGTTCCTCCCTGTTTGTTTACATAGAACATGGCCACCTGGTTGTCTGTTCTAATACCTGTTGGCCCAAAGGTTGGGGGTTGAAAAACCCAAAGAGCATTTGTTAGAGCATGCAGCTCCAGGAGGTTTATCTGCAACGCAGATTCCTGCAATGTTCACAGATCTTGTTTGGTCAGGTCATTCAGATGTGCTCCCCAACCTAGTTTGGAGGCATCCATTGTCAGGGTGCACTGAGGTGGAGGCATTTGAAAAGGTGACCCACCAAGTAGTTTCTGTAGGGAACACCGCCAGTGAAGTGACTTGATTAGCTGAGGAGTGATGTGTATCTTGTCTTTGAGACGACCCTTTGCTTGGGTACAATGAGAAGACAGAGTCCATTGGGCTTACTGAATGTGTAGGCGAGCATAGGGGACTACATGGACTGTCAAGACCATGTGCCCCAAAAGGAGTAGCATCTCTCGAGCTGTTACCAACCTTTGTTGCTGTATGTATTGAATGAGCTTGATGAGGCGCGCAGAGTGATCCTTCGGAAGGAAAGCTCGTGCCTGTTGAGCGTCCAGGAGTGCTCCAATGAACTTGAGCCTTTGGGATGGAACGAGATGCGACTTTGGGAAGTTTAGGACAAATATTAGATGTTGGAGCATGGTGATGGTGCAATGCAGGGAGAGTTTTACCCATGATTAGCCAGTCATCTAAGTAAGTAAGGGAAGACAAAGATTCTCTAAGTGCGGAGATAGGCTGCAACTACTGCCATACATTTTGTGAACACTCACGGTGTGGAGGCTAAGCCGAAGGGCAGTACCTGGTACTGATAGTGGTTTTACTGAAACTTGAAACATAGATACTGTCTGTGTTGAGGGTGGATCAGTAAGCGTGTGTACGCCCTCCTTTAGGCTTAGGGAACATAGCCATTCGTACCTCTGGAGGTATGGGAGAAGAGTTCCTAGAAAAATCATTTTGAATTTTTCCCAGACCAGAAATTTGTTTAAGTCCCTGAGATCCAGGATGGGCCTGTATCCTCCTGTTTCTTTGGAATGAGAAATATGGAGAGTAGAAGCCTATTCCCTCCTGAGGGGGAGGAACTCTTTCTTTGGCGCCCTGGGATAAGAGGGTGGACAACTCTTCCTTCAAGAGTGTGCTTTGAAGGGGGTTTGTGGGCTAGTCCCCTGTGAAGTCGGTGAGGGGTAAGTCTTGGAAATAAAGCAGATACCCCCTTTAGACGATGTTGAGAGTCCACTGTTCTGAAGTGATGAGGTGCCAACTGTTGGCATAGGAATAGAGTCTGCCTGCTATGTTCAGGGGCTGGGGACCCTGCAGAGGCAGGAGTGGCAATGCTCTCTAAGAAGCAGTCAAAAACTAGGTGCTGGTTATGTCTGCGCCACTGGTTGGGGCTTAGGAGCCTTGGGCTTCTTGGGTTGGCGAGGACCCTGCTGGCGCTGCTGCTGAGGTTGGTAAGCACCTGCAGGTGTGTAGGAAGAATAATCTCTCTTCTTCTTAGAGTAGGAAGGTTTCTTTGGAAGAGTTTTCCTCTTGGAGGGGTCAGCCATCCATCTGGAAAGACATCTCAATCTCACCGGTCTTCTCTCTCCAATCTTTTCCAAAAGGATTCTCTCCAGCACATGGGATATTAGCCAACTTGTCCTGGACCCATTATTCGAGATCTGAGCCTGTAACCAGGTCATGCTTCGAGCCCCAATGCAGACTGCTGAAGCTCTGCTATTTGATTTAAAAGCATCAAAAGATGCCCTGATAAGGAATTTTGAGGTATTTTGACCTTGTCTGATAAGGGCTTGGAATGCACTCCTTTTATCATCAGGAAGCATGGGGGCAAACGTCTCCAGTTCCCTTGTGACATGCTTTAGGAACAAGCCCATGTATAGCATGTAGGAGGTAATCCTTGAGATTAGTATGCATGCCTGAAAACACTGATGCCCAAAAGGCATCAAGTGTCCTTGGGTCTCTATCTGGACACATGGAAGAGTGATTCTTTGAAATCTTTATTCGGCGCATGGCCTATCCCACCACCACTGAGTGGTGGGGGAGTTGAGACTTCTGAAAGCCTGGGCACTCTGGAACTCAGTACATGGTATTGAGCCTTTTGCTGATGGGTGGAACAAAGGAGCCTCCCAAATGTGGAGATGAGATCCTGTAAGATGTGATGCACCACTAAAGTAGCCGCCTCCTTAGGCGTAGGAAGGTATTGAAAGATCTCGAGTTCCTCTGCCCTCGGTTTCTGCTCTGAGACCACAGTGATCTGCAGACGTGCTGCCATGTCCCGGATGAATTCTTGGAAAGACATGTCCTCTGGTGGGGACCTGCACTGCTCCTGAGGAGGGGATGGGTCCGAAGGAATGTCTAGATGGTCTTGGGAATCCTAAGAGTCCCAGTTGGAATCAGACCAAGTAGAGTCAGAGTCTGACAAGAAAGCATAGTTACTCACCTGTAACAGGTGATCTCCGGGAACAGCAGGAATTTAGTCTACACATATGGGTATCGTCGGTACCGATGGAGCCTGCGTGGGAACGCTCCCCAGCGTCCAATTAGAAAGCTTTTGGGAGCATCCCACAGTGCCTGCATGCTGTCTTCCCGCCTTTTCCAACTGCCTCTCTCCAGTTGAGTTTAAAGCTGAGACAAAGAGAGAGAGAGAAAGGGAGAAAGAGAAAGAGATACAACTCCTAGGGGAGGTGAGTGGGTTGTGAACACTAAATTCCTGCTGTTCCCGGAGATCACCTGTTACAGGTGAGTAACTATGCTATCTCCAGGAACAAGCAGGAATGTAGTCTTCACATATGGGGACTACCTAGCTTTAGATGCCAGGGAGAGACCCCAGAAGTTGTGTCCCTGTGAAAGGGCTCCACTTCCCCCATGGATCTCCGGCATCCTACCAGGGATGGTGGGTAGGAGTTGATTAGGTATGGAACAGGTGTTGGAGAACAGCCTGACCAAACAAGGCATCCCAGCGGAGGTCCTTGTCCAAAGCAGTAATGGGCTGGGAAGGTATGAACCGAGGCCCAAGTGGCTGCTCGACAGATGTCGTCGATAGACACAGAGTGCAGATGAGCCATTGAAGCTGCCATGGCTCTCACATTGTGAGCTGTGGCATGGCCCTCCAGAGGAAGATTCTTACTCTGATAGGTAAAGGAAATACACTGTGCAATCCAGCTGGACAGTGTTCTCTTGAAGACTGGAAGTCCCAGATGAGAAGGATCAAAAGCAACAAAGAGTTGAGAGGACTTTCTATGTTGCTGTGTTCTCTGTAAGTAAAAAGCTAAAGCTCTTTTACAGTCCAAAATATGAAGATTCCTTTCTGCATTTGATGCATGAGGCCTTGGAAAAAACACAGGCAGGTAGACCGCTTGGTTCAAATGAAAAGGCGAGACCACCTTTGGCATAAAGTGTGGATGAGTCCTAAGAACTACCTTGTCATGATGGAACCTTGTATAAGGAGGATCAGCCACTAGTGCCTGGAACTCATTGATGCGATGTACTGATGTGATTGCAATGAGAAAAATAACTTTCCAAGAAAGGAATTTCAACGAGGTAGTAGCTAAGGGTTCGAAAGGTGGCTTCATGAGCTGGCCAAGAACCAGGTTTAGGTCCCATGCCACCGGTGGTGGCCTAATGGGAGGCTTAGTTAGAAGAAGGCCTCTCATAAATCTTGCTATAAGAGAAAGGAGGAAATAGGTTGTCCATTTAAAGGCTTGAAAGAAGCTGCAATAGCACTTAAATGGACTCTTACTGAGTTAGTTTTAAGTCCTGCATTGGATAAATGAAGGAGATACTCCAGTAATGATTCCAGAGGTATCGCAAGGAGGCTAAGACCCTTTTGCGAGCACCATATGGTAAACCTTTTCCACTTGAAAGCATAAGAGCGTCTTGTGGAAGATTTTCTAGAAGCATAAAGGATATCCTTTACTTGCTGAGAAAGGTTAAGATCATGAAGATCTAGGCCTTCAGCAACCAAGCCCTGAGATGCAGAGACTAGGGATTGGGATGCCATAACATTCTGTCCTCCTGAGACAGGAGATCTGGAGCAGACCCTAACTCCAGAGAGGGAGCTTGAGAGAGATGTAGTAGCAGAGGGTACCACACTTGCCGTGGCGAATGTGGAGCTATGAGAATCATACGGCCTCTGTCTCTCTGAAGCTTGAACAGGGTTTTGGGAATTAGGGGAATAGGTGAAAAGGCATAAAGGAAGTCTTGATCTCAATGAAGGAGGAAAGCATCCCTGGCCTGACAGCCCCGAGCCGGAATTCTGGAACAGAACCGGGGAAGTTTGGCATTCAACGGACTTGCAAAGAGGTCTGTGTCTGGGGTTCCCCAAATTTGAAAAGTCTTGGCCACCTGGTCTGCATGTAGAGACCATTCGTGTGGAAGCAGAACTCGACTGAGTCTGTCTGCTCAAGAGTTTTGTATGCCTGGAAGATACACTGCCAGAAGATGAATCTGATGCTCTCTGGCGAGGGCCCATAGTCGTAAAGCTTCATTGCAAAGCGACAGAGAGCCTGTTCCTCCCTGCTTGCTCATGTAGAACATGGCTACTTGATTGTCCGTATGAATGAGGACTGTCTTGTACCTGAGCAGGGTGTGGAACACTCGAAGAGCAAGGAAGATTGCTCTGAGCTCCAAGAGATTGATATGTAGATGAGTCTCCTGTGGAGTCCAGGTGCCTTGGGTGGAGAGGTCTTGCAGATGAGCTCCCCAACACATGGGAGAAGCATCTGTTGTGAGAGTTGCTTGGGGTAACGGTTGTTGAAATGGGGACCCCAGCAACAGGTTTTGAGTGGACTGCCACCATTGGAGGGACAAAATAAGGTGATTTGTGTTTGCTATTTTGTCTGACAGGCATCCTGATGCCTGGGTCTACTGAGTGGATAAAGTCTACTGGGCTGCTCTCATATGGAGGCGAGCATAAGGGACCACATGCACGGTAGATGCCATGTGGCCTAGTAGTTGTAGCATTTCTCGGGCAGTGAGATGAGGCTTCAGCACTGCTTGAGAAGCTAACTGTACCATGCCAAGGCAAAGGGCCTTGGGAAGATAGGCCCTTGCTTTTCTGGTATCCAGCAAAGCTCCTATGAACTCTAGAGACTGAGTGGGAGTTAGACTGGATTTTGGGATGTTTATGACCAGACCCAAATACTGAAGGATATGCATTGTGCAAGATAGAGAAGACCTGGCCTCTGACTCTGATGGGGCTCGAATGAGCCAGTCGTCTAAGTAGGAGAAGACGAATATCCCTAGAGTGCGGAGAAATGCTGCTACCACAGCCATGCATTTCGTGACCACTCTTGGTGCTGAGGACAGGTCAAAAGGAAGCACCCTGTATTGGTAGGCCTTTCCTTGAAAAAGGAACCGAAAGAACTTTCTGTGAGTAGGATGGATGAGAACATGAGTGTACGCATCCTTGAGATCTAGAGAACAAAGCCAATCCTGACTCTGAAGGTATGGCAGCAGGGTTCCCAGAGAAATCATCTTGAATTTCTTTTTGAACAGGAATTTGTTCAATTCTCTGAGATCTAAACTAGGTCTGTGTCCCCCTGTTTTCTTGGGATAAGGAAATAGGGGGAGTAAAACCCTGTACCTTGTTGAGGAATGGGTACCTCTTCTATTGCCCCTTGGGCAAGAAGCATAGTGACCTCTTGATCTAACAGGTTGATAAGAGAGGTCTGAGAATTGAACAGTCTTACCATTGTGGGAGGGGGCATGCAAAGAAAGTGAAGCTTGTACCCCTCTTTTATAATGGAGAGAGTCCAACGTTATGCTGTTATCTGACCCCATCTGGAGGCAAAGTGACACAACCTTCCTGGAATGGTGGAAGGTTCTGGTCCGTTGAGGGCCAGGAAGGCTAAGTTCTCTAGGAGGAAGTCAAAGGCCTTGCGGAGGCTGAGACTGCTGAGACAGTTGAGGCTTAGCAGTCTTTGCTTTCCTTTGTTTAGGTGGTTGCTGACTCTTCCGGACAGGTTGACCTGCAGAACGTCCCTGCTGAGAATAAGAGGGATAAAACCTCTTCTTTTTGGAGAAGAATGGTTTCTTGAAAGATTTCTTCCTTGCAGGATCAGCTGTGGCTTTGGTCAATTTATCCAAAGTGGAGTTGTCAGCATACAACTCATTGGCTTTTTCTTGCCAATTTTTGCCGAATAGATTCTCACCTGTACAAGGAATATTGCCCAGTTTGTCCTGCACCCAGAGCTCCAAATCGGATGCCTGGAGACAGGCAATTCTACGTGCACCAATGCAATGGCAGAGGTTCTGCTTATGCACTCAAAAAAGTCAAAAGCTGCACGATTGACAAATTTAGAAACATCCTGGACATGTTTAACCAGTGTGAGAAAATCCTGCCTCTTATCTTCAGGAAGAAGAGGGCTCAAAACCTCTAAATTTCTTGTGACTTCCTTAAGGAACATTCCCATATATAAAATATAGGAACTGATCCTGGCAGAAAGCATGGAAGCCTGGAAAGTACGACATCCAAAGGCATCCAAAGTTTGACACTTACGTCCTGGAGGATTAGAGGCATGCCTCTTTGCACTTCTGATCCTTCTCATAGCTGATTCCACTACAATAGAGTGGTGAGGAAGGTGAGTCTTCTGGAAGCCAGGACACGGAGGTACTCGATACATGGTATCCAGTCTACGAGAGTGAGGAGAGTGGTAAGGGGTGTTTCCCACATTCTTAACATGAGATCATGTAAGATCTCATGGATAGGCAAGGTAGCTGCCTCCTTAGGAGCCTTGGGATATTGCAGAATCTCCAACTCCTTTGCCCCGGACTCTGTTTCAGGAGCCACAGTAATGGAAAGACCTCGAGCCACCTCCCTGATAAAATCCTGAAAGGAATCTTCTGGAGGAGACATCCTACGTTTGGGAGAGGAAGGCTCCTCGGGGAGAAGTACTCCGAAGCTGTCAGAATCCTCAGACTCCTCCGAGGATTCAAAGTACCTTCTGTCCGGATGCTCTTGTAGAGCACGATACCCGTACCGACCGAAGTCGGTGCCGGGGGAATCGGTACCAGTGTATCGGTACCGGAAGGCATGGCCTGACTGGGTGCCGGCAATGCAGACACCGATATTGATGCCGATGCTATCGGTACCGATACCGGTGCCGGAGTCGGTGCCGGCACCAGTTGAACTGTCTGACGCGGTTCAGAGGGTGTCGATGCCGCAAGGAGAGCCACCAGACTGCGTTCAATAGCCAGGAACCTCTGGTCTATCGACGCTGCCGATGCCTGGGTATCAGTACCGGAGAAAGCAGCCGGTACCCAGAGCACGGCACCAGTAGGTCTGCTGAGGTTGAGGCCTCAACAACATCCTGGAGCCCCGATAATGCTTTGGAAAACAAATCCTCCCGCTGGGGAAATTTTGCTGGTACAGAACCCTCAAGGGCAACGCCAGAGGCATCTCAATGCTTGGAAGGAGATCTACCCTTTGAGGACCGGCCAGACTTATGTTTACTTACCTGAGATCCATGGGAGGAAGACGAAGCCCTGGAAGAGGTTGATGTCACAGAGGCTGCATCGGAGGGAAAAGGGTTTCTGAGCTTAGCAGCCCGGTTTTGTCGACCCCTCTTGGACATCATGGCACAGGCCATGCACTCCGAAATGGAGTGGTCAGGACCTAAACATTTAAGGCACCACTCATAGGTGTCGGTGACAGAGTAGTTACTCACCTGTAACAGGTGTTCTCCAGGAGCAGCAGGAATGAGTCCTCACATACGGGTGACGTCGACGGAGCCCCCATGCGGAGTATTTCCCCAGCTTTCAAAGAAAGCCTTTGGGAATGCAGGCACGCATGCGCGGTCACCTTCCCGCCCAAAGGTGCCATCTTGCTCAGTCAAATGACATAGCTAAAAGACAGCACAAAAAGAAAATGAACTATATACAACTGCAACTCCAAGGGGAGGAGGGAGGGTCGTGAGGACTGATTCCTGCTGCTCCTGGAGAACACCTGTTACAGGTGAGTAACTACTCTTTCTCCAGGACCAAGCAGGAAGTCAGTCCTCACATATGGGTGGACTCCCTAGCTCTGGGCTACCAGGAACCCAGGCTGAAAAATAGAGCTCCCTCTAGAGCCTCAGCAACAGTGAGAGAATCTTCTCGGAGACCACACCTGAACGGTAGCCCAACACCAGGGCCGGAGGGTAGGAGTTGCCTAAACCTCAAAGAGATTACGGAGTACTGCTTGCCCGAAAGCACTGTCCCTACGGGACTCCCTCTCAAGACAGTAGTGGTCCGCAAAAGTCTGGCTTGAAGACTAAGTAGCGGCCCGGCAGATGTCTGCCAACGGAACAGAACGGAAGTGAGCTACTGATGCGGCCTTCGCCCTGACCCGGTGGGCCGTGACTCGACCCTCCAGGGAGAGGCCAGCTGCCCTGTACGCCCAGGTGATACAGTCTGCCACCCAGATGGACAACGTACGCTTAGTGACAGGCAACCCCAATTTATTAGGGTCAAAGGAAATGAAGAGCTGAGAAGCCCTTCTATGCCCCTGCGTACGTTCTAGGTAAAAGGACAGCGCCCTTCTACAATCCAGGGTATGGAAGACAGTTTCGGCCCTCCTGGCATGCAGCCTGGGAAAGAACGTCGGAAGGACCACCTCCTGGTTGAGGTGGAAGGAGGACACTACCTTTGGAAGGAACTTAGGATGAGTCCACAAGACTACCCTGTTCCTATAGAACCTGGTATACAGCCTATCCGCGACCAGGGCCTGAAGCTCACTCACCCGCCTAGCCGAGGTGAGTTCTACAAGGAACACCACCTTCCAGGAGAGGAAGCGTAAATGGCAGGTCGCCATCGGCTCAAAAGGTGGGCGAGTCAGTTGATGCAAGACCACATTGAGATCCCACTCAGTGGCCGGTGGACAAATAGGAGGCTTGAGCAGAAGCAGACCTCCGAGAAAGCGAGACACCAGAGGGTGGCCTGAGAGAGATTGTCCATCCATCGGCAAGTGGTGAGCTGAGAGGGCACTTAGGTGAACCCGGACAGAGTTGGACTGAAGGCCTAGGTTGGAAAGGATGAGCAGGTATTGTAGCACCACCTGGACAGAGCAGGAGAAGGTGTTCTCTTGCTGTTGAGAACATCAAGAAGAGAACCTATGCCACTTTAGAGCATAGGCCTTCCTAGTGGAATGTTTCCTGGAGGCCAACACCTCCTCTTCAACCTCCCTTGAAAGGAGCAAGGGAGCAAGGACTAGTCTTTCAGCAGCCAGGCCATCAAATTGAGGGATTTGAGGTTGGGATGCAAGAGGGACCCCTGGTCCTGAGTCAGAAGGTCGGGTTGCAACCCCAGAGGAAGTGGAGTATCCACTGCCAACTGCAGAAGAAGAGGGAACCACGGCTGCCTGGGCCACCTGGGGGCTATCAGGATCACCGTGGCTCAGTCCTGCTGGATTTTGAATAGAGTCTGGGCCACCAGAGGTGTGGGAGGAAAGGCATACAGCAGGCCTTCATCCAGGGGATCAGGAATGCATCTGGCGCTGTTCTCAAGGGATGCGGTTGCCTGGAACAGAACCTGGGTAGTTGCCTGTTTAGCGGACTGGCAAAAAGATCCATGGTCGGAAGACCCCACTTCAGAAAGATCTGTTGAACTACCAGAGGATCCAACTGCCACTCGTGAGGCAGCAGGAGTCTGCTGAGTCTGTCCGCCAGGTAGTTTTCCTGGCCTGGGAGGTAGACTGCCCTGAGGGTCATGTCGTGAGTGACAGCCCAGGAGCAGAGAGCTTGTGCTTCCAGGCACAGGAGTCGGGATCCTGTGCCTCCCTGCTTGTTGACGTAGAACATAGCCACCTGGTTGTCCGTCTGAACTAGGACAGACTGGTGAGACAGGATCTGAGAGAAAGTCCGTAAGGCTAGTCGAATAGCCCTCAATTCCAAAAGGTTGATCTGCTGGGCGGCCTCCCACGGAGACCACAGGCCTTGGGTGCAGGCTCCCTGGCAGTGTGCCCCCCAGCCCTGCAGGGAAGCATCGGTTGTCAGTACCTGAGTGGGGAGGCCTGAAAATGAACACCCCTGACCAGATTTGGGAGATGCCTCCACCAGCGTAAGGAGTCCACCAAGAGTTTGGACACCTTTATTCTGCCTGACAATTTCCCTGTGGCCTGCAGCCACGGCGCCCTGAGGTGCCACTGAGCCAGCCTCATGTGTAGCTGAGCATGTGGGGTGACATGCACTGTGGAAGCCATGTGACCTAAAAGCTGGAGGAAGTGTCTGGCCGAGACCAGAGAATTGGCCCGAAACTGGCCAGTCAATTTTATCAGCCTGTGAGCTCTGTCCACAGGTAAATAGGCCTTTGCATGGATGGTATCCAACCTTGCCCCTATGAATTCCATGCCCTGTGAGGGGACCAAAGTGGACTTTGGGAAGTTTATAACAAACCCCAGGTGCTGAAGCAGGGATATGGTTGTGCAGGTGGCCTGCCTGGCCTCTTGTGGAGACTGGCCTCTGATTAGCCAGTCGTCCAGGTAAGGGAACACAAAGATCCCCTGGTTCCTGAGGTAGGCCACAACCACCGGCAGGCATTTTGCGAAAACCCTGGGGGCGGAGGTGAGGCCAAAAGGAAGCACTCTGTACTGGAAGTGCTTTCCTCCCACCACAAATCTGAGGAATTGTCTGTGACTTGGATGGATGAGGATGTGAGTATAAGCATCCTTCAGGTCTAAGGAGGATAGCCAATCTCCCTGCTGGAGGTAGGGCAGCAAGATCCCAAGGGTAAGCATCTTATTTATTTATTTATTTTAGTTTCTTATATACCGCACTATTTAGTATCAGCGCGGTTTACATGGAACAGTGAAACATAATGAACAAACGTTAGTTTTACAGAGAACAAGGAAATACAACTTGGATAACTTAGGGAAACATGCACATCAACTATTTACATATGTAGCAGTAAGCTTTGAACTTTTCCCTCACCAGAAACCTGTTCAGACTTCTCAGGTCGAGGATGGGTCTGAGGCCTCCTGTTCTTTTTGGTACCAGGAAGTACCTGGAGTAGAAGCCTTGCCCTTCCAGGTGGTGAGGCACCGGTTCCACCGCCTGGTCCCTTAGTAGACCTTCCAACTCCTGAAGGAGTAGGTTTCTGTGCAGAGGGGGTCTTGGAGGCTCCCCTGGAAAGTAGGAGGTGGGTATCTGGGTGAAGTGGAGCAGATAGCCCCTTTCAATGATGTTTGACACCCAAGTATCCTCTGTGATGGCTGGCCACCTGTCTGCGTACAGGGTCAGCCGACCTCCTGTGCCCTGGAGAGGAGGAGAGGCTATGCTGGCAAAGTGAAAAAATCCCTCCCTGCTGAGCAGGAGCCGGAGTAGGAGGCTTCTGCCTACGGGGCCCATGACCCTGCCCCTTGGCCTGCTGGCCCTGTTGGGGAGCTGCAGAGGCCTGGTAGTGAGGGTAGGTTTTGTAGGCAGTTGTCTTCCTCGGGTAAAAGGTCTTTTTTCCCGAGCCCTTCTTCTGAGAAGGGGCAGAGGTTTTCCTGGACAGCCTTGTCCGGGTAAGAGTCTCGGTCTCGAGTTCTGCAGCCTTTTCGGCCATGGGCTTGCCAAAGAGGTTTTCACCTCGGCAAGGGACATCGACCAACTTGTCCTGTACCCACGGCTCGAGGTCCGAGGATTGTAGCCAGGCCTGGCGGCGTGCACCGATGCCGGCCCATGCTACCCGGGCCCAAGCCTCAAATCCATCATAGGCTGCTCGAGATATAAACTTCGAGCACTCTCGAATACCAGAAGACAAGGCCTTGAACCTCTGCAAAGGTTCCTCAGACAGACCAGCAGAGAACCCGGCTATCTCCTTTGCCAGGTCTCGAAGGTACATGCCCATGTACAGCTGGTAGGTCTGGATACGGCAAGCAAGCATTGAACCCTGGAAGCACTTTCTACCAAGGGCATCCAGGTTCCGGGCTTCCCTGCCGGGGGGCACCAAGGAGTGCATCTTCTGACTCTTCAGACGATGCATGACCGATTCCACAACCATGGAATGGTGCAGTAGCTGTGCCTTTTGAAACCCGGGGCTCTTGCAGACTCGATAGATGGAATCGACCTGCTTGCTTGGAACCGGCATCGAGGCCGGCGCCTCTCACATGCGGAAGAGCAACCGCTCCAGCATCGGAGGAACCGGGACAGTAACGGCCTCCTTGGAAGGAGAGTCATACTGCAGAGCCTCGAGCTCCTCGTCTCGAGGCTCCTCCTCGGGGTCCGCAGGGAATGCCAGTGCCTTGGACATGTCCCTCACGAAATCCGAGAGCCTGGTATCCTCCGGAGGGGACCTTGTCCGAGGCTCAGAACCCGGTGAGTCCGAAGGGACGCACTGAGTCCGAAAGTTGTCAGGGGACTCCTCCTCCTCCGTTTCCCACGCCGATTCCTCCGAGGAGGAATCGAGCAGCTCTGAGTGGGCAGGCACCGACGCCATCCGCCCTGACGCTGAAGGAACCGGCGTCGACGACATCGGTCCCGAACGGGAGGCCGAGGGTGACCGCGACCGAGGATCGACTCGAGTTCGCATGGTCTCGAGGATCGGCTCAGCCTCCGGGGTCGACTTGGATGTCGATGTCCCAGTGGTCGGGGCAGATGCGCCGGTGAGACCGGCGATCAGCACCCGCTGCTGCTCCAAGCCGTCAACCTGAGTCTGAGCTCAGGAGACCCAGCAGCCTCCGACTCAGGCCTCGATGGCGTCGGGCCTGGAGGAGAGTCCACGAGGACTACAGTACTCACGTGACTCGGGGCCTCCGACTCTACACGAGGATGCTTTGCAGGCCTCTCCGACTCCGAAGACCCGGGACGGCGACGGGGGCTATGCGACCTGGCCCTCGAGGAGTCAAGAGCGTCCACCGATGACGCTCTCGTGGGTTTCTTCTTCCTTCAGTGCTCCCTCGAGGGGGACTCCCTTTCAGAGGAGCCCCGACGATGCTTGGGATCAGATTCCCGAGACGTTGAGGCCTCTGACGAAGTCCGGACCTGTCCAGAGGCAGACTCGGAGAAGATCCTCTCACGCTGGTGCTGATGGCTCCACAATGCCTTGGAAGACATTTTGCCACAGGGACTACAGACCGTAGAATCATGGTCTGGACCCAGGCATCGGAGGCAGCAGTTGTGTGTGTCGGTGAGAGACATCAGTTTCTTGCACCGATCACACTTCTTAAAGCCACTGGCAGCCATCGGGGGAAAAAGGACCCCTGCAAGATCAAAAATTGGGCTGCCATGGAAAAGAAAAAAGGCGCGAACGCAGTCTCTAAGGACAAAAACCAAAAAAAAGAGATCCGGGCTCGGCATTGGTGTACTGAGCCAAGGCGGGAAAGGAACCGACGTCGAACCGAAGAAAAACTCGACCCAACGCAGAAAAACAATCAACTTTTTTCACGGGTGACAAGGACAGGCGTCCGTAGGGCTCCGCGGAAAAAAGACTGAGCAAGATGGCACCTTTGGGCGGGAAGGTGACCGCGCATGCGTGCCTGCATTCCCAAAGGCTTTCTTAGAAAGCTGGGGAAATGCTCCGCATGGGGGCTCCGTCGATGCCAACGTCACCCGTATGTGAGGACTGACTTCCTGCTTGATTCTGGAGAAGGCGATGGTACCGCCACACTTGGTGCACTTCTTGAAACCTGAGGCGGGTTTTTCCATAGTAAGGGAAATTTTGGGCCTAAGGCCCAAAATGGCGCATGCACCTGAAGAAAAAAGGTTTGGAAAAAAGAAAATTTTTTTTTTTTTTTAAAAAGAAAGACAGAAAGAACCGGCGGTACCGGTATAGCGTCGAGGGAAGGCAGATGCGACCACAAAAAAGAAGGAGAATAGGAAACATTTTCTGCGATGACAGGAACGACAACCTGCTGGCTCCGCGGAAAACGAAGAACTGGAGAGAGGCAGTTGGGAAAGGCGGGAAGGCAGCACGCAGGCGCTGTGGGATGCTCCCAAAAGCTTTCTAATTGGATGCTGGGGAGCGTTCCCACGCAGGCTCCGTCGGTACCGACGATACCCATATGTGAAGACTACATTCCTGCTTGTTCCTGGAGATATCGAAGTACTGGCAGTCGTGCTTTTGACCCTGATACTTTGTCGATGTTGGGGGTCGATGCCGATAGTATCACAATCGGGAGCCCTGGCAGTTTTAGCCTGTTGGGTACCGGTGTTGTCAGTCAGTTACAATTGAGGCATCAGTGGCAAACGGTCCATTGATACAGGCTCAAGGGTCGGCAAAAGGGCCAATACCGTTGGCTGTTGGCGGGGTGTCAAAGCCTGCACTGCTAGAGCTGTTGATTCCGTCGGTACCAAGGCTGCCAGGAGTGCAGATAAACTCCTCTCGAGAGCCAACATGTGCTTATCCAGGGAGATGGCTGATGTATGGGTGGATTAATCTAGGGGTCTTACACGGTAGCTCTCCAGAGGTCAATTCCTCGGGAGTGCCCCAGAGCTCCTCTTGTGCTCTGGAGGACAGGTCCTCCCGCCGTGGCTGTTTGGCTGGCCAGTCAGCATTGGAAGCACTCTTCGGTGAGTCTCAATGCTGATGGTGGTACTTTCCTCATGACACAATATTGGTTTTCAATGCCAACATCTTGGACTTACTTTTATGTTTGATGAGACCTGAGACCCATGTGAGGAGGCCGATGTTCTTGATGATGTGGAAGCCACTGAAATGGAGTCCAGGGGGAATACCAAACCATACTGTCTGTCTTTATTCTGAAGGTCTCTCTTTGTCATTTGTTGGCACAAAGGACAAGACTTTGGTAAATGGTAAGGGCCCAAACATTTTAAACACCAGTCATGTTTATCCTTGACTGATATTCTACCGGAACATTTGGTACATTTTTTAAAACCACTGACGAGTTTTTCCATGTTTGAGGTTCTCTAAGGAATGGACAGTAAAATGTAGGCCGAAGACCTAGTTGACAGTGAATACCGCAGAAAATAAAAAGAAAAGAAAACATTAGAAATTAAACTAAAAAAGATTAACAGGGCTGGTGTCAGACTTACAGAACCGGCGTCGACAGAAAGGCAGAGCACAGAATGAAACCAAAAAAGAATTGTTTTTTGGCAATGACAGGTATGTACAACCTGCAGGCACTACGAAAATGAAGAACTGTGGAGTGGAGTTGGAAAGGCAGATGTGCAGGCACAAGGGGCTGCTCCCAAAGGTTTTCCTATTGGACGCTGGGAAGCGTTCCTGCGCAGGCTCTGTCGGTACCGATGTCACCATATGTGAAGACTGCATTCCTGCTTGTTCCTGCAGATAAAGTATTTCCTGATGTTGCTTTTAAATTTACCTCCTTGCACCTTTATTTCATGTCTAGTGCTACAGTTTACTCGTCTTTGAAAAAGGGATTGCTTGTTCATTAATATCCTTTAAGTATTTAAATGTCTGTACTCTATATCACATTGATAGGGTAGATCATATTGGTCAGAGGTTCCCAACTCCAGTCCTGGAGGGCCAAACACCATTCAGGTTTTCAGGCTGTCCCTAATAAATATGCATGAGATGCATTTGCATGCACTGCTCCCACAGTATTCAAATGTATCTCATGCATATTCATTAGGGACAGCCTGAAAACCTGAATGGTGTTTGGCCCTCCAGGACCGGAGTTGGGAACCTCTGATAATGGTGGAGGGGTGGCTCTATATGTTAAAGAGGGCATCGAGTCAAATAGGATAAAAGTTTTGTAGGAAACAAAACACACTGTAGAATCTCTATGGATAGAAATTTTATGTAAAAAGGGGAAGGGAATGGCAGTGGGTGTGTACTACTGCCCGCCTGGAGAGAATGAACTGACAGATGATGAAATGCTTACAGAAATTAGGGAAGCTAGCAAAGTTTACAACACAGTAATAATAGGAGATCTCAGTTACCCTGGTATTGGCTGGGTTTATATCACATCAGGACATGCTAGAGAGAGAAAGTTTCTAGATGAAGTAAATGACTGCTTCTTGGAGCAGTCAGTTATGAACCGACACACAGGGGACATTATTTTAGACCTAGTCCTTAGTGGAACGCAGGCAGGATCTAGTGTAAGAAATAACTGTTTTGGGGCCACCTGGCAACAGGGATCATAACATGATCACATTTGATTTAATAAATGTAGGGAGGATAGCAAGGAAATTGACTGCACTAGCATTTAACTTTCAAAAAGGAGATTATAATAAAATGAGGAAAATGGTTATGAAAAAACTAAAAGGAGCAACTGCAAAGTTAAGAGGCCTGGCGTTATTTAAAAATACTATCTTGGAAGCCCAGACCAGATGAACTCCATGCTTAAAAAAAAGGTGTCAGGAAGGCCAAACGACAGCTAGCATGCCTTAAGGGTGAGGTCAGAGAGGCTAATATAGCTAAGATAGAGTCTTTCAGAAAATGGAAAAAATAGCCAAATGATGAAAACTGGAAACAACATAAATACTGGCAAATTAAATGCAGGCATTAATAAGGCAGGCAAAGAGAAAATTTGAAAAGAAGCTTGCCAAAAGTGCATAATAAAAACTATTTCAAGTATATTCATAGCAAAACACCTGTGAGGCAGTTAGTTGGACCATTAGATGATGAAAAGGTAAAAGGTGCACAGAAAGGACAAGGCCATAGCAGAGAAACTGAATTAATTTTTTTCTTCAGTCTTTACTGAATAAGATGTAGGAAACTTACTATGCCAGAAATGACATTTACCCTCACTTGGTTTGCAGCTTGTCGTGCTGTGAGGGCTTGTGTGCATCAGTGATGCTGAGAGCTTAGCTATCAGTAGCTTAGCTACTGGCAGAGTCTCCCAAGAAAGACAGGTCTCGGCTGAGATACCAAAGACAAACCACCCATCTGGGCAGCAGCAGAATGGGATGGTGTTGTAAGCAGAGGATCATAATTCTGTGACAAATGCAACAACACTGGAATTAACTGCACGGAAGAAAGGCTTGGCAAATCTACTTCTGTATCTTGCCTCGAAAACCCAATGGAAAGTCCCAAAAAAATTGCACTATAGTGCTGGAAGATGAGACCCCCAGGTTGGAAGGTACTCAAATGGCTACAGGGGATGAACTGAAAACTTCTCAGAGTAAAGATGAAATTAGGTCTTACCTGCTAATTGTCTTTCCTTGAGCTTTCTCCGGGCCAGTCCAGGGAAAGGTAAGGTAGGGTTGTCAATCCCCTATAGCAGCTGAGGACTGAAGACTTCAAGCTTTCTTGAGAGGTGAAGCCACTCCCCCTTAGGGTTATCCAGCAGTCTCCTTCTGACAAAGCAACTAAACAGAAAGAAAGAACTGAGAAAGAGTAGATTAACCCTTGAAAAACTGATAACATTCTATAGTTCTTGAAAAACGAGGAAGCTAAGAAACGCGCTCCCCCTTTTAAATTTTTTTTTTTTTACAATATATATATATATCATAGATTGGCATTGAGTGGAACCGAGAAGCCCCAAAGCTGTCCCCCTTCAGACGAACACGGAGATATGATGAAATTCTTATGGTTACGCAAAAAAAACCGCTCGTAAAACGTAAAGGGGTGGGCCCCTGGACTGGCCCGGAGAAAGCTCAAGGAAAGACAATTAGCAGGTAAGACCTAATTTCATCTTCCTTATCGCTTCTCCGGGCCAGTCCAGGGAAAGGTAGGGCAGTACCAAAGCAGTAACTAAAGACGGGAGGGACCCGCCAAACCTGCGATAAGAGCCGAAGCGCCCACTTTTGCATCGTCTCTGGCCTGTACATCCAAACGATAATGTTTCGTAAAAGTATGCAATGAAGACCACGTTGCTGCTCTGCAAATATCCACCGGTGGAACGAAAGCATATTCCGCCCAAGAAGTCGCTAGAGCCCGAGTGGAATGAGCCCTCAAACCAACCGGCAGCGAAATGCCTTGGTCAGCGTAAGCTGCCGTAATGGCGTTGCGAACCCACCGAGCAATGGTGGACTTAGAAGCTGCAAAACCCTTTCGAGGACCCGTACATTGAACAAAGAGCCTGTCCGTTTTCCGAAAGGGTTGCGAAACCCTAAGGTACGTCTTTAAGACCCGACCAAGATCCAAATGCTTGAGGGCACGGTCCATAGGAGAAGTGGGAGAATCAGAAAAAACGGGCAACGCCACAGATTGGTTAATATGAAAAGCAGAGAGCACTTTCGGTAAAAAGGAAGGAACCGTTCTTAGCAGAACCCGTTCGGGAAGAAATTGCAAATAAGGCTCCTGGCAAGATAAGGCCTGCAAATCTGAAATTCGGCGTGCCGAACATAAAGCAACTAGGAAAGCTGTCTTCCATGAACACTCCCGGATTTCCCGATAGCAGAGGGAAGTTAAGGGTGACCGGGAAAAAGCCTCCAACACTATATTCAAATCCCAAGGAGGCACGATAGGACGCACGGGAGGACGGATAATCTTTGCTGCCCGCAAAAAGTGATGTATATCCGGATGCGCCGAAAGACGGCGACGTTGCACTGATCCTCGAAAACAAGCAAGCGCGGCTATCTGAACCTTAAGAGTACTAAGAGCCAACCCTTTATCCAAGCCATGCTGTAGAAAGAGTAGCAGCTGAGGTAAGGTAGAAGACATAGGATGGACATTGCGCTGCCCACACCAAGTTTCGAAAAGACGCCATACCCGCACATATGCCAGAGAAGTCACCGGCCTCTTAGACTGAAGTAAGGTGGCCACAACAGAACTCGCATACCCTTTGCGTATTAAGCGAGCCCTTTCAAGAGCCAAGCCGTAAGTAAGAAGTGATCCACTCGTGGCATGAGAATCGGACCCTGATGTAACAGATTGATGCGGACTGGAAGAGACCACGGCTGAGCCACTAAGAGTCGAACTAGATCGGCATACCAAGGCCGACGAGGCCAATCCGGGGCTATGAGAATCACCATCCCCCGGTGTTGCGCTATGCGCTGGATAACTCGACTCAGCATCGGCCAAGGAGGAAAAATGTACAAGAGAGAGTCCCGTGGCCAGGGCTGAACGAGAGCATCGAGCCCCTCGGACATGTGTTCTCTGCGCCTGCTGAAGAAACGGTTGGCCTTGGCATTGCTGCACGTCGCCATAAGATCCATTATTGGTTGTCCCCAACGCAACGTCAGTTCGTGAAATACCGCCGCGTTCAACTCCCATTCCCCGGGATCGAGAACATTGCGGCTGAGATAATCGGCCTGCACATTTTCCTTGCCCGCTACATGTGCCGCTGAGATCGCTAGAAGATTGGCTTCTGCCCAAATCATCATTTCCTGACATTGGGAGAGAAGAGAAAGAATCTTGGTTCCCCCTTGACGATTGATATACGCGACTGTCACTGCATTGTCGGAAAGAATCTTGACCGCCGTCCCTTTGAGAAAAGACGCGAAGTGCAGTAGGGCAAGACGAGCCGCGCGAAGCTCCAGGCGGTTGATCGACCACGTGTTCTCCTCTGTGGACCAAGAACCCTGAGCAATGTGGGTCTGACAATGAGCTCCCCAGCCCAAGAGACTGGCATCCGTGGTGACCAACACCCAAGAGGGCTCCTGTAAGGGAATGCCCACCGTTAGATGATCTCGAACTAACCACCACTCGAGACTGCGTCGCACGAGAATTGGATAGGGTAGACGCTGCGATAGAGGGTGAAGCTGTGGTGACCAGCGGGAAAGCAACGCCTGTTGCAAAGACCGCATGTGCGCTTTGGACCACGGGACAAGATCCAGCGCCGCCACCATGGACCCCAAGAGCTGTAAATACGTCCACGCCGACGGAGTTGTTAGCCGCAGAAATGCTTGTACCTGCTGCACAAGCTTTTCTACGCGCCCTTTGGGTAAAAAGACTCTCCCCCGCTCGGTGTTGAAGAGAGCTCCGAGATAAATCATTTGTTGCGACGGCTCCAAGTGACTCTTGGCTTGATTGATCACCCAACCGAGTTGCTCGAGAAGCTGAACAACTCGAGCTGTCGCCGCTATCGAAGCCAAACGCGAATCGGCTCTGATCAACCAATCGTCGAGATAAGGATGTACTCGGATACCTTTTTTTCGAAGTGCCGCTGCAACCACCACCATCAACTTCGTGAAGGTCCGCGGAGCCGTAGCTAGACCGAACAGTAATGCCCGAAACTGGAAATGCCCGATTGGAAGGGCAAAACGTAAAAAGCGTTGATGCGAGGGTCTGATGGGAATATGAAGATAGGCCTCCGTGAGATCTATTGACGTGAGAAACTCTCCCGGCTGTACCGCCCGAATCACGGTACGAAACGTTTCCATGCGAAAGTGCGGCACCCGCAAAGTACGGTTTACGCCTTTGAGATCTAGCACTGGACGAAAAGAACCCTCCTTTTTGGGGACCACAAAGTAAATCGAGTATCGACCGCAACCGTATTGGTCCAAAGGTACGGGAACTATCGCTCGCAGTTGCAAGAGACGATAGAGCGTGTCCACAATGGCCTCTTTCTTCAGACCGGTAGCACAGGGAGACATTACAAATGCGGGTGATAAAGGGTCGGCGAAATCGAGAGCATAGCCCTTCTGAATGATCTCTAACACCCATTTGTCGGAAGTGATGTCGGTCCAGGCCGTCAAAAAATTCTGTAGTCGTCCGCCTACCGGAACTAACGGCTGGACCAGCAGACCTTCATTGCGGCTTTTTAACGGAGGGCTGGGACGCACTAAAGTAGGACCTGCCAAAACCTCTGGCTCCACGAAAGGACTGGCCACGAAAGCTGGAACGGCCTCTGGAATAGGGAGCAAAACGCGTTCCACGAAATCTACGGGAGTCCCGACCGGAGCCACGGAAACCAGCAACCGTTCGCGCCGGCTTAGGTTTATCCTCAGGCAAACGTCCGCCTTTGGAGTCGCCTAAATCTTTCACAATCTTTTCTAAGGCTTCTCCGAAAAGTAATTTCCCCTTATAGGGCAATTTACTAAGCCGCAATTTCGAAGAAACATCAGCAGACCAGTTACGCAACCAGAGAAAACGCCTGGCTGCTACTAGGGAGGCCATAGTTTTAGCCGCAATCCGCAGCAAATCATAGAAAGCATCCGCCATATAAGCAGCGGCCGATTCCAACTTTGCCGTGTCTGCAATTTCAGAAGAAGGCTCCCCTGAAACGTCCCCTTGTAACCACCGAATAGACGCCCGAGAAACATAAGCTCCACAAACTGCAGACTGAAGCGCTAACGCACTGGAATCAAACGCCTGCTTGAGAAGAATTTCCAATTTCCTATCCTGAAGGTCTTTAAGAGCTGCCGCACCCTCCACGGGGATGGTAGTCTTTTTAGTTACTGCTGAAATAATGGCATCCACCTTTGGCATGCGTAATAAATCCTTCTCCTCCTGAGGAAGGGGGTACAAGCGCGCTAATGCGTGGCTGCCACGCAGGGAAGCCTCTGGACACTCCCATTCCAACTCAATCATCTGCCTGATAACTCGGTGCATAGGGAAACAGCGTTGCTCAGCCTTAAACCCCTGCAACAACGGATCCTCCAAAGGCTCTTGAGAAGAAGAGGGAAGCAGCAAGTGTAGCACTGCCAAAGATTGAGAAATGAGAGCCGAGAGCTCCTCTTTACGGAATACCCTAAAAATATTGGGATCCTCCCCGGGAGCAATCTCCCCTTCTTCTAAATCCTCTGCCTCAAGATCTAAAGCAGGCTCTGCCAGAACCTCCGCATCCCCTTGACCTAGGGGAAGGGAAGGTTGAGAAGAAAAAAGATCCACAGGGTCCTTAACAAAGTCCTTAGCCTGAGAAGATCCCTCTCCAGGATCCTCAGACATGTGAACATGCATGGACACAGGCACAGGACTTGGAACCGCAGTGAGAGAATCAGGCTGAGAAGATTTTAACAGAAAAGCTTTGTGCATCGCCAAAATAAATTCTGGCGAAAAAAATGATGCCATGTCTTCCTGAGGTCCAGAAGATGAATATGAAGGCTTTTCCTGGTGAATGGCGTCCTTAGAGGATTTTGCCTTTCTTTTATGCGGCCGGGGCGGCTCTGCCAGAGCACTCACCGGCGCCGACAAAATGGCCGCCTTTCCCGCTGGCAAAGACGGCTCGTCCAACTTCGGCACAGGCTTATCCGCCATGAAAATGAAACCGCCGAAGAAGCTGAGAAGTGAACAACAACGAGAACGCCGACGTTCAACACTCTGCAATGAAGAAAAATAAACCGGAGCCGGTGCCGTGCGAACCGACGCTACTGACAGAAAAAAAAGAAAAAAAATGAAAAACAATGACTCACCAGAGAAGCTGAGCCGGCAAGGCAGTCCCGCTGCTAGCGGGAAGCACAGTAATAACGGCAGCGCTCGGTACAGAGGAACAACTGGGGCCCCCAGGATCACTCTGTTGCCGGAGACGGAGGCAGTGAAGGAGGCAGGCTCTACCTCGCACCGCAAGTAATAAACTTCTCAACGTCTCTAATGCTCTTAAAGCAATAGCACACTCAATTTAAAACCTCACAAGAACTATAGAAAATCAGCTCTGCTAGAGCCAATATCACTGACTGAAAACAAATAAAGAAAAAAAGCTTGTCTATGAGGGAGAACAATAGATTCGATCCTCTTTAGCTGCTGAGGACTGAAAGACTGCTGGATAACCCTAAGGGGGAGTGGCTTCACCTCTCAAGAAAGCTTGAAGTCTTCAGTCCTCAGCTGCTATAGGGGATTGACAACCCTACCTTACCTTTCCCTGGACTGGCCCGGAGAAGCGATAAGGAAGCCAGCATTTATGATGTGGTTGGATCTGCTGATATAGCTGTGCATGAAAAGACAGTCAGAGGTTGCAAAAATATCTTATATATTGGGACATGGAACGTACAAATCATGAACCAAGGGAAGTCAGAGGTAGTCAAGAATGAAATGGAAAGTGTACAACTTGATCTGTTGGGTGTCAGTAAACTGAAATGGACTGGCTTTGGGCACTTTGCATCTGATGATCATATGATTTACTATGCTGGAAATGAAAGATAAAGAAGAAATGGTATTGCATTTATAGTTAAGAAGAAACTTGCAAGAACTGTAATGAAATACAATGCAGTCAGTGAAAGCTTAATTTCTATTCGTCTATGAGGAAAGCTCATCAACACAACTATAATTCAGGTATATGCCAAAAAAACAACAGCAGAAGAGAATGAAATTGATGAGGTCTATGAACAAGTACAAGCTGAAATTGAAAGAACATGCAAACAGGATATCTTGATAGTCATAGGTGACTGAAACCGCAAATGTTGGCAACTAAGAAGGCAAAGTTGTTGGAAAATATGGACTTGGCAACAGAAACGAAGCTGGAGAAAGACTGATAGAATTCTGCAAGACCAATGATCTATTCATCTCAAACACCTTCTTCCAGCAACACAAGTGCCGACTGTACACATAGACTTCATCCATTGGATTGTACAGAAATCAAATTGACATCATCTGTTGGAGTGGAGGAGTGGCCTAGTGGTTGGGGCAAGGTACTTCAGGCCGGAAGGTCGGGGGTTCAAATCCCACTAGAGGAGAGCAACCTTGGGCCGGAAGGACTGGGGTTTCTAGTCCCACAGGTGCTCCTTGTGGTCTTGGGCAAGCCACTTAACCCTCCATAGCCCATGTTCCCTATAAAATAGTTATCTCCAAGTTATAATGCCCTGTTCAATGTAATTTCAGTTTGTTCAATGTAAACTGCAATGATGCAGAATAGTGCAGTACATAAGAGAATGTAAATAAATAAATAAAGACAACGATGGAAAAGCTCGATAACATCAACAAAGACAAAACTTGGAGCTGACTGTGGTACAGATCACCAACTACTAGTATACAAAATCAAGCTAAGATGAAAAAGAGCAAGCCATTCATGAATGTAGCAAAATATGACTGTGAGAATACACCACTGGAATTTAAAGACTGCCTGAGAAATCAATTTGCTGCTTTAGATACAAATGACAGAGTTCCAGAAGAGTTATGGGATGACATCAAGAAGGTTGTATTGGAAGAAGGCGAAAAAGCAAAAACGGTCAAAATGGATGTCTGAAGAAACTCTGAAAATTGTCCAGAAACGCAGAGAAGCTAAAGCCAGAGGAGAAAGAGAGGCAATCACAGAACTCAACAGAGATTTCCAACATGCAGCAAGACAAGAGAGAGTAGTTACTCACCTGTAACAGGTGTTCTCCAGGAGCAGCAGGAATCAGTCCTCACATATGGGTGACGTCGGCGCTGACGGAGCCCCCATGCGTAGCATTTCCCCAGCTTTCAAAGAAAGCCTTTGGGAATGCAGCACGCATGTGCGGTCCCCTGCCCGCCCAAGGGTGCCATCTTGCTCAGTCTGATGACATAGCTAAAAGACAGCAAAAAAGAAAATGAATGATATGACTGCAACTCCAAGGGGAGAAGGGAGGGTTGTGAGGACTGATTCCTGCTGCTCCTGGAGAACACCTGTTACAGGTGAGTAATTACTCTTTCTCCAGGACCAAGCAGGAAGTAAGTCCTCACATATGGGACTCCCCAGCTTAAGGCTACCGGGGACCCAAGGCTGAAAAATAAGCTCCCTCTAGAGCCTCAGCATGTGTGAAAAGAATCTTCTCTGAGAACGCCCCCGAACGGTAGCCCAACACCAGGGCCGGAGGGTAGGAGTTGCCTATACCTCAAAGAGATTACAGAGTACCGCCTGCCCGAAAGCACTGTCCCTGCGAGACTCCCTCTCGAGGCAGTAGTGGGCCGCAAAAGTCTGGCTTGAAGACCAAGTAGCGACCCTGCAGATGTCTGCCAACAGAACAGAGCGGAGATGAGCCATGACGCAGCCTTCGCCCTGACACGGTGGGCCATGACTCGACCCTGCAAGGAGAGGCCGTCTGCCCTATACGCCCAGGCGATACAGTCTGCCACCCAGATGGACAAGGTACGCTTGGAGACAGGCAACCCCAGTTTATTAGGGTCAAAAGATACGAAGAGCTGCACAGCCCTTCGGTGTCCCTGAGTACGGTCAAGGTAGAAGGACAACGCCCTCCTACAGTCCAGGGTATGCAAGACCATCTCAGCCTGGCTGGCATGCGGCCTGGGAAAGAAAGTCGGAAGAATCACCTCCTGATTGAGGTGGAAGGAGGAGACAACCTTTGGAAGGAACTTAGGGTGAGTCTGTAAGACTACTCTGTTCCTATAGAACCTAGTGTATGGTGCATCTGACACCAGAGCTTGAAGCTCACTCACTCACCTTGCTGAGGTAAGAGCTACCAAAAACAACGCTTTCCAGGAGAGAAAGTGCAAAGGACAAGTAGCCATAGGCTCAAATGGTGGGCAAGTAAGCTGTTGTAAGACCACATTCAAATCCCACTCAGGGGCAGGTGGACGAACTGGAGGCTTAAGCAAAAGTAGGCCTCTGAGGAAGCGAGCCAACAAAGGGTGGCTTGAGAGAGACTGGCCCTCCACCGGTGAGTGGTGCGCTGAGAGAGCACTGAGATGGACTCTAACAGAGTTGGATTTAAGGCCTAGGTTGGACAGGTGAAGCAAATATTGCAGCACCACTGGTACCAGGCATGAGAAAGGATCTTCCTTGTGTTGAGCACACCAGGTGGAGAACCTACGCCACTTGAGGGCATAAGACTTCCGGGTGGACTGCCTCCTAGAGGCCAAGACCACGTCCTCCACCTCCCTAGGCAGCAGTAAGGGTGATAGAACTACCCTTTCAGCAGCCATTCCATCAGATTGAGGGACTGGAGGTTGGGGTGTAAGAGAGATCCATGCTCCTGAGACAGCAGATCGGGTTGCATCCCCAGAGGAAGAGGAGTGTCCACCGCTAGTTGCAACAGAAGTGGGAACCACAGTTGTCTTGGCCATATGGGGGCCACCAAGATCACCGAGGCCTTGTCCCAGATCACTTTGAACAGTGTCTTGGGCACTAGAGGCGTGGGAGGAAATGCATATAGGAGGCCTGTATACCACGGAATGAGAAACGCATCCGCTGCTACTCTGAGAGGATGCGGTTGTCTGGAGCAGAACCTGGGCAGTTGACGGTTCAATGGACTGGCGAAGAGATCTATGGTCGGAAGACCCCATTGTAGGAAGATCTGTTGAGCCACCAGAGGATTCAACTGCCATTCGTGTGGCTGTAGGATCCTGCTCAATCTGTCTGCCAGGTAATTCTCCTGTCCAGGGAGATAGACCGCCTTGAGAAGTATGCCATGATTGACTGCCCAGGAGCACAGGTCCTGTGCTTCCTGACAGAGAGGGTGGGACCCTGTGCCCCCCTGTTTGTTCACATAGAACACAGCAACTTGATTGTCCGTCTGAACTAAGACAGACTGGTGAAAGAGGATATGAGAGAAAGTCTGCCGGGCTAAGCGGATAGCTCTCAGCTCCAAGAGACTGATCTGCTGTGTGGCCTCCCAAGGAGACCACAGGCCCTGAGTGCATGCTCCTTGGCAATGTGCACACCAACCTTGAAGAGAAGCATCGATTGTCAGCACTTGTGAGTGTGGAGGTGCTTGAAAAGGCACTCCTTGCACCAGATTCAGAAGATGAAGCCACCACTGCAGAGAAGACGCTAGTAGCTTGGACACCCTCATTTTGTCCTTCAGGTTCCCTGTGGCCTGCAGCCACTGAATTCTGAGGCCCCACTGAGCTGGCCTTGGACGGGCATTTGGAGTTACATGGACCGTGGATGCCATGTGGCCTAAGAGCCTCAGGAATTGTCTGGCGGAGACCAGAGAATTGCTGCGGAATTGTCTGGCCAAATCCATCAGTCTGTGGGCCCTGTCCACAGATAAAAAAGCCTTTGCTTGAAGGGTGTCCAGTCTTGCTCCTATGAACTCCATGTTCTGTGAGGGACGCAAAGTGGACTTTGCGAAGTTTATGACAAACCCCAGATGCTGGAGAAGAGAGATAGTGCAGAGGGTGGCCTGATTGGTCTCCTGTGTAGACTGACCCCTGATGGGCCAGTCGTCCAGGTATGGAAAGACAGAGTCCTTGAACCCTGAGGTAGGCCGCCACCATTGCCAGGCACTTGGTGAAAACCCTGGGAGCGGAGGTCAGGCCAAAAGGGAGTACCCTGTACTGAAAATGGTTTCCTCCCACCACAAATCTGAGATATTGCCTGTGGTCTGGATGAATAAGGATGTGAGTATAAGCATCCTTTAGGTTTAAGGAGCATAGCCAATATCCCTGCTGGAGGTAGGGCAGCAGTATCCCAAGGGTAAGCATCTTGAACTTTTCCCTCTCCGGGAACCTGTTTAGATTTCGCAAGTCTAGGATGGGCCTGAAGCCTCCTGTCCTTTTTGGTACCAGAAAGTACCTGGAGTAGAAGCCTTGACCTCTCAGGTGGTGGGGCACCGGTTCCACCACCTGTTCCTTTAGAAGACTTGCTAACTCCTGCAGGAGGAGGTTCCTGTGCAAAGGGAGTCTTGGAGGCTCCCCTGGAAAGTAGGAGGGGGGTACCTGGTGGAAGTGGAGCAGATAGCCCCTCTGGACTATGCTTAGCACCCAGGTATCCCTTGTTACGGCTGACCACCTGTGGGCATACAGGGTCAGCCGGCCTCCTGTGCTGAGAGGGGCCAGCTGAGGAGGAGAGGCTATGCCACTTAAGTCAAAACCCCACTCCCTGCTGTGCAGGAGCCGGAGCTGGTGGCTTGGGGGTTTTCTGCCTACGGGGCCCATGTCCCTGCCCCTTGGCCTGCTGACCCTGCTGGGGAGCTATGGAGGCCTGGAATTGAGGGTAGGATTTGTAGGCAGAGGACTTCCTCGGGTAAAAGGCTTTTTTCCCCGAGCCCGTCTTCTTCTGAGAAGGGGCAGAGGTTTTCCTGGACAGCCTTGTCCGGGTGAGAGTCTCGGACTCGAGTTCTGCAGCCTTTTCAGCTATGGGCTTGCCAAAGAGGTTTTCACCTCGGCAGGGGACATCGACCAACTTGTCCTGAACCTATAGCTCAAGGTCCGATGACTGTAGCCAGGTCTGACGGCGTGCACCGATGCCGGCCGCGGCTACTCGGGCCAAAGCCTTGAAGCCATCATAGGCTGCTCGAGAAATAAACTTCTAGCACTCCCGGATCCACGATGACAGGGCTTTGAACCTCTGCAAAGGTTCCTCGGAGAGACCAGCAGAGAACCCGGCAATCTCCGTTGCCAGGTCTCGAAGGTACATGCCCATGTACAGCTGGTAGGTCTGGACACGGCAAGCAAGCATAGAGCCCTGGAAGCCATTTCTACCGAGGGCATCCAGGTTCTGGGCCTCCCTGCTGGGAGGCACCGAGGAGTGCATCTTCTGACTCTTCAGACGATGCATGGTCGATTCCACAACCATGAAGTGGTGTGGTAGCTGTGCCTTCTGGAACCTGGGGCTCTTGTGGACTCGATAGATGGAATCGACCCGCTTGCTCAGTACCGGCGTCGAAGCCGGCGCCTCCCACATGCGGAAAAGCAACCGTTCCCGCATCGGAGGAACCGGTACAGTAAAGGCCTCCTTGGGGGAAGAGTCATACTGCAGGGCCTCGAGCACCTCGGCTCGAAGCTCCTCCTCGGGGTCCGTGGGGAAAGCCAAAGCCTTGGCCATGTCCCGCACGAAGTCCGAGAACCGGGTGTCTTTCGGGGGGGGGGGGGGGGAACTGTCTCCGAGGCTCGAACTCCGGTGAGTCCGAAGGGACACACCGGGTCCGAAACGTGTCCGGGGACTCCTCGTCCTCTGTTTCCCAGCCCGACCCCTCGGAGGAGGAATCGAGTGGCTCCAATCGGGCAGGTACCGATGCCATCTGCCCTGACGCCGAGGGTACCGGCGTCGATGACCTCGGTTCCGAATGGGAGGCTGAGGGAGACCTCAGCTGAGGATCGACTCGAGACCGCATGGACTCGAGGATCGGCTCGGCCTCCAGGGGTCGACTTGGACGTCGGGGTCCCAGTGGTCGGGACAGATGCACCGGTGAGACCGGCGATCAGTGCCCGCTGCTGTTCCATGAAGGCAGCCAAGCTGCTCTCCAAGGCCGTCAACCTGAGTCCGAGCTCAGGAGACTCAGCAGCCCCTGACTCGGGCCCCGATGGCGTCGCGCCCGATGTCGGCTCCCCCAGAGGAGAGTCCACGAGGACTACAGTACTCACTTGACTCAGGGCCTCCGTCTCTAGACAAGGTTGTTTAGCAGGCCTCTCCAACTCCGAAGACCTGGGACGGTGGTCAGGGCTATGCGACCTGACCCTCGAGGAGCCAAATGCGTCCACCGACACCGCCCTCGCAGGTTTTTTCTTCCTGCGGTGTTCCCTGAGGGAGACCCCTTCTCAGAGGAGCCCCGGCGATGCTCGGGATCGGAGTCCTGAGACATCGAGGCCTCTGACGACGTCTGGGCCCGGCCGGACGCGGAGTCAGAGAAGATTCTTTCCTTCTGATGTTGACGGCTCCTCAACGCCTTCGAGGACATTTTCCCACACGGGCTACAGATCATCGGGTCATGATCGGGCCCGAGGCAGCGGAGGCAGCAGTCATGTGTCGGTGAGAGACATAAGTTTCTTACAACGATCACACTTTTTAAACCCGCTGGCAGCCATTGGGGGAAAAAGAGTCCCTGCAAGGTCAAAAGACAGGGCTGCCAGTGAAAAATAGAAAAATGGCGCGAACGCTAGTCTCAAAGGACAAAAAACGAAAAATGAAGTCCGGGCTCGATACCGGTGAACCGGGCCCAGGAGGGAAAGGGAACCGGCGTCGAACCGAGTAAAAAAACAAGGATCCACGCAGAAAAAAAGTTTTTTCATGGGTAACAAGACACGTCCGTCGGGCTCTGCAGAAAAAAGAAGACTGAGCAAGATGGCACCCTTGGGCGGGAAGGGGACCGCGCATGTGTGCTGCATTCCCAAAGGCTTTCTTTGAAAGCTGGGGAAATGCTCCTCATGGGGGCTCCGTCGGCGCCGATGTCACCCATATGTGAGACTGACTTCCTGCTTGGTCCTGGAGAAAGAAGTACTACAATGATGCATGCAAGGAAAAAGAATCAGAAACTATTAAAGGAAGAACAAGATTGGCTTTCTTAAAGCTACAAGAGTTAAAGAAAAAATTCCAGCCTCGAATTGGCATGCTACAGGATGCTCAAGGATCCATGTTGAATGATGCTGAGAAAATCAAGAAAAGGTGGAAAGAATATACAGAGTTATTATACCATAAAGATCGTGGACCAACAGCCGTTTCAACCTATACCTTATGATCATGAACCATCGGAGATGAATGAAGAAGTCAAAGCAGCTTTGAAAGCCTTAGCAAAGAACAAAGTACTAGGCATTGATGGCATTCCCATTGAGTTATTACAGCAATCAGATTAAGCCGTTATCATACTTACAAAGCTTTGCCAGGAAATTTGGAAGACAAATTCATGGCCAACTGACTGGAAAATATCTGTATTTATACCAATACTGAAGAAAGGTGACCCGACTGACTGTGGAAATTATCGCACAATCACTCTGATCCCACATGCCAGCAAGATTCTACTCAAGATCATTCAGCAGAGGCTACAACCATACCTGGTACGAGAACTGCCTGAAGTGCAAGCAGGTTTCAGGAAAGGGAGAGGAACGAGAGACATTATCGTGGATGTGAGATGGATCCTTGAAAAGACAAAAGAATACCAAAAGGATATATATATGTGTTTTATTGACCACAGCAAGACTTTTTATTATTATTATTATTACAAATTCTTATATACCGCGCTATTTAGTATCAGTGCGGTTTACATAGTAACAACATTTTGCATTAGTACAAGATCTTTTGCTTACATTGTAACAGGGATTGTAACTTGGAAGTAACAGGGTAACTATATACAGTTCAAACAAAGGAGCCTGTTTAAGCCATGAGAAACTCTGGGCCATATTAAGAAGCATGGGTATATCAGAACACCTGATAGTTCTCTTGCACAACCTTTAAACTGATCAAGAAGCAACAGTTCAAATGGAACTAGGAGAAACAGAATGACTTAAAATCAGCAAAGGTGTACAACAAGGATGCATACTTTCCCCCACCTCTTTAATTTATATGCAGAACAAATCATCAGAGAAGCAGGACTGTATGAAGACAACAGGTGTGACGATTGGTGGAAGACTCATCAACAACCTTCGCTATGCTGATACCACATTATTGGCTGAAACTGAAGATGATTTGAAACATTTGCTTCTCAAGATCAAGGAATATAGTCTTAAAATGGGTCGGCACCTTAACGTTAAGAAGACAAAGATCATGACAACTGGAAAAATCAATAAGTTCATCATTGAAGGAGAAGAAATTGAAATAGTTGACATCTTTAACCTATTTGGATCAACTATTAATAAAGAAGCAACAAGCAGTCAAGAAATCTGATGACACATTGCTCTTGGCAGAATGGCTACGAAGAACCTAGACAAAATTCTAAAGAGCAGAGATATATCTCTCCATACAAAGATCGACTTGTTCAAGCCATGGCATTTTCAACAACATCATATGGATGTGAAAGTTGGATAGTGAAAAAGACAGACAGGAAGAAAATTGATGCCTTTGAATTATGGTGCTGGCGACGAATACTGTGTATACCATGGACTGCACAAAGAACAAATCAGTCAGTACTAGAGGAGATCAAATCTAAGCTTTCTTTAGGAGCTCAGATGACAAGATTTCAACTTTCATACTTTGGACACATCATGCGAAAAAAGAGACCATTAGAGAAAGACATCATGCTTGACAAGGTGGAAGATCAACACAAAAGGAAGGCCAGCAATGAGATGGATCGATACAATAACAGCAGCTATGGGTGCCAGTCTGTCAACAAAGAGCCACTTGACTGAAGATTGAACACAATTTAGGATGAATATCCAGAGGGTTGCCATGAGCCAACACCGACTTAACGGCACTTAACATCATCATCAGAGAAATTGAAACAAATCTCGAAAAATCAACAAGATGTAATACAGCTATCTGATAAACTAATGAGTAGCAAATCACCTGGACTGGATGGCATACACCACAGGGAGCTGAAAGAACTGAAATATGAGATTGTAGAACTACTATTGGCAATCTGTGATCTATCATTAAAATCATCTCTAGTTCCTGAAGACTGGAGAGTGGCCAATGTAAAGCCAATTTGTAAAGAGTTCCAGGGGTGATTCAGGGAACTACAGACCAGTGAACCTGACATCAGTATCGGGAAAAATGGTAGAAACCATTATAAAAAACAAAATTACTGAACATGTAGACAGTCATGGTTTAATGGCAAAAAGCCAGCATGGATTTAGCCAAGAGAAGTCTTGACTCTCTAATCTCTTATGCAGTTTTTCTGAAGGTGTGAATAAACAGGTAGATAAAGATGAGCCGGTTGATATAGTGTATCTCGATTTTCAGAAAGCCTTTGACAAGGTCTCTCATGAGAAACTCTTGGGGAAATTAAAAAGTCATGGGATAGGAGGCAACATACTATTGTGCATTAGGAACTGGTTAAAAGATAGAAAATAGAGTAGGGCTAAATGACCAATTTTCTCAATGGAGAAAGGTGACTACTAGAGTACCCAGGGCTCTGTGCTGGGCCCGCTGCTTTTTAAATTATTTACAAATGACCTGAAATTGGAATAACGAGTGGGGGTGATAGCACCAAATTATTCAAAAGCAATATTAAAGCTACTGAAATGCAGGGGACATGGGGAAAAGAAGCAGCGCTCTGGATTGTGTTGGAAAGAGGAGATGGCACTGTCATCCATACTACTGTAGTCTACAGACCTCCGACACAAATTGAAGAGACAGATAACGAACTGATTATAGATATTGCCAAGATAGCCACAAAGGGGGAAGCGATAATATTGGGTGACTTTAATCTACCGGATGTGGATTGGATTACTCCTTCTGCAAATCTGGAAAGAAGAAAAAAATTGTGGATGCTCTCCAAGATGCGTTACTTAGACAAATGGTGATGGAACCAACCAGAGAAAGCTCAACGCTGGATTTAGTGCTCACCAATGGTAATAGCATGTCGAATGTTTGCGTGAGTGCCCCTGTGAGCAGCAGCGATCATCACACGGTGTGGTTTCAGATTAAAGCCATGGTACATGCCAATCATAGCAAGCTCAAAGTCCTAAACTTCAAAAACACTGACTTCAATAAAATGTCCGAGTACCTAGCAGAGGAGCTAACAGGGTGGAAGGAGATGAGGGAAGTGGAATTGCAATGGGCTAAACTAAAGGTGGCAATAAAAGGGGCAACAGATAAATATGTAAGAAAAGTAAACAAAAACAAGAGGAGAAGAAAACCTGTTTGGTTTTCCAAAGAACTGGCTGCTCAAATAAAGGCAAAAAACACAGCTTTCGAAAAATTCAAAAGCTCATAAACAGAGAAACACAGAAATGAATACAGGATCAAACTCAAAGAGACAAAAAGAGAATTAAGGATAGCAAAATCAAAGGCAGAGGAAAAGATGGCTAAAGATGTTAAATGTGGCGACAAAACTTTCTTCAGGTATATTCGGGAAAGGAAGAAGATCAGAGGTGGAACTGCAGCACTCAGAAGTGCTGCGAACGGACTCGTGGAAAGTGACATTGAAAAAGCGAAATTGCTAAACAAATACCTCTGCTCTGTTTTTACTAAAGAAAGTCCTGGAGAAGGACCTCCTGTGACTCACAAATATAAAAATGAGAATGAAGTAGATACCACACCATTCACAGAAGATGAAGTGTTAGAACAACTTGCAAAACTGAAAGTGGACAAGGCCATGGGACTGGATGAGATACATCCCAGGATACCAAAAGAGCTCAGAGAAGTCCTTGCAGGGCCGTTAAAGGATGTTTTCAACAGATCCTTGGAAACAGGAGAGGTTCCTCAGGACTGGAGAATGGCTGATGATGTACTTCTACACAAAAGTGGTGACAGGGAAGAAGTGTCAAACTACAGGACTGTGAGCCTTACCTCGGTGGTGGGAAAAATAATGGAGGTGCTCCTGAAAGAGCGAACAGTGAACTTTCTCAAAACCAACAGGGTTTTGAGAAAGGCAACATGGTTTTACCGAAGGATGATCTTGCCAAACAAATCTGATTGAGTTCTTTGACTGGGTGACCAGGGAACTAGATCAGGGGCATGCGATAGATGTCATCTGCCTGGATTTCAGCAAAGCCTTTGATACTGTTCCTCATAGGAGGCTTATCAATAAACTCAGTAGCTTGGGGACGGATCCCAAGATAGTAAATTGGATCAGAAATTGGCTGACTGACAGACGACAGAAGGTGATGGTAAATGGAGCTCACTCGGATGAAGGGAAGGTGATTAGCGGGGTGCCCCAGGGGTCGGTCCTGAGCCCAGCACTGTTCAATGTATTTGTGAGTGATATTGCTGAAGGACTGAATGGAAAAGTCTGTCTTTTTGCAGATGACACAAAAATTTGCAACAGAGTGGACTCCCCCGAGGGAGTGGTTAACATGAGGAAAGATCTACAAAAGCTGGAAGAATGGTCTAATGCATGCAAATTAAGATTTAATGCAAAGCAGTGCAGAATCATGCACATAGGTAGCAGAAATCCAAAGGAAATGTACACGATAGGGGGCGAGAGGTTGGTGTGCACAGATCAGGAGAAAGACCTTGGTGGTGTGATTATTTCTGAAGATCTCAAAGTGGCAAAACAGTGCGACAAGGCGGTGGCAAAAACCAGGAGGATGTTGGGCTACATACAAAGAGGAATTACCAGCAGAAAAGAAGAGGTACTTATGCCACTGTACAAGTCACTGGTGAGGCCTCACTTGGAATAATGTGTTCAGTTTTGGAGACCATATCTTGCAAAGGATGTAAAAAGACTGGAAATTGTTCAGAGGAAGGCGACCAAAATGATTTGGAGCCTGCGTCAGAAGCCTTATGAGAAGAGACTTAAAGACCTAAACATGTACACTTTGGAGGAGAGGAGGGACAGGGGAGATATGATTCAGATCTTTAAATACTTAAAAGGAAATAATGAACAAACAAACCTCTTCCAAAGACGAGAAAGCTGTAAAACTAGAGGGCATAACAAGAAGCTGCAAGTTGGTAAATTGAAAGGCAATGTCAGGAAATACTTTTTCACAGAAAGGGTGGTGGATGCTTGGAACGCCCTCCCGATGGAAGTGGTGGGGGCAAACACGGTGACGGAATTCAAAATGGCATGGGACAGACACAGTGGATCCCTTTACAGCAACAGGATAAAATCAAAATAAACTGAACCATCGAATTTTCTCAACAAATAGGGGTGTCCTACATGGAGTGGTGGGTTCACCCCTAAACAAAGACATGGGGAGCGGTGGCCTGCACAGAGCGGCAGGTGCACGTACGCTTGCCATCATACTGGGTAGACTAGATAGACCATGCTGGTCTTTATCTGCCGTCATTTACTATGTTATTATGTATTCAAAGTTGTTAAAACACAAGAAGATTGTAAAAAAATTGCAAAAGGACCTTGATAAATGAGGGGACTGGATATCCAAATGGCAGGTAACATTTAATGTACAAACTTATGCACTTAGGGAAGAACAACCCAAAGGTGACATTTTACTTGGCAGATAATGTCCTTTCTTTGAGTCCTGTTAGACCAGTCCAAACAAGTGGGTTGTGGTCCCCTACCAGCAGATTGGTGGAGATAAAGAACCAATGAAAAGCCTATGTTTCAGTGACATCACTATCATGCCTCTATCTGGCTCAGCCACCAGAGGTCTCTTCAGTATTAGGGGAATGGGTGGAAAGGCATACAGGAAGTCCTGACCCCAATGGAGGAGGAAAGCATCCCTGGCCTGACAACCCTGAGCTGGAATTCTGGAACACAACTGGGGAAGTTTGGCATTCAGCGGACTTGCAAAGAGGCCTATGTCCAGGGTTCCCCAAATTTGAAACATTTTGGCCACCTGGTCTGCATGGAGAGACCATTCGTGTGGAAGCAGAACTCGACTGAGTCTGTCTGCCCAAGAGTTTTGAATGCCTGGAAGATACACCGCAAGGAGATGAATCTGATGCTCTCTGGCAAGGGCCCATATTCGCAAAGCTTCGTTGCAGAGCGACAGAGAGCCTGTTCCGCCCTGCTTGTTCACATAGAACATGGCTACTTGATTGTCCGTTTGAACTAGGACTGTCTTGTAGCTGAGCTGGGTGTGAAATACTCAAAGAGCAAGGAAGATTGCTGTTCCAGGAAATTGATGTGTAGATAAGCCTCCTGTGGAGTCCAGGTGCCCTGGGTAGAGAGGCCTTGCAGGTGGGCTCCCGAACCCACCTGTGAAGCATCTGTTGTTAGAGTGGCTTGGGTGGGGGCTGCTGAAAAGGAGACCCCACCAAAAGGTTTTGGGGTGACTGCCACCATTGGAGGGACAAAATAAGGCAATCTGAGTTTGCTATTTTGTCTGACAGGCAACCTGACGCCTGAGTCCACTGATCTCTTGTATTTTATGAAGGCAAACACGGTGACAGAATTCAAAACGGCATGGGACAAGCACAGCAGATCGCTTTACAGCAACAGGATAAAAACAAAATAAACTGAACCATCTAACTTCTCAACAAATAGGGGTGTCCTACTTGGAGTGGTGGGTTCACCCCTAAACAAAGACATGGGAAGGGGTGGCCTGCACAGAGCGACAGGTGCACCTACTCTTACCATATTGCTGGGCAGACTGGATGGACCATGCTGGTCTTTATCTGCCGTCATTTACTATGTTACCCTCTTTTTCTTCACCTTTGCAGCTACTTCTTTTGAGAACCATAGTGGCCTCCTTTTCCTTTTACAGTTACTTACCTTTCTAACAAAAAGGTTTGTTGCCCTTAAAATAACCCCTTTCAGTTTTGCCCGTTGCTTTCCTACATCCCCCAACTGTTCCCATCCTGCTAGGTACATGTAAACGTTCATTTGTTGTTCTATGTAAAACGTTTTGCCTTGTAGAAAAACCATATATAAAACCAGTTAAATAAATAACAGCTCCTTGAGGTATTGTCCCATCTTGGCAAAGTTAGCTTTACATAAGTCTAAGACCCTCGCTTTTGAATGGATTTTATCAGTCCTAGTCCTAATACTGAACCATACCATCAGCTGATCACTAGATGAAAGATGATCTTCCACTATAACATCAGACACACTTTCCCCATTGGTAAGCACCAAGTCCAGTATAGCCCCTTCATGTGTGGGTTCTGTTACCAGTTGCTGGAATAGTTCTCCCTGAAGAGAATCTAGGATCTCCTTACTTCTAGACGACACCGCAGAAGGGATGTGCCAATCAACATCCAGTATATTCAAATCACCTATTAGTAGCACTTCTCCATGCATGGCAATACTGTGTATGTTTTCTATTACATCTCTGTCCACCTCTTCAGCCTTTGAAGGAGATCTGTATATCACACCAATGTAAATGGATTTCTCATTCCCTCCTTCTAGTTTAACTCACAGTGTCTCCTTGCTCCCTTTTAAGCCCTGTAATTCTAAAGCTTTAATATTATTTTTTTTACATATAGTGCCACTCCTCCCCTCCTGTTCTTCCTACCCTGTCCTTCATGATTAAAGTATATCCCAGTATAATTACATCCCAGTCATGGTGAATCAAGACTCTGTAACTGCCACTAAATCCAAGTCAGCCTCTTCCATTAAAGCCTCAACTTCTGGGATCTTATTTCCCATACTATGAGCATTTATGCACACTGCTTTCCAGATGTGCCCCTTTTACCCATTTCTACAGAGATATTTTATGTTTTATTTACCTGAGGGCTTTCACTTACCTGGGGGCTTTCTTCACCTATCCCCAACAAATCTAGTTTAAAGCCCTCTTCAGTAGGCTAGCCAGTCTGCTGCAGAAGACACTTTTGACCCTTCTTGGATAGGTGGATTTCACCTTTGTTTTGCAGCCCTTAGAGAATCATCCCATGGTCTAGGAAATGAAAACATTCTCAGTGACACCATCCACATATTCATGTGAGCTTCTCTGCCTTGGCCATTACCCTCAAAAGGGAGGACTGAAGAGAATACCACCTGCACACCTACCTGCTTCACCCTCTGTCCCAGACCCAGAAGTCACTTTTGATATGCTCAAAGGGATACCTAGCAATATCATTTGTGCTGACATGGATGAACAACATTGGATAAAAGTCAATAGGCTTGATGAATCTTGGCAAACTCTCCATAACATCTTGGATTTTGGCATCTGGCAGACAGCACACCTCTCTCGACCTCAAGTCTGGTTGGCAGATGGACGTCTCAGTACCACTCAGAAGAGAGTCACCAATCACCACTACCCTTTGCGTCCTCATGGTCACCGATTCCACAACTTTGGGGTGTTTGAGCTCTCATTTTTCCCTTTTCTGGGCTGCTTTCGCTTCCTCCATTTCTAAGGCTGCATACTGGTTCTTCAATTCAAGGGCTGGAGGAGCTGGATTGTCGATTCTGCAGGCTCTGGTGACTCGTGTCCAATTTTATTCATTGTGTAGAATCCCATCTTCACCTCTGTTGGAGAGCTTGGATGCTTCAAGAAGCATCTCATCAATTTACTTGCTTTCTCAAATGCTTCTCAGACTCGATGAACCACACATTCCAGTAGTTTGGATAGAAAAGACTGAAGGGAGATGGACCAATAATTGGGAGCACCAAATAGCACACCAACCTGCAGTGTCCAAACAGCAGAAGAAAGCAGGCCTCCCATGGGTAAAAGCTTTATTCAGGTAACTACCAAGGTTGACCCAACATGTGTTCCGGCATAAGCCTTCATCAGGGGCTTAAGACAGACAAATAGGATACTCAAAAATAAGTAGTTCTGCCAAAGATATGGCTGAAACGGTCAACACTGAGAAGCATCTGTCTGGACACTGCCAGGATGTTACCAGTAGATACCTGAATAAAGCTTTTACTTTTACTGCTCTTAGGTTATCAGGGAGGGCATGCCATAACACTGGGGCAACATAAGAAAAGGCTCAGGAGCTGGAAGAGAGGTTAGTATTAAGGATGTGATTTGGTATAATATAGGTGTTTTGTGAGCAATTTCTTCAAAGTCTGGATTCTGTAGGGGATATGAGGAGGGATGACAGGGGGGGGGAAGTTAAGGCTATTTTGTTATAGTGCTTGAATATGATCAGCAAATATTTGTATTTCATCCTTGCTCCAACTTGTAACCAATGAAGGTTGTAGAGGACTGGAGTGATGTGATCAGTGTGGTGTGCCTTATATAAGATGTGTGCTGCCAAGTTCTTATACAGAGGCATTATCACCTCCTTTTTTCTGCTAGCCATTCCTTTCTGTATGCACCCAAGCATCCTTCTAGCTTTTGCTGTCACCTTTTCTACCTGTTTAGCTACTTTAAGATCATCAGACACAACCACGCCTAGGTCCTTCTCTTCTTTAGTGGACAAAAGTACTTCACCCCCTATACTATATTGCTCCCTTGGATTGCTGCAGCCCAAATGCATGACCTTGCATTTTTTAACATTAAATCCCAGCTGCCAAATTCTAGACCATTCTTCAAGCTTAGCTAGATCCCTCCTCATGTTATCTACACCTTCCTGGGTGTCTACTCTATTGCAGATTTTGGTATCATCCGCAAAGAGGCAAACCTTACCTGACAGCCCTTCCGCTATATCACTAACAAACTATATCACTAACAAATGAACACACTACTAATACGCTTATCCACTCCTTAATCACCTCCTGTCTTGACTACTGTAACCTACTGCTTTCTGGTCTCCCTTTGAATCATCTCTCTCCCCCCTTCAATCTGTTCAGCACTCTGCTACGTGGCTAATCTTCCGCCAGCCTCGTCATGCCCACATTACTCCTCTTCTCAAGTCACTTCACTGGCTCCCTATCAGTTTCCGCATCCAGTTCAAACTTCTCCTACTGACCTATAAATGCATTCACTCTGCAGCTCCTCACTACCTTTCTTAAGAACATAAGATATGCCATACTGGGTCAAACCAAGGTCCATCAAGCCCAGTATCCTGTTTCCAATAGTGGCTAATCTAGGTCATACGTACCTAGCAGTTTCCCCAAAAGACACAGGTTCCACAATGCTTGTATTGGGTCAAGCATCGATATCCAGGGTCCCTTCTTAATAATGGTTTATGGACCTTTCCTCCAGGAACTTGTCCAAACCTTTTTTAAACCCAGCTACACTAACAGCCTTTACTACATCCTCCGGTAACGAATTCCAGAATTTGATTACACGTTGAGTGAAAAAATATTTTCTTTTATTAGCCCTAAATAGTTTACCCTGTAGCTTCATTGTATGTCCCCTAGTCTTTCTATAGTCTGATAACGTAAACAATCAATCTACGTTTACCCATTCCACTCCGTTCATTAATTTATAGACTTCTATCATATCTCCCCTCAGCCGTCTCTTTTCTCTTATCTCTTCCTACAACCCCCCTCGGGAACTCCGCTCTTCTGGCAAACTCCTTCTCGCTGTGCCCTTCTCTTCTATTGCTAACTCCATACTTCGCTCCTTTCACCTTGCTGCACCTTACGCCTGGAACAAACTACCTGTGTCTGTACGCCAGGCACCTTCTCTGACCCTCTTCAAATCCAGGTCGAAAACCCACCTCTTCGCTGCTGCTTTTGGATCTTGACTCACCTGATCTCCTTTTTCTTTTCCTTTCCCCCTTGTTTTATCCCAGCCTACACCTTCTGTGTTGTCTGTCTTGACTAGATTGTAAGCTCTATGAGCAGGGACTCTCTCTTACTTGTCTGTGCAGCGCTGCATACGACTTGTAGCGCTATACAAATGCTCAGTAGTAGTAACAACAAAGATGTTAAAAAGAATCGGACCAAGGACAGATCCCTGGGGCACACCACTGGTAACTTCCTTCTCCTCAGAGTGAGCTCCATTTACCTCTACCCTTTGTCGCCTCCCACTCAACCAATTTCTAACCCAAGCAATAACTTGAGGGTCTATCCCTAGGGTGCTCAGTTTGTTTTTAAGTCGCCTGTGAGGAACAGTGTCAAAGGCTTTACTAAAATCTAAATATACCACATCTTGGGCTCTCCCCCTTGGTCCATCTCCCTGGTCACCCAGTCAAAGAAATCAATCAGATTTGTCTGACAAGACCTGCCTCTGGTGAATCCATGCTGCCTTGGATCCTGTAATCCGCTGGACTCCAGAAACCTCACTATTTTCTCTTTCAGCAGCGTTTCCAATAATTTACTCACCACCGAAATTAAACTAACCGGCCTGTAGTTTTCAACCACATCCTTACTTCCGCTTTTGTGTAAAGGCACCACATAAGCCTCTCTCCAGTCCTTTGGCACCACTCCCGACTCCGACGAGGCATTGAAAAGGTCAGTCAGTAGAGCTGCTAGAACGTCCCCAAGTTCCCTCAGTATTCTAGTGTGCATCCCATCCGGTCCCATCGCTTTGTCTACTTTAAGTTTAGCTAGTTTCTCACGAACACAGTCTTCTGAAAATTGTTCAAGATGCCCCTCGCTTCTGTTCCTGTTTGTGGGTGTTTTCTGAGGTCCTATTCCTGGTTCTTCATCTGTGAACAGAGAACAGAAATATTTGTTAAGAAAATTCCGCTTTATCTTCATCAGCTTCTACATATTCCTCCCCTTCACCCTTGAGTCTGACAGTACCATTTTTGCCCGTCCTCTTCTCACTAACATATCTGAAAAATGTCTTATCCTCCCATTTTATTCCACTGGCTATTTCCTCCTCTTTTTGAATCTTTGCTTTCCTGACTACTTTGCTAGCTTCTCTAAGTTTTTCCAAATATAGATGCCTGTATTCCTCTCTCTGTGATCTCTTGTATTTCATGAAGGCCTTCCTCTTTTTCTTCACCTTTTCAGCTACTTCTTTCGAAAGCCATAGTGGTCTCCTTTTCCTTTTACCTTTATTTACCATTTTAACAAAAAGGTTGGTTGCCCTTAAAATATCCCCTTTTAGTTTGGCCCACTGCTTTTCTACATCCCCCAGCTGTTCCCATCCCACTAATGACTCCCTGAGGTATTGGCCCATCTGGGCAAAGTTAGTTTTCCTAAAGACTAAGACCCTCGCTTTTGAATGGATTCTAACAGCCCTAGCCCTAATACTGAACCATACCATCTGGTGATCACTGTATGCAAACTATAACATCAGAAACACTTTCACCAATGGTAAGCACCATGTCCAGTATGGCCCCTTCACATGTGGGGTCTGTTACCAATTGCCTGAATAGTTCTCCCTGTAGAGAATCCATGATCTCCTTACTTCTTAATGATACTGCAGCAGGAATGTGCCAATCAACATCTGGCATATTGAAATCCCCTATCAGTAGCCCTTCCCCTTTCCTAGCAATACTGCATATGTCTTCAATTAACTCTCTGTCCACCTCTTCCTCTTGTGAGGGAGGTCTGTATATCACGCCAATGCAAATAGATTTCTCTTTCCCTCTTTCTAGTTTAACCCACAGTGCCTCCCTCTCTCCCTTTGAAGCTCTGTAATCCAAATCTTTAATATTTTTTACATATAGTGCCACTCTTCCTCACCTTCTGCCTACCTTGTCCTTTCCGAATAAAGCATAGCCTGGTATAGTTACATCCCAATCATGGTTTTCTGTGAACCATGTTTCTGTAACTGCCACTAAATCCAAGTCAGCCTCTCCCATTAAAGCCTCAACATCTGGGATCTTATTTTCCATGCTACGGTCATTTATACACACTGCTTTCCATATGTTACCCCTTTTACCAATTTCCATAAAGGTATTTAATGTTTCACTTACCTGGGGGCTTTCTATACCCATCCTCAATGAATCTAGTTTAAAGCCCTCTTCAGTAGATTAGCCAGTCTACTACTGAAGATGCGTGAACCTTTTTTGGACAGATGGATGCCATCTCTGCTCTGCAATCCTTGGAACATCATCCCATGGTCCAGGAAACCAAAACGCTCTCGATGACACCATCCATGCAGCCATGCATTTATCTCCAGGATGCGAGCCTTTCTGCCTTGGCCTTTACCCTCAACAGGGAGGATTGAAGAGAACACCACCTGGGCACCTATCTGCTTCACCCTCTGTTCCAGAGCCATGAAGTCACTTTTGATACGCTCAGAAGGATACCTGGCAGTATCATTTGTTCCGACATGGATTAGCAACATTGGGTAATAGTCAGTGGGCTTGATGAGTCTCGGCAAACTGTGTTTCAGGTTTCAGCAAAACCACTACCAATACTGCGTACTGCCCTTCGGCTTAGCCTCCCCACCATGAGTATTCACAAAATGCACGGCAGTAGTGGCAACCTATCTCTGCACTTTGAAAGAAGTATCTGAAAAGGTGAAGAAAAAGAGGGAGGCCTTCATGAAATATAAGAGATCACAGAGAGAGGAAGACATCTTGGATTTTGGCACCTGGCAGACAGCATACCTCTCTGGACATCAAGTCTGGTCGGCAGATGGACACCTCAGTACCCCTCAGAAGAGAGTCACCAACCACCACTACCCTTTGTTTCCTTGTGGTCACTGTTTCTGCAATTTTGGGGTACTTGAGCTCTGGTTCTTCCCTTTCCAGGGATGCTTTCTCCTTCTTCACCCTGCATAATGGTTCTTCAATTCAAGGGCTGGAGAAGTTGGATTGGTGATTCTGCAGGCCCTGGTGACTTGTGTCTAACCTTCGTCATTCTGAAGGCACCCATCGTCTCCTCTGCTGGAGAGCTTGGTTGTTGCAAGAAGCATCTCATCAATGTACTTCTCCACTGTCTTCAATATTCCTCAGCTTCGACACCTCCTCTCTGAATTCCTCCACTTGTTTCCTGAGAGCTTCAGCATGCTGGCACCCTGCACATGGAACCGGTCCTTCAACTGGCATTGGGACCTCTGTCTGGACAGAGGCAGAAGCTGTAACGGGGGCAACAGCTTTAGCAATACGATTTTTCCCAGCCATTGTTCTGTTCGTGGAGCTTAGGTATCTTTGTTTGAAATGTATAACCCCTGTTAGGAATGGTGCCTATGTGTCTTTATTAAAAAGCAAAAAATAGGCATCTAGATTGCCTTCACACATAGGCGGCCTGTTATAAAATTACTCTCTTTAAGTGGAATTTTCAAAAATATAAACACAGATCGGTTCTTTACTCTTTCAAGAAGTAGAAAGACCAGGAGACACTCAATGAAACTACAATGTAGGACATTAAAAACTAATCAAAGAAAGCGCTGTTACCTGTAACAGATGATCTCCAGGAATAGCAGGAATCAGTCTTCACATATGGGTGACTTTTGTACCGACGAAGCCCGTGCAGGAGCCCTCCTCACTGTCCAAATGAAAAGCTTTTGGGAGTAATCCGCTGCGCCTGCTCATCTGCCTTCCCAAGTCCTCTCCTCAGTTGAGTTTGTAGTTGAGAGACAGAGGAAAAGAGTAGTTACTCACCTGTAACAAGTGTTCTCCAGGAGCAGCAGGAATCAGTCCTCAGATATGGGTGACATTGACGTCGATGGAGCCCCTGCAGAGCATTTCCCCAGCTTTCTATGAAAGCCTTTGGGAATACTGCACACATGCGCGGTCCCCTTCCAGCCTAAAGGTGCCATCTTGCACAGTCTGATGACATAGCTAAAAAACAGTACACAAAAATGTAAAAATAAACTATGTACAACTGCAACTCCCAGGGGAGGAGGGAGGGTTGTGAGGACTGATTCCTGCTGCTCCTGGAGAACACCTGTTACAGGTGAGTAACTACTCTTTCTCCAGGACCAAGCAGGAAGTCAGTCCTCACTATGGGTGACTCCCTAGCTCTGGGCTACCAAGGAACCCAGGCTGAACAAGAGAACTCCCTCTAGTCCCAGCATCAAAGAAAGGCTTTTCATTGAAAGCACCTCCACCGGTAGCCCAACGGAGGGCTGGAGGGCAGGAGTTGCCTAAACCTCAAAGAGATTCCAGAGTACTGCCTGGCCAAAAGCACTGTCCCTACGGGACTCCCTCTCCAGGCAGTAATGGGCCGCAAAAGTCTGGCTTGAGGACCAAGTTGCAGCCCTGCAGATGTCTGCCAATGGTACAGAGCGGAGATGAGCTACTGAGGCAGCCATAGCCCTTACACGGTGGGCCGTGACCCGACCCTGCAAGGGAAGGTCAACTGCCCTGTAAGCCCAGGTGATACAGTCACCCACCCATATGGGCAAGGTACGCTTGGACACAGCCAACCCCAAATTATTTGGGTCAAAAGATATGAAGAGCTGAATAGCCCTTCTATGTCCCTGCGTACGGTCAAGGTAGAAGGATAAGGACCTCCTACAGTCCAGGGTATGCAGGACTGCCTCAGCCTGGCTCGCATGAGGCCTAGGGAAGAATGTTGGAAGAACCACCTCCTGGTTGAGGTGGAAAGAGGAGACAACTTTTGGGAGGAACTTTGGATGAGTCCTAAGGACCACCCTGTTCCTATAGAATCTGGTGTAAGGTCTGTCACAGACCAGGGCCTGAAGCTCACCCACTCGTCTGGCCAAGGTTAAGGCTACCAGGAAGAGTGTCTTCCAGGAAAGGAAGCAGAGAGGACAAGTAGCCATCGGCTCAAAAGGTGGGCGAGTCAGTTGCTGCAAGACCACATTCAACTCCCACTCAGGGGCCGGAGGCCGGACAGGAGGTTTGAGCAAGAGCAAACCTCTGAGGAACCGGGACACCAAGGGGTGAACAGACAGAGTGTCCCCGTCCACCAGGGAGTGGTGAGCTGCCAGAGCTGAGAGGTGGACCCGAACAGAATTGTATTTAAGCCCCTGAGTGGACAAGTGCAGCAGGTACTGAAGCATTACTGGTACAGCAGAGGAGAAAGGATCTTCTGTACGCAGCTGACACCACACGGAAAATCTTTTCCATTTCAGGGCATAGGTTTTCCTAGTGGACTGCTTTCTAGAGGCCAGAACGACCTCTTCAACTTCTGGAGGTAGGCCCCAAGGAACCAAAACTATCCTTGCAGCCTCCAGGCCATCAAATTGAGAGATTTGAGATTGGGGTGCAGAAGAGAACCTTGATCCTGAGAGAGGAGGTCGGGCTGAAACCCTAGAGGCAGTGGGGGGTCCACTGCTAGTTGAAGCAGAAGTGGAAACCAAGGTTGCCTCGGCCACCTGGGAGCTACTAGTAGCACCGAGGCCTTGTCCTTGAGAACCTTGAACAGGGTTTGAGCCACCAGAGGCGTGGGAGGAAACACATATAGGAGGCCCTGAGACCAGGAAATCAGAAAAGCATCTGCTGCCCACCTCATGGGATGCGGGTGCCTGGAGCAGAACTTGGGCAGTTGATTGTTGAAGGGACTGGCAAAGAGATCTATGGATGGATGTCCCCATTTCATCAAAAGTTTCTGAACCACTAATGGGTGGAGTTGCCATTCGTGGGGCTGCAGAACTCTGCTCAACCGGTCTGCCAGGCAGTTCTCCTGGCCAGGGAGGTAAACAGCTTTGAGAAACATGTTATGATTGAGCGCAAACAAGCAAAGGTCCTGTGCCTCCAAACAAAGGAGCCTGGACCCATTGCCGCCCTGCTTGTTCACATAAAACATGGCTACTTGGTTGTCTGTTTGTACTAAGACGGACTGATGAGCCAGGTTTTGAGAGAAAGTCTTGAGGGCTAAGCGAATAGCCCGTAGTTCCAGCAGGTTGATCTGTTGCGTGGCCTCCCAGGGAGACCACAGGCCCTGGGTGCACTTGCCCAGACAATGTGCCCCCCAGCCCTGCAGGGAGGCATCGGTGGTCAACACCACTGTGAATCCAGGTACCTGAAAAGGCACCCCTTGCAGTAAGTTGGGGGGTGCAGCCACCAGCGTAGGGAGTTCAGGAATGGTCTGGACACTCTGTCTCTGAGGCTCCCTGTGGCCTGTGCCCACTGAGTTCTGAGGCATCACTGTGCAGGGCTCATATGGAGCCGGACATTGGGAGTCACATGTACTGTCGAAGCCATGTGGCCGAGAAGCCTCAGCCAGAGCCTGGCGGAAACCAGTGACCTGCTTAGAAACTGGTTTGCCAAGTCTATCAGTATTTGGGCCCTGTCCTCTGGCAAGAAAGCCTTTGCCTGCAGAGAGTCCAGCCTTGCCCCTATGAACTCCAAGTTTTGGGAGGGGAGCAAAGTGGACTTTGCGAAGTTTATGACGAACCCCAGGTGTTGAAGTAGAGAAATAGTGCGGAGGGTGGCTTGCCTGGTCTCCTGGCACGTCTGACCCCTGATGAGCCAATCGTCCAGGTAGGGGAAGACAAAGATACCCTGATTTCTCAGGTAGGCTGCCACCACCGCCAGGCATTTGGTAAAGACCCTGGGGGCAGAGGTGAGGCCGAAAGGCAGCACTCTGTACTGATAGTGGTTTCCTCCCACAATGAACCTGAGGTACTTTCTGTGGTCTGGATGAATGAGGATGTGAGTGTACGCATCCTTTAGATCTAAGGAGCATAGCCAATCTCCTTGCTGGAGGTAGGGCAGAAGTGTTCCAAGAGTATGCATCTTGAACTTTTCTTTCTCCAGGAACTTGTTGAGGTTTCTGAGGTCAAGAATAGGCCTGAGGCCGCCGGTTCTTTTTGGTACCAGGAAGTACCTGGAGTAGAACCCGTGACCGTGGAGGTGGGGAGGCACAGGCTCCACCGCCTTGTCTCGCAACAGACCCTGAAGCTCTTGAAGGAGGAGGTCTGTGTGGAGAGGAGGCCTTGGAGGCTCTCCAGGGAAGAAAGGAGGAGGCAGCTGATGGAAATGAAGCACATAGCCCGAGAGGACTATGCTCAGGACCCAAGTGTCTCCTGCAATAGGTGGCCACCTGTGGGCAAACAAGGTTAGTCGACCTCCTGTGCAGGGATGGGACAGCAGAGACGGAGAGGCTATGCCTTGGGAGTCAAAAACCTCCACCCTGCTGAGGGGGAGCAGGGGCCTGAGGCTTGGGGGCCTTCTGCCTACGGGGCCCATGTCCCTGCCCCTTGGCCTGCTGACCCTGTGGGGGAGCTGGGGAGGCCTGGTAAGGTGGGAACTGTTTGTAGGCAGACACCTTCCTTGGGTAAAAGGACTTCTTACCCGAGCCCTTCTTTTTATGAGAAGGGGCAGAAGTCTTTCTAGACAGCCTTGTCCTTGTGAGGTGCTCGGTCTCGAGCTGTGCAGTCTTCTCGGCCATGGGCTTGCCAAAAAGGTTCTCACCTCGGCAAGGGACATCGACCAACTTGTCTTGAACCCATGGCTCGAGATCCGATGACTGCAGCCATGCCTGGCGTCGAGCAGCGATGCCGGCTGCCGCAACACGGGCCAAGGCCTCGAAGCCATCGTAGGCTGCGCGGGACATAAACATAGAGCATTCCCAGATCCCCGAGGACAAGGACTTGAACCTCTGCAAAGGTTCCCCGGAGAGACCAGCAGAGAACCCGGCAAGCTCCTTTGCCAGGTCCCGCAAGTACATGCCCATGTACAGCTGGTAAGACTGGACAGTACACGGCAAGCAAGCATCGAGCCCTGGAAGCACTTTCTACCAAACGCATCCAGGTTCTGGGGCCTCCCTGCCAGGGGGCACCGCGGAGTGCATCTTCTGACTTTTCAGACGATGCATGGCCGATTCCACCACCATGGAATGGTGTGGTGTGGTGTGGTAGCTGTGCCTTTTGAAAACCAGGGCTCTTACGGAGTCTATAAATGGAATCGACCCGCTTGCTCAGAACTGGCGCCGAGGCCAGTGCCTGTGCCTCCCACATCCGAAAGAGGAGCCGTTCCAGCATCGGAGGAACCGGCACAGTAAAGGCCTCCTTCGGAGGAGAGTCATACTGGAGGGCCTCGAGCTCTTCGGCTCGAGGCTCCTCCTCGGGGTCCGCGGGGATCGCCAAAGCAGTGGCCATATCCCAAACGAACTCCGAGAACCGGGTATCCTCTGGAGGGGATCTACTCCGGGGTTCAGACTGCGGTGAGTCCGACGGGACGCACCGAGTCTTGAAGGTATTGGGGGACTCCTCGTCCTCCGTCTCCCAGGCGGACTCGTCCGAAGAGGAGTTGGGCTCCGACCGTGTGGGGCCCGGCAGCACCCGCCCCGATGCCGAAGGCACCGGCGTCGACGCCCTCGGTCCCGACCGGGAGGTCGAGGGTGAGCGCGACCGAGGACGACCTCGAGCCTTCATGGTCTCGAGTATCGGCTCGGACTCCGGGGTCGACTTCGACGTCTATGTCCCGGTGGTCGGGGCAGATACGCCAGCAAGGCTGGCCATCAGCACCCGCTGCTGATCCATGAAGGCAGACAGTCTGCACTCCAAGGCTGTCAGCCTGAGATCCAGCTCAGGAGACTCAGCAGCCACAGACTCGGGCCCCGGCGGCGCCGGGCCCAACGTCGGCTCCCTGGGAGGAGAGTCCTTGAGGACAACAGGACTTACGTGTCCAGCAGACTCCGGCTCCACACGAGGCACTTTTGATGGCTTCTCCTGTTCCACGGGCCCGGGACGGTGGTCAGGGGTCCGAGACCTGGCCCTCGAGGTGCCAAGGACCTCCTCCGACGCTGCCCTCGCGAGCTGCTTCTTCCTCTTTCGCTTCCGCTCGGGGGACCCCCTGTCCGAGGAACCCCGACGATGCTCGGGGTCAGACTCCTGAGATGTTGAGGCTTCAGACGAGGTCCGGGCCCGGCCGGAGGCCGAATCAGAGAAAAGCCTTTCCTTTTGATGCTGGCAACTTTGAAGTGCCTTAGTGGACATTTTTCCACACGGTACACAGATCTTGGGATCATGATCCGGACTGAGGCACCGAAGGCAGCAGTGGTGTGTGTCGGTGAGAGACATTAGTTTCTTGCACCGATCACACTTTTTAAAACCACTGGAAGCCATCGGGGAAAAAAGAGCCCCCGCGAGGTCAAAGGACCGGCCTTCCAGGGAAAAAGAAAAAAGGGCGCGAACGCCAGCCACGAAGGGCAAAAACCGAAAAACTGGCTCGATACTGGTGTACCGAACCCGGCGGGAAGGGGAACCGGCGTCGAACCGGGCAAAAAACCACAATGGAATCGCAGTAAATAGTGAGAAAAATCTAACTGTTTTCCGGGTGAACTAGGACAAGCATCCGACGGGCTCCACGGAAAAAGAGAGACCGAGCAAGATGGCACCTTTAGGCGGGAAGGGGACCGCGTATGCGTGCAGTATTCCCAAAGGCTTTCATAGAAAGCTGGGGAAATGCTCCGCAGGGGCTCCATCGACGTCAATGTCACCCATATGTGAGGACTGACTTCCTGCTTGGTCCTGGAGAAAAAGAGAATACCCTACAACTCCTAGGAGTGGAGAATGGGTTGTAAAGAGTGGAGAATGGGTTGTAAAGACTGAATCTTGCTGTTCTCAAAGATCTTCTGTGACAGGTGAGTAACAACACTATCTCCAGGAACAAACAGGAATGCAGTGTTCACATATGGGACTCACTAGGAAGCGGGTATCTCTGGTATCCATGAGGCTAAAGGATAAAGCCAAAAAGGTGTGGATACAATGATGCCTCGTTGGACTCAACTGCAGTCGGCTAGACCACCTCTAATGGGTCTGGTGCCAGAAAAAAGTCCAGGATGGAGGGTAGGAGTTGCATTTAAGTCCCAAAAAGATGCTGGAATAGAGCCTAGCCAAAGACAGCATCCTGATGGGAGTCCCTGTCTAGGCAGTAGTGTGCAGCAAAAGTATGAATGGAGGACGAGGTAGCTGCCCGACAGATCTTGTCAATGGAGATTGAATGGAGGTGGGCTTGCACATTGTGAACAGTGATGTGACCCTTGAGGGAAAGTCCTGCCTGTGCATAAGCAAAAGAAATGGAGTCCGCTATCCATTTGGATAGAGTACACTTTGTCACTGAAAGTCCAAGGTGACTTGCATCAAAGGAAATGAATAGTTGTGAGGATTTCCCATAAGCCTTGGTTCTATCCAAGTAGTAAACTAGCGCTCATTTACAGTCTAGAGTGTGTAGTGCTGCTCCGGCACGAGAGGCATGTGGTCTTGGGAAGAAGATAGGTAAGATTACCGACTGGTTCAGGTGGAAGGCTGAAACCACTTTCGGAAGGAGATGCGGATGGGTACGGAGGACCACTTTGCCATGGTGAAACCGAGTGTACAGGGGATCTGCCATTAAAGCTTGCAGTTCGCTGATGCAGCGAGCTGAGGTCACAGCAATGAGGAAGAGTATCTTCCATGTGAGAAACGTGAATGAAGTGGTGGCTAAAGGCTCTGGAAAGGGAAGAACCAGAGCTCAAGTACCCTAAAATTGCAGAATCAGTGACCAAATGAAGCAAAGCTGCGCTAGAACCACATTGAGATCCCAGGCAACCGGTGGTGGTTTAATAGGTGGCTTGGAGAGCAGGAGACAACGCATGAAACGTTGCACCAAGGGGTGCAACAAAATAGGTTGCGTGTCCAGAGGCTTGTGATTAGCCATAATGGCACCGAGATGAACTCTGACTGCGTTAGTCTTGAGACCTGCCAAGGACAAGTGGAGGAGATATTGTAGAAGTAGTTCTACTGGGCAGGTAAAGGGGTCAATTTGCTTTGGTGAACCTATATGAATGTCTGGTGGATGGTTTATGTGATGCAAGTAGGATATCTTTGACCTATTGTAGGAGATCAAGGTTAGCAAGGATTATGCTTTCAGGAGCCAGGCTGTGAGGCGGAGGCCCTGTGGATTGGGATGGAGAAGCATCCTGTGATCCTGAGACAGGAGGATGGGTGCGTGTCCCAGACAGAGATGGAGTCTGCGCTAGTCGAAGCAGAAGAGGAAACCACGGCTGATGGGGTAAAATAGGTGCTATAAAAATCAGGGAGCCCTTGTCAGCCTGTAGTCTGAACAGGGTCTTGGGTATCAAGGGGATGGGAGGGAATGCATAAGATAGATCTTGAACCCAGTGGAGAAGGAAAGCATCCGTCGTCTGTCTTTGCAAAGAGGGAAGCTGTGAGTAGAACAGTGGAAGTTGTGTGTTCTCCTGGGTGGCAAACAGATCTATGAGTGGAGTCTTCAACACTTGGAAGATCCAAGATGCCGTTTCGCGATTGAGGGTCCACTCATGTGGACATAGGATATGGCTGAGTCTGTCCGCAAGGAGACTAAGTTCGCCCAGTAGATACACTGGGGCATTTACTCCAAATGAGTTAATTTTGCAGATACCATGACAGTTGTGAACCTCACTTCGAAGCCAGGGTATGTGGGGTATGATCTTAGTCTCTCCAGGGCCGGCCCGTCCATTGAGCGAGAATGTTTTTTGCACAGGGCCCCGCGTTTCAGGGGGCCCCGCGCAAAAAACATTCTGATCTAAAAGTAAAATTTAAAAAAAAAACAAAACCTGTCTGCTGCCACTGCCGGGGCTGGGGCCGAATCGAGTGTGCCGCGGGGCCCCCCCTGCCCGGCAGAGCCTGCCCTCCCCTGCATCAGCTCCCTCTTTGCAGCTGCAGTCACACACGCTGGCTTTCAGAGCGCGAGGGGAGAGTTTCTCCCTCGCGGCTCTGTTAAACCCGCGGGGGCTGATGGGAAGTTCCCATCAGCCCCCGCGGGCTTAACAGAGCCGCGAAAGGGAAACTCTCCCTTCGCGCTCTGAAAGCCGGCGTGTGTGACTGCAGCTGCAAAGAGAGAGTTGATGCAGGGGAGGGCAGGCTCTGCCGGGCAGGGGGGGCCCCGCGGCACACTCGATTCTGCCGCGGCCCCGGCCCCGGCAGCAGACAGTTTTTTTTATTTTAAATTTTCCCTGGACTGGGGGGTGGGGGGTTAGGAGTGGTGATGGGCTATGGGGGAGCTAAGTCTGGATATGGGCTGATGGGATTAGGACTGGTAATGGGCTATGGGGGGCTTAAACTGAAAAATGGGTGATGGGGGGATTAGGACTAGAAATGGGCTGATGGGATTAGGACTGGGAGTGGGCTGATGGGGAGGTTAGGACTGGTAATGGGCTATGGGGGGGCTTAAACTGAAAATTGGGTGATGGGGGGTTAGGACTGGAAATGGGCTGGTGGGATTAGGACTGGGCTGATGGGGGCTTAGGACTAGTAATAGGCTATGGGGGGCTAGGACTGGTAATGGGTTTGGGGGGTTGCTAGGACCGGAAATGGGCTGAGTGGAAGGGAAGGCTTGAACTGCAAATAGCTGATGGGGAGGGGGGCTTGGAATGGAAATGGGCTGAGTGGAAGGGGGCTTGAACTGTAAATAGCTGATGGGGATGGGGCTTGGAATGGAAATGGGCTGAGGGGAAGTGGGGGGCTTGAACTGCAAATAGCTGATGGGGAGGGGGGCTTGGAATGGAAATGGGCTGAGTGGAAGGGGGCTTGAACTGCAAATAGCCGATGGGAAGGGGGGCTTGGAATGGGCTCTTATGGGAGGGAGCTAGGACAGGAAATAGGCTGATGGAGGGGCTAGGATAGGACTGGGAATTGGGTGTTGGGGGGAGCTAAGATTGGAAATGGGCTGTGGTGGGGGCTTGGATTGAAATGGACTCATGGAGGGGCTAGAAGAAGTAGGCTCATGGGGGGCTTGGATTGGAAATAGGCTGAGTGGAGGGGAGCTAGGATTTGACATGGGCTGATGGTGGGGCTAGGAAAGGACTAGAAATGGGCTGATGGGAGGCTGGTATTGGAAATGAGCTGATGAAGGGACTCGTATAGGACTGGAAATGGATGGGGGAGCTAGGACTGGAAATGGGCTGATGGGGGGACTAGAAGGGAGCGGATACTGGGTGGGGCTGGAACTAGAAGGGAGCTGATGTTGGGGGAGATTACAAGGGGATGGGGCTGGGAGAGTGAAATAGAGAGGGGAAAAATATTTTGTGTGGGAGGAAAGAAAAATCTACAATTGGCCGGGTGTTGGGAGAGTAAGTGGGGATTGAGGATGGAGGGGTAAAATTTGAGTGGATGAAATAGGAATGAGGAAAGAGCAAAAGGAGAAAGATTAGTATGTTAAAACAGATGTAGAGGTAGAATGGAAAAAAACTAGAAGAGTGAAAAAAGGACAAATGGACAGCAGACGATGGAGAGTTAGCAGAAGACACAAAGAAACCAGAAGAAAGTGGCTGGAACAATTGCAACTGAAAAAAAATGCACAAAAGGTACAAAGATATCTCTTTATTTTGAATTTATTAACTGGAATATGTCAGCTCTGGGAAATGTGTATCATTAACGTCGGTACTTTGTGTCACACTTCAGCACCCTCTGGTATATATAGGCGGTTGCCTAGGAGGGGTTGGCATGTGATGCATAGGGGAATACATATTTATAAACCTTCTAAGTGCTGCAGCCTGGTGTCCGTTGTAGTTGTGGTCCAAGTAAATACAGCAAAGGCTTCCGTGGGTTTAACAATAACTTTATTGCCGCACAGGAGTTTGGTGAACTACTTCCCCAAACACAGACAAAAGATGGTGCTACGCAATTGTGTCAAATAAAAGTCCAAGAATCCCCTGATGCTTCTCAGGTACAAACTCAAAGCAAAACCATTCAGCTTTCAAACTTCCTTCAGCTTTAAATACAACAGCTGTTTCTCTCCACTGGCATGGCTTTCATATATATGCTTTAAACACAGGAAAACTTTCACAGCCTTGTACTTCTCTTCACAGCTGAATTAATTAGGCTTGAGTTTCCCACAGGCAGAACGCTGCCTTTCTCCGTGGAAACTCAGGTTAAAGCAAATAGGCTTTCTCAGCACTTCTATAGGATATCTTTGTACAGCTTTCACTCCTTTTACAGGATACACTTATATGGCTTTCAGTCCTTATAACAAACCCCACAGTCCATAGCTGATCCACTGCTATCACTTAATGATGCATCAATTTGCATATCCTCCAGCTCTGGGTCTGATATTTATTTATTTATAGACTCTTATATACCGCACTATTAAGCATCAGCGTGGTTCACAAAAACAGTGAGATACACAATTCAACATATATGATATGTCCTTAAGACCTGGGTTAAGGGAGTCTACAGACTGCCACTGCTTAATTAGTGCTTTAAGCTGCTTCCGTTTATTATCTCTAAAATACCTAGGCACTTGCAAGGATTCCCAATCACCAGCACCTTTTAAAACATCATAAAAAGGGCTCACCTTCCTTCTGGTCTGCCTACTATATGCTTTCTGGTTGAGAGGCAAATATTTCCCTTGATACTGCTTCACTAGTTCTTTTAACACAGCGTGCTCTTCAGAGTCTAACTCTTGCCCGTGTCTGTGCTGCCTGCAATTAGTAACTTGCTGAAAGGCACCTGGGCTATACTCAGAGCTAGAGCTCCTGTCACGTTCTCTGTAATATGAAAACTTTTGCAGTCTTTTGAATGGGACTTTCTCTCTTCCCAATCTCTCCTTTATAATTCTGGCTTTGAGAGAAGATTCCCGAGAACTATTCCTATCCCTTCCAGGCAAGGTATCTGACCTTTTCCCCTGAGGTTTAAAATAGTCTCTGACCTGTTTTTGTTTGCTGTGCAGCTCACGGTAGTTCCTTCCTGGAAACTTTTTCAGACTGCACTCCTGAGACCTGGCTGTCTCTCTGCAGTCTGGCCAGCAACTCCCCAAGCACCTTGTGCCAACCGGGTATCGGTTGCTCTTGGCTTTGCTTCTCCTGATCCCCAGATCTCTCCCTGGATCTGACTCTCCTGGACCTTCCTGGAACTGCTCTCTTTCTCCTTGCTGCTCATGGAACTCCACGTAGTGTTCTCTCTCTCTTCCTTGTTTGAGTTCTCCCTCTCTTTCTCGTTCCAGTTCTCGTTCTATCTGACTAACAGTTGCTTCCTGGTTATGTGAACAGGGCTGCCCTATCAGGTGTGACTCCGCCCCTTTTCCTCCCACGTCAGCTCCCTGGGTTTGCCTGAAGCTAGGGTGTGGCTCTCTTTCTGCTTTCCTGTGCAGAGCAGCTTTCAGGGCTGAATCCTTAACCCTTTCCTGACCTGTTTTACTGACAGCTTCTGAGGACAAAAAGTGTCTTAAACCCCTATTTTTAGGTTCTGCAACCTCTGCCTTGTCACATTTGTTTAGTACAAGATGAAATTAATTTATAGTTTTCTTTCTACAGTGTTGTACATTCTAAGTTTGGCTTTTGGGGTTCCCAGTTTAATTATTGTCTTCCTGTTTCTAAATTGTGATTCCTTGTTTGGTGATGGTCTATGTTCTGCATGTGTAACTGAGCTGAGGTATTCTGTTTATGTAATTCCTATTTGACATTGCCACTTGTTCTCTTTCCCCAGTAGGTCATGTATTGTTATTCTCTGAAATGTATTGGTTTAATATTTGCAGTGTTGCCTTTTGATAGGTATGGTATGGTGTTTTATGAGTCCTTGTAGTGCTGTTAGGATACGGCAGGTTTGCTATGGGTTTAAATGGGCAGTGTTTGTAGTAGTTCCTAATGTGCCTGGCGGTTGGCACTGTATTATAGTAATGTAGAAATCTTTTAGTCTTTCTTTATCCATACACTCATGAAGAAGCATGTTTACTAAACGTTAGTGTATGGTAACATTAAGCAAATATTTATGCAAATGAGGCCCCTTATGCAAATGAGGCCCCGCACCGAGTCTCCGCACATGGCCCCGAACCCCCCTTGGGCCGCCCCTGAGTCTCTCAAATTTAATGCTAATGCTCGGCATTGTACTTGCATTGTGCCAAAGAGAGCTTCTTTCTGGGGTTTGTAAGATGTAACAGGTATGGGTAAGTTTGTCAAGGTGTGTTTGAAAATTCTTCTTTATCAAGCCTGCCGCTCCCAGTACAATGGGAAAGATTTCTGTATCTTTCTGCCACATTTATATCTTTGATGATCGTAATCCTTTTAGATACCCATCCATCATGGATACCTCTGCATGCAATGATTGTATTTTTCCTTCGATGCGCTTTTTCCAAAGAGGAACGGTTATTGTTCTCTTTTTCTTATGACCTTACACTCTAATTGGTAGTATTCCTGCAGTAATAATTTTAGCTGCACATATTGTATTTGATTAATTCTGGTGATGTCAATAAATGGTCCCTTTATACTGGATATGGCCTTGTTCACCTTAATTATCATACTTCTAGCCATAGGTGTTAAATTTAGCTTGGGTAATCTTTCCTTTGCTTGGAATCCAGCATATTCATCTCTTTCCATATGGACTAGGAGTTCTATCTTGAATTCCTCTACCTCTGGGTCTTTCTCTTCCCTTTCTCCTTTGCTTCCTCCAATTCAGGTAATTTATTGACCCTTCCTTTATTCAGTTCACTCTCCTGCAGTTCCAAATCTCTCAACTTCATCTCTCCCTCAACCTCTCTTTCCTTTTCTGCGTCTTCCTTTCTTCTGGTACTTTCATCTAGGGTCCCCCTCCTCCCTGCATTTCTTTGTCCATGGAATCCCTTAGTTGCTTCAACATTTTATTATTCAAATACTTCTTTTCTTTGATCTTTAAAACTAAAGATCTCAAGTTTGCATCTGTTACTTTTTGCAGTTTTTCTAATGGCAATTTTCCTCTTTCTTCCAGTTTTTGGTTGACTTTCTCTGTACACCCTCTTGATTTAAATATAAGGTTGTAGCATAAAAATAACAGTACATTATCTCCTCTATCTGCAGAATTCCACTTAACAGTAGTTAATCATCTTAACTTTTTCATAAATGTCTGTGGTTTATCTCCTGCCACAGCGGGTCCATGAACAGGCTTACCATGGCCTTTATCTATGGCAGGGATGTTATCTGCATCTGCAGCACTTGCACTATCACAACCACCATTGTTAGCCCTAGTGCATAAGTTATGGGTGGGCATCTTTTTATCCTGGGTGATGTGCAGCCAAGTATGTATTTTTCTTCTTCGTTCCTAAGCTATTTTAATTGTAGTGTCACCTTGCTGAGATTTGGTACTGAGGTGAGGTACTCAGCAAGACTTGAGGAGGGAACTTTATTCTCTCCCCCTAAGAGATGCACATCAATTCAACAGCTGTTGCATACCCCTTTGACCTCGTTTCACCGCTCTGAGGTGAATGCGGTGTACAATTGAGAAGAACTAGAGGCGAAGCACTTCCTGGCAGAGGGGATAGTATCCTGTTCCTCCCTGCTTGTTCACATAGAACATGGCCACCTGGTTGTCCATTCTAAGACCTGCTGGCCCGAGAGTTGGGGTTAAAAAACCTGAAGGGCATTGGTAAGTGCACATAATTCCAGGAGTTTATCTGTAACAGAGATTCCTGGTGTGTCCACTGTCCCTGTGTGATTAGATTGTTCAGATGTGTTCCCCAACCATTGTTTGGAGGCATCCGTTATCAGGGTGAATTGAGGTGGAGGCATCTGAAAAGGTGACCCTCCGAGTAGGTTTTAAGGGGAGCACCACCACTGAAGGGAGTTGAGAAGTGGAGGTGTGATGCATATTAATCTGAGACACACCTGGTAGCCTGTGTCCATTGGGCTTGTCGCATGTGAAGGCGAGTATAGAGGACTACATGGACTGTGGAGGCCATGTGCCCCAAAAGGCATAGCATCTCTCGAGCTGTTACATAAGTGTGACTGCTTATCTTGTGGGTTAGCTCGATGACCCGGTTGGAGCGATCCAGAGGCAGGAAAGCTCTGGCCTGTTGAGTGTCCAGAAGTGCTCCAATGTACTTGAGCTGCTGGGTTGGCACTAGTTGTGACTTGGGAAAGTTTAAGATGAATCCCAGATGTTGGAGCACCGTGATGGTGCAATGAAGAGAGATCTTACCTCTTGTGGATATTCTCCCCTGATTAGTCTATCGTCTAAGTAGGGAAAGATGAAGACTCCCAAAGTGCGAAGGTAGGCTGCAACCACAGCCGTGTACTTTGTGAATACTCGGGGTGCAGAGGCTAAGCCAGAGGGGAGCACCCGATATTGATAATGTTTCTGCTGGAACCAAAAATACAGATACTGTCTGTGCTGCGGGTTGATCAGTAAATGCGTGTATGCCTCCTTGAAGGTATGGCAGGAGTATGCAGAGGGAAATCATTTTACATTTTTCTTGAACGGGGAATTTGTTTAGGTCCTTTAGATCTAAGATGGGACTGAACCCTCCTGTTTTCTTGGGGATAAGAAAATAAGGAGAGTAGAAGCCCATGCCCTCTTAGGGGCGGAGGAACTCTTTCTATGGCCCCCTGAGCTAAAAGGGTGGACACCTCTTCTGATAGGAGATTTATCTGCAGGTGGTTTCTAGGAAAATCTCCTATGAAGGTGGTGGGGGGTATGTTCTTGAAATGAAGCAGATAGCCCCAATGGACGATGTTGAGAGTCTACTGGTTAAAGGTTAAAGACGTACATCAGGCTTGGCTGTTGTTGAAAAATACTATCTTGGAAGACCAGACCAGCTGTATTCCACGCTTTAAGAAAAGTGGAAGAAAGTCCAAAAAACTGCCAGCATGGTTTAAAGGTGAGGTCAGAGAGGCTGTTGTTGCCAAAAAAGCATCTTTCAGGAAATGGAAAAAAGAGCCAAACGACGAAACCTGGAAACAGCACAAGCACTGGCAAGTCAAATGCAAGGCATTCATAAGGCAGGCAAAGGGAGAATTTGAGAAGAAGCTTGCTGCGGAAGCAAAAACGCGAAGTAAAGACCTTTTCAAGTACATTCGTAGCAAAAAACCTGTGAGAGTCAGTTGGTCCATTAGATGATAAAGGGGTTAAAGGAGCACTAAGAGGCGACAAGGCGATAGCGGAGAGACTGAATGAATTCTTTGCTTCAGTCTTTACTGAGGAAGATGTAGGGATGTTACCCATGACTGAAGTGGTATTTAAAGGTGCGGAAGAATTGAAGGAAATATCGATACATCGGGAAGATGTATTACAACTATTAGATAAACTGAAGAGTAGCAAATCACCTGGGCCGGATGGTATACATCCAAGGGTGTTGAAAGAACTGAAATATGAGATAGCAGACCTGCTATTAGTAATCTGTGAACTATCATTAAAATCATCTCTAATACCTGAAGACTGGAGGATCGCCAATGTAACACCAATTTTTAAAAAGGGTTCCGGGGTGATCCGGGAAACTACAGACCGGTGAGCCTGACGTCAGTACCGGGAAAAATGGTAGAAACCATCATAAAGAATAAAATTACTCAGCATGTAGATAGTCATGACCTAATGGGAGACAGCCAACATGGCTTTAGACAAGGCAGATCTTGTCTTACTAATCTGTTATGTTTTTTTGAAGGCGTGAATAATCAGGTGGACAAAGGTGAGTCGGTTGATATTGTGTATCTGGACTTTCAGAAAGCCTTTGACAAGGTCCCTCATGAGAGACCTTTGGCAAAACTAAAGAGTCATGGGATAGGAGGCAGTGTACTATTGTGGATCAGGAAATGGTTAAAAGATAGAAAGCAGAGGGTAGGGCTAAATGGCCAATTTTCACAATGGAGAAAGGTGAATAGTGGTGTACCCCAGGGATCTGTGCTGGGTCCGCTGCTTTTTGAGATATTCATAAATGACCTGGAAAGTGGAATAATGAGTGAGGTTATCAAATTTGCAGATGACACAAAACTAAAGTTGATAAAACCCAAGAGGATTGTGGAAAATTGCAAAAGGATCTTGATAAATTGGAAGACTGGGCATCAAAATGGCAGATGAAATTTAATGTGGACAAGTGCAAGGTTATGCACCTAGGGAAGAACAACCCAAACTATGGTTACACGATGCAAGGTTCCACATTAGGAACCACCACCCAGGAAAAAGATTTAGGCGTCATTGTGGATACCATGTTAAAACCCTCGGCCCAGTGTGCAGCGGCGGCCAAGAGAGCAAATAGAATGCTAGGTATGATAAGGAAAGGAATGGAAAATAAAACAAAAGATATTATAATGCCTCTATATCGTTCCATGGTGAGACCGCACCTTGAATATTGTGTGCAATTCTGGTCGCCGTATCTTAAAAAGGATATAGCGATTTTAGAAAAGGTTCAGAGAAGAGCCACCAAAATGGTAAAGGGGATGGAAGGATACTCCTATGAAGAAAGGCTAAAAAAGATAGGGCTCTTTAACCTGGAAAAGAGACGGCTGAGAGGAGATATGATAGAAGTCTATAAATTAATGAATGGAGTGGAACGGGTAAACGTAGATCGATTGTTTACCTTATCAGAATATAGAAAGACTAGGGGACATGCAATGAAGCTACAGGGTAAACTATTTAAGACTAATAAAAGAAAATATTTTTTCACTCAACATGTAATCAAACTCTGGAATTTGTTACCGGAGGATGTAGTAAAGGCTATTAGTGTATCTGGATTTAAAAAAGGTTTGGACAAGTTCCTGGAGGAAAGGTCCATAAACCATTATTAAGAAGGGACCCAGGATATCAATGCTTGAACCAATACAAGCATTGTGGAACCTGTGTCCCTTGGGGAAACTGCTAGGTACTTATGACCTAGATTGGCCACTGTTGGAAACAGAATACTGGGCTTGATGGACCTTGGTCTGACCCAGTATGGCATATCTTATGTTCTTATGTACTGCTCTGATGTTATGAGGTGCCACTTGTGGGCATAGGAACAAAGCCTGCCTGCTATGTGTAGGGGTTGGGGACCCTGCAGAGGTAGAGTGGCTATGCTCTCCAGGAAGGAGTCAAAAACCACATGCTGGTTGTGGCTGTGCAGCTGGTTGATGTTTTAGAGCCTTAGGCTTCTTGGGTTGGCGAGGGCTCTGCTGGTGCTGCTGTTGCGGCTGGTAAGCAGCTGCAGGTGGATAAGAAAGATAATGTCTCTTCTTCTTTGGAAAGAAAATTTTCTTTGGATTAGTCCTCCTCTTAGAGCAGGGGTTCTCAACCCAGTCCTTGGGACCCACCTAGCCAGACAGGTTTTTAGGATAACTACAATGAATATGCATGGAGAGATTTGCATATAATGGAGGCAGTGCATGCAAATCTCTCTCATACATATTCATTGTGGTTATCCTGAAAACCCGACTGGCTAGGTGGGTCCTATGGACTGGGTTGAGAACCCCTGTCTTAGAGGGATCCGCTGTCTTTCTTGAAAGGTGCTTGAGGGTGAGATTATCTGTCTCAATTCCAGCCTTTTCTCTCCAACCAACCCTTTCCGAAGAAGTTTTCTCCAGAAAAGGGAGTATTAGTCAATTTGTCTTGGACCCACTGTTCAAGATCTGATGCCCGAAGCCAGGCCATCCTGCGAGCACCAATGCAGACTGCTGAAGCTCTGCTGGATGACTCAAAGGCATCAAAAGATGCTCTAGTAAGAAATCTGGATGTATTTTGATTCTGCCTGATTAGGGCTTGGAATGCATTTTGTTTGTCTTAAGGAAGAAGATGGGCAAATGTCTCCAGATCCCTGGATACATCCTTTAGGTACATGCCCATGTAAAGCATGTCGTTGGTAATTCTAGAGGTGAGCATGCATGCTTGAAAGCATCAACAGTCAAAGGCATAGAGAGTTCTGGAGGCATGGAAAAGTGATTCAAAGAACTCTTTAATGCAGCACATCACCAATTCCATCACCATGGAATGGTGTGGGAGCTGAGACTTCTGAAAGCCTGGGCATGCTGGAACTTGGTACATGGTATCGAGTCATTTGCTGATAGGTGGAACCGTTAGAGGAGCCTCGCATATATGAACCATCAAATCTTGCAATATGTGGTGTATCGGTAAAGTGGCAGCCTCTTTAGGTGTCAAGGGGTATTGGAGGATTTCCAATTCCTCGGCCCTCGGTTCTGTCTCCGATGCCACAGTTATTTGGAGGCCTGATGCCATGTCCCTAATGAAGTCTTGCAAAGACATATCCTCTGGCGGGGATCGGCGTCGCTCATGAGGAGTGGACGGGTCTGAAGAAATGTCCTGGCTGTCTCGGAAAACTACCGATGCCTCATCGGAATAAGAACATAAGATATGCCATACTGTGTCAGACCGAGGTCCATCAAGCCCAGTATCCTGTTTCCAACAGTGGCCAATCTAGGTCATACGTACCTAGCAATATCCCCAAAAGACACAGGTTCCACAATGCTTGAACTGGGTCAAGCATTGATTATCCTGGGTCCCTTTTTAATAGTGGTTTATGGACCTTTCCTCCAGGAACTTGTCCAAACCTTTTTTAAACCCAGCTACACTAACAGCCCTTACTACATCCTCCGGTAACAAATTCCAGAGTTTGATTACACGTTGAGTGAAAAAATATTTTCTCTTATTTGTCATAAATAGTTTACCCTGTAGCTTCATTGCATGTCCCCTAGTCTTTCTATACCAATATTACCAATAGCAGGTCCGCAATCTCATATTTCAGGTCTTTCAACACTCTTGGATGTATACCATCCAGTCCAGGTGATTTGCTACTATTCAGTTTATCAAATAGTTGTAATATATCTTCCCGGTGTAGCAATATTTCTCTCAATTCCTCTGCAGTATCACCTTTAAATACCACTTCAGTCTTGGGTAACATCCCTACATCTTCCTCAGTAAAGACCGAAGCAAAGAATTCATTCAGTCTCTCTGCTATAGCCTTGTCTCCTCTTACTGCCCCTCTTTTACCCCTCTATCATCTATCAACTGACTCTCTCACAGGCCTTTTGCTACGAATGTACTTGAAAAAGTCTTTATTTCGTGTTTTTGCTTCTGTAGCAAATTCCTTCTCAAATTCTCGCTTTGCGTGCCTTATCAATGCTTTGCATTTAACTTGCCAGTGCTTGTGCTGTTTCCAGTTTTCTTTCTTCGTTTGACTCTTTTTTCCATTTCCTGAAGGATGCTTTTTTGGCAGCAACAGCCTCTCTGACCTCACCTTTAAACCATGCTGGCAGTTTTTTGGACTTTCTTCCACTCTTCTTAATGCGTGGAATACAGCTGGTCTGGGCTTCGAGGATAGTATTTTTAAATAACACACAAGCTTGCTGTAAGTCTTTAACCTTTGCAACCGCTCCTTTTAGTTTTTTCTTAACTATATTCCTCATTTGATCATAGTCTCCCTTTTGAAAGTTAAAAGGTAGTACTGTGGATTTCTTTACTATCCCTCCTCCACTAATTAAATCAAACATGATAATGCTATGATCACTATTGCAAAGTGGTCCCAACACCCTTATTTCTTGCACCAGATCTGGCGTTCCACTAAGGACTAGGTCCAGAATGGCTTCCCCTCTGGTCAGTTCATGAACCAGCTGCTCCAAGAAGCAGTCATTTATTTCATCTAGAAACTTTATCTCCCTAGCTTGTCCTGCCGTAACACTGACCCAGTCGATACCAGGGTAATTGAAATCACCCATTATTACTACTCTGCTGTGACTTTTGCTAGCTTCCTTGATTTCTTTGAGCATTTCATCATCCATTTGTTCATTCTGGCCAGGCGGTCGATAGTACACTCCCACTGCCATCACCTTCCCCTTCATACATGGAATTTCAATCCATAGAGATTCTACAGCAAATTTTGTTCCCTGCAAAACTTCAATCCTTTCTGACTCAATGCCCTCTCTAACATAGAGCGCAACCCCTTCACCAATTTGATCAGTTCTATCATTACGATATAGTTTGTATCCAGGTATCACAGTGCCCCACTGGTTATCCTCCTTCAACCATGTCTCTGAGATTGCAATCATATCTAAACTCTCATTTAGTGCTATATATTCTAACTCTCTCATCTTATTGTTTAGACTTCTAGCATTTGCATACAAGCATTTTAGAGACTGTATTTTATTAATATTAATCTGGCTATTGGTAGGCATGGGTAATCTAGAATCTTTACGCTCTGTCTGCACCTTACTCAAGGGCATTTGGGCTACTATACTCTTTTTTGGAACCTCACTGCTTTTGGTAGTATCCTTCAAGGATACCTTCGTCCGAACCATGCGCTCCTGGGCGACTGTCGGCTTTCCCCTATTTTCTAGTTTAAAAGCTTCTCTATCTCCTTTTTAAAGGTTAATGCCAGCAGTCTGGTTCCATCCTGATTAAGGTGAAGCCCATCCTTTCGGAAGAGCCCCTCCTTTCCCCAGAATGTTCCCCAGTTCCTAACAAATCCAAAACCCTCATCCTTGCACCACTGTCTCATCCACGCATTGAGACTCCGGAGCTCTGGCTGTCTTTTGGGTCCTGCACGTGGAACAGGAAGCATTTCGGAGAACGCTATCCTGGAAGTTCTGGATTTCAACTTCCTACCTAAAAGCTTAAATTTAGCCACCAGAACTTCCCTACCACATTTTCCTATGTCATTGGTACCGACATGTACCAAGACAGCAGACTCCTCCCCAGCACTATCTATGATCCTATCTAGGCGGTGCGTGAGGTCCGCTACCTTCGCACCAGGCAGGCATGTTACCAGGCAATCCTCATGTCCACCAGCCACCCAGCTATCTACATTCCTAATGATTGAATCACCAACTATGACAGCTGTCCTGAATCTCCTCTCATGGGGACATGGCCCTGGAGAAACGTCCTCGATGCGAGAGGGTTTTACATCACCTGGAGGACAGGTCCTAGTTACAGGATCACTTCCCGCCACACCAGGGTGATGCTCTCCTGTCACGTGACCTCTCTCCTCCATGGCAACAGGGATGCTGCCAGACTGGAGGTGGGACCTCAGGTCTATATCCCTGTAGGTCTCGTCCATGTACTTCTCTGTCTTTCTTATGTCTTCCAGGTCTGCTACTCTAGCCTCTAGAGAACGGACTTGTTCCCTGAGAGCAAAGAGCTCCTTGCACTTAGTGCATACGTAAGACCTCTCACCAACTGGGAGAAAATCATATATGTGACACTCAATGCAAAAGACCGGAAAGCCCCCATCTCGCTGCTGGACTTTTGTCTGCATCTTAGTTTAAAGCTTGTGTTTAGGTCTTTTAAATTCTGCATATAATAAGGACTGGTGTAGATGCTTATACTAATAAAAGTGTATCTAACACCCCCAATACACCTTGTTCACCTGAAGCTTAATTAATCTCAGGTCCTCAGTGTATGACTGATTTGGATAAAGAGCTGCACCTGAGAGCAGCCCCTTTCCTCCAAGATGTGTAGGTACCTATAAAGCTACAATTACCCCACGGGTGGGTGGGTGCTGGGGAGGGAGGGAGGGAAATAAGTCCTATTAAAGAGGGCAGTTACAAGGTACCCTGTCCTGAACCCTCAGCAGTGGGGGAGGGGGGTACCACACAAAGCCCAGTTAGTTGAGAGAGGCAAGGTAAGTTATACAGCTGAGAAAGCTGAAGCAGCACACCAATAAGACAATAAATAATTAAATAAACAGCTAGAACTCACTGCAAGTTGTCACAGGAGGCAATATCCACCTCTCTAGCAGAGCACTGTGAGAGCACTGCTCTTCCCAGAGCAGAGAGAAGCAAACAAAACAGACTATGCACACGTGGTAGAGACAGGAAGAAGGCTACACAATACCTCAGCAGGGGGGAGGGGAGGGGGATTCACTCAGGTAGGTTAGGGCAGGAAAACAAAATTTAAAAACACAGCAGGTTCAGGGGGGAGAGCAGGGAGAGAGATTTAATTTAAATTAAAATGAACAGTTAACCTGGCTACCACACAAAGCCCAGTTAGTTGAGAGAGGCAAGGTAAGTTATACAGCTGAGAAAGCTGAAGCAGCACACCAATAAGACAAACAATAAATAATTAAATAAACAGCTAGAACTCACTGCAAGTTGTCACAGGAGGTAATATCCACCTCTCTAGCAGAGCATTGTGAGAGCACTGCTCTTCCCAGAGAAGCAAACAAAACAGACTATGCACACGTGGTGGAGACAGGAAGAAGGACGTGGAATCCAAGTCTGACAAGAAAGCGTAGTTACTCACCTGTAACAGGTGTTCTCCAGGGACAGCAGGAATCAGTCCTCACATATGGGTGACATCGGCACTGACGGAGCCCTCGTGCAGAGCAATTCCTCAGCTTTCAAAGAAAGCCTTTGGGATTGCATCGCGCATGCGCGATCCCCTTCCCGCCCAAGGGTGCCATCTTGCTCAGTCAAATGACATAGCTAAAAAAACGGCAAAATGAATAAAATTCAATAATAGGACTTCAACTCCAGGGGAGGAGGGAGGGTCGTGAGGACTGATTCCTGCTGTCCCTGGAGAACACCTGTTAAAGGTGAGTAACTACGCTTTCTCCAGGAACAAGCAGGAAGTCAGTTCTCACATATGGGACTCCCTAGCTATAGGCTACCGAGAATCCCTAGCTGAAAAATGGCTCCCTCTAGAAGAGCCGTAGCAGCTGTGATAGGAATTCAATGGAGACGCAACACCCCCGGTAGCCTGACACCAGAGGGCCAGAGGGTAGGAGTTGCCTAAACCTGAAATAAGTTACGGGGTACCGCCTGGTCGAAAGCACTGTCCCGTCGGGACTCTCCATCCAAGCAGTAATGGGCTGCAAAAGTATGGCTTGAAGACCAGGTTGTGGCATGGCAGATGTCTGCCAGCGGAACAGAGTGGAAGTGAGTCACTGATGCAGCCTTAGCCCTGACACAGTGGGCCGTGACTCGACCCTGTAACGGGAGGTTGGCCGCATTGTATGCCCAGGCAATGCACTCTGCCACCCAGGTGTACAAGATGCGCTTGGAGACAGGTAGCCCCAGTTTACTGGGGTCAAAAGAGACGAAGAGCTGAGTAGCCCTTCGATGGCCCCGCATACGCTCCAGATAGAAGTTTAAAGCCCTTTTACAATCAAGGGTATGTAGAACCGCTTCTGCCCGGCTAGCATGCGGTCTGGGAAAGAATGTCGGAAGAACCATCTCTTGGTTGAGGTGGAACGGAGAGACCACTTTCGGAAGGAACTTGGGATGGGTGCGCAGGACCACCCTGTTCCTATAGAACTGTGTGTACAATTTTTCTGATACAAGAGCTTGTAGTTCACTCACTCGTCTGGCAGATGTGAGTGCCACCAGGAATAGCACCTTACAGCAGAGGAAGCGCAGATGGCAAGCGGACATCGGCTCAAAAGGTGGGCAAGTAAGTTGTTGCAAGACCACATTCAAATCCCACTCGGTTGCTGGAGGACGCACCGGGGGTTTTAGTAGAAGTAGACCTCTGAGGAAACTGGACACTAAGGGGTGAACCAAAAGAGGTTGTCCTTCCACTGGAGAGTGGTGTGCTGACAAACCACTCAGATGGACCCTGACAGAGTTAGACTTGAGGCCTAATTCTGAGAGGTGTAGCAGGTACTGCAACACCACTGGTACCAGACAAGAGAAAGGGTTTTTGTTGTACTGGTTATACCACACCTCAAACCTATGCCACTTGAAGGCATAGGTTTTCCTAGTGGACTGCCTCCTTGAGGCCAGTAGCACTTCTTCCATGTTCTTAGGTAGGAAGAGAGAAACCAGCACTACCCTTTCAGCAGTCATGCCATCAGGTTGAGGGACCTGAGGTTGGGGTCTAAGATAGAGCCTGCTCCTGGGACAGGAGGTCGGGCTGCGTCCCCAGAGGGAGTAGGGTTTCCACTGCCAGCTGGAGGAGAAGCGGAAACCAAGGTTGTCTTGGCCATCTTAGGGCTACCAGGATGACTGAGGCCTTGTCTCGAAGGATTTTGAATAGAGTTTGGTCCACCAGAGGCATGGGAGGAAACGTATACAGGGGGCCCACGGACCAGGAGATTAAAAAAGCATCTGCAGCCATCCTTTGTGGCTGTCTGGAGCAAAAGTTGGGCAACTGATGATTCTGCAGACTGGCAAACAGATCTATGGCCGGATGTTCCCAGCAATGGAAGATCTGCTGGGCTACTTCTGGATTCAGTTGCCACTCGTGAGGTTGGAGAATTCTGCTTAGCTTGTCTGCTAGGCAGTTCTCCTGACCTGGCAGGTAAACTGCTTTGAGAGACATACCCTGTCGGATTGCAAAGGACAGAGATCCAGTGTCTCCTGACACAGGATATGGGACCCCGTCCCTCCCTGCTTGTTCACGGAGAACATAGCCACCCGGTTGTCTGTTTGTACTAAGACAGACTGATGTGAGAGAACATGAGAGAAGGTTTGAAGAGCTAGGTGTATTGCTCAGAGCTCTAAGAGGTTGATTTGTTGTGTCCTCTCTTGAGGAGACCACAACTCTTGAGTGCATAAGTCCTGGCAATGGGCTTCCCAGCCCAGCAGAGATTTATTTATTTATTTAACCAGTTTTGTATACCACCTTATCCTTCAATCAAAGTGGTTGACAAGACAACAAAGGACTTACATGTTGAGGGCATGGGAAGATCAAATACAATACATTACAATATAAATACAGTACAAACAGTAAATTATAATATTATCTCATAGTGAAACTGTATATACAAGTTGATCAATTTAAGTTATTTGACCAAATGATTCTATGAATGAATAAGTCTTTAAAGATATGCAAAAGTCTGTACACTTTTTTAGTACCTCCTTCTGCTACTGCATACCATTGTGCTGCTCCTGCCCATACCGGAACTGTCACGGCCGCACTTCCTCAAGGTGAACCTGGCAGATATATTCTGGCCCTCAGCGGCATTCCGCACTGTGGGCGCACGGTGAAGGAGCGTGCACAAGGAGCACGAAGCGCGCCTTGGGCGAGTTCATTGGGGCGACTCCGGGGGCGCCGTCACAAAACCTACCTCTATCACTTGCTTTCCCCAGGCACTTTGGGCCTTTGCCACACACATCACTATTCTTGGTAAGATCTCTCCTACAGCATTTCACCATCCACTAGCCATTTTCTGTCTCCTGCTTTGCATTGCTATGACCGCCATCTCAGTCCAAGGGGGATGGCACCCAGTTCCCTCCCCCTCCATATCTTCCTCACCTCCACTTCACGCTTTGCCTCCTCCAATGTCACCCTTAAACTTGGCTCTATTAAACTTTTGCTCATTACATTCAAAGTCCATTAAGCATAGAAACATGATGGCAGAAAAAGACCACAAGGCCTATCCAGTCTGCCCCTCCATATCTTGCAGGACTACAAAAGGGGACTGTTACTTCTGGAGAGAGATCTGCAATTGTGAGTATATACTTCTGGGAATTTTCTGTAAGGAATTCTTTGTATTAAAGCTAATTAATCTGTGAACCCACTATTTTTTGTTAAATCAGTCAGGGCCTAGTAGCAGCAGTTTAAGTTTAAATTTAAAACACAGAAGAGAACTTTCTGGTTCCATATCATACCCAGCAGAGAGCTTGTAGCTTAAATTTAATAGTCACTCAGGGCCTAGTATCAGCGAAGTACTTTTAGTTTAAATTTAAAACACAGAAGAGAGCTTTCTGGTTTAATTTGGAACCCAGCAGAGAGCTTGTAGTTTAAATTTAATAGTCACTCAGGGCCTAGCATCAGCAAAGTAATTTTAGTTTAAATTTAACACACAGAAGAGAGCTTTCTGGTTAAATTTAGAACCCAGCAGAGAGCTTGTAGTTTAAATTTCATAATAAGTTAAAGCCTAGCAGCAGCAAAGAGCTATAATTTAAAATTTAAAATCAAATAAGAATATAGCTTACCTCAGCAGCACAGGACAGGGTACTGTGTAGCAGCTCTCTTTTAATAAGTGTTATTTCCTTCCCTCCCTCCCCACACCCACCCACCCCTGGGATAATCATAGCTTTACAGATACTTACACATCTTAAAAGACAGGGGGTGCTCTCAGGTGAAGCTCGTTACCCAAATCAGTCATACACTAAGGACCTGAGATTAATTAAGCTTCAGGTGAACAAGGTATATTAAACATATTCGGTACAGTTTTATTAGTATAAATATCCATAGCAACCCTTAGGAAGTAAAGAACTTAAAGATCTAAACAAAAACTTAAAGCCAAGATGCAGACAGCAGTACAGCAGCGAGATGGGGCTTTCCAGTCTTTTGCATTGAGTGTCACATGTATGATTTACTCCCAGGTGGTGAGAGGTCTTACGTGTGCACTAGGTGCAAGGAGCTCTTTGCTCTCAGGGAACGAGTCCGTTCTCTAGAGGCTAGAGTAGCAGACTTGGAAAATATAAGAAAGACAGAGAGGTACATAGACAAGACCTACAGGGATATAGTCCTGAAGTCCCACCTCCAGTCTGGCAGCATCCCTGTTGCCATGGAGGAGAGAGGTCACAAACAGGAGAGCATCACCCTGGTGTGGCAGGAAGTGATCCTGTAACTAGGACCTGTCCTCCAGGTGATGGAAAACCCTCTCGCACCGAGGAAGTTTCTCCAGGGCCATGTGCCCATGAGGGAAGGGTTAGGACAGCCGTTATAGTTGGTGATTCGATCATTAGGCATGTAGATAGCTGGGTGGCTGGTGGACGCGAGGATCGCCTGGTAACATGCCTGCCTGGTGCGAAGTAGCAGACCTCACGCGCTACCTAGATAAGGTCATAGATAGTGCTGGGGAGGAGTCTGCTGTCTTGGTACATGTCGGTACCAATGACATACGAAAATGTGGTAGGGAGGATCTGGAGGATACATTTAGGCTTTTAGGTAGGAAGTTGAAATCCAGAACTTCCAGGGTAGCGTTCTCCGAAATGCTTCCCTTTCCACGTGCAGGATCCATAAGGCAGGCAGAGCTCCGGACTCTCAATTTATTTATTTTATTTTATTACAGTTGCTTATATACCGCACTATTCGGCATCAGCGCGGTTTACAATATAACAAACTGACCAAAACACACATTTTGTTTGGTTTTACATCGAACAGGGGTATAAACTTGGATAACAGGGGGCTGAACTATATACATGAACTATTTACATGAAGTAGGCTATATACATGTGGTAAAATTCTTATAACAGGGTTGAATTGTACAATAAATAGTGAGTCAGTTTCGAATATTTGAGACATTGTGAGTATGGGTTGCAAAAAGACGGTGTTTCTTAGGTGGTGCTATCTAGATTCATCGCTGGTTGGGTAGTATTGGAGGAAGAGGTGATATTTGATTGCCTTCCTGAATTGGGTCAGGTCTGCAATAGCTCGAATGTCTGGTGGAAGTGCATTCCAACATTTGGGTGCGTAAAGACTGAAGGCCCTATTTGCTGTTGTGTTATTGCATTTAGTCAAGGTCTTCGGGGTTGTTAGTAAATTTAGGGCTGTTGACCTCCTGGCTCTGTTGGGGGGTACTGTATGGATGAGCTCAGTAAGTGCCATGGAGGAAAGGCGTTTGATTGCCTTGAATGAGAGGATTAATGTTTTGAAAATAATCCTTCCGTGTATAGGTAGCCAATGAAGCTGTTTTAAAATCGGAGTCACGTGGTCACTTCTGGAGGCTCCATGGAGAATCCTTGCTGCAGCATTCATGGCCAATTGTAGCGGGCTTAGTGTGGATTGCGGGAGACCTTGTAAGATGGAGTTGGCAAAATCAAAATGCGGTAGGATCAGAGCTTGGTATATGGTCCGGAAATCATCTGGCTCCAGTAGGGAGCGCAGATGCCTAAGTGAACGGATTTTAAAATAGACCGCTTTGACAATGTTGCTTATATGACATTTCATGTCAAGATGTCGGTCTAGGGTGACCCCCAGGTATTTTATTGTTTCCTTGGTTTGTAATTCCGCTTCCTTGACCTTTATATGTGTTGGTGGGGTAAAGTCTGGGTCTCTAGCGATGAACAGTACCTCCGTTTTCTTGTGCTGGATGCGTAGGTTTTGTGCTTGAAGCCAATCCGATATGGTATTGAAACATTCTATAAGAGGTGTAAGGTCCATTTGAACGGTTGAAAATGGCATATATAGGAGGATGTCATCCGCATAAATCAGACAACTCACGTTAAATGATCTAATGATGTTACAGATGGGCTGCATGTATATGTTGAATAATAGAGATGACAATGAGGAACCTTGCGGCACACCTTGTGTTTGATGGAATTGTTTCGACTCTTCTGCTCCGGATTTAACATATTGACATCGGCCATTTAGATAGGAACTGCACCAGTCGAGCGCGGTATTGCAAATTCCCTTTTCTTTCAGTCGCCCGAGGAGAATCTCATGATGAACCGAGTCAAAGGCTGCAGCAATGTCTAAAAAGATGAGCACAAAGCCTTGTCGGATGTTGTCAATGCCCGTGAATATGTTATTGAATAAGAAGGTGAGAAGTGTTTCTACTCCATGGTACTCTCTAAATCCGTGTTGGCAATGATCTAAGGGAGCTGAGGAGTCTATGTGATCCTGAATTTGCCTTTGGACCTCTTTCTCCAATATCTTTGCTAGTATGGGAATACTAGCTATTGGTCTGTACGACTCGGCTTGTTTTGGATCAAGTTTAGGGTTCTTCAATAAAGGCCTTATTGATGTTTGCTTGAGGGTTGTAGGGAAGGAACCAGTAGTAAAGGAATGTTTTGTCAGTTTTGCGATGAATGGACTAAATTCCTTGCGTAGCTCCTTGATCCAAAAAGCCGGGCAAGGGTCTGTTTGTGCTGTGGAGGTATTGAGGGAAGCTATTGTATCTTCAATGCTTTTTCTGGATGGTGTGGAAAACTTGCATAAGGGGGTTAAGCCGGTATGGTCTTGGAGTGAGGCTGTTGATATTTTGTCAGTCTGTATGATCTTTGATTGGAGGTAGTCAGCGAATTTTTGTGGTTGGATATCCGTGTGTTGTTCAGGAGTCGGTTCTTTAGAAAGGGTTTGAACCAAGTTGAAAAGATCCCGTGGTTTGTTCAGAGATCTTTTCAGTGTGTCCGTGTGGTGCTGTTTCATTTTTGTTGAGATTGCTTCCCTGTGCCTTGTTAGGTGGAGTTGGTAGGCTGTCAAATCCTGTGTGGAGAGCGATCGGCGCCATTTTTTCTCTAGTCTGCGTAGTTGTGTTAGAGACGCTCTCAATTCTTGGGAGAACCATGGGGCCGTATTTCTTATTCTCTTGGATGCGTTATTGCTTTGTGGACGTTGTGAGATAGCCTTGAGGTTGAGATTCCATGCGGCGACTAGTTCTTCCGGGTCAGATGTGGTTATGGTGAGGAGGGATTGGGTTTGCGAGAGTATTAACTCTCTGTCAAATGCGCGGAAGTTTCTTGTTGAGGTTCGCGTTGTGCTGTTGCATTTTCGGGTACTATGTTGTTGGCTGTCCTTGGTGGGTATTTGAAAAGAGATAAGTTTATGGTCAGACCAGGGGACGTCGATGATAGACAACATCATGTTGTGGTTTTGCTCGAGAGCTGTATGTGGTGCGAATACCATGTCCAGGATATTGCCCTTTTCGTGTGTGGGTTTGTCGATGATTTGTGTAAAGCCCAGATTCCCAATGGCTTCGAGGAATGCAGTTGCATGGCTTTGATGAAGTGAAGGGAGGTTAAAGTCTCCCATTATCCAAATAGGTGAATTGAGGTTGTGAGCATTAACAGCAAGGTCAAGAATTGTGGGGAGGTCCTCAGGTGATGAAGATGGTGATCTGTATATTAGACTGATGGAACATTGCTGATTTTTGATGGAAAGAGAGTCCAGGTTAATTGTACTGGAGGCTTCAGTGATATGGAAATGAAGATCTGATTTTGTAAGGATTAGTACTCCCCCTCCTTTTTTAGTTTCTCTGTGTCTTATATGTATAGAGAAGTTGGGAGGTAGGAGTTGGTTGAGGATGACGTTATCCTCAGATGATAGCCAGGTTTCCGTGATTAAGAGTAAGTCCAGGTTATAGAGGGAAATCATATCTAGGACAACGGGCCATTTCTTGCGTATGGAACGTGCATTTATCATGGCACACTTTAAGTTGTGGCAGTACTTTAGTTTCTTGTGGTTGGGTGTCAAGGAAGGTTGTAGTGGAATGTGTATAAGGTGAGAGCGACGTGTGTCGCCACCTGGGTGGGGTCCAGACCATCTTTTTCCATAGTTGCTCAAGGTGGGGATATGGTTCTGTGATTGAGACAGTGCATTGGATGTTCCCAGCCAATGTGTGAGGAAATATAGGCTGGCAAGGGCCAATAATTGTGAGGCCATATTGTGTGTATTGTGTGTATAGTAGTGTATAGTAGTGAGTGATCGCGATATGGAGAGGTTCTCACTGCAGATTACACAGCAGTAGTGGGGCTAGTTCAGTATTAATAAGGAGTATAACGCAATAGATAATGATGTCAAGCGAATGCATATACAAACATGCTTATATGCTGTAATGAGGTAGTAAGTTGTACATACACTATAAGTAAGGCAATGATGGCAAAAATGTTGATACTCTTGTTGGGGTACCTAGTGGAACTATGCAGTAAAGATACAGTCCTAAGAGGATAAGCTGGGGAGATTGTATTCATACAAATGAAATGCACAGTATAGGCTACCAATATGGAACAGATAATGGTAGCAGTAAAGACATAGTATTGTTAATGACAGTGATATGCAAGGCAGTTAGGTTCAGTACCTGGGAAGGTTACACTTATGTTTCTGTTGAGGTGTTTTTCTTGGTGGTGTTGTATATTCGTGCTTCGTATCGTAGAGCTATGTGGCCTGAATTCTGCTGGTACATTCGTTTAGAGTAATCTCCCGCCCCGTTCCACGCCTAAGGGCCACGCCAAAGGGCCCTCTGGCGAGGCCCTCAGGCGCGGGCCCGCCAGGCGCGGGCGCGCCCGATGGCGCTCAGAGTTTTAAATGCTGAGTGCTGCCCCGAATGGACAGCACTTTGGAGATGGCTGCAGTTTCCCGCCGCGGCACCCCCGCTGGAGGCTCGATCCCTGCCCAGGGAGAGCTGATGATGGTGGGGATGCAGGAGCGCCCGATGGCGCTCAGACTTTTAAATGCTGAGTGCTGCCCCGATTGGACAGCACTTTGGAGATGGCTGCAGTTTCCCGCCGCGGCACCCCCGCTGGAGGCTCGATCCCTGCCCAGGGAGAGCTGATGATGGTGGGGATGCAGGAGCGCCCGATGGCGCTCAGACTTTTAAATGCTGAGTGCTGCCCCGATTGGACAGCACTTTGGAGATGGCTGCAGTTTCCCGCCGCGGCACCCCCGCTGGAGGCTCGATCCCTGCCCAGGGAGAGCTGATGATGGTGGGGATGCAGGAGCGCCCGATGGCGCTCAGACTTTTAAATGCTGAGTGCTGCCCCGATTGGACAGCACTTTGGAGATGGCTGCAGTTTCCCGCCGCGCGGCACCCCCGCTGGAGGCTCGATCCCTGCCCAGGGAGAGCTGATGATGGTGGGGATGCAGGAGCGCCCGATGGCGCTCAGACTTTTAAATGCTGAGTGCTGCCCCGATTGGACAGCACTTTGGAGATGGCTGCAGTTTCCCGCCGCGGCACCCCCGCTGGAGGCTCGATCCCTGCCCAGGGAGAGCTGATGATGGTGGGGATGCAGGAGCGCCCGATGGCGCTCAGACTTTTAAATGCTGAGTGCTGCCCCGATTGGACAGCACTTTGGAGATGGCTGCAGTTTCCCGCCGCGGCACCCCCGCTGGAGGCTCGATCCCTGCCCAGGGAGAGCTGATGATGGTGGGGATGCAGGAGCGCCCGATGGCGCTCAGACTTTTAAATGCTGAGTGCTGCCCCGATTGGACAGCACTTTGGAGATGGCTGCAGTTTCCCGCCGCGGCACCCCCGCTGGAGGCTCGATCCCTGCCCAGGGAGAGCTGATGATGGTGGGGATGCAGGAGTGCCCGATGGCGCTCAGACTTTTAAATGCTGAGTGCTGCCCCGATTGGACAGCACTTTGGAGATGGCTGCAGTTTCCCGCCGCGGCACCCCCGCTGGAGGCTCGATCCCTGCCCAGGGAGAGCTGATGATGGTGGGGATGCAGGAGCGCCCGATGGCGCTCAGACTTTTAAATGCTGAGTGCTGCCCCGATTGGACAGCACTTTGGAGATGGCTGCAGTTTCCCGCCGCGGCACCCCCGCTGGAGGCTCGATCCCTGCCCAGGGAGAGCTGATGATGGTGGGGATGCAGGAGCGCCCGATGGCGCTCAGACTTTTAAATGCTGAGTGCTGCCCCGATTGGACAGCACTTTGGAGATGGCTGCAGTTTCCCGCCGCGGCACCCCCGCTGGAGGCTCGATCCCTGCCCAGGGAGAGCTGATGATGGTGGGGATGCAGGAGCGCCCGATGGCGCTCAGACTTTTAAATGCTGAGTGCTGCCCCGATTGGACAGCACTTTGGAGATGGCTGCAGTTTCCCGCCGCGGCACCCCCCGCTGGAGGCTCGATCCCTGCCCAGGGAGAGCTGATGATGGTGGGGATGCAGGAGCGCCCGATGGCGCTCAGACTTTTAAATGCTGAGTGCTGCCCCGATTGGACAGCACTTTGGAGATGGCTGCAGTTTCCCGCCGCGGCACCCCCGCTGGAGGCTCGATCCCTGCCCAGGGAGAGCTGATGATGGTGGGGATGCAGGAGCGCCCGATGGCGCTCAGACTTTTAAATGCTGAGTGCTGCCCCGATTGGACAGCACTTTGGAGATGGCTGCTGTTTTCCCGCCGCGGCACCCCCGCTGGAGGCTCGATCCCTGCCCAGGGAGAGCTGATGATGGTGGGGATGCAGGAGCGCCCGATGGCGCTCAGACTTTTAAATGCTGAGTGCTGCCCCGATTGGACAGCACTTTGGAGATGGCTGCAGTTTCCCGCCGCGGCACCCCCGCTGGAGGCTCGATCCCTGCCCAGGGAGAGCTGATGATGGTGGGGATGCAGGAGCGCCCGATGGCGCTCAGACTTTTAAATGCTGAGTGCTGCCCCGATTGGACAGCACTTTGGAGATGGCTGCAGTTTCCCGCCGCGGCACCCCCGCTGGAGGCTCGATCCCTGCCCAGGGAGAGCTGATGATGGTGGGGATGCAGGAGCGCCCGATGGCGCTCAGACTTTTAAATGCTGAGTGCTGCCCCGATTGGACAGCACTTTGGAGATGGCTGCAGTTTCCCGCCGCGGCACCCCCGCTGGAGGCTCGATCCCTGCCCAGGGAGAGCTGATGATGGTGGGGATGCAGGAGCGCCCGATGGCGCTCAGACTTTTAAATGCTGAGTGCTGCCCCGATTGGACAGCACTTTGGAGATGGCTGCAGTTTCCCGCCGCGGCACCCCCGCTGGAGGCTCGATCCCTGCCCAGGGAGAGCTGATGATGGTGGGGATGCAGGAGCGCCCGATGGCGCTCAGACTTTTAAATGCTGAGTGCTGCCCCGATTGGACAGCACTTTGGAGATGGCTGCAGTTTCCCGCCGCGGCACCCCCACTGGAGGCTCGATCCCTGCCCAGGGAGAGCTGATGATGGTGGGGATGCAGGAGCGCCCGATGGCGCTCAGACTTTTAAATGCTGAGTGCTGCCCCGATTGGACAGCACTTTGGAGATGGCTGCAGTTTCCCGCCGCGGCACCCCCGCTGGAGGCTCGATCCCTGCCCAGGGAGAGCTGATGATGGTGGGGATGCAGGAGCGCCCGATGGCGCTCAGACTTTTAAATGCTGAGTGCTGCCCCGATTGGACAGCACTTTGGAGATGGCTGCAGTTTCCTGCCGCGGCACCCCCGCTGGAGGCTCGATCCCTGCCCAGGGAGAGCTGATGATGGTGGGGATGCAGGAGCGCCCGATGGCGCTCAGACTTTTAAATGCTGAGTGCTGCCCCGATTGGACAGCACTTTGGAGATGGCTGCAGTTTCCCGCCGCGGCACCCCCGCTGGAGGCTCGATCCCTGCCCAGGGAGAGCTGATGATGGTGGGGATGCAGGAGCGCCCGATGGCGCTCAGACTTTTAAATGCTGAGTGCTGCCCCGATTGGACAGCACTTTGGAGATGGCTGCAGTTTCCCGCCGCGGCACCCCCGCTGGAGGCTCGATCCCTGCCCAGGGAGAGCTGATGATGGTGGGGATGCAGGAGCGCCCGATGGCGCTCAGACTTTTAAATGCTGAGTGCTGCCCCGATTGGACAGCACTTTGGAGATGGCTGCAGTTTCCCGCCGCGGCACCCCCGCTGGAGGCTCGATCCCTGCCCAGGGAGAGCTGATGATGGTGGGGATGCAGGAGCGCCCGATGGCGCTCAGACTTTTAAATGCTGAGTGCTGCCCCGATTGGACAGCACTTTGGAGATGGCTGCAGTTTCCCGCCGCGGCACCCCCGCTGGAGGCTCGATCCCTGCCCAGGGGATGAGACAATGGTGCAGAGATGAGGGTTTTGGATTTGTTAGGAACTGGGGAACATTCTGGGGAAAGGAGGGGCTCTTCCGAAGGGATGGGCTTCACCTTAACTGGGATGGAATCAGGCTGCTGGCATTAACCTTTAAAAAGGAGAAAGAGCAGCTTTTCAACTAGATAGTAGGTGAAAGCCGACATTCGCCCAAGAGTGGATGGTTCGGAAGAATGTATCCTTGAAGGATACTACCAAAAGCAGAGAGGTTCCAAAAAAGAGTAAAGTAGCCCAAATGCCCTCGAGTATGGAGCAGACAGAGCTTAAAGATCCCAAATTACCCATATCTAGCAACAGCCAAACTAATATGAATAAAATACAGTCTCTAAAATGCTTGTATGCAAATGCTAGAAGTCTAAAAAATAAGATGGGAGAGTTAGAATATAAAGCACTAAATGAGAGTTAGATATGATTGGAATATCAGAGACATGGTGGAAGGACGACAACCAGTGGGACACTGTGATACCTGGATACAAACTATATCGTAATGATAGAGCTGATCAAATTGGTGGAGGGGTTGCGCTCTATGTTAGAGAGGGCATTGAGTCAGAAAGGATTAAAGTTTTGCAGGAAACAAAATTTGCTGTAGAATCTCTATGGATTGAAATTCCATGTAAAAGGGGGAAGGCGATGGCAGTGGGGGTGTACTATCTACCGCCTGGCCAGAATGAACAAATGGATGATGAAATGTTCAAAGAAATCAAGGAAGCTAACAAAAGTTATAGCTCAGTAATAATAATGGGTGATTTCAATTACCCCTGTATCGACTGGGTCAGTGTCACGGCAGGACATGCTAGGGAGATAAAGTTCCTAGATGACATGAACCAACCAGAGGGGAAGCCATATTAGACCTAGTCCTTAGTGGAACACCAGATAAGGGTGCAAGAGATAAGGGTGTTGGGGCCACATGGCAATAGTGATCATAGCATGATCAACTTTGATTTAATTAGTGGTGGAGGGATAGTAAGGAAATCCACAGTACTACCTTTTAACTTTCGAAAGGGAGACTATGATAAAATGAGGAAAATAGTTAAGAAAAAACTAAAAGGAGCAGTTGCAAAGGTTAAGGACTTACATCAAGCTTGGGTGTTGTTGAAAAATACTATCTTGGAAGCCCAGACCAGCTGTATTCCACGCTTTAAGAAAAGTGGTAGGAAGTCCAAAAAACTGCCAGCATGGTTTAAAGGGGAGGTCAGAGAGGCTGTTGTTGCCAAAAAAACATCTTTCAGGAAATGGAAAGAAGAGCCAAACGACGAAACCTGGAAACAGCACAAGCAATGGCAAGTCAAATGCAAGGCATTGATAAAGCAGGCAAAGGGAGAATTTGAGAAGAAGCTTGCTGCGGAAGCAAAAACGCGAAAGAAAGATTTTTTCAAGTACATTCGTAGCAAAAAACCTCTGAGGGAGTCAGTTGGTCCATTAGATGATAGAGGAGTTAAAGGGGCACTAAGAGGCGACAAGGCGATAGCGGAGAGACTGAATGAATTCTTTGCTTCAGTCTTTACTGAGGAAGATGTAGGGATGTTACCAATGACTAAAGTGGTATTTAAAGGTGCGGAAGAATTGAAGGAAATATCGATACATCGGGAAGATGTATTACAACTATTAGATAAACTAAAGAGTAGAAAATCACCTGGGCCGGATGGTATACATCCAAGGGTGTTGAAAGAACTGAAATATGAGATTTCAGACCTGCTATTAGTAATCTGTGAAATTTCATTTAAATCATCTGTAATACCTGAAGATTGGAGGATCGCCAATGTAACGCCAATTTTTAAAAAGGGTTCCAGGGGTGATCCGGGAAACTACAGACCGGTGAGCCCTACGTCAGTACCGGGAAAAATGGTAGAAACCATCATAAAGAATAAAATTACTCAGCATATAGATAGTCATGGCCTAATGGGAGACAGCCAACATGGCTTTAAACAAGGAAGATCTTGTCTTACTAATCTATTATGATTTTTTGAAAGTGTGAATAAACAGATGGACAAAGGTGAGTCAGTTGATATAGTGTATCTGGACTTTCAGAAAGCCTTTGACAAGGTCCCTCATCAGAGACTTTTGGAAAAACTAAAGAGTCATGGGATAGGAGGCAGTGTACTACTGTGGATCAATAGCTGGTTAAAAGATAGAAAGCAGAGGGTTGGGCTAAATGGCCAATTTTCCCAATGGAGAAAAGTGAATAGTGGTGTACCCCAGGGATCTGTGCTTTTGTCCGCTGCTTTTTGACTTATTCATAAATGACCTGGAAAGTGGAATAACGAGTGAGGTTATCAAATTTGCAGATGACACAAAACTATTTAAAGTTGTTAAAACCCAAGAGGATTGTGGAAAATTGCAAGAGGATCTTGATAAATTGGAAGACTGGGCATCAAAATGGCAGATTAAATTTAATGTGGACAAGTGCAAAGTTATGCACCTAGGGAAGAACAACCCAAACTATGGTTACACGATGCAAGGTTCCACATTAGGAACTACCACCCAGGAAAAAGATTTAGGTGTCATTGTGGATAGCATGTTAAAACCCTCGGCCCAGTGTGCAGCGGCAGCCAAGAGAGCAAATAGAATGCTAGGTATCATAAGCAAAGGAATGGAAAATAAAACAAAAGATATTATAATGCCTCTATATCGTTCCATGGTGAGACTGCACCTTGAATATTGTGTGCAATTTGGTCACCGTATCTTAAAAAGGAGATAGCGTTATTAGAAAAGGTTCAGAGAAGAGCCACCAAAATGGTAAAGGGGATGGAAGGATACTCCTATGAAGAAAGCCTAAAAAGGTTAGGGCTCTTTAACCTGGAAAAGAGACGGCTGAGGGGAGATATGATAGAAGTCTATAAATTAATGAACGGAGTGGAACGGGTAAACGTAGATCGATTGTTTACCTTATCAGAATATAGAAAGACTAGGGGACATGGAATGAAGCTACAGGGTAATCTATTTAAGACTAATAAAAGAAAATATTTTTTCACTCAATGTGTAATCAAACTCTGGAATTTGTTACCGGAGGATGTAGTAAAGGCTGTTAGTGTAGCTGGGTTTAAAAAAGGTTTGGACAAGTTCCTGGAGGAAAGGTCCATAAACCATTATTAAGAAGGGACCCAGGATATCAATGCTTGACCCAGTACAAGCATTGCGGAACCTGTGTCTTTTGGGGAAACTGCTAGGTACGTATGATCTAGATTGGCCACTGTTGGAAACAGGATACTGGGCTTGATGGACCTTGGTCTGACCCAGTATGGCATATCTTATGTTCTTATGTTATGTTCTTAACCATTACAACAGTCCCCTTTTTTGCTTTAGAGATCCTATAGAAACATGATGGCATTCTCATCCATGATCTTATGCTACAATATCCCTTGGACTTCCTGTTCCTCATCGAGATCTGGCTCTATGATGGTGAAGAGTCATTACTTAATAACTGTCTCCCTCCAGGGTTCTCTGGTTTCTCTATCCCCTGCCGGGACCAGAGCGGCGGTGGGGTAGCGGCTCTTTTCCGTTCTACTCTCCCAGACCATGAAATTTCCTCTCCTGCTCTTCACTACCCTGAATCACTTTTACGTCGCATTGACTCTTTCCCCCCCCCCCTCTCCATTTCCTTCTTGTTTACTCTCCGCCCTCCCTACAATCACACTTATGGGAATCTCTCCTCCTCACCCTTCTACATCCTCATGTCATGATCTTAGGCAACCTTAATACACATCTAGAATCCCCCTCCAAGCCCCGTGATACTGCTTTTCTCACTACCAATTTATCCTTACAGGAACACGTCCTCTGCCCCACCCATTCTGCTGGTCACACTCTTGACCTGGTTATCACTCCTTCTGATTCCCCCTTTGCCCTCTCTGTGTTTCCAGTCCCTTGGTTGGATCACTTCTGCCTTCTTTTTCCCACACATCTCTCTTCTCCCCTACCTACATCTGGAAGCCCCTGACTCCCCTACACTCTCACACCGCATCAAAACCCTGTACCCTTCAGCAGTTTCCCCCTTCCGACAGACTCTTCTCATCAGATTCTCTCCCTCACCTCAGATCTCTAGGTCCAGATTTGGAATACCACTTTGGCTACTGCTCTTGACAAACTAGCCCCTCTCCGCCCTGTTGCAAGTTCCCGCTAGTCTGCCTATCACCCATGGTATCACCCTGGTCTTCTCTTGCACTGCACTTATCTCCATCGTGCTAAACGCCTTTGGCGCAAACACCCTTCCTCGGACTCTCTAGCCCATTTTTGCCACTGTCACTGTCACTATCACTACTGCTCTCTACTTCACACTCCAAACAATCTTACTACTCTGCTCTCATCTCCTCTTCCTCTAATTCTTCCAGTCAACTCTACTCCATCCTCTGCATTCTGTCAGCCTCCCACTCCCTCTCTGACCCCCCCATCTGCTCATCCAGATCCCAATTTTTTGGGCCGCTCACTTCATAACAAAGTTCAAGCCCTTCGCTTAACCTTCTCAGTCTGCCCTCCCCCACACTCTCCAACCACCCCTGACTCCCCGCCTTCTATTCGCTCTTCTACTATGGACAGTCCTTCCCTCTCACCCCTCTGGTCCTCCTTTCACACCATAACCTCTGTTGAGCTAACTAAGGTCCTCCCCACCTCCAGTAAGAGCACTTGCCAGTCAGATCCTATTCCCTCCCATTGGTTTTGTGAACCCTTTTTGGCCCTCTCCCCACTCGTACTTAACATCTTTAATACCAGTCTCTCCTCTGGTTCCTTTCCTTCTCCAAGGAAACATGCCCTGATCTGTCCAATTCTCAAGAAACCTTCCCTGGATCCATCTGTCTCTGCACACTAGCACCCATCTCCAATCTCCCCTTTCTCTCTCTCCTGGAAAAACTGGTTTTCTCACAGCTGTCCTCCCACTTCGATGGCACCCTCACACTCCACCCTCGTCAATCAGGTTTTAGGTCCGGTCATAGCACAGAAATCATTCTTCTTTCCTTCCTGAACAAACTTCACACCTTACATGATTGTTGTCTTATTTCCTTCCCTTTGTACTGGATCTATTCTCTGCTTTTGATCTGGTAGACCACTTTATCCTCCTTACCTGTCTCCATGATACTAGGATTTGTGGCACTGTTCTCTGCTGGTTCTGCTCTTTTCTTACCTCTAGGTCCTTTTCCGTTCTTTCTGGTTCAGCTTCCTTGTCGATTACCCCTTTACTATACGGTGTTTCCCAAGGCTCTATCCTGGCTCCCCTTCTCTTCAATGTCTTCTTGGCCCCCCTAACCCTTCTCATCCAGCATGGTGTTTCAGCCTATTATTACACGGACGATATCAGTCTCCTACATCACACTAGCTCCATATTTGTAAAATCACCTTATCAGTAAATGCACATACCTTAGATTATCATTATCTAAAGAAAAACTGACAGGTCACTGTCCATATTTAACCCATGGGGATGTAAGCTATTGAGGGCAAAGATGTATCTTTCCTATATCCGACGGATGGTCTTGTCCAAATTGGATTGGAGAGGGGGGGATTTGGACAAGACCATCCGTCGGATAGAGGAAAGATACATCTAAGGTATGTGCATTTACTGATAAGGTGATTTTACAAATATTTACATTGTAATGCCGGGTTCTAATGAGGTGCTCCTAAGAGAGGTTGTCCCTTTAAGAGAAATGTTCCTTTCGGTGTTTGGTATAAATAGAACCGAAGGGTTGAACGCGCAGGAGCTAGCGTTTGGTTTAATGAAGTTGAAGAGTGCATACGAGGTGTGAGTAAATGAAACAAAAGCTCTTTTGTTCTCCGGGTAGAAAATATGTTTCATAATCTTATTCCCCGTGTAGAGAGTATGCTTTACAATTTGATTTAGATGACACGGAAGTGTAAAACATTTTTTTAGTACGTTTATGAGTTTTTAAGGAAAGTTCGTTCCTTTAGATAAAGAGTCCAGGATCTGTGAACGCGCAGGCGCCGGCGTGTGCTCAGCAAAGTTGGAGTGTACTTCCAACCCATACAGCAGCGTGTGAGTATGTGAAGGCAGTCCTTTTTATGGTTTCAAATTATTGTTTTGATAGGGTTTATACATTAAGCCTGCTAATAGAGTATTCCCTCTTTATGGTAGACGGCACAACGCGGACAAAAAGCAATTAGCCCTTATGAAAGTAAGCCCACAAGTTGGCGTTGAATTGTTATGATTTTCTAAAAAAGATACGTTGGTAGAGTATTTGTAAGGACGTTGGGTTTTATTGAGTTTTATACCCTGTTGACGATTATGGTTCATTTTCTCTTTTAAACATGAGGTCTGTATCCAACGTTTTTGGTCTATATCGCACATTTATGCAATATCAATAGAGTCCCTTCAGGGGTGTCTTGACAGACTAGTGGGGCATTAGTTATTATTTTTATTTATAGTGAGATAGGCGATTTATAAGAATAATTTTATGGTGCTATAATCAATAAAGGTTACCCGCCTTGGTGTGTTCAACATAGTTTTTTTTTAAAGTAAATCACGTTTCTAGATAACATGTTTACTGTTGAGTATATAAATTGAGCTGTATTACCTTTGTTTATTTCACTATTTAGTTAAGACGGTTGCTGAAAGTTTGATATTGCTACTATAAAGCTGTGTGGGCTTTAACAGGTAATTCCCCTCACTTTATAATCTTTACATGTCTTTGGGGCTCATTCAATAAGAAGTTTTTTTTAACTATGGTAGTAAATAGATCAGAATGTATATAAACAGTTTATAATTCATAGGATCTTATAAATAGTTCAATTTCTATGAGATAAGGCAGTTTCTCTTAGTATCACCATACGGTTTGTTATATATTTTTTTGATGCGATATAATATATATTTTTATTGCACATGTTTTATGTAGGTCAATATCATGCATATATATCCCCCTTTTTTGTCCCTTTTAAAAGGAAGTCATTAGGCTTGACCTTAAATACAAGATTGCATAGGTACGTACCTTATTACTTTTTTAATGCTGTTTTTTATGTATTTATGTATTTATGTTTTCATATGTGTATTATTATTGTTATTATTATAACTACTATAGTTCTGACTTTTTATTTGGTCTGCGTTTATTTAAGATATAGTGGCATTTTGTATTGTAATATGATATATATATTTCTTATGCATATTTATTTATTCATGTGATGCATTTTTAATTTTAATGTTTATCTTTTATTTATGTCCCATTGATATTATTGATGTATTTATATATTGGTTTTAATGTTTTAAGCCATTTAGCCCCTGATGAAGGCAGCAAAACACGGCCTGTGTCGGGCCAGTGGTCTATGAAATAGCAATAAAGGTCTTTCTTCCAATATCTCCACGTTTTTTGGACTGGCTAGTCACATATCCAGTTACAATAATGCAGATTCTGTTGCTACTCTATTTAAGAGCATAAGAACATAAGATACATCATATTGGGTCAGATCAAGGTCCATCAAAGCCCAGTATCCTATTTCCAACAGTGGTCAACCCAAGTTCCCAAAAAGTACACAGTTTCCATGTTGCTTATCCCAGACTAAGCTGAGAATTTCCCTGGTCCTCTTTAAAAATGGTTTATGGACTTTTCCTCCCAGCTATACTAACAGCTTTTACTACCATCCTCTGGTAATGAATTCCAGAATTTGATTATGCATTGAGTGAAAAAATATTTTCTCCTATTTCTCTTAAATGGGCTACATTATAGCTTCATTGCATGCCCCCTAGTCTTTCTACTTTTTGAAGGAGTAAACATCTGATCTATGTTTAACCGTTCCACTCCATTTATTATTTTACAGACCTCTATCATATCTCCCCCCTCAGCAGACTCTTTTCCAAGTTGAAGAACCCTAACCTTTTTTAAGTCAGTCCTCATAGGGGTATCCTTCTATCCCCTTTAACATTTTGGTGGCTCTTCTCTGTACTTTTTCTAATTCTACTATATCCTTTTTAAGATATGGCAACCAGAATTACACACAATATTCAAGATGCGGTCGCACCATGGAACAAGACAGAGGCATTATAATATCCTTTATTTTATTCTTCATTCCTTTCCTTATGATGCCTAGCATTGCATTTACTTTCTTGGCTGCTGCTGCACAGTGGGCAGAGGGTTTCCTGGGTGGTGGTTCCTAATGTGGAACCTTGCATCGTGTAACAGTAGTTTGGGTTGCTCTTCCCTACATGCATAACTTTGCACTTGTCCACATTAAATTTCATCTGTCGCTTGGATGCCCAGTCTTCCAATTTATCAAGGTTCTCTTGCAATTTTTCACAATCCCTTTGTGTTTTAGCAACTTTGAAAAATGTTGTGTTATCTGCAAATTTGATCACCTCACTCATTATTCCCATTTCCAGGCCATTTATGAATGTTAAAAAGCAGCAGGCCCATCCCAGATCCCTGGGGTACTCCACTTTTTCCATTGAGAAAATTAGCCATTTAGCCCTATTCTCTGTTTTCTATCTTTTAACCAGTTCCTGATCGACAGTAGTATCTCATAACTTTTTAATTTTGCCAAGAATCTCTCATGAGGGACCCTGTCAAATGCTTTTTGAAAATTCAGATACACTTTACCAACCAGCTCACCATTATGTACTTGTTTACTCACACCTTTAATAATAGCACCATAACAACTAATCAATAAGAACCTTTGCTGAATAAAACTTGACCAATATAAAACATGGAAAAAAATACATAAAACTAAATATTTCTCAGTTTTGTATTTTCAGACATGTTCATCCTCCACCTCTGAGAAAGCTTAATCTCATATTACTTTTTAGAGGTTTGTGGCTAAAATATCCTCCAGGTGGCTCTATCATACTAAAATACTATTTAGCAGCATGGTCGTCAGGAGTCCACATTGACTCAACAGCATACACAGACAGTGAAAGCCAGACTTGTCAATCAGCTAATGTGAATGGGAGCATTGGAAAGGATTTTTGTGCTTACCTTGTTGTAAGCCCCCAAGTCTCTTCTGGATAACTTCTAAGTGATAAATGTATTCTGTTAGTGACTGTTCAGGGTCCTGGATTGAAGTCGATGAGCTCTCTAAAGAGACACTAGAAGAAAGATGCAGCCTAAAATAAATTATTTTTATTATTTTGATTTAAATAGTATACACCAGATTTACACTGCATTGTACGGCGACAAACTGGAGATCATTCTATGAACCTTTTTCACACACAAAACACAGATTTAAGCATGTAGAAGGCCTCATCTAAAATTAGGTCACACCTAACAGTACACACGATGCAAGTAGAAATGCTAAGGGGAAGAGTCTGGGTGAACTGTGGGCAGAGTTCCACATTTACGTGCATATTTTCCCATCAGTGCCGGCGGGCTCAGCTTTAACAGAGCCGTGGGAGAGGGAAACACTCTCCATTCGCGCAGCTCTGCAAAGCTGAGCCGGCGCAGAGGGGAAATGCTGTCAGGGCTCTTCGGGGGAGGCGGGGGGCCGCCGCTGTGGGGCACTTCATTCTGCTGCTGCCACCGCTGCAGCAGCAGCTTCTGCAGCCGGGTTTTTATTTTTTCCTCAATTTCCCTGGGCTGGGGGGGGAGGGGTTAGCATAGGAAATATTAATGGGCTGATGGGGAGAGGGCTAGGACTGGAAATGGGCTGATGGGGGGTTAGGACTGGTAATGGGCTATCGGGGGGGGGGGGGCTAGGACTGGAAATGGGCTGTAGGGGGGTTAGGACTGGAAATGGGCTGATCGGGAGGAGCAGCTAGGACGTAATGGGCTGATTAGTGCGGTTAGGCCTGGAAATGGGCTGATTAGGGGGGCTAGGACAGGAAATGGGCTGATTGGGGGGCTAGGACAGGAAATGGGCTGATTGGGGGGCTAGGTCTGGAAATGGACTTATTGGGGGGGTTAAGACTGGTAATGGGCTGATGGGGGCTAGGACTGGAGTGGGCTGATAAGGGGATAGGACTGGAAATGGGCTAATGTGGGAGGGGAGGGGAGGAGAGTGCTGCTGGCCCTGGAAGAAAACTAGGGTCTAGGGCTACAAATGGGCTGATGCAGGGGGATGGTAGAATAAGACTGGAAGGGAGCGGATACTGAGAGGGTCTGCCAGTGGAAGGATGGGGCAGGAAGGAAGCTGACACGGGGGAAGGAGGGGGCTGGAAAGGAGCTGACACCTGGGATGTACTGAAGGAGGACTGGAAGGGAGCTGACACTTGGAGATGGGAGTGGTAGGTGGCTGAGTAATGGGGAGGAGGCTGGCTGGAAGGGAGCTGACATGCGAATTGCACTAGAAGGGGGATGGACAGAAAGTAGGGCGACTGGAAGGGGGCTGACTGGGGAGTGGTACTGAGAGTGAAAGTGAGCTGATACCTGGGATGGTATTTGGACTAGAAGGGGCTGGAAAGTGGGGAAGAAGGGGGACTGGAAGGGAATGGACACCAGTGGCAGTCGTGGGAATGCAAGGCGGTTGACAATGGAAGGTACTGGGAGGGGAGGACTGGAAAGGGGGCTGATACTGGGGAGGGTTACTGGAACTGGAAATGGGCTAATGGAAGGAAGTGAAGAAAACAAAAGAGATAAGAAATGGCAGATGGACCATGGACCACAGAAAGAGAGCTAAGAGAAGACAGGAAAGCAGAAGCCTCAGATCGGGACCAGCATGATCAGAGAATAAAATGGCCAGACAACAAATGTAGAAAAAATAATTTTATTTAATTTTAGTGGCTGGACTTTGTGCTATTTTTATATTTTACACAGTATTGGGGAATTGCATCTCTTATTTATCTGACGTTGCACTGCATGTGGACTCTGGTTTCTTGGGGTTTCAGTTTAAATTTTGTCTACATATTTTTATTTTTACTTTAGATTGTGTTTACTTATTCTGTACTTGGTTGAGGGTCGATATTGTGAGTGTGTGACTGAGGTCAGGTGTTCTGTTAACATTTATTATTTTATTTATTTAACAGATTTTATATACCGCCTTATCCTTTAATCAAAGCGGTTTACAAAGACATAAAATCAATATCCTAACGAAAACATCTAGCCCAAAGTAGATAGCTCAACCTGTATATATTGCAACCCAAATCAAGATTTACCTACCCAAACACTCACGAACACTACCTTCACAAACACTGCATGCCGACACCCCCGTACTACCCTACTTGATTGGTTTGCAGTGAAATCCACTTTGATTCTAGGATAAAGCGGGATATAAATACTTTTAAATAAATAAATAAAATCTAAACATTAGGTATAATTAATAATTAAATATCAATAAACACTTAAAATTTCAATTAGATACAGTGGAATTCTGTATAAGAGATATAAATGTAAGGAGGGTTATATTGGTTAAGTTGGTAGAAATGGGAAGGGAAGGATTAAAGTTACAGGGTATAGAATAAAGAGAAATTAGACTTACCTGCTAATTGTTATTCCTTGAGGAACTCCAGTCTAGTCACACACCTCTGGTAGTGCACCTCCTCCAGCAGCTTGGAGACTGAGCGTGTCATCTTTTTAATGATACTAGTGTACATATGCAGCTGGCAACGCCCACCAGCCCCAGTACCTATTGACAAAACAGACTCAGAGGAGCAACAAATAAGTAGTTAAACATGCAAAAAAGACTTCTACGTCTAAATAAACTAGCACCCCCTCCATCCCCTGGAAAGGATATCCCCGTCCCCCCTCCAGGATGGGGAGGCCTACCTGTTGAGCACTTGAGCAACTCCAACCAGTGGGAAGCGAGCAACCGACAGCTCTTCTGGTCTGCCCCTCCCCCAAACACTGATTACACACCCCTCCCCGGCTTCTTCTGGCCACTTCCTCCACACCAAGGGAACCAGCTTCAGGACCAGGGTGTGCATAGATTATCACAGAAAGCATAAGAACATAAGATATGCCATACTGGGTCAGACCAAGGTCCATCAAGCCCAGTATCCTGTTTCCAACAGTGGCCAATCTAGGTCATACGCACCTAGCAGTTTCCCCAAAAGACACAGGTTCCACAATGCTTGTACTGGGGGTCAAGCATTGATATCCTGGGTCCCTTCTTAATAATGGTTTATGGACCTTTCCTCCAGGAACTTGGCCAAACCTTTTTTAAACCCAGCTACACTAACAGCCTTTACTACATCCTCCGGTAACAAATTCCAGAGTTTGATTACACATTGAGTGAAAAAATATTTTCTTTTATTAGTCTTAAATAGTTTACCCTGTAGCTTCATTGCATGTCCCCTAGTCTTTCTATAATCTGATAACGTAAACAATCAATCTACGTTTACCCATTCCACTCCGTTCATTAATTTATAGACTTCTATCATATCTCCCCTCAGCCATCTCTTTTCCAGGTTAAAGAGCCCTAACCTTTTTAGCCTTTCTTCATAGGAGTATCCTTCCATCACCTTTACCATTTTGGTGGCTCTTCTCTGAACCTTTTCTAATAACTCTATATCTTTTTAAAGATACGGTGACCAGAATTGCACACAATATTCAAGGTGCGGTCTCACCATGGGACGATATAGAGGCATTATAATATCTTTTGTTTTATTTTCCATTCCTTTCCTTATGATACCTAGCATTCTATTTGCTCTCTTGGCTGCCGCTGCACACTGTTCCGAGGGTTTTAACCTGTTATCCACAATGACGCCTTAATCTTTTTCCTGGGTGGTGATTCCTAATGTGGAACCTTGCATCGTGTAACAATAGTTTGGGTTGTTCTTCCCTAGGTGCATAACTTTGCATGTGTCCACATTAAATTTCATCTGCCATTTTGATGCCCAGTCTTCCAATTTATCAAGATCCTCTTGCAATTTTCCACAATCCTCTTGGGTTTTAACAACTGCAAATTTGATAACCTCACTCATTATTCCCTTTTCCAGGTCATTTATGAATATGTCAAAAAGCAGCGGACCTGGCACAGATCCCTGGGGTACACCACTATTCACCTTTCTCCATTGGGAAAATTGGCCATTTAGCCCTACCGTCTGCTTTCTATCTTTTAACCAGTTCCTGATCCACAATAGTACACTGCCTCCTATCCCATGACTCTTTAGTTTTGCCAAAAGTCTCTGATGAGGGACCTTTTTCAAAGGCTTTCTGAAAGTCCAGATACTCTATATCAACCGACTCACCTTTGTCCACTAGTTTATTCATACCTTCAAAAAAACATCACAGATTAGTAAGTTAAGATCTTCCATGTCTAAAGCCATGTTGGCTGTCTCCCATTAGGCCATGACTATCTACATGCTGAGCAATTTTGTTCTTTATGATGGTTTCTACCATTTTTCCCGGTACTGAAGTCAGGCTCTCCGGTCTGTAGTTTCCCGGATCACCCCTGGAACCCTTTTTAAAAATTGGCGTTACATTGGCGATCCTCTGATCTTCAGGTATTACAGATGATTTTAATGATAGTTCACAGATTACTAATAGCAGGTCTGCAATCTCATATTTCAGTTCTTTCAACACTCTTGGATGTATACCATCCGGCCCAGGTGATCTGCTACTCTTCAGTTTATCTAATAGTTGTAATACATCTTCCCAAAGTATCAATATTTCCTTCAATTCTTCCGCACCTTTAAATACCACTTCAATCATGGGTAACATCCCTACATCTTCCTCAGTAAAGACCGAAACAAAGAATTCATTCAGTCTCTCCGCTATCACCTTGTCGCCTATTAGTGCCCCTTTAACCCCTCTATCATCTAATGGACCAACTGACTCTCTCACAGGTTTTTTTGCTATGAATGTACTTGAAAAAGTCTTTATTTCGTGTTTTTGCTTCCGCAGCAAGCTTCTTCTCAAATTCTCCCTTTGCCTGCCTTATCAATGCCTTGCATTTGACTTGCCAGTGCTCGTGCTATTTGCAGGTTTCGTCGTTTGGCTCTTTTTTTCCATTTCCCGAAAGATGCTTTTTTGGCAACAACAGCCTCTCTGACCTCACCTTTAAACCATGCTGGCTGTTTTTTGGATTTTCTTCCACTTTTCTTAAAGCGTGGAATACAGCTGGTCTGGGCTTCCAAGATCGTATTTTTCAACAACACCCAAGCGTGATGTAAGTTTTTAACCTTTGCAATTGCTCCTTTTAGTTTTTTCTTTACTATTTTCCTCATTTTATCATAGTCTCCCTTTCGAAAGTTAAAAGGTGGTACTGTGGATTTCCTTACTATCCCTCCTCCACTAATTAAATCAAACGCTATCATGCTATGATCACTATTGCCAAGTGGCCCCAACACCCTTATCTCTTGCACTAGATCTGGTGTTCCACTAAGGACTAAGTCTAATATGGCTTCCCCTCTGGTCGGTTCATGAACCAGCTTCTCCAAGAAGCAGTCATTTATTTCATCTCACTAGCATGTCCTGCCGTGACACTGATCCAGTTGATACCGGGGTAATTGAAATCACCCATTATTATTACTGTGCTGTAACTTTTGTTAGCTTCCTTGATTTCTTTGAGCATTTCATCATCCATTTGTTCATTCTGGCCAGGCGGTCGATAGTACACCCCCACTGCCATCGCCTTCTCCTTTTTACATGGAATTTCAATCCATAGAGATTCTACAGCAAATTTTGTTTCCTGCAAAACTTTAATCCTTTCTGACTCAATGCCCTCTCTAACATAGAGCACAACCCCTCCACCAATTTGATCATCTCTATCATTACGATATAGTTTGTACCCAGGTATCACAGTGTCCCACTGGTTGTCCTCCTTCCACCATGTCTCTGATATTGCAGTTATATCTAACCTCTCATTTAGTGCTATATATTCTAACTCTCCCATCTTATTTGTTAGACTTCTAGCATTTGCATAAAAGCATTTTAGAGACTGTAATTTATTCATATTAATCTGGCTATTGGTAGACATGGGTAATTTGGGATCTTTAAGCTCTGTCTGCTCCATACTCGAGGGCATTTGGGCTACTTTACTCTTCTTTGGAACCTCTATGCTTTTGGTAGTATCCTTCAAGGATACATTCTTCTGAACCATGCGCTCTTGGGCGACTGTTGGCTTTCCCCTATTATCTAGTTTAAAAGCTTCGCTATCTCCTTTTTAAAGGTTAATGCCAGCTGCCTGGTTCCATCCCGGCTAAGGTGAAGCCCATCCCTTCGGAAGAGCCCCTCCTTTCCCCAGAATGTTCTCCAGTTCCTAACAAATCCAAACCCCTCATCTCTGCACCATTGTCTCATCCACGCTTTGAGACTCTGGAGCTCTGCCTGCCTTTTGGGTCCTGCGCATGGAACGGGAAGCATTTCGGAGAATGCTAGCCTGGAAGTTCTGGATTTCAACTTCCTACCTAAAAGCCTAAATTTAGCCTCTAGAACCTCCCTACCACATTTTCCTATGTCATTGGTACCGACATGTACCAAGACAGCAGAACCTCCCCAGCACTATCTAAGATCTTATCTACGTGGCGTGTAAGGTCCGCTACCTTCGCACCAGGCAGGCATGTTACCAGTTGATCCTCACGTCCACCAGGCACCAGCTATCTACATGCCTAATGATCGAATCACCAACTATAACGGCTGTCCTAACCCTTCCCTTATGGGTACATGGCCCTAGAGAAAGTTCCTCCGTGCGAGAGAGTTTTACATCACCTGGAGGACAGGTCGTAGTTACAGGATCACTTCCTGCCACACCAGGGTGATGCTCTCCTGTCACGTGACCTCTCTCCTCCATGGCAACATGGATACTGCCAGACTGGAGGTGGGACTTCAGGACCATATCCCTGTAGGTCTCATCTATGTACCTCTCTGTGTTTCTAATGTTTTCCAAGTCTGCTACTCTAGCCTCTAGAGAACGGACTCGTTCCCTGAGAGCAAAGAGCTCCTTGCACCTTGTGCACACATAAGACATCTCACCAACTGGGAGAAAATCATACATGTGACACTCAATGCAAAAGACTGGAAAGCCCCCATCTCGCTGCTGGACTGCTGTCTGCATCTTAGTTTTAAGCTTGTGTTTAGATCTTTAAGTTCTTTACTTACTAAGGGTTACTATGGATTTTTATATTAATAAAACTGTACCGAATATGTTTAATATACCTTGTTCACCTGAAGCTTAATTAATCTCAGGTCCTTAGTGTATGACTGATTTGGGTAACAAGCTTCACCTGAGAGCACCTCCTTTCTTTTAAGATGTGCAAGTACCTATAAAACTACGACTATCCCAGGGGTGGGTGGGTGTTGGGGAGGGAGGGAGGGAAATAACACTTATTAAAAGAGGGCTGCTACACAGTATCCTGTCCTGTGCTGCTGAGGTAAGCTGTGACCAACTTCCTGGGTGATTAACAGTCCTTGCTTGGATAGAAGAAGTCTTTCAAAATGGCCTTTTGACCTGCCACCTGGTGTTAACACCTACTGAAAATGTTTCACAGGTCTCTTGCCCCCTAGGTAGAAGGCCTCTTTGTAAAGGTCTCTAGAAGACTTTATGTGCTGCTCAAAGAGTACTAACCCCGTTTTGCCTTTTATGCTAAGCTATATTCTGATTTGATTTAAATTACAGCTCTTTGCTGCTGCTAGGCTCTGACTTATTATGAAATTTAAACTACAAGCTCTCTGCTGGGTTCTAAATTTAAGCAGAAAGCTCTCTTCTGTGTTTTAAATTTAAACTAAAAGTACTTTGCTGATACTAGGCCCCTAGTGACTATTAAATTTAAACTACAAGCTCTCTGCTGGGTTCCAAATTTAACCTGAAAGCGCTCTTCTGTGTTTTACATTTAAACTAAAAGTACTTTGCTGATACTAGGCACCGAGTGACTATTAAATTTCAACTACAAGCTCTCTGCTGGGTTCCAAATTTAACCCGAAAGCTCTCTTCTGTGTTTTAAATTTAACCTAAAAGTACTTTGCTGATACTAGGCCCTGAGTGACTATTAAATTTAAACTGCAAGCTCTCTGCTGGGTATGAAATGTAACCAGAAAGTTCTCTTTATTTTTATTTATTTATTTACAGTCTCTTATATACCGCACTATTCATCATCAGTGCGGTTCACATGGAACAAAATGCTCAGTACATTTAACACGTATGAGTTTACAGGTAACAGGGTATAAATAACTTGGATAACCGGGGTAACTATTTACAAAACATACTACATGGAATCATATACACAGAAGATACATAGAAAAACCAGCCCACTATAGGAATGAATATCACACTTGGTGAGTTGTTGATATACCCTAGATTTATCTGGGACTGGTATCAGTGGGTGTTATTGGGCTCTAGGTGACGCCATTGGGTTCTATAAGGTATTTGTTGAAGAGGTGGCTCTCTTCTGTGTTTTAAATTTAAACTTAAACTGATGCTACTAGGTCCTGACTAATTTAACAAAAAAACAACACTGGGTTCACAGATGAATTAGCTTTAATACAGGGAGGGTTCCGGGACTGGACTGGAGTTCCTCAAGGAACAACAATTAGTAGGTAAGTCTAATTTCTCTTTCCTTATTGGCCCTCCTGTCCAGTCCTCCACCTCTGGAATGTATCAGAGCAGTTAAACTAATGGGACGGACCTGCACAACCAGCCTGAAGCACTGCTGAGCCGAAATGAGCATCCCCCGCCGCTGGGACATCCAGGCGAAAATGTTCAGATAAAGTATGCCACTCTACAGATCTCCAGCGGCGGAACTAAACTATACTCTGCTAACGAGGATGCCTGAGCCCTCCTGGAATGCGTCTGCAACCCCGCCGGCACTGCTCAACCCTTCAAGATGTATGCAGGCGTGATTGCCTCACTGATCCATCTGGAAATGGAGGCTTAGCTGCCGCATCACTTTTGCGTGACTCGCCAAACAGAACCAATAGACGGTCCAATTTCCAAAAGGATGAAGCCCTTTTCATATACCTTCACCTCCAAGTGGCACAGGTGTGGAGTGGCAGAACCCATATTTGCTCTTGCCCACATCCGAGCTCGCCAGAGTCGGTAAGGAAACAGCCTGATTTACATGAAAGGCTCACCCAACCTTGGGCAAAAATGAAGGTACCGGGCCCAGGACCACTTTCTCCTTGGAGAAGGAAAGGAATGACTCCTGGCATGACAGGGTCCGAAGCTCCAAAATCCCGCGTGCCGAGCAAATCGCCACCAGGAATACGATTTTCAAAGTCAAATCCTTTAGGAAAGCTCGACTCAATGTCTCAGAGGGTTCCCCAGACAGCACCGCCAGCATCAGAATGAGATTCCAAGGCGGTACCACTGCCCTCTTTGACAGACGGAAGTGGGTCACCGCCCCTAGAAAGCTCAGCCCATCTGGGTGTGTACCCTATGGCACCCTGTGGACTTTCCCACGATAACCGGAAATCGCCGCCAGTTGCACCCTCAACGAACTGGCAGCTAGACCCTTATCAAAACCAGATTACAAGAACGCCAAGATGTCTGGGACGGAGGCAATGGAAGGGCACGCCTGCCTCTCTCCGCACCATGATCCAAAGATGCGCCCTACGCAGATGCACTCCAGGTTCGTAGATCACCTCTGGGCCTGTAGCAAGGTTGCTATCCCCGAGCCTGATTATCCTTTCTTCTTCAACTTCGCCCTTTCAAGAGTCAAGCCGTAAGCAATAATTGATCCACCTGGGGCATACGAAGCGGCTCCTGTGTCAAAAGGTCCTTCCAACCGGAAGCCACCACAGTCAATCCGCCAGTATCTGAATCAGGTCAGCATACCAATCGCACCTCAGCCAGTCTGGTGCCAACAGAATTACAAATCCCCAGTGCACCTCTAGCTATTGCACTAACGGGCCAATGAGCGCCAAAGGGGAAAAAACAGACACGACCCTCTTCAAGCCACTGCTGAATTAGAGCATCCAGGCCCTCGGACATCCTCTCTTCTTCTGCTGGAAAACCGGCAGGCCTTGGCCGACTCGAACATTGCCATTAGGTCCATGACCGGTGTGCCCCATCGGTGGACCACCTACTCGAACACCTCCTGATTGAGCTGCCACTCTCTGGGGTCCATGCGCACTCGGCTGAGGTAGGCTGCCATCACACTGTCAACTCCTGCTACGTGCGCCACCGTTAACACCTGGAGACGAATCGCTGCCCATCCGAACAGTTTTTCGGCCTCCTCCTCCAGGGCTGCACTGCCTGTGCCTCCTTGCCGGTTGATGTAAGCCACCATGGTCACATTGCCTGAGAGGACTTGGACAACCTTCCCCTGCAACCATGGCTCAAAACTTTCTAGCACCAAGGTCACCGCTCACATCTCGAGCCCGTTGATCAACCACAGGGCTTCCTGCGGACTCTTGTCCCTGAACAAAGCATCCATCGCAATGGGCTCTCCAACCTGGCATCGGTCATCAGAGGAACCCACACCAGGGACTCCTTCCAGGCTCTCCACATGCCGCCATCAACTGATGGCTCTCCGCGGGCAGGGGAGTACTTGGGACAGGGGTTGACTCTGATGGGACCATCGAATAAGCACAGCCCTCTGCAGCAGTCGCATGTGCACCCTTGCCCATGGGACTAGTTCAAGAGTGGCCGCCATGGACCCCAGAACCTGCAGATGCCGCCATTCTGATGGTCTTGCCATCTTCAGGACCTGCCGTAACCACTGTCGTAGCTCCTGCGCCTGGTGAACCGGCAGGAAAATCCTGCCCGCGCAGGTATCAAAGAACACTCTCAAATACTCTAGCTCCTGGGCTGGCCAAAACTGACTCTTGGCCAGGTTGACCCCAACCGACACTTTGAAGGAACTCTCCCACCCGTGCTGTTGCTCTTTTCGCTATTGTCCCTGGACTTCGCCTGGACTGGCCAATAGTCTAGGTAAGGGTGGACGAGAACCCCTTCCTTGTGGAGAGCTGCCACCACCACCACCAAGACCTTGGTAAAGGTAGGGGGGTGGTCGCCAGACCGAAGGGCAATGCTCGAAACTTGAAATGGCCCCTTGGCACCGCAAAGCGGAGAAACATAGGAACATGATGACAGAAAAAGACCACATGGCCTATCTAGTCTGTCCTTCCATAACAACAACTACAACAGTCCACTTTTTACCTTTACGAGTAGAGATCATCTGTGTTGGTCCCATGCTTTTTTGAATTCAGTTACTGTCCTCATCTCTACCACCTCCACTGGGAGACTATTCCATGGATCCACTACTCTTTCCGTAAAGAAATATTTCCGCATATCACTCCTGAATCTATCTCCCTTCACCCTCATCCCATGTCCCCTCGTAGCAGAACTTGCTTTCAATTGAAAGAGGCTCTCTCCCTGAACATTTATGCCACGGAGGTATTTAAACATCTCAATCATATCACCTCTATCCCACCTTTCCTCTAAGGTGTACATATTAAGATCCTTAAGTCTGTCCTCATATGCTTTATAATGAAGCCCACTAATCATTTTAGTAGCCACCCTCTGCACCGACTCCATCCTGTTCACATCCTTTTGAAGGTGCGGTCTCCAGAATTGCACACCATACTCCAAATGAGTTCGCACCCAAGACTTATACAGAGGCATTATCACCTCCTTTTTTCTGCTAGCCATTCCTCTCCGTATGCACCCAAGCATCCTTCTAGCTTTTGCCGTCGCCTTTTCTACCTGTTTAGCTACTTTAAGATCATCAGACACAACCACGCCTAGGTCCCGCTCTTCTTTAGTGGACAAAAGTACTTCACCTCCTATACTATATTGCTCCCTTGGATTGCTGCAGCCCAAATGCATGACCTTACATTTTTTAACATTAAATCCCAGCTGCCAAATTCTAGACCATTCTTCAAGCTTAGCTAGATCCCTCCTCATGTTATCTATACCTTCCTGGGTGTCTACTCTATTGCAGATTTTGGTATCATCTGCAAAGAGGCAAACCTTACCCGACAGCCCTTCCGCTATATCACTAACAAAGATTTTAAAAAGAATCGGACCAAGGACAGATCCCTGGGGCACACCACTGGTAACATCCTTCTCCTCAGAGTGAGCTCCATTTACTTGTACTCTTTGTCGCCTCCCACCCAACCAATTTCTAACCCCAAGCAGTAACTTTAGGGTCCATCCCTAGGGTGCTCAGTTTGTTTATAAGTCGCCTGTGAGGAACAGTGTCAAAGGCTTTACTGAAATCTAAATACACCACATCTAGAGCTCTCCCTCAGTCCAACTCCCTGGTCACCCAGTCAAAGAAATCAATCAGATTTGTCTGACAAGACCTGCCTCTGGTGAATCCATGCTGCCTCGGATCCTGTAATCCGCTGGACTCCAGAAACCTCACTATTTTCTCTTTCAGCAGCGTTTCCAATAATTTACTCACCACCGAAGTTAAACTAACCGGCCTATAGTTTTCAACCACATCCTTACTTCCGCTTTTGTGTAAAGGCACCACATGAGCCTCTCTCCAGTCTTTTGGCACCACTCCCGACTCCAACGAAGCATTGAAAAGGTCAGTCAGTGGAGTTGCTAGAACGTCCCCAAGTTCCCTCAGTATTCTAGAGTGTATCCCATCCGGTCCCATCGCTTTGTCTACTTTAAGTTGAGCTAGTTTCTCACGAACACAGTCTTCTGAAAATTGTTCAAGATGTCCCTCGCTTCTGTTCTTATTTGTGGGTGTTTTCTGAGGTCCTGCTCCTGGTTCTTCATCTGTGAACACAGAACAAAAATATTTGTTAAGCAATTCCGCTTTATCCTTATCAGCTTCTACATATTCCACCCCTGCACCCTTGAGTCTGACAATACCACTTTTGTCCTTCCTCTTCTCACTAATATATCTGAAAAATGTCTTATCCCCCCATTTTATTGCATTGGCTATTTCCTCCTCCTTTTGAATCTTTGCCTTCTTGACTACTTTGCTAGCTTCTCTAAGTTTTTCCAAATACAGATGCCTGTCTTCCTCTCTCTGCTGATGTTCTGGATGGATGGGAACGTGCAGATTTTTATTTATTTATTTTATTTAACATTTCTTATATACCGCATTTCGTGATATGGTTATGGTTATGGTTAAGGCATTTGATATACCGCCCTTTACTTATGCATCAGAGCGGTTTACATGTATATACTAACAGGTACTTTTTGCATTCCCTTGTCCCTGAAGGGCTCACAATCTAAGTATACCTGAGGCATTGGAGGGTTAAGTGGCTTGCCCAAGGCCACAAGGAGCACCTGTGGGACTAGAAACCCCAGTCCTTCCGGCCCAAGGTTGCTGTCCTCTAGTGGGATTTGAACCCCCAACCTTCTGGCCTGACGTAACTTGCCTCAACCACTAAGCCACTCCTTCCTCCAGATACACCTCTGCGAGTTCGAGAGTTGCCCAAAATCTCCACTTCCTACCACCATTATTACTGTGAAAATGTGGTACCCGGAGACCGTAGTTCATGCCCTTGAAGTCGAGAATTGGGTGAAAGGAACCTTCCATTTGGGCACCATGAAATACATGACGTATTGACCGCAGACGTACAGGTCTCGAAGAACCAGTTCCACGGCTCTCAGCTGCAGGAGACAAGTCAAGGTCTCTTCGACTGCTGCCAACACCGCTGCGCCCACTTAGGGTGATCAAAGGAGCTCGTTCTTGCTCCGGCAGCGGGTATAGGCGCGTCATGGATTGCACCCCTTTAAGGCCAACCTCCGGCAGATCCCACTCATCCTGGATCATCTGTCCTACTACTCCATGTACTGGTAAGACTTTCTGTGATTTCCGTACCGCCCGGAACAGCGGATCCTATAGCGCCTCTTCCTCTGCCGGGAGGTTAGCAGGCATATTCAGGGCCTTGAGGGTCTCCAAGGTACACACTGGGACTCACTTTTGGCTACTATATCCGAGGCTTCCTTGCTTTATCCCCACCTCCTAATTTTAGGTGATTTTAATGTTCATGCGGATTCCCCCTCTTCGGCAAGAGATTCTTCTTTCCTTTCCCTTCTGTCTGATCTCTCCCTTCGTCAATCAGTTTCTTTCCCTACTCATACTGCTGGTCATTCTCTTGATCTCCTCATCACTTCTGCCTCCTTCCCTTTCCCCTTTTCCTCCCTGTCGTCCTTCCCTCTCCCTTGGTCTGATCATCACTGCCTTCTATTTTCTATCCCTGCCCCCCCTCCTGTCCCACTCCCATCTTCCAACCCCGGTCTCACACTACCACTTACTCGTAAGATCACTGCGAACACTCTTAGCCAGTTCCCATGCCCTGCTAGTCTATTTCCCGCTGATTTCGAATCCCTCTCTGTTGATGCTCAGGTCCAGTGTTGGAATTCCACTCTCTCAACTGCCCTGGACTCTGTTGCCCCCCTTCGTCCTCGCCCCCACCCTCGTCATTGCTCACATCATCCTTGGTTTTACCCCGGCCTTTTCCTACATCGCAAACACCTTCGCCGAGCGGAACGTCTCTGGCAAAAACATCCTTCCCCTGTCAATTTGTCAGCTTTTCGTCTTTGTCACCACCACTATCGCTCTTTACTCCGTACCGCAAAGCGTGATTACTATTCCAATCTTATCTCCTCCTCCTCAAACTCCTCACGTCGTCTGTATTCTATTCTGCGCTCTCTCACTGCATCTCATTCTGCCTCCTCTTCTCTCACTCCATCTACATCCTCTCTTCCTGACCCCTCCTCTCTTGCTACTTTCTTTGTTACTAAAGTGGACATGCTCCGCCAATCTTTTTCCTCTTGTCCCTCTCCTCTTTCTCCTCCTGCTGCGCTCCCTTCTCTCTCTTATTCATCCCCATCCCATCCTGTTCCTGTGTTATCTCACTCTTGGTCCTCTTTTGAAATGGTTACCCCCGCTTCTCTTCAACAGACTTTTCTCTCTATCCGTAAAACCACTTGCTCGACTGATCCCATCCCTTCCTCCTGGCTCTTGGAACCCTCTCTAGCACTCTTCCCATACATCCTTCTCCTGTTTAATTCTAGTTTGTCCTCTGGCACTTTTCCCTCTAGTTGGAAGCACGCTGTTGTCCGTCCTATTCTAAAGTCCCAGTCTTCTGATCCCTCCGTTCTTTCTAACTGGCGTCCTGTATCTAATCTTTCTTTCCTTTCCAAATTCCTTGAAAAACTGGTCTTTATTCAACTCTCTTCTCACCTTGAGGCTTCTCTCGCTCTGCACCCTCGTCAAGCTGGTTTTCGCCCTACTCACAGCACTGAAACTGTTCTCCTTTCTCTTCTAAATGAACTTCACGCTGCTCACGATCGTGGTCTTTACACTCTGGCTGTTTCTCTTGACCTTTCGGCCGCTTTTGATCTTGTGGATCATCGCACCCTTCTCACTCGTCTTCAGGATGCGGGTCTCTCTGGTACCGTTCTTCGGTGGTTTCACTCTTTTCTTTCCGGTCGTTCTTTCTCTGTTGTTTCTGGATCCTCCACCTCTGCCCCTACTCCCCTCACCTGTGGGGTTCCCCAAGGGTCCGTCCTTGCACCGCTTCTTTTCAATGTTTTCTTAGCTCCTCTTGCCCTCCAGATCCAACAGTTTAGTATCTCCGCATATTATTATGCGGACGATATCTTTCTTCTCCTTCATACCGACTCCCTTTCACCGGATATTACCCCCCTCAATCATTGTCTTGCTGCTATTGCCTCCTGGTTCTCTTCCAACTTCCTTCATGTGAATCCTTCTAAATCACATGCTATTTGGTTACGTTTGGAGCTCCTTCCCCCAGTTGTGCCCCCTTCTTTTCTGCACAACCTATCCCTCTTGTTTCTTCCCTTCGTTATTTGGGTGTCACTCTTGACTCTTCCCTTTCCTTTAAGGATCACATTTCTTCTCTTGTCCAACGTTCCTTTTTTTCCCTTAGGCAACTTCGTTCGGTCCGTCCTTTTCTTTCCCCTTCTGCCCTGGCCACTCTCCTTTGTTCTCTTGTGTTGTCTCGTCTTGATTATTGTAATGTGTCCCTTGCTGGTTTGCCTCTTTCCCAATTGTCTCGTCTTCAACGTGTTCAGAACTCTGCTATTCGTCTCCTAGCTCATGCTTCTCGCTTTGATCACGTTACCCCACTCCTTCTTCAAACACCACTGGTTGCCTATCTCCTTTCGTGTCCAGTATAAAATTCTTATTCTCACCCACAAAGCTGTCCGCACTGGCTCCCCCTCCTATCTTGCGGATCTGATCTACTTTCGCCCTCCCCACCGTTTGCTCCGTGCTATCCATACAAATCGCCTGTCTCTTCCCTCCCCTTCCCAGGCCCATCTTGTTTCTACTCGTTCTTCTGCCTTTTATTTTCTAGCTCCTAGCCTATGGAATTCCCTTCCCCCCCCGCTTCGTGCGGAAGAATCGTATCTTTCATTCAAGTCACAACTCAAGACCCATCTCTTCAGTTTAGCGTTTAACCTTCCCACCCTGGTTTCCCCCTCCCCCTCCGTTATTCCCCCTCCCCTCCCCTCATGATGTTGCAATCCCCTACCGTTGCATTGTAATTATTGTTCTTTCTGTGTTCTCCTTTTCTTCTCTGTCCTATCTATTTTATGGCGTTCCTTTCTTTTTCATGCAGCCTGTTTTTAATTTGTTTTATATTGTTTTATTGTGAACCGCTCAGGTGCCCCTGGTGTTGGGCGGTATATCAAATTTTAATTAAACATAAACATAAACATAGAATGTGAGCCCCTTGGGGACAAGGAATTGTATCAGTACCCGCTTGTAGTGATTGCAAACTGCCCTAATGGCCTTCGGTCTGGGCAGTATATCGAGAAATTGCATAAACATAAGCATAAAGATGAGCTCTGGTAGCTCCTCCAGGCAGAAAACCCAAACAATCTGCGCCTGATCCTCCTGTTTTAGGCTCTCTCCTTCTTCCAACTCCTCCTGCAGATCTAGCTCCGTGTCAAGGTCTTCCTTATCCAGCCCCTCCGACAACGGCGATTGCTGCCACTCCTCTAAGCCTCTAGCCCGATTAGACGCCACTACTCCTGACTCGTGCTCTTTTGCGTCCGACATCCTCTTAAGCCCTGTGTTATGAGGCTGAGGAGCCACTTGGTAGGCAAAACGCCTTCTGCAATAGTAAGAAAGACTCCGGTGAGAACTCCCCCAAGAGCCCTACTGCTCTCTGGGCTCAAAGGGTGGATGGTCCGGGCATCGTGCAGGGACCGGGGGCCAGATCCGTTGAAGGTAACATGGCGCCCCCAGGGTCTCTTGCAACTGGGAGGGACTCTCCTGCCTCATCTCATCCTGCAGGTCCTGCTCCCATGACAGCCTTTTGCGTGCAGTTTAGGCAGACCCCTGCCTCCGACACCACACCACATCGGGGACTGCATATCTTGAGGATTTTTAGATTGCGCTGCAGTTTTGTATCTTAAAGATATGAAATGAACCTTGCCCTGATCCAATCAAACTGTCAAGTTCTCAGAGTAAAGTTTACGTTTTTCTTCTAATACTACAAATGGCTATAAGGGAGTACAGCTTCCCTTACAAGCAATAGTACAGATTTAAAAGTTACATAATCTGGGCTAAGTGACAAGAGATGATCATGTCAGGTTACTCACTGACCATAGACAGATGGAAGGATTTCATTTGTGTCCAATCCACTGACTATCTTTCAAAATTACATACATTTCTTGTATGCAGGTACTTCCTGTTTTCCAGAGCTGTAGCTGCTACAAACCTATATACTGCTCCTCTTTTTTTTTTTTTTTTTAACACCTATCTTTATTTCTGTCTCTGATTTTTTATCAGACCCTTCTCAGGAAAAAGCAACAATGTTTCAACCAAGTGCCAGTTACATCACCTGACCTCTGAAAATCCGGCCAGCAACAAACAATGGCCTATTTGATTAGGCCTTTCCCACATGTCTGCATCAATCCATTATGCACTGAATCAGTTTTGAGCTGTATAATAAAAGGAATGCTTAAGGATTAAGTGGGGTTCACTCCCCTTGATACCATCCTAAACCAGGCACTGCGGTCTGGCCGGCATGTTGGGAAAGGCTGGGGGCACTCCCCAGGAATGCCCTCAATTTGTATCCAGGTAGGTAAAAGGATCCCCAGCACAGTGCACCTCCACAGGCTCAGGCACAGAGCACTAGAGTACTTGAACTAAAATAAAATAAAACCAAACCAAAATCTAATTAACTGAAACTGAAATTAAAAAGAAACTGCAAATGGCCGCCTAGAAAGAGGCTGCTCTGTCCTGCTTTATTCTCCGGTGGCTGCCTCTCCCAGGCACCCGAAACACAGCAGGGGGTTAAACACATGCGGGCCTGAATAAGAAGAAATTGCGCCTAAATGCAGCAGGGGGAGGTTCCCACACTGATGCAGGCTCCCAAACATGCGGCTGCAGTCCGCTCTCTCTCTCCTCGTGTTCTGGCAGTGTCTAGGGGTTCCTGCTGGCCTCCCTCCCCCCGCCACTCTTACCTTGGAGCCTCTTTGCCGCATGGCTTTTCTACCCCTCGCACTCAGCCTTCCTTCCCGGCTTCGGTGCTGAGGAGGGTGACTCGGGGCTGCCAGCTTTCACTCCTATCAAGCAACTGCAGCACCTGCAGCGGCTCCTCACCCAATAACGGGTTCGGGAGCTGCCAGAAGTCTCCACAGAACTCCCCCCCCCCAAGATCCTGAGGGGGAGAGGGGGAAGAAGGAATATCCTCCCCTCAGGCCTGTTGTCCCCCGGGTTCTTTCTGTTCCTTCTGATTTTATTTTTACACTTCTGCCTTTCAAAACAAAGAAACCTGCACCTTAACAGGGGAAATAAAAGAAAATTCTAACTAAACCTATCTCCTTAGTTGTCTCTTCAGTGAGTCCAGCACCCTGGCTCACAACCTCTTCCAGCTGCTTGGAGACTGAGCTTACTGGGGCTGGTGGGCAGTGCCAGCTGCATATGTACACTAGTGTCATCAAAAAGATGACACGCTCAGTCTCCAAGCTGCTGGAGGAGGTGCACTACCCCGAGGTGCGGGACTGGACTGGAGGGACGATAAGGAAGAGTCAAGGGAACTTATTAAAATAAAATGATCGATCTATATATAGCATATACATTGGGTTAGGATTTTATAGAAGATAAGGGTAGGAAATGTGAAGTCCCATAGTAGTCAGTGAAAAGAAAGGTTTTCAGTCTTATTTTGAAGTCTTTGACATCATAAGTACAGTAAATCTGATATCTTGAGGGAGGGAGTTCCAAAGGGAGTGCGCTGCTAAGGACAGAGCCCTTCTGGAAGTTGAGTTCATAGTTTTGCAGTACATAGCAGGGGTCTGAATAATGTCGATCATCTGACTACGTCTTGGTCTATTGGATTTAATCTTTATTAAATCATTGAGGGTGTTAGGGGCCAGGCTTCGTTGAATCTTGAAAATGATGAGGGCTGTTTTAAATTTGATTCTTAAAAAGATTGGGAGCCAATGTAATTGGTTCAGGATTGGGGTTATGTGTTGGTGTTTTGCAGTACCTGTAAGGATACGGGCTGCAGTATTTTGAACCATCTGTAGAGGACGAATTGTTGATGTAGGCTGACCAAGGAATAATGAAATACAGTATTCAAGTATAGGTATTAAAATAGCTTGGCAGACAGTCCTGAAATGGTCATAATATAAGATAGGCTTTAGTCTTCGTATAATAGCCAACTTGTGGTAAGCATTCTTAGTGGTTCTAGCAATGTGTGAGTGAAAGTTTAGGTTCCTATCTAATATTACACCCAGATATTTTAACTCCTCTTTGACTGGAATAGATTCATTAATAAAGTCAATGGACTGAGGGGGAGAAAAGCTATTGTTGCGTGTGACGAAAAGTGCTTCAGTCTTTTTAAAATTGATCTTAAGATTGTTGTTAGATAGCCAACAGTATAGATCCTGAAGGCAGTTGGTAATAGGAGCGTAGTCAGGCTTGTCTAAGTTTAATTGAGTATATATCATAATGTCATCAGCATATAAAGCATATTGAATTCCATGTTGCCTGATGACTTCGCAAATAGGTTGAAGGTAAAGGTTAAAGAGAAGAGCAGATAGCAAGGAACCTTGAGGTACTCCTTCAGTTAGTGGAAATGGAGATGAAAAAGCTGCACCAATCTTAACTTGCTGTTGTCTTCCAATAAGATATGAATGAAACCATTTGAGTGTATCATCACATAACCCAGTGGACTCAAGCCTTTTGAAAAGGATAGGGTGAGATACAGTATCAAACGCTGCTGTTATATCAAGAAAGATGAGGAGGAAGCCCGTCTTAATGCTATTTATACCCTTGATGAGTTTGTCTAGAAGCAAAGTAAGCAGATATTCTACACTGTGGAGAGGTCAGAAACCAAATTGATAGGGGTCCAGAGGTGCATAAGTATCTACATGGTCTTGAAGCTGTTGATAAACCGTCTTCTCAAGGATCTTGGCTAAGAAAGGGCGACTAGATATTGGGGGATATGTTGTTGGGTCATTAGGGGAAGGAGTTGTGATCTTGGAGATAGGACGTATAGTGGCTAGTTTTAGCAAGAGGGCATATATCCTTGGGTTAATGAAGCCTGAACTATCTTATGAATGTAACAAGCAAGAGCTTCATTTGCTGATTTAATCCATGGGACCAGGCAGGGGTCTGTAGGAACAGTACTGGTGTTAAGTGAAGATATGGTTTGTATAATTTCTTTTTTTGTTGGTAAGTGGAATTTATTCCAAAGATGGTTGGGAATTATACCCGTATGAGTGAGGTTCAAATCCTGTGATTGTTCTGGACTAGGTGGGGTATGTTTAGAAGCTAAATGTTGAGCAAATGACTCTGGAGGGATTTTAATCACTCCACAGTTTAAATTAAAGTCCTTTGTGAGTGTGCGGACTATATTGAAGAGCTCTCTTGGTTTATTTATTGCCTTGAGGATGAGGTTGGTGTGATGTTCTTGCTTATGATGGTTGATTAGGTTATTGTATTCTTCCTGCTTTTGTTGATAGAACAATCAAGTAGCCTGTGTCTTGTTTTTTCTCCATGTTTGCTCAAGTTTTCGGAGGTTTCTCTTGGCCTTTCTTATTGAGCTAGAGTACCAGGGTGCAAAATGCCCTCTTGATTTAGAAACTAGATTTTGGTTGCTTGTTGGTAAATTTGATGCAGTTGATAGGGTGTTGTTCCAGTGGTAAACAGCAGCGTCTAAGTTAGTTGTATCATGTTCAAGGACTGGGAGGATTTCATGAAGGAATTGTTCCTTATTGAATGATTTGAATCTCCTTGAAAATTGTTGTAGAATTTGTAAGCTGGTAGTGTTAGGATTAGTCACCTTATAGAATGATGATCTGACCAGGGTATTGGCATGATTAGAGGGGTGGAAATAGAGTAGTTACTCACCTGTAACAGGTGTTCTCCAGGAGCAGCAGGAATCAGTCCTCACATATGGGTGACGTCGGCACCGACGGAGCCCTCGTGCGGAGCATTTCCCCAGCTTTCAAAGAAAGCCTTTGGGAATTGCAGCGCGCATGCGCGGTCCCCTTCCTGCCCAAGGGTGCCATCTTGCTCAGTCTGATGACATAGCTAAAAGACAGCAAAAAATTAGCAAAATAAATCATATGACTGCAACTCCAAGGGGAGGAGGGAGGGTTGTGAGGACTGATTCCTGCTGCTCCTGGAGAACACCTGTTACAGGTGAGTAACTACTCTTTCTCCAGGACCAAGCAGGAAGTCAGTCCTCACATATGGGACTCCCCAGCTTAAGGCTACCGGAGACCTCAAGCCGAAAAAATGAGCTCCCTCTAGCTCGGCAGTACGTAAGGAAGGAATCTTCTCTGAGAACGCCCCCGACCGGTAGCCCAACACCAGGGCCGGAGGGTAGGAGTTGCCTAAACCCCAAAGAGATTATGGAGTACTGCCTGTCCGAAAGCACTGTCCCTGCGGGACTCCCTCTCAAGGCAGTAATGGGCCGCAAAAGTCTGGCTTGAAGACCAAGTAGCGGCCCGGCAGATGTCTGCCAATGGAACAGAGCGGAGATGAGCCACTGACGCAGCCTTCGCCCTGACACGATGAGCCGTGACTCGACCCTCCAACAAGAGGCCGGCTGCTCCATAAGCCCAGGCGATACAGTCAGCGACCCAGATGGATAAAGTACGCTTGGAGACAGGTAACCCCAACTTATTGGGGTCAAAAGAAACGAAGAGCTGAACAGCCCTCCGATGCTCCCGTGTACGGTCAAGGTAGAAGGATAACGCCCTCCTACAGTCCAGGGTATGCAGGACCATCTCAGCCCGGTTGGCATGCGGCCTGGGAAAGAAGGTCGGAAGAACCACCTCCTGATTGAGTTGAAAAGGGGAGACAACTTTAGGGAGAAACTTCGGGTGAGTCCGTAAGACTACCCTATTCCTGTAGAACCTAGTGTAAGGAGGATCAGACACTAGCGCCTGAAGTTCACTCACTCGCCTAGCAGAGGTAAGAGCTACCAGAAAGCACAGTTACTTACCTGTAACAGGTGATCTCTGGGAACAGCAGGAATAGGTCTTCACATATGGGTACGTCGGTACCGACGGAGCCTGCGCGGGAAACACTCCCCAGCGTCCCAAAAAAGGAAAGCTTTTGGGAGCATCCCACCGTGCCTGCACGCTGACTTCCCGCCCTTCCTAACCGCCTCTCTCCAAGTTTTAAAGCTGAGACAAAGAGAGAGAGAGAGGAAAGGAAAGATAGATAGAGAGATACAATTCCTAGGGGAGGTGGGTGGGTTGTGAAGACCTATTCCTGTGTTCCCAGAGATCACCTGTTACAGGTAACTAACTGTGCTATCTCCAGGAACAAGCAGGAATGAGTCTTCACATATGGGGACTCTCCAGCTAAAGATGCCCGGGAGATCCCCAAGGTAGTGAGACCCTGGGAAGGGCTCTACCTCCTACTATGGATCTCAGGCATCCAACCAGGGATGGAGAGTAGGAGTTGATTAAGTATGGAACAGGTGTTTGAGAACAGCCTGACCAAACAAGGCATCCCGGCGGGAGTCCTTGTCCAAGCAGTAATGGGCTGTGAAGGTATGAACTGAGGCCCAGGTGGCCGCTCGACAGATCTGGTCGATGGACACAGAATTTAGATGAGCCATAGAGGCTGCCCTAGCCCTCACATTGTGAGCTGTGACATGGCCCTCCAGAGAAAGGTTTCTACTCTGGTAGGCGAAAGAAATGCACTGAGCATTCCAATTTGACAGTGTCCTCTTAGAGACTGGAAGCCCTAAATGAGAAGGATCAAAAGCAACAAAGAGTTGGGAGGACCTTCTATGTTGCTGAGTCCTTTGTAAGTAAAAGGCAAGAGCCCTTTTACAATCCAGGGTATGAAGATTCCTTTCTGCACTTGATGCATGAGGACCTGGAAAGAATACAGGTAAATAGAAACATAGAAACATGATGACAGAAAAAGACCACAAGGCCCATCTAGTCTGTCCTTCCATAACAACTACAACAGTCCACTCTTAACTTTAGAGATCCTCTGTGTTGGTCCCATGCTTTTTTGAATTCAGTTACTGTCCTCATCTCTACCACCTCCACTGGGAGACTATTCCACGGATCCACTACTCTTTCCGTAAAGAAATATTTCCGCATATCACTCCTGAATCTATCTCCCTTCACCCTCATCCCATGTCCCCTCGTCGCAGAACTTGCTTTCAATTGAAAGAGGCTCTCTCCCTGAACATTTATGCCACGGAGGTATTTAAACATCTCAATCATATCACCTCTATCCCGCCTTTCCTCTAAGGTGTACATATTAAGATCCTTAAGTCTGTCCTCATATGCTTTATAATGAAGACCACTAATCATCTTAGTAGCAACCCTCTGCACCGACTCCATCCTGTTCACATCCTTTTGAAGGTGCGGTCTCCAGAATTGCACACCATACTCCAAATGAGGTCGCACCAAAGACTTATACAGAGGCATTATCACCTCCTTTTTTCTGCTAGCCATTCCTCTCCGTATGCACCCAAGCATCCTTCTAGCTTTTGCCGTCGCCTTTTCTACCTGTTTAGCTACTTTAAGATCATTGGACACAACTACGCCTAGGTCCCGCTCTTCTTTAGTGGACAAAAGTACTTCACCTCCTATACTGTATTGCTCCCTTGGATTGCTGCAGCCCAAATGCATGACCTTACATTTTTTAACATTAAATCCCAGTTGCCAAATTCTAGACCATTCTTCAAGCTTAGCCAGATCCCTCCTCATGTTATCTACACCTTCCTGGGTGTCTACTTTATTGCAGATTTTGGTATCATCCGCAAAGAGGCAAACCTTACCCGACAGCCCTTCCGCTATATCACTAACAAAGATGTTAAAAAGAATCGGACCAAGGACAGATCCCTGGGGCACACCACTGGTAACATCCTTCTCCTCAAAGTGAGCTCCATTTACTTGTACTCTTTGTCGCCTCCCACCCAACCAATTTCTAACCCAAGCAGTAACTTTAGGGTCCATCCCTAGGGTGCTCAGTTTGTTTATAAGTCGCCTGTGAGGAACAGTGTCAAAGGCTTTACGGAAATCTAAATACACCACATCTAGAGCTCTCCCTCGGTCCAACTCCCTGGTCACCCAGTCAAAGAAATCAATCAGATTTGTCTGACAAGACCTGCCTCTGGTGAATCCATGCTGCCTCGGATCCTGTAATCCGCTGGACTCCAGAAACCTCACTATTTTCTCTTTCAACAGCGTTTCCATTAATTTACTCACCACTGAAGTTAAACTAACCGGCCTGTAGTTTTCAGCCACATCCTTACTTCCGCTTTTGTGTAAAGGCACCACATGAGCCTCTCTCCAGTCCTTTGGCACCACTCCCGACTCCAACGAGGCATTGAAAAGGTCAGTCAGTGGAGTTGCTAGAACGTCCCCAAGTTCCCTCAGTATTCTAGGGTGTATCCCATCCGGTCCCATCGCTTTGTCTACTTTAAGTTGAGCTAGTTTCTCACGAACACAGTCTTCTGAAAATTGTTCAAGATGTCCCTCGCTTCTGTTCTTATTTGTGGGTATTTTCTGAGGTCCTGCTCCTGGTTCTTCATCTGTGAACACAGAACAAAAATATTTGTTAAGCAATTCCGCTTTATCCTTATCAGCTTCTACATATTCCCCCCCTGTACCCTTGAGTCTGACAATACCACTTTTGCCCTTCCTCTTCTCACTAATATATCTGAAAAATGTCTTATCCCCCCCATTTTATTGCATTGGCTATTTCCTCCTCCTTTTGAATCTTTGCCTTCTTGACTACTTTGCTTTACACCTCTTGGTTCAAATGAAAAGGTGAGACCACTTTAGGCATAAAGTGTGGATTGGTCCTGAGGACTACCTTATCATGATGAAACCTTGTATAAGGTGGATTAGCCACCAAGGCCTGTAGCTCACTGATGCGGCGAGCTGATGTGACTGCGATAAGGAAAATAACCTTCCAGGAAAGAAATTTCAAGGAGGTGGTGGCTAAGGGTTCAAAAGGTGGCTTCATAAGCTGACCAAGAACCAAATTCAAATCCCATGCCACCGGAGGAGGCCTAATGGGAGGTTTAGTTAAAGTTAGGCCTCTCATGAATCTTGCAATAAGAGGATGAGAGGAAATAGGCTGCCAATTGAGAGGCTTAAGGGATGCTGCAATAGCACTCAAATGGACTCTTACTGAATTCGTCTTAAGGCCTGCATTGGAGAGATGCAGGAGATATTCCAATAGAGAATTCAAAGGTAGTGCTAGAGGGTCAAGACCCTTCTCAGCACACCAAATGGAAAACCTTTTCCATTTAAAAGCATAGGAACGTCTAGTAGAAGGTTTTCTGGAAGCATGTTGAGAAAGATTCCAACCTTGAAGGTCTAGGCCTTCAGCAACCAAGCTCTGAGGTGAAGGGACTTGGGGTTTGGGTGCCACAATGTTCCCTCCTCCTGGGACAGGAGGTCTGGAGCTGCTCCCAAGTCTAGGGAGGGAGCTTGAGAGAGATGCAGAAGTAGAGAGTACCACACTTGGCGTGGCCAGTGTGGAGCTATGAGGATCATAGATCCCTGATCTCTCTGGAGCTTGAAGAGTCTCTTGGGAATTAGGGGAATGGGTGGAAAGGCATACAGGAAGTCTTGACCCCAGTGAAGGAGGAAGGCATCCTTGGCCTGAACTCCCTGACACGGAATTCTGGAACAGAACCGGGGAAGTTTGGCATTCCACGGACTTGCAAAGAGGTCTATGTCCGGGGTTCCCCATTCTTGAAAGATTCTGAGTACCTGGTCCATGTGCAGGGACCATTCGTGTGGAAGCAGAACTCGACTGAGTCTGTCTGCCCAAGAGTTTTGGATTCCTGGGAGGTATACGGCCAGGAGATGGATTTGATGCTCTCTGGCGAAGGCCCACAATCTTAAAGCTTTGTTGCAAAGCGACAGAGAGCCAGTTCCTCTTTGCTTGTTTATGTAAAACATGGCTACCTGATTGTCCGTATGAATGAGGACTGTTTTGTAGCTGAGCAGGGTATGGAAGACCTTGAGAGCTAGAATGACTGCTCGGAGCTCCAAATGGTTGATATGCAGAGAGGCCTCCTGTGGAGACCAAGTTCCCTGAGTGGAGAGATCTTGTAGATGAGCTCCCCAACCTTTTGGGGAGGCATCTGATGTGAGGGTTGCTTGGGGCAACAATTGTTGGAAGGGGGACCCCAGCAACAGATTTTGGGTGGATTTCCACCACTGGAGAGACCAAAAAAGGCGTCTGGAGGTTGATATTTTGTCTGACAGACCCCCTGATGCTTGAGTCCACTGGGTGGACAAAGTCCATTGAGCTGCTCTCATGTGAAGGCGAGCATAGGGGACCACATGTACCGTGGATGCCATGTGGCCTAGCAGTTGTAGCATCTCCCTGGCAGTTAAATGGCTCTTTAACTGAATCTGGGAGGCTAACTGCACTAGGCGTAGGCAACGGGCCTGAGGAAGATAGGCCCTTGCAGTGGTAGTATCTATCCAGGCCCCTATGAATTCTAGGGACTGAGTAGGGGTGAGCTGGGACTTTGGGAGGCTTACTACGAGTCCCAGATACTGCAGAATGCGCCTTGTGCAGTCCAGGGAAGTCTGGGCCTCTGACTAAGATGGAGCTCGGATGAGCCAGTCGTCCAGGTATGGGAATACAAATATTCCCAGAGTGCGTAGAAATGCAGCTACTACTGCCATGCATTTGGTGAACACTCTTGGAGCAGAGGCCAGACCGAAAGGAAGCACCCTGTATTGGTAATGCTTCCCTTGGAAAAGGAAACGGAGGAACCTTCTGTGAGATGGATGGATAAGTATATGGGTGTACGCATCCTTGAAATCTAGAGAACAAAGCCAATCCTGACTCTGAAGGTATGGAAGGAGAATGCCCAGAGAAAGCATTTTGAATTTCTCCTTGCATAGAAATTTGTTCAATTCTCTGAGATCTAATATGGGTCTGTAGCCCCCTGTTTTCTTTGGAATCAGAAAGTAGGGGGAGTAAAACCCTGACCCTTGTTGAAGAAGAGGTACTTCTTCTATTGCTCCTTGGGCAAGAAGGGCAGTCACCTCCTGACCTAGAAGGTCGAGGAGGGATGTTGGAGAATTGAAATGTCTCACCATGGTGTGGGGAGGAAGGTCTGAGAAATGGAGTTTGTAGCCCTCTCTTATAATGGAGAGGGTCCACTGCTCTGTTGTAATTTGCTCCCATCTGGGAGCAAAGTGAGCTAACCTTCCTGGAATGGTGAGAGGCTCTGGCTGCTTCAGAGCCAGAAAGGCCAAGTTCTCTAGCATCAAGTCAAAAACCCTGAGGAGGCTGGGTCTGCTGAGTTGCAGCAGCCCCTGCAGGCTTAGGCCTGGCTTGCTTAGGTTGCTGACGCTTTGCAGCAAAATGACCTGTAGATGATTGCTGACCAGCAGCAGGTTGAAATCTACCTTTCTTGAAAAAGGTCTTTTTGAAAGTTTTTTTCTTGGCAGGAATGGAAGTTGACTTAGAAAGTCTATCCAAAGCAGAATTTTCTGCATCCATTTGAGTGGCTTTTATCTGCCAATCTTTGCCAAACAGGTTCTCTCCTGTACAAGGAAGATTGCCCAAGCCATCCTGGACCCAAGATTCCAGGTCAGAAGCTTGGAGCCAAGCAATTCTACGTGCAGCTATGGCAATGGCTGAAGCTCTGCTGGCACCTTCAAAGGAGTCAAAAGCTGCACGGTTGGAAAACTTTGAAATATCTTGAGTATGCTTGAGCCAAACAAGAAATTCTTCCCTTTTATCCTCTGGTAGAAAAGGGAGGAAAGTGTGCAGTTTATCTGCAACTTCTTTCAGAAACATCCCCATATAAAGACTATAGGAGTTGATTCTGGCAATCAGCATACTGGCTTGGAAGATTTTTCTACCAAAAGCATCCAAGGTCCTACATTCTCTTCCTGGAGGAGCAGAGGAGTGTCTCTTTGCACTCTTTATCTTTTTCATAGCTGACTCCACCACAATAGAGTGGTGAGGAAGCTGTGTTTTATGAAATCCAGGACAAGGAGGAACACAGTACATGGTGTCCAACCTACCAGAATGAGGAGAGATAGTGAGAGGAGTCTCCCATAAGTCAATCATGTGATCATAAAGAATCTCATGGATGGGTAAGGTGACTGCCTCTTTTGGAGCCTTGGGATAACCTAAAATATCCAATTTTTTAGTTCTAGGCTCTGATTCAGAGGTTACTGAAATAGAAAGCCCTTTAGCCACTTCCCTTATGAATTCTTGAAAGGACAAGTCTTCTGGAGGAGACATTCTTCTTTTTGGAGAAGAAGGCTCTTCAGGAAGGGCTATTGATACTTCAGCAGAGGCCTCTGATGCATCAGGGTGCTCTTTTATTGCTCGATACGCGTACCGAGCTGTATCGACATCCGGAGTCATCGGTACCAATTCGGTACCGATAGGCATCCCTAGACAGGAAACCGCTGCAGTCGACACCGTGACAGATGTCGATGCAATCGGTACCGGCATCGGGGCCGGTACTGACAACGGAGTTTGTTGTGGTACCAGCGGCGTCGCGGCTTGTATGAAGGCCGAGATGGCCTGCCGCATGGATAGAACATTCTGATCCATCGATGCCATGAATGCCTGGAAGTCGGTACCGGACGGTTGTGCCGGTACCCCAGAGCATTCTAACAGGTGATTGGTCGAGGCCGTGCCATCGATGTCAACCTGTAACCCCATAGGAGGAGCTTTGGAAGCCGGAGCTTCCCGCCGGGGTACTTTTGCCGGTGCAGAATCCTCGAGGGCAAGCCCGGAGGCATCTCGATGCTTGGAAGGAGATCTACCCTTCGAGGACCGGCTGGTTTTATGTTTGGTTACCTGAGATCCATGGGAGGAAGAAAAAGCCCTGGAAGACGTCGATGCCACTGAAGCTGCATCAGAGGGAAACAGAACATGGAGCTTGGCTGCTCGGTTCTGCAAGCCTCGTTTAGACATCAAGGAGCAGGACGGACAATCCAAAATGGAGTGGTCAGGACCCAAACATTTAAGGCACCATTCATGGGTGTCGGTAACCGAAATGGTACCGCTGCACTTAGTGCATTTTTTAAACCCGGAGGCTGGTTTTTCCATGAGGAAAGGTTTTCGTGAGGCCTAAGGCCCGAAAGAAAAAACACACTAAGTGAGGAAAAAAGATATTATTATTATTATTTTTTTTTTAAAGAAAATAAAGAAAGACCGGTGGTACCGGTCCGACGTCGAAGAAGGCACACGCACGACCAAAGAAATAAAGTAAAACAAAGAACTTCTTCAGCGGTGACAGGAACACGACCTGCTGGCTCCGTGGAAAAAGAAGAACTGGAGAGAGGCGGTTGGGAAGGGCGGGAAGGCAGCGCGCAGGCGCGGTGGGATGCTCCCAAAAGCTTTCCTTTTTTGGGACGCTGGGGAGCGTTTCCCGCGCAGGCTCCGTCGGTACCGATGTACCCATATGTGAAGACTCATTCCTGCTTGTTCCTGGAGATACAAGGTTTTCCAGGAGAGAAAACGGAGAGGGCAGGTAGCCATAGGTGCAAAGGGTGGACAAGTAATCCGCTGTAAGACCACATTCAGATCCCACTCAGGGGCTGGTGGACGCAAAGGAGGCTTAAGCAGAAGGAGGCCTCTGAGAAAACGAGCCACCATAGGGTGGTTGGAAAGAAGCCGTCCGTCCACTGGCGAGTGGTGCGCTGAGAGAGCACTGAGGTGAACCCGGACAGAGTTGGACTTAAGGCCTAGATTGGAGAGGTAAAGCAAATATTGCAAGACTACCGCTACCAAGCACGAGAAGGGATTCTCGCTGTGCTGAGCACACCATGCGGAGAATCTATGCCACTTAAGAGCGTAGGATTTCCTGGTGGATTGCCGCCTAGAGGCTAAGACTACATCTTCCACCTCACGGGGCAGTAGTAGGGGAGCCAGGACTACCCTTTCAGCAGCCAGGCCATCAGATGAAGGGACTGGAGGTTGGGGTGCAAGAGAGATCCCTGATCCTGAGACAGGAGATCGTGCTGAAACCCCAGAGGAAGAGGGGTGGCCACAGCCAGTTGCAGCAGAAGTGGGAACCACGGTTGCCTCGGCCACATGGGGGCTATCAGGATCATTGAGGCCCCCTCCTGGAAGACTTTGAACAGTGTTCGGGACACTAGTGGCGTGGGAGGAAACACATACAGCAGAGGCCTGTGGACTACGAGATCAGAAACGCATCCGCTGCTACTCTGAGGATGCGGTTGTCTGGAGCAGAATCTCGGGAGTTGCCGGTTCAGAGGACTGGCAAAAAGATCCATGGTTGGGGAGGCCCCACCTGAGAAAGATCTGCTGAACTACCAACGGGTTCAATCTCCACTCGTGTGGTTGCAGGATCCTGCTCAGTCTGTCCGCCAGGTAATTTTCTTGACCTGGGAGGTAGACAGCCTTGAGGAGTATTCCGTGATCGATGGCCCAAGAGCACAGCCGTTGTGCCTTCTGACATAGAAGGAAGGAGTCTGTGCCTCCTTGTTTGTTCACGAAGAACATGGCAACTTGATTGTCCGTCAGGACTAGTACAGACTGGTGAGAGACGAGATGGGAGAAGGCTCTCAGAGCTAGGCGTATCGCTCATAGCTCCAGGAAGTTTATCTGTTGAGCAGCCTCCCAGGGGGTCCAGAGACCCTGAGTACAAGCCCCTTGGCAATGTGTTCCCCAACCTAGAAGAGAAGCATCTGTCGTCAGCACTTAAGAATGAGGAGGGGATTGAAAAACCACTCCGAGTACCAGATTCGGAAGATGAAGCCACCATTGCAGAGAGGAGACCAGCAGGTCGGATATTCTTACGGAGTCCGCTAGGCTCCCTGTGGCCTGATGCCACTGAGTGCGAAGGCTCCACTGAGCAGGCCGCATGTGCAGGCGGGCTTTGGGGGTGACATGAACCGTGGAAGCCATATGGCCGAGTAGTCTCAGGAATTGCCTGGCAGAGACCAGGGAATTGCTGTGAAACTGCCTGGCCAGATCCATCAGCCTGTGGGCCCTGTCCATTGGCAGAAAAGCCTTCGTTTGAAGAGTGTCCAGCCTTGCTCCTATGAATTCTAAGTTCTGGGACGGGAGCAAAGTGGACTTTTCGAAGTTTTTGACAAACCCCAAGTGCTGAAGCAGAGCCACAGTGCGAAGGGTGGCTTGATTGGCCTCCTGGGAAGACTGGCCCCTTATGAGCCAGTCGTCCAGGTACGGAAACACAAAAAGACCTTGAAGCCTTAGGTAGGCCGCCACCACTGCCAGGCACTTGGTGAACACCCTGGGAGCGGAGGTCAGGTCAAAGGGTAGTACTCTGTACGGATAGTGGTTTCCTCCCACAACAAATCTGAGATATTGTCTGTGGTCTGGATGAATAAGGATGTGAGTATAAGCATCCTTTAGATCCAAGGAGCATAGCCAATCTCCCTGCTGGAGGTAGGGCAGCAGGATTCCAAGGGTAAGCATCTTGAACTTTTCCCTCTCCAGGAACTTGTTGAGGTTGCGTAAGTCTAGGATGGGTCTGAGGCCTCCTGTTCTTTTTGGTACCAGAAAGTACCTGGAATAAAAGCCGTGACCTCTCAGGTGGTGGGGCACCGGTTCCACAGCCTGTTCCTTTAGTAGACTTGCCAACTCCTGAAGGAGTAGGTCCCTGTGCAGAGGGAGTCTCGGAGGCTCCCCTGGAAAATAGGAGGGAGGCACCTGGTGAAAATGGAGAAGATAGCCCTTTTGGACTATATGAAGTACCCAGGTATCTGATGTGACGGCTGACCACCTGTGGGCAAAGTGGGCCAGTCGGCCTCCTGTGCTGAGAGAAGCCAGCTGAGGAGAAGAGGCTATGCTTTGTAAGTCAAAACCCCCCACCCTGCTGAGCAGGGGCCGGTGTTGGTGGCTTGGGGGCCTTCTGCCTACGGGGACCATGACCCTGCCCCTTGGCCTGCTGACCCTGCTGGGGAGCTGCAGAGGCCTGATAATGAGGGTACTGTTTATAGGCAGATGACTTCCTCGGGTAAAAGGACTTTTTTCCCGAGCCCTTCTTCTTCTGAGAAGGGGCAGAGGTCTTTCTAGACAGCCTAGTCCTGGTCAGAGTCTCAGTCTCGAGTTCTGCAGCCTTTTCAGCCATGGGCTTGCCAAAAAGGTTTTCACCTCGGCAGGGGACATTGACCAACTTGTCCTGTACCCATGGCTCGAGGTCGGATGACGGTAGCCAAGCCTGTCGGCGGGCACCGATGCCGGCCCCGGCTACTCGGGCCGAAGCCTCGAAGCCATCGTAGGCTGCTCGAGAGATAAACTTCGAGCACTCTCGAATACCGGTGGACAAGGCCTGGAACCTCTGCAAAGGTTCCTCGGAGAGACCAGCAGAGAACCCGGCAATCTCCTTTGCCAGGTCTCGGAGATACATGCCCATGTAGAGCTGGTATGTCTGGACACGGCAAGCAAGCATAGAGCCCTGGAAGCACTTCTTACCGAGGGCATCCAGGTTCCGAGCCTCCCGGCCGGGAGGCACCGGGGAGTGCATCTTCTGACTTTTCAGTCGATGCATGGCCGATTCCACAACCATGGGGTGGTGCGGTAATTGTGCCTTTTGGAACCCGGGGCTCTTGCGGACTCGATAGATGGAATCGACCCGCTTGCTTAACACCGGCGTCGAGGCCGGGGTCTCCCACATGCGGAAGAGCAGCCGCTCCAGCATCGGAGGAACTGGTACAGTAAAGGCCTCCTTCGGGGGAGAGTCATACTGGAGGGCCTCGAGCTCCTCGGCTCGAAGCTCCTCCTCGGGATCCGCGGGGAAGGCCAAGGCCTTGGCCATATCCCGCACAAAGTCCGAGAACCGGGTATCCTCCGGTGGGGATCGTCTCCGAGGCTCGGACTCCGGCGAGTCCGACGGGACACACCGAGTCCGATAGGTGTCGGGTGACTCTTCGTCCTCTGTCTCCCAGCCCGACTCCTCGGAGGTGGTGTCGAGCGGCTCCGGTCGGGCGGGCAATGATGCCTTCCGCCCCGACGCCGAGGGTACCAGCATCGACGACCTCAGTCCCAAACGGGAGGCCGAGGATCGACTCGAGCCGCAGTGGACTCGAGGATTGGCTCGGCCTCCGGGGTCGACTTGGACGTTGATGTCCCGGTGGTCGGGGCAGATGCACCGGTGAGACCGGCGATCAATGCCCGCTGCTGTTCCATGAAGGCAGCGAGGCTGCTCTCCAAGGCCGCCAACCTGAGTCCGAGCTCAGGAGATCCAGCAGCCCCCGACTCGGGCCCTGACAGCGTCGGGCCCGATGTCGGCTCCCTTGGAGAAGAGTCCATGAGGACTACAGCACTCACGTGTCCAGGAGACCCCATCTCGAGATGAAGTTGCTTGGCAGGCCACTCCGACTCCGAAGACCCGGGATGGCTATCGGGGCTATGCGACCTGGCTCTCGAGGAACCAGGAGTGTCCACCGACGCCGCCCTCGCGGGTTTCTTCTTCCTGCGCTGTTCCCGCAAAGGAGACCCCCGCTCAGAGGAACCTCGACGCTGCTCGGGGCCGGAGTCCCGAGATGTCGAGGCCTCTGACGAGGTCCGGGCCCATCCAGACGCAGAGTCAGAGAAGATCCTATTCTTCTCGTGCTGCCGACTCCTCAACGCCTTTGAGGACATTTTGCCACACAGACCACAAATCATCGGGTCATAATCGGGTCCGAGGCAGCGGAGGCAGCAGTCGTGTGTGTCGGTAAGAGTCATAAGTTTCTTACACCGATCACACTTTTTAAACCCGCTGGCAGCCATCGGGGGAAAAAGGGCCCCTGCGAGGTCAAAAGACAGGGCTGCCAGTGAAAAAAGAAAAAATGGCGCGAACGCTAGTCACGAAGGACAAAAACCGAAAAAGGTGAGAGTGGGCTCGATACCGGCGTATCGGGCCTAGGCGGGAAAAGGATCCGGCGTCGAACCGGAGAAGTACAAAAAATAGGGAAATCAACTTTTTCCTCGGCGAAAAACGAACTACGTCCGTCAGGCTCCGCGGAAAAAAGAAGACTGAGCAAGATGGCACCCTTGGGCGGGAAGGGGACCGCGCATGCGCGCTGCAATTCCCAAAGGCTTTCTTTGAAAGCTGGGGAAATGCTCCGCACGAGGGCTCCGTTGGCGCCGACGTCACCCATATGTGAGGACTGACTTCCTGCTTGGTCCTGGAGAAAGATTTACTATGTAGTGTATTGTTAGGAACAAAAATTAAGTCAGGGGTAGAGCCATGTTGGTGGGTAGGTGCAGTAATTATTTGAGAAAAGTCTAAGTCCTTCATAGCATTGAGGAATGAATCTGCATCTCTGACTGAAATGGAGTTGAGGTTAAAATCTCCTAAAACAAGAGGTGGTTTGTGAAGGGAGATCGCAGCACATACTGATTCAAGTGTAGATGGACCATTAGGGGCCCTGTAAGTGAGGCAAATAATCAGGTATTTATTATATATTGTGATAACATTGCAATGTTGCATGTTTATTGTTGCTGTAGTTTTGAAACTGAGGCATGTTCTAGCGAGAATTAGTACTCCTCCACCTCTTTCTTGTGTTCTAGGGCAGTTATAAGCTGTGTAGGAAGTTGGAGTTAGCTAGTTTAATATTACTTGATCTGTGTTAGTTAGCCAAGTCTCAGTTATACAGAGTATGTCAATCTGGTGGAGATGAAGGTAATCTAAAATTGTGTTAATCTTATTCCTTATAGATCTAGCATTGATGAGAACTATGGATAAGGAGGTATATGGAGTCCGTTGGGTACATACATGAAGGTTAGAGTTAAATTGTTATATTATGTTATAACACTAGTTTTATTGTTAAACTGTTTTATGTACATGTTGTTCAAATGTAAACCGCTATTACCAGAAATAGTGGATACCAGAAATAACGGTATAAAAACCCACACAAATAAATAAATAAATTGCAAGCATGTGTGACGTCTAAGAAGTTTCTTAAGTGAAATATGTATTCTAGTAGAGAGAGAAGTAAAGGAATGGAGGGAGGGAGCGTAGGAGACGAAGTAGGGGAGAAACAGCTTGGTCGGATGGTGATACATAAGCAATAAATAAATGTATATGCAATAGTGGATTTTAAAGCTAGTTAGATGAGAGCCGAAATGCGCCCCCCAAGCCTTTTCGCAGCACTTTAAGCAGGTCTGGTCCCTCCCTCCTCCGACGCGATGTCAGAGCAGGGAGGGACAGATCTGCTTAAAGTGCTGGTGCCTTTCAGATCGGGCGCATGCCCCCTCCTCCTCCCCATACCTCCGTCCAGCGCTGCCTGCTCTTTCCCTGCTGCCGGCACCGCCGTGAAAAAAACAGAGGGCGGCAGCAGGGAAAGAGCAGGCAGCGCTGGACGGAGGTATGGGGGGGAGAGGGGGGGCATGCGCCTGAGCTGCAAGTCGCACAGGGCGCAATTGCAGCTCGATATGACCCTGTGTACATTTATCTTGCATTTCCTCCATATAATCTAATCAGCTTTTTGGTTTGGTTCAGTCTCTGATTGGATTTCTGAAAAATCCCCACCCCCCTCTAAGGTTGGGGGGGGGGGCGCGTTGTGTGCCATCTCATTCTTTGCCTCAGGCAGCAGATTGCCTTGAGCCGCCCCTGAGCCCAATGGTTTGAGCACTGGCTTGGTAAGCAAGAAACCAGGTTTGATTCCTACTAGCACTCCTTGTGGCCTTGGGCGTGTCACTTAACCGTCCATTGCCTCAGAAGAAAGGCCTGGTAATCTACTTCCAGTAACACTGTCAAGAAAACCTAGGAGCTGCTGGGTCACCAGGAGTCAGCATTGACTCAAAGGCACATATTGCTGTTTATAATATACATGTGTGCTATCTCCAGGAACAAGCAGAAATGAGTCTTCACATATGGGTACGTCGGTACCGACGGAGCCTGCGCGGGAACGCTCCCCAGCTTCCCAAAAAGGAAAGCTTTTGGGAGCATCCCACAGCGCCTGCGCGCTGCCTTCCCGCCTTTCCTAACCATCTCTCCTCAGTTCTTCTTTGCCGCGGAGCCAGCAGGTCGAGCCCTGTCACCGCTGAAGAAGTTCTTTATTTTATTTTATTTCTTTGGTCGTGTGTCTGTCTTCCCCGACTCCGGACCGGTACCGCCGGTCTTTTTCTCTTTCTTTCTTAAAAAACAAAACAAAAAAAAAACATATCTGTATTTTCTTCACTTAGTGTATTTTTCCTCTTGGGCCTCAGGGCCTACAAGAAAATTTTCCTCATGGAAAAACCAGCCTCCGGGTTCAAGAAATGCACTAAGTGTAGCGGTACCATTTCTGTTACAGATACCCATGAATGGTGCCTTAAATGTTTGGGTCCTGAACACTCCATTCCGGATTGTCCGTCCTGCTCTCTAATGTCTAAAAGGGGTTTACAGAATCGAGCAGCTAAGCTCCATGTGCTGTTTCCCACTGATGCAGGGTCGGTAGCATCGACATCTTCCAGGTCTTCTTCTCCTGATGGATCTCAGGTAACCAAACATAAACCTAGCAGGTCCTCGAAGGGTAGATCTCCCTCTAAGCATCGAGATGCCTCCGGGCTTGCCCTCGAGGATCCTGCACCAGCAAAACAACCCCGGCGGGAAGCTCCGGCTTCCAAAGCTCCTCCTATGGGGTTACAGGTTGACATCGATGGCACGGCCTCGACCGACCTGTTAGAATGTTCTGGGGTACCGGCACAATCTCCCGGTACCGATTTCCAGGCATTCATGGCGTCGATGGATCAGAATGTTCTGTCCATGCAGCAGGCTATTGCGGCCTTCATTCAAGCTGCGACGCCGATGGTACCACAACAAACTCCGTTGTCGGTATCGGCTCCGGTACTGGCACCAGCGCCGATACCGGTACCGACTGCATCGACATCGACCAGGATACCGGCTGCATCGGTTCCTTGTCCAGGGCTACTTCTCGGTACCGATCCGGTACCGAGAACGCCCGATGTCGATACCGCTTGATACGCGTATCGAGCGTTAGAAGAGCACCCTGACAGGCGAAACTTCGATTCCTCTGGTGATTCTGATTCATCAGATGAGTCTCCTGAAGTATCCATAGCCCTTCCTGAAGAGCCTTCTTCTCCAAAAAGAAGAATGTCTCCTCCAGAGGACTTGTCCTTTCAAGACTTCATAAGAGAAGTAGCTAAAGGACTTTCTATTTCAGTAACCTCTGAATCAGAGCCTAGAGCAAAAAAATTAGATATTTTAGGATACTCTAAGGCTCCTAGAGAGGCAGTCACCTTACCAATTCATGAGATTCTTTATGAACACATGATTGATTTATGGGAGACTCCTCTCACTCTCTCTCCTCATTCTCGCAGATTGGACACTATGTATCGTGTCCCTCCTTGTCCTGGATTTCAGAAAACTCAGCTTCCTTACCATTCCATTGTGGTGCAGTCAGCTATGAAGAGGATAAAGAGTACAAAGAGACACTCTTCTGCTCCTCCAGGAAGAGAATGCAGGACCTTGGATGCTTTTGGTAGAAAAATCTTCCAAGCCAGTATGCTTATTGCCAGAATCAACTCATATAGCCTTTACATGGGTATGTTTCTAAAAGAAGTTGCACAAAAACTGCATAACTTCTTCCCTTTTCTTCCAGAAGATAAAAGGGAAGAATTCCTCATTTTGCTTAAGCATACTCAAGACATTTCAAAGTTTTCCAACAGGGCAGCTTTTGACTCCTTTGAAGGTGCCAGCAGAGCCTCAGGCATTGCCATAGCTGCTCGCAGAATTGCTTGGCTCCAGGCTTCTGATTTAGAACCCTGGGTTCAAGATGGCTTAGGAAATCTGCCCTGTAAGGTGAAAATCTATTTGGCAAAGAGTGGCAAATAAAAGCCACTCAAATGGATGCAGAAAACTCTGCTCTGGATAGACTTTCAAAGTCAACCTCCATTCCTGCCAAGAAAAAGACTTTCAAAAAGGGCAGATTTCCTTCTACTTCTGGCCAACAATCTTCTACAGGTCGTTTTGCCACTAAGCGTCAGCAACCAAAGCAGGCCAGGCCTAAGCCTACAGGGGCTGCTGCAACTCAGCAGTCCCAACCCCCTCAGGGTTTTTGACTTGATGCTAGAGAACCTAGCCTTTCTGGCTCTACAACAGCCAGAACCTCTCACCATTCCAGGAAGGTTAGCTCATTTTGCTCCCAGATGGGAGCAAATCACATCAGAGCAGTGGACCCTTTCCATCATAAGAGAGGGCTACAAACTTCATTTCTCAGACCTTCCTCCCCACACCATGGTGAGACACTTCAATTCTCCCACATCTCTTCTCGACCTTCTAGGTCAGGAGGTAGCTACCCTTCTTGCCCAAGGGGCAATAGAAGAAGTTCCTCTTCTTCATCAAGGGTCAGGGTTCTACTCCCCCTATTTTCTCATTCCAAAGAAGACAGGGGGATACAGACCCATCTTAGATCTCAGAGAATTGAACAAATTTCTATGCAAGGAGAAGTTCAAGATGCTTTCTCTGGGCACTCTCCTTCCATACCTTCAAAGTCAGGATTGGCTTTGTTCTCTAGATCTCAAGGATGCGTACACACATGTCCTCATCCATCCCTCTCACAGAAGATTCCTACGGTTTCTTTTCCAGGGAAAACATTACCAATACAGAGTCCTTCCTTTCGGTCTGGCCTCTGCTCCAAGAGTGTTCACCAAATGCATGGCAATAGTTGCTGCATTTCTACGCACTCTGGAAATATTTGTCTTCCCATACCTGGACGACTGGCTCATCCGAGCTCCATCTCAGTCAGAGGCCCAGATTTCCCTGGACCGCACAAAGCGCATTCTGCAGTACCTGGGACTTGTTGTAAACTTCCCAAAGTCTCAGCTCACCCCTACTCAGTCCCTAGAATTCATAGGGGCCTGGTTGGATACCACTACTGCAAGGGCCTACCTTCCTCAGGCCCGTTGCCAACGTCTAGTGCAGTTAGCCTCCCAGATTCAGTCAAAGAGCCACTTAACTGCCTGGGAGATGCTACAACTGCTAGGCCACATGGCTTCCACAGTACATGTGGTACCCTATGCTCGCCTACACATGAGAGCAGCTCAATGGACTTTGTCCACCCAGTGGACTCAAGCTTCAGGAGCTCTCTCAGACCAAATAGCAACCACCAAACGTCTCTTTTGGTCTCTCCAATGGTGGATGTCCACTCAGAATTTGTTGCTGGGGTCCCCCTTCCAACAGTTGTTGCCCCAAGCAACCCTCACAACAGATGCCTCCCAAACAGGTTGGGGAGCCCATCTACAGGACCTCTCCACTCAAGGCACTTGGTCCCCACAGGAGACCTCTCTTCATATCAACCACTTGGAGCTTCGAGCAGTTTTTCTAGCTCTCAAGGTCTTTCATACCCTCCTCAGCTACAAGACAGAACTATGCGCTTCTGCATTGACTTCCGACAAGTGAATGCAGTGTCCACGTTCGACGCCTACCCGATGCCTCGGATTGAGGAACTATTGGACCGGCTCGGGCAGGCGAAGTTTCTAACAACTTTAGACATGACCAAGGGATATTGGCAAATCCCTTTAACACGTGATGCCAAGCCCAAAACTGCCTTTAGCACACCTCTAGGCCTCTTTCAATTCCGAAGGATGCCCTTCGGCTTACACGGGGCAGCGGCCACGTGCCAACGTCTGATGGACATCATTCTCCGACCATACCAGACTTTTGCAACGGCCTACATGGACGATGTAGTGATCCACAGTACCACCTGGAAAGAACATCTCCATCAAGTAGGAACGGTCTTAGAAGCCATGAGGAGGGCGGGATTGACGTTAAACCCAAAAAAATGCACCTTTGCGGCCAAAGAGGTCAAATACTTGGGTCATCTGGTCGGGCGGGGTACAGTGCGACTGCTACTTGACAAGGTGGAAAGCGTCAGGAAGTTTCCTGTACCACAACACAAGAAACAACTAAGATGTTTCCTTGGCCTCATCGGCTACTACCGTCGTTTTATACCGCACTTCGCGGAGGAAAGTGCTGTATTTACAGAAATGTTGAGAAAGAACGCCCCAAATGTGATACAATGGTCGCCAGAGGCAGACGCAGCCCTTCAACATTTAAAGGAAAAATTGTGTCAGGCCCCCATATTGCGGAGTGTGGACTTCCGACAAACTTTTCTATTACAGACGGATGCGTCGGAAACCGGATTGGGTGCCGTCCTCTCACAAGTACAGGAAGGTGCAGAACACCCCATCATGTTCCTTAGCAGGAAACTATCACTTGCTGAAAGGAAATATGCCACAATTGAGAGGGAATGTCTCGCCATTAAGTGGGCCATTGAAGCTTTAAAATTCTACCTGACGGGGAGAAGATTCATCCTCATTACGGACCATGCCCCGCTAAAATGGTTGCACACCATGAAAAATGAAAACAACCGTTTAACTAGGTGGTACATGGCTTTGCAGCCATATGATTTTAGAGTGGAGCATCGAGCTGGGAAGCTGCATTTTAACGCAGATGCCATGTCACGTATTACGTGCTGTGTAGAAGGGACTTCACCAGCCCGTAATATTTTAAGAAGGGGGATGTGTGATGCAGCAGACCAGTGGGGAACAGAAGAGAATATTTTAAACATGAAAAAAGGCATGCACAAGCTGCAGTACTTTCAGGAACCTGATAGGGGGAGCAAGAGGGACCTCCGGATGACTGAGGATCCACGCCCCACAGGGTGTGACCAAAAGCCAGCCAGCCTCCAATCCAGGAAGGCAGGAACTCCTTTTAAAGAAAGTCTGGAAGACTGGAAAAGGGGAAGTGGCGGTAAAAGCGGAAGTGGCGGTAGCAGCAGAGAAGGCAGAGAAGTTACAGAGCCTGCAGAAGCCGGAGGAGCGGTAGGAGCTGCAGAGGTGGCAGAAACTGCAGAAGCTACAGATGCTGCTGGAGCGCCGGAAGGAGGAACAGGCCAGAGAGACCTGAAAGGACGGAGAGTACGGAAGGATCCAGGAGATCCGGGAACACGAAAGCAGTACTGGGACAGCTGTGTGAAGTCAACCGAAGGACGGTTGAAAAACCCACGCCAGATTGCAGGAGCAAGGCAGAATCTCAGCAGGAGTAGGCCTCAAGCCTCACCCCAAGGAGAGAAGCCAGCATTACAGGGTAACCCACACTTAGTTGGGAACAGCCTTCATAGAGCTAGCCGGTGGAGAGGACAGGAAACAGAAGATCCCTGTTCATGTAACACTTCTCATGATACAAGGTATGATAGGCTTTTATCAAATGAGAGACTTTTGAATAAGCAATGTTTGCAGAAAGCTAATATAAAACCTATGAAGAGGGAAGAATATTCGCCTTGTAGAATAGTTCATGACCGACGCCCCACTCTGAACCCATAGTATTGGGTTCCCTTACCCACTCCATTGCTGTAGAGGTTTAAGTTTTAAACTTTCTCTTACCCTTCCCTGAAGGACTCCTCCCCTCCCCCCTGCTGAGTTAGTGTTGTGGTCTTCCATTTTCTGTGCTGCACACGTGGGTTTAGCTCAGACTGCCTTTGTGTTCCCTAAGAAGAGGGGTGCTTCCAGAGCTCTCCCAAAAGGTGATTTTTTACTGAGTTGCTGCATAACTGTGAGTCTTGTTTCCAAATAACTGTGAATCTGTTTGTCTCCACATAGCTCTCTATCTGTCCATAGTATTGGGTTCCCTTACCCACTCCATTGCTGTAGAGGTTTAAGTTTTAAACTTTCTCTTACCCTTTCTCAGCTGTAACTTACCTTGCCTCTCTCAACTAACTGGGCTTTATGTGGTACCCCCCTCCCCCCTGCTGAGGGTTCAGGACAGGGTACCTTGTAACTGCCCTCTTTAATAGGACTTATCTCCCTCCCTCCCTCCCCAGCACCCACCCACCCCTGGGGTAATTGTAGTTTTATAGGTACTTGCACATCTTAGAGGAAAGGGGCTGCTCTCAGGTGCAGCTCGTTATCCAAATCAGTCATACACGGAGGACCTGAGATTAATTAATTAAGCTTCAGGTACACAAGGTGTATTAGGGGTATTAGATACACTTTTATTGGTATAAGCATCTACATCAATCCTTATTATATACAAAATTTAAAAGACCTAAACACAAGCTTTAAACTAAGATGCAGACAGAAGTCCAGCAACGAGATGGGGGTTCTCCGGTCTTTTGCATTGAGTGTCACATGTATGATTTTCTCCCAGTTGGTGAGAGGTCTTACGTATGCACTAAGTGCAAAGAACTCTTTGCTCTTAGGGAACGAGTCCGTTCTCTAGAGGCTAGAGTAGCAGACCTGGAAGACATAAGAAAGACAGAGAAGTACATGGACGTGACCTACAGGGATATAGTCCTGAAGTCCCACCTCCAGTCTGGCAGCATCCCTGTTGCCATGGAGGAGAGAGGTCACGTGACAGGAGAGCATCACCCTGGTGTGGCAGGAAGTGATCCTGTAACTAGGACCTGTCCTCCAGGTGATGGAAAACCCTCTCGCACCGAGGACGTTTCTCCAGGGCCTCGTGCCCATGAGGGGAGGGTCAGGACAGCTGTTATAGTTGGTGATTCAATCATTAGGAATGTAGACAGCTGGGTGGCTGGTGGATGTGAGGATCGCCTGGTAACATGCCTGCCTGGTGCGAAGATAGCGGACCTCACGCACCGCCTAGATAGGATCGTAGATAGTGCTGGGGAGGAGTCTGCTGTCTTGGTACATGTTGGTACCACTGACATAGGAAAATGTGGTAGGGAAGTTCTGGAGGCTAAATTTAAGCTTTTAGGTAGGAAGTTGAAATCCAGAACTTCCAGGATAGCGTTCTCCGAAATGCTTCCTGTTCCACGTGCAGGACCCAAAAGACAGGCAGAGCTCCGGAGTCTCAATGCGTGGATGAGACAATGGTGCAAGGATGAGGGTTTTGGATTTGTTAGGAACTGGGGAACATTCTGGGGAAAGGGGGGGCTCTTCCGAAGGGATGGGCTTCACCTTAATCAGGATGGGACCAGACTGCTGGCATTAACCTTTAAAAAAGAGATAGAGAAGCTTTTAAACTAGAAAATAGGGGAAAGCCGACAGTCACCCAGGAGCGCATGGTTCGGAGGAAGGTATCCTTGAAGGATACTACCAAAAGCAGTGAGGTTCCAAAAGGGAGTATAGTAGCCCAAATGCCCTTGAGTAAGGAGCAGACAGAGCATAAAGATTCCAAATTACCCATGCCTACCAATAGCCAGATTAATATGAATAAAATACAGTCTCTAAAATGCTTGTATGCCAATGCTAGAAGTCTAAACAATAAGATGGGAGAGTTAGAATATATAGCACTAAATGAGAGGTTAGATATGATTGCACTCTCAGAGACATGGTGGAAGGAGGATAACCAGTGGGACACTGTGATACCTGGATACAAACTATATCGTAATGATAGAGCTGATCAAATTGGTGGAGGGGTTGCGCTATATGTTAGAGAGGGCATTGAGTCAGAAAGGATTAAAGTTTTGCAGGGAACAAAATTTGCTGTAGAATCTCTATGGATTGAAATTCCACTTATGAAGGGGAAGGTGATGGCAGTGGGAGTATACTATCGACCGCCTGGCCAGAATGAACAAATGGATGATGAAATGCTCAAAGAAATCACGGAAGCTAACAAAAGTCACAACAGAGTAGTAATAATGGGTGATTTGAATTACCCCGGTATCGACTATTTGATAAACTGAATAGTAGCAAATCACCTGGACCGGATGGTATACATCCCAGAGTGTTGAAAGAACTGAAATATGAGATTGCAGACCTGCTATTGGTAATCTGTGAACTTTCATTAAAATCATCTGTAATACCTGAAGATTGGAGGGTCGCCAACGTAACACCAATTTTTAAAAAGGGTTCCAGGGGTGACCCGGGAAATTACAGACCGGTGAGCCTGACGTCAGTACCAGGGAAAATGGTAGAAACCATCATAAAGAACAAAATTACACAGCATGTAGTCAGTCATGGCCTAATGGGAGACAGCCAACATGGCTTTAGACAATGAAGATCTTGTCTTACTAATCTGATATGTTTTTTTGAAGGTGTGCATAAACAGGTAGACAAAGGTGAGTCGGTTGATATAGTGTATCTGGACTTTCAGAAAGCTTTTGACAATGTCCCCCATCAGAGACTTTTGGCGACGCTAAAAAGTCATGGGATAGGAGGCAGTGTACTATTGTGGATCGGGAACTGGTTAAAAGATAGAAAGCAGAGGGTAGGGCTAAATGGCCAATATTCCCAATAGAAAAAGGTGAATAGTGGAGTACCCCAGGGATCTGTACTGGGTCCGCTACTTTTTGACATATTCATAAATGACCTGGAAAAGGGAATAACTAGTGAGGTTATCAAATTTGCAGATGACACAAAACTGTTTAAAGCTGTTAAAACCCAAGAGGATTGTGGAAAACTGCAGGAGGATCTGGATAAATTGGAAGACTGGGCATCCAAATGGCAGATGAAATTTAACGTGGACAAGTGCAAAGTTATGCACCTAGGAAAGAACAACCCACACTATAGTTACACGATGCAAGGCTCCACATTAGAAACCACCACCCAGGAAAAAGATTTAGGAGTCATCGTGGATAACATGTTCAAACCCTCCGCCCAGTGTGCAGCGGCGGCCAAGAAAGCAAATAGAATGCTAGGTATCATAAGGAAAGGGATGGAGAATAAAACAAAGGATATTATAATGCCTCTGTATCGCTCCATGGTACGACCGCACCTTGAATATTGTGTGCAATTCTGGTCACCGTATCTTAAAAAGGACATAGCGTTATTAGAAAAAGTACAGAGAAGAGCCACCAAATTGGTGAAGGGGATGGAAGGCTACTCCTATAAAGAGAGGCTAAAAAGGTTAGGGCTCTTTAACCTGGAAAAGAGACGGCTGAGGGGAGATATGATAGAGGTCTATAAATTAATGAATGGAGTGGAACGGATAAACGTGGATCAATTGTTTACGCTATCAGAATATAGAAAGACTAGGGGACATGTAATGAAGCTACAGGGTAAACTATTTAAGACAAATAAGAGAAAATATTTTTTCACTCAACGTGTAATCAAACTCTGGAATCTGTTACCGGAGGATGTAGTAAGGGCTGTTAGTATAGGTGGGTTTAAAAAAGGTTTGGACAAGTTCCTGGAGGAAAGGTCCATAAACCACTATTAAAAAGGGACCCAGGATATCAATGCTTGGCCCAGTACAAGCATTGAGGAACCTGTGTCTTTTGGGGATATTGCTAGGTACGTATGACCTAGATTGGCCACTGTTGGAAACAGGATACTTGGCTTGATGGACCTCGGTCTGACCCAGTATGGCATTTCTTATGTTCTTATGTTCATTGGGAGATCATACAGCGTTTGGCTGAAAAGCCCAATTATAGGTTGCCCAGAACCACGGACTCTGTTTCAGAGGCGTATGATCAGGAACCAATGCAAGTGGAATTGGTAGAATCCCTTTCAGATGAGGAAATGGATTGTAGTTATTGTACCACTGGAAGCTTGGAATCCTTGCATAGCATGTGAGCAGTAAACTGGTGAAATAGGATATGTTTGTGTTTGTATCACCTCTATGAAGAGAACAGTTGTTGCTTTGAACCTGAGGTTTACTTTTTCTAACCTGATGTAAGGACATTTATTTTGTTGTTTTGGGACTGATCCTTTGAACCTTTGCAAGACAAAGGAAATAAAGCCTTATTTTCCCTCCACTTGGAAACCTGTGTTCTTTGGGTATTGTGTAATAAGGACGCTACCAAGGCTATACATCCCTGGGCCCTAAAAAATAAGTACCAATCCCAACCTTATCTTTGTGTCCGACCTACCTTGACGCCCATTAGCCACCAGGGTGGCGTCGCGACAGTACCCATATGTCAAGACTTATTCCTGCTGTTCCCAGAGATCACATGTTACAGGTAAGTAACTGTGCTTTATGCGCTAACATTTATGCTTGCTTCTGAGCAGGTGGAAATATAGTGCTATTTCTGCAGGATTTGTGCTAGCATTTTATAAAGACACATGAATCTATGTGTTCCTATGAAACAGACATAAAATGAGCAGCTACTTCAGAGATACCAAGGGGCAGCAATTTGAGAGGGCGATTTTGGCACATGCCCCCTTCTCGTCCAGCCTCACCTAAGTCCACTCCCTGCTCCATGGTCATTCCAGAAAATACCTCATTAACACTGGTGACTCCGTCTGTATGCACAACTGATGCATTACTATAAGACATGATAAAAGCAGTGTGCACAGGGAGTCAGGTAGGAAGGGATCAGGGCTGGACCAAGGTAAGCACAGGCAATTTGAAAGCTGCAGGACAAGGGAGTCAAACACTCACTGCACTGAGCAGGTGTGGCTAGGGCCACCTGGCAACAATCCCCACTTGAGTAAGGCCAGGCCACACAATGTAGCAAGTGACAGACTCCCTTGTCCTGCCTCCCTCAATCCAACATTTCCCCTCTGTTTCCCTGATCCTTTCTGCCCCATGTCCAGTATCTCCCTTCTCTCAATGATCTCCAAAAACCAAATAAATTATACTGAAAGCCAGCACTACATGTGATCAACTGTACTGCCAAGACTGCAAGTTGTGCAGCGTAGTGTGTGCCATCCATCTGCACTTATGTACATGGCTGCACTGACAGTGACAAACATCAGACAAACAAACCAGACACTTTTTATATAAAGTAAATGGATTAATTCCTTGGAAAAAAAGATGAGTGTGTGTAAGATCAACTACTAGTTTCGGATCTCCCAATATCGCCCCTCTCTCCCCCTTCCCTTATACCTTTGAGTCACTGTCATGGCTCCTTCATGTGGCTATGATGGTGTCAGTTGTTTAAGAAAATTAAGACACTACATACCCTTGGCATTCAAGCTTCTGCCATGTCCTGCCTCCTCAGATGCACATTTCCTTTTGACACAGGAGCACAACTTGGCAGAGGTTGTCAGAGACTTGAGCATCAAGGCTTTGCAGCACCTTTTATTTCATGGCTGATGATGTTGCAGCCACAGGAAGGAGCTGCAACAGCAACCTGAAAGATTTGAGAGAACGGGGCAGACCAGAGGATAGGTGGGATGAGCAAGAGGGAGAGCTACTGGAAGAGGAGAGAGAGGCACTTCATTCCACGCCTGAGCAGAAGTTACTGTATCCTTGGTGAGAGTGTGGGAGATGATCTGCTAATAAAGGTAGTTACTCACCTGTAGCAGGTGTTCTCCGTAGACAGCAGGAATTAGTCCTCATGTATGAGTGTTGACCCCTGATGGAGCCCACACAGGAACGCCCCACAGCTTCTATAAGAAGCTTTTAATGGCTCCACCTCCACCATGCCTTCTTTCTGCTTGCCGCCACAGCACCATCTTGGATCGGTTTAATAACATAGCTATAGCAGAAAGACAACTCCTCAGGGAGGTGGGAGTGTTCTGAGGACTAATTCCTGCTGTCCACAGAGAACACCGGCTATAGATGAGTAACTACCTTTTTTCCGTGGACAAGCAGGAATGAGTCCTCACGTAAGGGACTCCCTAGCTACAGGCTACCAAAAGCCAAGGAGAATGCAGACAAGCCTAACAGGGGCAGCAACTCATCAGGGTGATGGCAAATACCTTAATTGTCAGAGATAAACTGCGTACAATAACACTGATTCTGTCTTTCCTTCCTTTTTTTTTTTGGTAGGTTGGACAGAATAGAATGTGCCTAGGGTGTATGGAGTTGGATTTCGATCTCCAGATTCCATAGTACAGACTGGCCGAAGTTACTGTTGCATCGGGGCAATCTCCATTCAGACAGTAGTGAAATGTGAAGGTGTGGACAATAGTCCGCGGTGCAGCTCTGCAGATCCCCTCCATGGAGACTGAGCATAAGTTGGCCACCGACGTAGTCAAAGCTCTGACATGGCCATCAAGGCTCAGGCTTGTACATAAGCGGAAGAGGTGCAATCTTCTAGCCAAACTGAAATAGTGCATTTGAAAACAGCCCGTAGCTTGCTGGGTCAAAGAAACAAAAGATGGATAAACTTTCTATGATCTTTAGTCCGTTCCAAGTAGCGGGTTAAAGCTTGTTTGCAGTCCAACATGGGCAACACAGCTTCCCCTTTGCAGCCCTGAGGCCTTGGAAAAAATGGTGGTAGAACATATGAGTGATTAAGATGGAAATCCAGTACCACTCCTGGAATGAATGTAGGAGTACGGAGGACCAGACTATTTTTATGGAATTTGGTGGACAACTACCACAGCATGAAGGTGGACAACTACCACAGCATGAAGCTCGCTCACTCCCTGAGCTGAAGTGCCCGCCTCCAAAACCATAACTTTCAGGTCAAAACCTCCGAGGGCAGAAATTGAGAGGCTCCAAAGGAGCTTTATTGAGCTGCGCAAGAAGCATATTGAGGACTCAAAATACTGCAGGATGTTTATAATGAGACTTCCAGAGAAGCCACTCCTGTACGAAGCAAATAACTAACGCTTTATCGATATGGACATCTGTCCCATACCTTGATGATCAACTCCAACTGAAGTGAATTGGACCTTGACTTAGGTCCTAACCCAGAGCAGAACAGCAGATACTCCAGCAGCTTCTGTGTGGAATAGATAAAAGAATCCAGAGCCTGGTCCCTTACCAGACAGCAATTCTGTTCCACTTGCCAGAAGACGACTCATGACTGGAGAGCTATAGCAGGAGAGGAAAACAGGGATGTCTGGGTAGCAGGGAGCGATCAGAATCATCAAGTCGCCTTTTAGGAGGAAAGCATCTGAGGCTAGTCTGCTGTGTGATCTTTCCATGGAACAGTACTGGTCCACCTGAGCATTCTGAGGAGCAGCAGACAGATCTATTGAGGGGGCCCCACTCCTGAAAGACGTGAAGTGCATCCTACCTCTCCAGGGTCCATTTGTGTGGATGGCGGACTCAACTCAGACTCTGCTTGAGCATCTTGCTCGCTTGGCACCTACTTGGCCATCCAGTCCATCCCCTGTGCAATGGTCCACTTCCAGAGCCTGACTGTCCAACACAGGAGGTATGCGCCGATTCATCCCTGCTTGCGACTTGATTGGCAGTCTGAAACAGAATTATTCAGGTGGCCAGCTGATTTCAGAAAGCCTCCCAAGCAGTTGCTACAGCTTGGAACTTCAAGATGTTGATCTGGCGGAGACTTCCTTGGATGGACTAAATGCCCTAAGTGTGAAACCCATTGAGATGAGCTTCCCACCTCAGTTGGGATGCGCCTACAGTTGACAGTTGTGACAGAGCAATTTGGACAAATTGTGATGGATCATCCACCATTGCAGTGATTGAATGAGAGTAGTAGTACCATACCGACAATCTCCGAGTCTACTCATGGCCTACGCTGCATTCAGTCCTCAGAGTTCCCTGAGTCTGACACCAATGGAGGTGTACCAAAGATGTGACATGCAAGGTAGAGGCCATGTGGCCTAATACAGTTAAGATCCTGTTGGCTGTGCCTGCTGACGCAATTGATTCTCTTATAGCAGTGCTGCCAGTTTGTGAGTTCGGTCGCATGGGAGGAAGGCTCTTGTCTGAGCCATGCAGAGCATACTCCTATGAATTCTAACTGCAGGGTGGATACAGGTGGGACTTGGGATAATTCATAATGAACTCTAGTAGTTCTAGCACTCATACGGTCATAAGAATATAAGATATGCATATTGGGTCAGACCAGTGTCCATCAACCCCAGTATCCTGTTTCCAACAGTGGCCAATCTAGGTCACAAGAACCTAGCAGTTTCCCTAAAAGACACAGGTTCGACAATGCTTGTACTGGGGCAAGCAGTGGATATCCTGGGTCCCCTTTAATAATGGTTTATAGACCTTTCCTCCAGGAATATGTCCAAACCTTTTTTAAACCCGGCTACACTAACAGCTTTTACTACATCCTCCAGTAACGAATTCCAGAGTTTGATTACACGATGAGTGAAAAAATATTTTCTCTTATTAGTCTTAAATAGGTTACCCTGTAGCTTCATTGCATGTCCCCTAGTCTTTTTATATTTTGATGGTGTAAACAATCGATCTATGTTTACCCGTTCCACTCCAATCATTAATTTATAGACCTCTATCATATCTCCCCTCAACCGTCTCTTTTCCAGGTTGAAGAGACCTAACATTTTTAGCTTCTTTTCATAGGGGTATCCTTCCATTCCCTTTACCATTTTGGTGGCTCTTCTCTGTACCTTTTCTAATAATGCTATATCCTTTTTAAGTTATGGCGACCAGAATTGCACACAATATTCAAGGTGCGGTTGCATCATGGAACAATATAGAGACATTATAATAACCTTTGTTTTATTCTCCATTCCTTTCCTTATGATACCTAGCATTCTATTTGCTCTCTTGGCCGCCGCTGCACACTGGTCAGAGGGTTTCAACATGTTAACCACGATGACACCTAAATCTTTTTCTGAGTGGTGGTTCCTAATGTGGAACTTTGCATTGTGTAACCATAGTTTGGGTTGTTCTTTCTAGGTGCATAGCTTTGTACTTATCCACATTAAATTTCATCTGCCATTTGGATCACAGTCTTCCAATTTATCAAGGTCCTCTTGCAATTTTTCACAATTCTCATGGGTTTTAAGAACTTTTAATAATTTTGTATCATCTGCAAATTTGATTACCTCAATCGTTATTCCCATTTCCAGGTCATTTATGAATATGTTAAAAAGCAGCAGACCCAGCCCAGATCCCTGGAGTGCTCCACTATTCACCTTTCTCCATTGGGAAAACTGGCCATTTAGCCCCACACTCTGCTTTCTCGCTTTTAACCAGTTCCTAATCCACAAAGTACAATGCCTCCAATCCCATGACTTTTTAATTTTGCAAAAGTCTCTCATGAGGGACCTTGTCAAAGGCTTTTTGAAAATCCAGATACACTATATCTACCAATTCACTTTTGTGTACCTGTTTATTCACACCTTCAAAAAAGAAGCCACGACTATCTACATGTTCAGTAATTTTATTCTTTATAATGGTTTCTACCATTTTTCCCGGTTTTGACATCAGACTCACTGGTCTGTAGTTTCCGGATCACACAGGGAATCCTTTTAAAAATTGGCGCTATGCTGGCCATCCTCCAATCTTCAAGTATTACAAATGATTTTAATGATACTTTACAGATTACTAATAGTAGGTCTGCAATCTCATATTTCAGTTCTTTCAACACCCTTAAATAAAAAGTTAAAAAAAAAAACAAAACAAAAAAAAAAACATCTGGTCCAGGTGATTTGCTACTGTTCAGGTTATCAAATAGTTATATCTTCCCGGTTTATCGATATTTCTTTCAATTCTTCTGTGGCATCACCTTTAAATACCATTTCAGTCATGGGTAACATCTCTACATCTTCCTCAGTAAAGACCGAAGCAAAGAATTCAATCAGTCTCTCCGATATGGCCTTGTCCCCTCTTAGTGCCCCTTTTACCCCTCTGTCATCTAATGGTCCAACTGATTCTCTCATAGGATTTTTTGTTATGAATGTACTTGAAAAAGTCTTTATTATGTATTTTTGCTTCCACAGCAAGCCTTTTCTCAAATTCTCTCTTTGCCTGCCTTATCAGTGTCTTGCATCTAACTTGCCAGTGCTTATGTTGTTTCCAATTTTCGTCATTTTGCTTCTTTTTCCATTGCCTGAAAGATGCTTTTCTGACAACAGCAGCCTATCTGACCTCACCTTTAAACCATGCTGGCAGTTTTTTGAACTTCCTTCCACTTTTCTTAAAGCGTGAAATACAGCTGGTCTGGGCTTCCAAGATAGTATTTTTAAACAACACCCATGTTTGATGTAAATCTTTAATCTTTGCAACTGCTCCTTTTAGTTTTTCCTTAACTATTTTCCTCATTTTATCAAAGTCTCCCTTTTGAAAATTGAAAAGTAGTACTGTGGATTTCCTTACCATCCTTATTCCATTTATTAAATCCAACACGATCATGCTATGATCACTATTGCCAAGTGGCCCTAACGCCCTTATCTCTTGCACCAGATCTTGCGTTCCACTAAGAACTAGGTCCAAAATGGCTTCTCCTCTGTTCAGTTCATGAACCAGCTGCTTGAAGAAACAGTCATTTATTTCATCTAGAAACTTTATCTCCTTATGTCCTGCCGTGACACTGACCTAGTCGATACCGGGGGAATTGAAATCACCCATGATTATTAGTTTACTGTAATTTGTTAGCTTCCCTGATTTCTTTGAGCATTGCATCATCCATTTGCTCACTCTAGTCAGGCAGTAGATAATACACCCCACTGCCATCACCTTCCCCTACACCTTTTTACATGGAATTTCAATCCATAGAGATTCTACAGTGAATTTTGTTTCCTGCTAAAATTTAATCCTTTGTGACTCAATGCTCTCTCTAACATAGAGTGCAACCCCACCACCAATTTGATTTGCTCTATCATTACGATATAGTTTGTACCCAGGTATCACAGTATCCCACTGGTTGTTCTGCTTCGACCATGTCTCTAAGATAGCAGTCATATGTAAGCTCTCATTTAGAGCTACATATTTTAACACTCCCATCTTATTTTTTAGACTTCTAGCATTTGCATACAAGGAATGACTCAATGGTACTAAAAAATAATTTTAAAGGCTGTATTTTATTCAGTATTAATCTGGCTATCGGTAGGCAGGGATAATTTGGAATCTTTAAAATTTGTCTGCTCTGTACTCAAGGGCATTTGGGCTACTTTTGTCTTTACTGTAACCTCTGTGCTGATATGCCCTAACTTCAATCTTTTGCTAGTATCCTTAAAGGATACATTGTTCCGAACCATGCACTCCTGGGTGACTGTCTGCTTTCCCCTATTATCTAGTTTAAAAGCTACTCTATCTATTTTTTAAAGGTTAATGCCAGCACCCTGGTTCCATCCCGGTTAAGGTGGAGAGCATCCCTTCGGAAAAGCCCCTCCTTTCCCAAAATGTTCCCCAATTCCTAACAGATCCAAAACCTTCTCCCTTGCACCATCATCTCATCCATGCACTGAAATTCTGGAGCTCTGCCTGCCTTTTGGGTCCTGCGCATGGAACGGGAAGCATTTTGGAGAATGCTACCCTGGAAGTTCTGGATTTGAACTTCCTACTTAAAAACCTAAATTTAGCCTCCAGACCCTCCCTACCACACTTTCCTATGTCATTGGTACCGACATGTACCAAGACAGCAGACTCCTCCCCAGCACTATCTAAGACCTTATCTAGGTGGCGCATGAGGTCCATTATCTTTGCACCAGGCATGCATGTTACCAGGCGATCCTCGCATCCACCAGCCATCTACATGCCTAATGCTAGTATCATCATCTATAATGGCATTTCTAACCCTTCCCTCGCAGGCACATGGCCCTGGAGAAACCTCCTCGGTGTGAGAGGGTTTTACATCATCTGGAAGAACACGTCCTAGCTACAGGATCACTTCCAGGGTGATGCTTTCCTGTCACGTGACCTCTCTCCTCCATGGCAACAGGGATGCTGCCAGACTGGAAGTGGGACTTCAGGACTATATCCCCGTAGGTCTCGTCTATGAACCTCTGTCTTTCTTATGTCTTCCAAGTCTGCTACTCTTGCCTCCAGAGATCAGACTTGTTCCCTGAGAGCAAAGAGCTCCTTGTATCTAGTGCACACGTACGACCCTTCACCAACTGGGAGAAAATCATACATGACACTCAATGCAAAAGACTGGAAAGCCCCCATCTTGCTGCTGGACTGCTGTCTGCATCTTAGTTTTAGGGTTGTGTTTAGGTATTTACGTTGCTTACTTACTAATGTTTACTGGGGATACTTATACTAATAAAACTATACCTAATATGTTTAATGGACTTTGTTCACCTGAAGCTTAACTAATCTCAGGTACTTAATATATGCCTGATGAGTTGTACCTGAGAGTGAATATGGTGTCTCCTTTCCTTTAAGAGGTTTAAGCACCTATAAAGCTATGATTATCTCAGGGGTGGGTGGGAAATGGGGAGGGGGGGGGGAAGAAGACTTATTAAATGCTGGCTACTACACAGTACCCTGACTTGTGCTCCTAAGGTAATTTGTGACCAATTTCCTGGGTGATTCACACAGCCCTTGCTTGGATAGAGAGAGTCTTTCAAAATGCCGCTTTGATCTATCCCTTGGCTTTAACACCTATTTAATACAATTTCACGGGTCTCTTGCACCCTTATCTAGAAGGCTTCTTTGTAAAGGTCTCTAGAAAGAATTTATTGCTCAAGGAATACTGGACCCTGTTTTTCATTTTATGCTAAGTTATACTCTGAGTTGATTTAAATTAAAGTTCTTTGTTGATACTAGGTCCTGACTATTATATTTAAATCAGAAGCTCTCTGCTGGGTTTAAAATGTAACCAGAAAGCTCTCTGCTGTGTTTTAAATTTAACCAGAAAGCGCTCTGCTGTGTTTTAAATTTAAACTGAAAGCTGTTTGCTGATACTAGGCCAAGAATGATTTAACAAATACATTGGATTCTAATTTGCGCAGATTAATCAGCTTTAATCTAAAGAATTCCATTTTCCCCAAGATTTAGAATAAATTTACAGAAGTAAATACTAAGAATTGCAGATCTCTCTCCAGAAGTAGCAGTCTCTTTTTGTAGTCCTTCAAGACATGGTCAATCAAATTGCTTTTGAATCCCTACAGGAGTGGTATGCTTGATTAGGCATTGTCTAGATAGGGAAAAATCCTCATTCCCAGTGTCCGGAGGTACGTAACCACTACTGCGAGGCAATTCAAGAACACGCGAGGTACTGAGATAAGGACAAGAGGCAACACTTGGTATTGGAAGTGTCTCCCCCCAGGATGAATCTGAGATGATACCCCATGAATGTAAGTGTATGCAGATATACGCATCCTTCAGATCCAGGCCACCTAGCCAATCTCCTTTGTGAAGGTAAAAATGAAACACCTCATGATCGAACTAGAGGCAGAACCAGTGAATGCAGTTTGTGACTTTTTTGGACCATCTGCAGAACCCATGAGTCTGAGGTTGACAGGGGCAATCTATAGGCAAAAAAGGTGAGTCCTCCCCCAACTGGAGGGCTTCGCACTATGGTTACTGGTAGAGTAGCCATGCTCTGAAGGAACCAGTCATAACCCCCACACCCTGCTTTAGCTGAGGAGCCGGCTGGCTCTACCAAGGCTTCTCTCAATGCTTTTTAACGTACATCAAATATGTACACTCAATAAAATAGCTTCTGTTTACACCACTTTGCTCTGTTCTGGATTTTCTGGTTTCTGCGGGTCGGTGTGCCCCTTAAGAACATAAGATATGCCATACTGGGTCAGACCAAGGTCCATCAAGCCCAGTATCCTGTTTCCAACAGTGGCCAATCTAGGTCATACGTACCTAGTAGTTTCCCCCAAAAGACACAGGTTCCACAATGCTTGTACTGGGTCAAACATTGATATCCTGGGTCCCTTCTTAATAATGGTTTATGGACCTTTTCTCCAGGAACTTGTCCAAACCTTTTTTAAACCCAGCTACACTAACAGCCTTTACTACATCCTCCGGTAACAAATTCCAGAGTTTGATTACACATTGAGTGAAAGCACAGTTACTTACCTGTAACAGGTGATCTCTGGGAACAGCAGGAATTAGTCTTCACATATGGGTACGTCGGTACCGACGGAGCCTGCACGGGAATGCTCCCCAGCATCCAATCAGAAAGCTTTTGGGAGCATCCCTTGCGCCTGCGCGCTGACTTCCCGCCTTTCCCACTGCCTCTCCTCAGTTGAGTTTCATAGCTGAGACAGAAGGAGGGAAAGAGGAAAGGAGATAGAGAGATACAACTCCTAGGGGAAGTGGGTGGGTTGTGAAGACTAATTCCTGCTGTTCCCAGAGATCACCTGTTACAGGTAAGTAACTGTGCTATCTCCAGGAATAAGCAGGAATGAATCTTCACATATGGGGACTCCCTAGCTGTGGGTGCCAGGGGAGATCCCATAAAATGCGTATCCCTGGAACAGGACGGCATTTCCCAAACCTGGATCCCCGGCATCCCCTGAGGGATGGGGAGTAGGAGTTGAAAGCGTAGTTACTCACCTGTAACAGGTGTTCTCCAGGAGCAGCAGGAATCAGTCCTCACATATGGGTGACGTCGGCGCCGACGGAGTCCTCGCGGAGCAATTTTCCCCAGCTTTCAAAGAAAGCCTTTGGGAATTGCAGCGCGCATGCGCGGTCCCCTTCCCGCCCAAGGGTGCCATCTTAGCCAGTCAGATGACATAGCTAAAAGACAGCATAAAAATTTGCAAAAAAACTAAAGCAGATAATTGCAACTCCAAGGGGAGGAGGGAGGGTTGTGAGGACTGATTCCTGCTGCTCCTGGAGAACACCTGTTACAGGTGAATAACTACGCTTTCTCCAGGACCAAGCAGGAAGTCAGTCCTCACATATGGGACTCCCCAGCTTAAGGCTACCGGAGACCCTAAGCACAAAAATGAGCTCCCTCTAGCTCAGCAGCACAGAAGGAAGGAATCTTCATTGAATTATTACCCACCGGTAGCCCCCATCCGGGATGGAGGGTAGGAGTTGCTCAAACCTCGAAGAGATTTCGGAGGACTGCCTGTCCGAAAGCACTGTCCCTGTGGGACTCCCTCTCGAGGCAGTAATGGACCGCAAAAGTCTGGCTCGAAGACCAAGTATCGGCCCGGCAGATGTCTGCCAATGGAACAGAGCGGAGGTAAGCCACTGACGTAGCCTTCGCCCGAACACAATGAGCCGTGACCCGACTATCTAGCGAGAGTCCGGCTGCCCCATAAGCCCAAGCGATACAGTCAGCAACCTAGATGGACAGAGTACGCTTGGAGACAGGGAGCCCCAATTTATTGGGGTCAAAAGACACGAAAAGCTGAGCAGCTTTACTGTGCTCCCGCGTACGGTCAAGGTAGAAGTTCAACGCCCTTCTACAGTCCAGGGTATGCAGGACCATTTCAGCTCGGCTGGAGTGTGGCCTGGGAAAGAAGGTCGGAAGTACCACCTCCTGATTGATGTGAAAAGGGGAGACCACTTTTGGAAGAATTTTGGGTGAGTCCGTAGGACTACCCTATTTTTGTAGAACCGAGTGTAAGGGGGATCAGACACGAGGGCCTGCAATTCACTTACGCGTCTAGCGGAAGTGAGGGCTATCAGGAATAAGGTTTTCCAAGAAAGAAAATGGAGAGAACAGGTAGCCATAGGTTCAAAAGGCGGACAGGTGATCCGCTGTAAAACCACATTCAGATCCCAGTCAGGTGCTGGCGGGCGCAGAGGTGGTTTAAGTAGAAGGAGACCTCGGAGAAACCTCGCTACGAGAGGGTCGCTGGAAAGAGGTCTGCCGTCCACCGGTACATGATGTGCTGAAAGAGCACTGAGGTGAACTTTGACGGAGTTGGACTTAAGTCCCAGATTAGAGAGGTAGAGCAAGTACTGCAAGATCACCGATACCGAGCAGGAGAAGGGATCCTGAGACTGCTGGGCACACCAAGCGGAAAAGCGACGCCATTTAAGGGCGTAGCATTTGCGGGTAGAAGGTCGCCGGGAAGCTAGGACGACCTCTTCTACCTCTGCCGGCAGTAGAAGGGGAGCAAGGACTACCCTTTCAGCAGCCAGGCCATCAGATGTAGAGATCTGAGGTTGGGGTGTAGCAGGGACCCCTGATCCTGTGTTAGGAGATCTGGTTGAAACCCTAGAGGGAACGGATCCTCTACCGCTAATTGCAGCAGGAGTGGAAACCACGGCTGTCTGGGCCAGCGAGGAGCTATCAGGATCATGGAAGCTTTGTCTCGGAGAACCTTGAAAAGAGTTCGAGAGACTAGCGGTATGGGAGGAAAGGCATACAGAAGGCTTTTCGACCATGAGAGCAGAAAAGCATCCGCCGCTACTCGAAGGGGATGCGGCTGCCGAGAGCAGAAGCGAGGAAGTTGCCGGTTGAGAGGACTGGCAAAGAGATCCATCGTGGGGAGGCCCCACTTCAGAAAAAGTTTCTGAACTACCAAGGGATCCAGGCGCCACTCGTGCGGCTAGAGGATCCTGCTGAGTTTGTCCGCCAGGCAATTTTCTTGGCCTGGGAGATAAACTGCCTTGAGAAGAATGCCGTGGCTGACGGCCCAAGAGCAGAGCCTCTGTGCTTCTCGACAGAGAAGGAAGGAGCCCGTGCCTCCCTGTTTGTTCACATAGAACATGGCAACTTGATTGTCCGTCTGGACAAGGACGGACTGGTGAGAAGTCAGGGTGGGAGAAAGCCTTGAGAGCCAGACGGATTGCTCTGAGCTCCAGGAAGTTGATCTGCTGCGCAGACTCCCACGTGGTCCAGAGACCCTGAGTACATGCCCCTTGGCAATGCGCTCCCCATCCTAGGAGAGAAGCATCGGTCGTCAGCACTTGAGCCGGCGGAGGAGACTGAAAAGGCATTCCGAGCACCAGGTTCGGCCGATGAAGCCACCACTGTAGAGAAGAGGCCAGCGGGCCGGAGATGCGCACTAAGTCGGCTAGGCCGCCCGTGGCCTGTTGCCACTGCTTGCGAAGGCACCACTGAGCAGGCCGCATATTCAGGAGGGCATTGGGGGTCACGTGGACGGTGGAAGCCATATGGCCGAGTAGTCTCAGGAAGCGCCTGGCTGAGACCAGGGACTGGCTGCGAAAACGGCCGGCTAGGTCCATGAGCCGTTGAGCCCTGTCGAGAGGCAGGAAAGCTCGTGCCTGAAGAGTGTGCAATCTTGCGCCGATGAACTCGAGATCTTGCGAGGGGAGCAAAGTGGACTTTGCGAAGTTTATTACAAAGCCCAAGTACTGCAGAAGAGTCACAGTGCGGTGTGTCGCTTTTGTGACTTCTGGAGAGGACGATGCTCTGATGAGCCAGTCGTCTAGGTACGGAAAGACATAGAGGCCGTGAAGCCGGAGATAAGCCGCCACCACCGCGAGACATTTTGTGAAGACTCGTGGTGCGGAGGATAGGCCAAAGGGCAGTACTCTGTACTGGTAATGATTTCCTGCCACCACAAACCTTAGGTATTGGCGGTGGCTTGGGTGGATGAGGATGTGCGTGTAGGCAATCCTTTAGATCCAAGGAGCATAGCCAATCTCCCTGCTGGAGGTAGGGCAGAAGGATTCCAAGGGTAAGCATCTTGAACTTCTCCCTGACGAGGAACTTGTTGAGGTTGCGCAAGTCCAGGATGGGTCTGAGGCCTCCCGTTCTTTTTGGTATTAGGAAATACCTGGAATAGAAGCCTTGACCCCTCAGGTGGTGGGGCACCGGTTCCACAGCCTGTTCCTGAAGAAGACCTGCTAACTCCTGAAGGAGTAAGTCCCTGTGCAGAGGGAGTCGTGGAGGTTCTCCCGGGAAATAGGAGGGAGGGATCTGGTGGAAGTGGAGAAGATAGCCTTCTCTCACAACATGAAGCACCCAGGCATCTGATGTGATGTTGGACCACCTGTGGGCAAAGTGAACCAGCCGGCCTCCTGTGCTGGGAGGAACCAGCTGAGGGGGAGAGGCTATGCTGATGAAGTCAAAAACCCCCACCCTGCTGAGCAGGGGCCGGTGGTGCAGGCTTGGGGGCTTGCTGCCTACGGGACCCGTTACCCCGTCCCTTGGCCTGCTGACCCTGTTGGGGAGCTGCGGAGGCCTGATATTGAGGGTAGTGTTTATAGGCAGCCGCCTTTCTCGGGTAAAAGGACTTCTTTCCCGAGCCCTCCTTCTTCTGGGAAGGGGCGGAGGTCTTCCTAGAAAGCCTAGTTCTGGTGAGAGTCTCCGTCTCGATTTGTGCAGCCTTCTCAGCCATGGGCTTGCCAAAGAGGTTCTCACCTCGGCAGGGGACATCGACCAACTTGTCCTGCACCCAGGGTTCAAGGTCAGACGACTGAAGCCAAGCCTGTCGGCGGGCACCGATGCCGGCTGCGGCCACTCGAGCCGATGCTTCAAAGCCATCATAGGCTGCTCGAGAAATGAATTTGGAGCAGTCCCGAATACCAGTTGTCAAGGCTAGGAACCTCCGCAAAGGTTCCTCGGACAGCCCAGCGGAGAATCCGGCTATCTCTTTAGCCAGGTCTCTAAGGTACATGCCCATGTAGAGCTGGTAGGTCTGGACCCGACAAGCAAGCATAGAGCCCTGGAAACACTTCTTACCGAGGCCATCCAGGTTGCGGGCCTCCCTGCCAGGAGGCACCGAGGAGTGCATCTTCTGGCTCTTAAGCCTATGCATGGCCGATTCCACCACCATGGAATGGTGCGGCAGCTGTGCTTTTTGGAAGCCAGGGCTCTTGCGGACTCGATAGATGGAATCGACCCGCTTGCTTAATACCGGCGACGATGCCGGACTCTCCCACATGCGGAAGAGTAGTCGTTCCAGCATGGGAGGAACCGGTACAGTAAAGTGCTCCCTGGCGGGAGAGTCGTACTGAAGGGCGTCGAGTTCTTCGGCTCGAGGCTCCTCCTCGGGATCCGCAGGGAAGGCCAAAGCCTTGGCCATATCCCTGACGAAGTCCGAGAACCGGGCATCCTCCGGAGGGGACTGTTTCCGAGGTTCGGACTCAGGCGAGTCCGAGGGGACACACCGAGTCCGAAAAGAATCAGGTGACTCTTCCTCTTCAGACTCCCAGGCCGACTCCGAGGAGGAATCGGTGGGGTCGGTCCGGGCGGGCGGAGGCGTTGGCCGCCCCGACGCCGAGGGAGTCGGCGTCGACGACCTCGGTCCCGAACGGGAGGCCGAGGGTGACCTCGACCGAGGATCGACTCGAGCTCGCATGGACTCGAGGATCGGCTCGGTCTCCGGGGTCGACTTAGACGTCGACGTCCCGGCGGTCGGGGCAGAGGCGCCAGCGAGGCTAGCGATCAGTGCCTGCTGCTGGTCCATGAAGGCAGATAGTCTGCTCTCCAAGGCCGTCAACCTGAGTCCGACCTCAGGTGACCCAGCAGCCCCCGACTCGGGCCCTGACGGCGTCGGGCCCGACGTCGGACCCCTCGGAGGCGAGTCCAGGAGGACTACAGGACTTACCCGAGCAGGCAACTCCAATTCCAGACGAGGTCGCTTCGGGAGATGTTCCTTCTCCAAAGACCCGGGACGGCTATCGGGGCTATGCGACCTGGCCCTCGCGGAACCAGGAGCGTCCACCGACGCCGCCCTCGCGGGTTTCACCTTCCGATGATGGTCCCCGGAGGGAGAACCCCTGTCGGAGGAACTCCGGCGACGGTCAGAGCTGGAGCCTCTGGACGCCGAGGCCTCCGACGAGGTCCGGGTACGGGTGGGATCAGCGAAGATTCGTTCCCGCTGATGCCGCCGACTCCTTAACGCTTTGGAGGACATTTTGCTGCAGGCCCCACAGATCAGTTCCTCGTGATCCGGGCCAAGGCAGCGGAGGCAATTATCGTGTGTGTCAGTGAGTGACATATTTCTGTCACACTGAACACACCTCTTGAAACCACTGGCAGCCATCGGGGGAAAAAGGGCCCCTGCAAGGTCAAAGGACCGGGCTGCCAGCGAAAAACCGAAAACGAAACTGACAGAAAATCAGAAAAACCGAAAAATAAGAGAAGGACTCGCAACGGCGTCGCGAGTCCGGGCAGGAAAGAGACCGGCGTCGAACCGAAGAAAAAAAGAGAAATAAATCACGAAAAATCAACTTTTTCAGCGGGGACAAGAAGACCACGTCTGTAGGGCTCCGCGGAAAAAAAGAAGACTGGCTAAGATGGCACCCTTGGGCGGGAAGGAGACCGCGCATGCGCGCTGCAATTCCCAAAGGCTTTCTTTGAAAGCTGGGGAAAATTGCTCCGCGAGGGCTCCGTCGGCGCCGACGTCACCCATATGTGAGGACTGACTTCCTGCTTGGTCCTGGAGAATAGAGAAGTGCTGTAGAGGAACAGCAAATCTAAAGACTACAGAAAAAAAAGAGTCTTTAGAATGTATGTCAAGTATCATTAAAAAATTTAATGAACTAGTACAATATAGAACTTACCTACTGGATTGTAGGAAGTAGAACTGTGATGGAGTGTACTGTAGATGCAGTAGCGGAATCCTCAAGGTAACTTCACAGCAGTGAGGATGAAGTTCCAAACCTGGAATGGGCAAGTGACCCAGGTGTCAACTGGGGTAGGAGAAGAACGGCAGGTCTTCAATGGAAAGCTTTATGGGAAAAAGCTGAAAACTCTTTTAGGTGCAGAGTTATTAACATTGAGGACTAAAAGAAGAAGACTGACCGATCTGGAGAATTAGCCCAGTCCTGAAGGGAAGAGGGGGTATGGAAAAAAGCCCCTATTCCCAAGAAGAACAGAAGTGTACTCAGAAATACTGAAGATGTACACTGTCTTCCCTAGCTGGTGAGAGATAGGAAGACATTGAAGTTGATACTTCATAGATAGGGAGATCTATAACAAAAATAGAAGCTGTTGACATCACAGCAGTAATTGTGTGTATAACCGCTCCCAGTTACTGAGCCATATGAGAATAGGCAAGCTGACTGTCTGGACCCCTTAAGAAGGTAAAAGCTTTATAGCACAGACAGTTAGGGAGATAGTAGGTAATACATAGCGTCCTATAGACATCTCCCAATGGGCACATATATATATATATATATATGGAGATACATACATATCAATATATATGTGCATATATGTCTAGATATGTGTGAGATATATATATATATATATATATAGAGAGAGATGGGCATGACTTAAGCCCACACAGATTACAGAAATATAAGTCTGAGGATACATATCTGCAAATGAGCCCCACAAAAACATTCACATGGGGAATGTGATGGGAAAAGATTCATCTAATAATAAGGGGGTGAAAACCACCTGAAGATATATAGAGAATCTATTTCTGCGGTGCAGGAATGTAGTTCAGTGGAATAACCAGTATGGTTGCGTGAAAAAATAGAGGATAATAGCAGTCTGGCAAGAGCACGTCAGGAGTATTTTAGGACTCTGACATGTCCAAAGGACAAAAAAACGCATAGACTAAGACACCAGGATGACCCAGCCAAGGGACACAGGGGTATCATGTACACTAAAAGAGTATGTGTTGTCCAAGTGGAGCAGAAAAGCATAATGCCAAGCTGTAAGGAAAAAAGGGGTAGATTCCTGCAAGATTGGGAACTCCTTGGACATTCACGCAGAAAAAGCTTGTCTTCTGTATCACAACAGGAGACAAGAGGGTATAAAGAACCCATATAGTCATGGAATGATTATATAAGTTTTTTCTACTATATGGAAAAACCCTCAGAGATAAAGCTCAATGCTCTGTAGCAAGGGCCCATAGTAGTAAGCTTCTCTGAAGATTGCAGAGAGCATTGTGCAGGAGAATTATGAGATAAAACTGACTGAAGTCAGGTATGTTGCCACATCCTAGGAAAAGATATGGCTAGAAGAAGATAACCTGCAGTGAGTAGTACTATGCAAGATAGTTGAAAGTAGCTTGCAATGAGCACTAAAGTAATCACTGGAACTCCTGCATGCACAGCAACTGAACAAAACAGCAGAGGGGATTCTCCTGTATAAAAACAGAGAAAACAGATAAAGGGAGCAGAGATATTCCTGTCCCTGTCTGATGAGTTGTTCAGAGCATGCATTGAAGGATAACAAAAAGTCTACACTGGAAAGAAGAGAAGTGTTTCAGTATGGTACCAACTCAAGCAGGGGAAAACCCTGGAAGAGAGGTGGAAGGTGACTTACCATATGGTAAGTCAGCTGAAGGAAAAGATGTCCATGTGGTGACAGAAACTATCATGGGATAGTTGTAGCCTCCCTTCATAGTAGTAAGAAGGGGAGAATTCTGTAACCCATGGACAAAGTATCCTAACAGCTTAGCTTACTGAAAAAGAAAAACCCAGTGTAGAGTGTGAAGAATAAACTTCTGCTAAGAAGAAGTTAACTGTAGATTGCAACATACAGGAACCTATGGTTGCTGATTATGATTAGACTGGTTAGAGTCTGGAGGCTTCAGACTAGGATGAGATGTCCCTTGCTTGGGTACATCTGGAGGATGGGCAGAAGAAGGGTGAAACCTTCTTTTCTTAGGGAAAGAAGGTTTGGTAGGAGATTTCCTACATCCCGGGGAAAAAGAAGGCTTTGGCTGGTTTCCAGAACCAGGGAAGTCAGTGGAGCAATGAGCAACCTGACGTAAAGCCTCTCTATTGAAGAGATTTTCTCCAGTACAAGGAGAATTACCCAGTGTATGTTGTGTCCATCTGCTCAAGTCTGAAGCTTGCAGCCAGGCTTTACGACGTGCTCCAATGGCAATAGCAGAGGATCTGCTAACAGACTCAAAAGAGTCTAGAGAAGCACGAGAAAGAAACCAAGAGATATTCCTGCTATGATTAAGAAGCAAGGAATAGTCAGTGGCCTTAGGCTCTGACAAAAAAGGGGACAAAAGAGATAATTTCTCTGTGACCTCCTGAAGTGTCAGACTCATATAAAAAATATATGAAATAATTCTTGAAGCCAGCATAGAAGTTTGGAAGGTTTGACGTCCAAAGGCATCAAGTGCTTTAGATGCACGACCTGGCGGATAAGAAGAATGCTTCTTCTTGCTTCTTACCTTCTTCAGTGCTGATTTGGAATGATGTGGAAGTTGGTTTTTTTGAAACCCCGGAGAGGGAGGCACCTGATACAGAACATTAGTGGCTGTAGAAGGCGAAGGAACCTTTAAAGGTGATTCCCACATCCTCAGAAGAAGATCCTGCAACGAATGATGTAAAGGAAGCATTATAGTTTCCTTTTCTGCAGGATCTTGGTTAAGAGTAGAGCCAGGAATAGGAATGGCCAGAAAGGTTGCCATGTCAAGGAGAAATTTCTGAAAAGAAGGATCTCCAATGGGAACTATTCCTGGGTAAGCTGAGGTTGAAGGAGCAGCTTGAGCACCAGAAGACATACTGGACTGGTGCAGAAAAAGAATCCTGCTAGATGGACAGTGATACTGACAGTTCTGATTCGAGGCAGTTAGTACTGCATCATCAGTGCCCGGTATCGATTCTAAGCTAGGCATAGAAAGGATCGATGGCACCGATGGAACTGCAGGAATCGACATCGATGCCGATATCGGAGACGGTAATGTCATCAAAGCAGTAATCGGGGGCTGCTGAAGCGGTACCGAGGTAGCCCGAGAGCCTTGGTGAATATCCTCGGTACCGCGTAGACGGAAACGATATGGATCGGTTCCGAAACGTGTCGGCACCAGGTCATCTAGACTGGATATCGATTCTAGACTCGGCATCGAAGGGAGCGAGTCTATCGATGCATGTCTAGAAGGTACCGACGGTGGTGGTGGTATCGGCGATGCCGATAGAGGAAAGTCAATCGGAGTCGTATCGATCGGTTCCGAAGGTACCGAGGACGTCCGAAGACGATGCCTGGTGAAGAGTGGAACACTCGACACCGGCGCCGATGTTGGGGTATCGGTACCGCTCGAAGCCGATACCAAACCCGAGCAAGGCAAAGATACAGGAAAGTCAATCTGGTTCGTATCGATCGGTCCCGAAGGTACCGAGGATACCAGATGACGATCCCAGGTGAAGAGTGGAACACTCGACACCGATGCCAGGGTATCGGTATCGCTCGAAGCCGGTACCCACCCCGAGCATGGTGGAGATACAGGAAAGTCAATATGGGTCGTATCGATCGGCCCCGAAGGTACCGAGGACACCAGATGACGATCCCTGGTGAAGAGTGGAACACTCGACACCGGTGCCGATGCCGGGTTATCGGTACTGCTCGAAGCGGATACCACCCCCGAGCATGGCTCAGGTATGTTCTGTGAGGGGTGAGCCCCAGGAACAACCTGAAACCCCGTACATGCTTTGGAGCCCGAAGACTCCCGCCGGGGTTTAATTGCCAATGGGGTCTTGAGGGCAAGGCCAGAGCCGTCATCATGCTGGGCATGAGACTTACCCTTCAAGACTTGGCTAGTCTTAACAGACTGTTTGTGGGTTACCTGATCCTGGAGAGAAGAATAAACCGGTGTCCTCACCTCAGGAGGAAAAACGGCATCGAGGGAAACTCGAAAAAGGGAAGGTCTTCTCCCAATAATACAGCCTGATGGATCAGGGAAAAAAGGGTCAGGACCCAAACAGGTTAGACACCAAGCATTGGAGTCTAAAAAGAAAACCATGTTTCCACAGTGAAGGCACTTCTTAGGGGAAGGCGGCTCCATGTTGGAGAGGCCTTGTAGGCCCAAAAAGTTAAAACAAAAACTGAGGAGAAAAAATTTCTCTAAGTTTAGAAAAGAAAAGAATAAAGCACCGGCGTACCGGTATCGGCAGGAAAGACAGCCGCGACCACAAGAAAACAAGGAAATAAGAATTTTAAAGAAAAATGTTTCTGCGGTGACAGGAGGACGTCCTGTCGGCTCCGCGGAAAAACGAAAACTGAGGAGAGGCAGTGGGAAAGGCGGGAAGTCAGCGCACAGGCGCGAGGGATGCTCCCAAAAGCTTTCTGATTGGATGCTGGGGAGCATTCCCGTGCAGGCTCCGTCGGTACCGACGTACCCATATGTGAAGACTCATTCCTGCTTGTTCCTGGAGATAAAATATTTTCTTTTATTAGTCTTAAATAGTTTACCCTGTAGCTTCATTGCATGTCCCCTAGTATTTCTATATTCTGATAACGTAAACAATCGATCTACGTTTACCCGTTCCACTCCGTTCATTAATTTATAGACTTCTATCATATCTCCTCTCAGCCGTCTCTTTTCCAGGTTATAGAGCCCTAACCTTTTTAGCCTTTCTTCATAAGAGTATCCTTCCATCCCCTTTACCATTTTGGTGGCTCTTCTCTGAACCTTTTCTAATAACGCTATATCCTTCTTAAGATACGGCGATCAAAATTGCACACATTATTCAAGGTGCGGTCTCACCATGGAACGATATAGAGGCATTATAATATCTTTTGTTTTATTTTCCATTCCTTTCCTTATGATACCTAGCATTCTATTTGCTCTCTTGGCCGCCGCTGCACACTGGGCCGAGGGTTTTAACATGGTATCCACAATGACGCCTAAATCTTTTTCCTGGGTGGTGGTTCCTAATGTGGAACCTTGCAACGTGTAACCATAGTTTGGGTTGTTCTTCCCTAGGTGCATAACTTTGCACTTGTCCACATTAAATTTCATCTGCCATGTGGATGCCCAGTCTTCCAATTTATCAAGATCCTCTTGCAATTTTTCACAATCCTCTTGGGTTTTAACAACTTTAAATAGTTTTGTGTCATCTGCAAATTTGATAACCTCACTCGTTATTCCCTTTTCCAGGTCATTTATGAATATATCAAAAAGCAGCGGACCCAGCACAGATCCTTGTGATACTCCACTATTCACCTTTTTCCATTGGAAAAGTGACCATTTAGCCCTACTCTCTGCTTTCTATCTTTTAACCAGTTCCTGATCCACAATAGTACACTGCCTCCTATCCTATGACTTGTTAGTTTTGCCAAAAGTCTCTGATGAGGGACCTTGTCAAAGGCTTTCTGAAAGTCCAGATACACTATATCAACCGACTCACCTTTGTCCACCTGTTTATTCACACCTTCAAAAAAACATAACAGATTAGTAAGACAAGATCTTCCTTGTCTAAAGCCATGTTAGCTGTCTCACATTAGGTCATGACTATCTACATGCTGAATAATTTTGTTCTCTATTATGGTTTCTACCATTTTTCCCAGTGCTGACGTCAGGCTCACCGGTCTGTATTTTCCAGGATCACCCCTGGAACCCTTTATAAAAATTGGTGTTAAATTGGCGATCCTCCAATCTTCAGGTATTACAGATGATTTTAATGAAAATTCACAGATTACTAATAGCCCCTTCTTTTGGGCTGACCTCTGAACTCTGGTCATGGATTTAAGCCGTCTACTGCCCAGAAGAGCATGTGGGGTTTTCCCACATTTTCATCTGCCTCTCTGTAGGCTGATGTGCACAAGCATTGTCATCACCACCCTATGAACCCAGAAGTACTGCAGCATTCTGCAACTCTTCCTCAAGTCCCTTCTCAGACTCCAAAGAAAATGGCACAGTTCATTGGCTTTCCCTTACCAAAACATGGGAGGTTATGTCCATAGCAGGAGACTTGTGCCGCTTCTCATGAGGAGTAGAAGGGTACAGTGAACATTAAGAGAACTTGTCCTCAGACAAGATCCATTGGCTGTCCAGCCTTTTGACTCAGTCTCTGAGATTAATCCAACGATCCTCTGAGTCTCTGCCCTGATCACTCTCTTGATTCGAAGGGATGATACACCAATGCTCTTTTATTGTACAAGGGTGCACGAGACTCCAAAATACTAGAGAAACACATTGGTAGGGTAGCATTGGTTTTGGGGCCCCTCGATAACTTGACGTGCATCTCGAAGATTGGATGGTCATTGCCAATGCAACTGACAGTGAGACTCTAGCATGCTGCACTGCCAAGAGTACCGCAATGCATTCTTCAAGGGGTTGCAGAAGGTGCCTTTCCATGGCAGCCGCATCCTCAGTTTCAGCGATCAGCTGGACAATATCAAGACAGCCAACATAGAGGCACCAACTTGGTGCATTGGCAAGAGCTTTCCATGTTTGCCGGTACCAAAGGCAGTGGCTTCAGCTACTTCGACCGATATACCTGGTTACCTGTACAGGGGAATTGGCAGCTTGGCGTCGGCTCCCAGCAAACTGTCGGTGCCCTTCTGATGTCCTGGAGAATGAACTCTCCTTCCATCGAGGCCACTTCGAGGGCGCTCATGTGGACTCTCATTGCTCTTGACGCTATGCCTCGATGGGCTCCAGCATCGATGCACCAGAGCTTCCACTTGCTGCTTGGTTTGATGACTGCTTGAATGACGAAAAGGGAGCCAAATCTGTTCTCATCTCTGGATGGAGATCACTTTATGACCGATGCTCTGGCACTATGGGCACTTTGCTCTGAGTGGCTCAAGAATCCCTTGATACCGATGCACCACTTGCATAAGACCTCCTGGAGATCGATGCCGATCGGACTTCTGATGATTTGTGCTACTTCTTTCGGGCTTTGCTGATGATTGGGTCCCAGGTACCAGAGGCAGCTTAATCCGTGGCAGATATAGTCCCAGTGCATGGAGAATACCCTCTGAACCTGGTGGTCAGTCTGAAACATACTGCAGTGAAATCAAGCACCCCGCTCAGAACAGTCAGACCCAGCCTGCGCATCAGCACTTGCAATCATGGAGAAAGCGAAAAATAACTGAATGAAACAGAGAAAATAAAAGAGAAAAGAAACCATGACAGTAAGCAATCAGTGGGAAAAACTTGGAAGCACAGGATCCCTTCAGGGAATAAAGAACAGATTTAAAGCGGAGGATGACAGAATGCATCCATTGGGCTCTGTGGAAAAAAAGATTGATCCATACCATGGCAGTCGGCAGGAAGGAGGCATGGAGGTGCACAGCCACGGTGGAGTCTCCCAAAAACTTCCAATAGAAGCTATGGAGTGTTCCTGCATGGCTCCGTCGGAAGAAATCACCCATACGTGAGGATTCATTCCTGCTTGTCCATGAAGAATGGAAGTCTCCTGCTGAATTCAGATTTGGTGTGTCTGCTACTTGGCTTTTACACATAGGCAATTTTTTATACAATATACGGTACTTTTTATAAGTACACACGGAAAATGTTTGCACCTACTTTTACATGATATGACTGTAGGTGTGTTCAGAGGAGAAGTCTGGGCAAAGCTTGTGAGGAAATGATGATGTATGTGTTTATCTTATAAAATGTGTGCCTATGCATGTAAATTTACACCAGTACCCCAACAGGTGTAAATTTACCTGATTGCACTTACCCATGATTGCTGCAGGTTTTCTGAAGCTATTTTATAAAACATATAGGTGCCTATATTGTCTTTATAAAATAGCCCCAAAATAGGCCCTTACTTGGCCTTCCTACTTATGCGATCTGTTATAAAATCATCCTCATAAAGGATAGCCCTTAGCTTGGATCTTAAAATTAACAAGACAGAAGACAAGATATATATTAAAACACAAATAAGAGGCTCTGAGTTAAGCTGTCAAAGCCATGATTGGGAGGAACTAACACAGGTGGGCTATATGTTAGATTAAGAAGAAGTGCATAAGGTACAGAGACGGGAAGAAAATTGATGCCTTCGAATTATGGTGCTGGCGGAGAATACTGTGTATACCATGGACTGCTCAAAACACAAATCAGTTGGTACTAGAAGAGATCAAACCTAAGCCTTTTTTTATAAGCTCAAACAAGATTCTGACTTTCATACTTTGGACATATCATGCAAAGAGAAAGATCATTAGAAAAAGACATGTTTGGCACGGTTGAAAGGCAGTGTAAAAGAGGAAAGCCAGCAGTGTGATGGATTCATACAATAACAGCACCTATGGATGCCACTCTATCAACTATTAGCTGCCTGATTGAAGACCAAATGCAATTTAGGACAACTATCCATAGGGTTGCTATGAGTCGACATTGATTCAATGGCATTTAACAATAACTATAAGGAATCACAAGTCCCACACTGCCTCCAACTTAGCTCTGTGGAAGGAATGTGCATCCTCTTACCATCAGGCAACACATGCTGCCCATGCTAGGTTTATTCAAGTTTGTCCTCCTGCCTCTAACAAGGCACACATATTTTTTCATTTCCTCGAGTCCATGACCTCCTATGCTGCCCCCTCTAGCTCTGTTTCCCCGCTGTCCCTCACTGCCTATTGTGATAAGGAAGCTTATCATAGCTCAGGTAGGAGCTATAGAAAAGATGATGTGACTCTGAACAAGCAACCTGTCAGTTTTGGTAGAAGTAAGAAAACAGAGTTTTCACATAAAAGACTACCAGTCCCAGAATGCACCAGGTTTCCAGCAGCCATGAGAGGGGCTGAAGTGAGAAAACGTGTGTGCAATCAAGAGAGCTATGAGGTAATCCCTAAGCACTCATCTCAAAGGGCAGGGCCTGATTCAACACAGCTGCGCTGTGTTAGGGAGGAGCACACATTAGGACAGAATAAGAATAGAGCTTATTCTTCAGATAACAGCTACAGAAAGAGCTTCAGAAAAAGATACAGCAACAGCTTCAAGCTCAAGCACCAGTATCACCTGGAGAAACAGAAGCCAAGCCAAGCGGATAGAGAAAGAAGGAAACTCTCTGGAAGGAAGAGAAGAAAGCCCATTGGATGGTCTGGGAGAGTCCAAGGCAGTACCTATACTGGGAGGTATTCCAAATGCCAGCAGAGTCCATTGGACTGGAGTCAGCCAGAGGAAGGGATTGGCAGAGATAGGAATCACCAGTGGCTACCTGGAAGAGAGAAGACTGCACGTGGAAAGGACTTTCAGACCTATGCCAGAAGGTATGTGAGGAAAGATCCAGTGTCCAGGGATCAAGATTGGAAGGAACTGGCTTACATACTGGCCAGGCTATACAGAGAGGAATTATGATAGCAGGAGAGGCTCAGGTATGAACACTGATCCAGACCCTATCTATAATAGTGAATGGCAGCAAGGGAATAAGCATTCTCATGATAGTGCCTTAATGAAAGACTCGTCTGTGCCAATGTATGATAGTGACCCTATGCTGATTGATGAAGGGGGAGTTACAGCAGATGAAATTATTAATTACATGGACTGTTCTCTATCCCAATGCTATTGCTAGCTTTCTGTGAGCAAACACATAAGCCATCACAAAGAAACCTAACTTTGTTCTTATTTCCACTGCAAAACAGCTCTTAAAGCAGGATTTGGGTTCACACAGTAGCAGCCAGCCAGCTAAAGGGTTTCAGCTGGTCAATTGATAGTAATTAAAGCTGCACCTGATTGTGTGTGTGGGCAAGAGAGAATCACTGCAGGATCTGTGTGGAAAATAAGCAGAAGTTAACCTAACAAGCAAAGTTCATTCATTTCTTTGTGCCTTTTTATTTGGTAATTATTTGCTAAGAAAACATTAGCTAATTGCCTGACAAGCTGAAGGTTGTTTTTCTGATTTGCTTTGTGACTTTTTGTTATCCATTTAAACACTGCAAGCAAGTAACCTCATTTATATTGCTACCAAGCATATTTGTGCTGGGTGAATTAAACCCCATCAATAAAAGAAGTATTTTATTGGCCTTACCACTGGTTTCACAACTCAATTATTGTCTTCAGCTGTGTTTGGGAGTGAATGAACTACATTACCCACAATACCTTGCAAGAATCATATGAATATATGCATCGTCAAGATTGTGTAAGTTCTCACCCTAGGCAGCCGTCTGACACTATGCTATTTTCCTACATGATAAGATTTCTACTTTTCGTTCCTCCTTTGCCTCACATTCCCTCTTCTGCCACACCCCCTTATCCTCCCTTCTCTTTCCTCTACCTGGGATCCTTTCCCACCTTTTTCTCTTACTTTCCTTATGCATGCCTTTAGTGCCATCTGCCCTCCTCCTTCCCCCCTTGATCCCTGTCCTTCTCACCTTGTCTCCAGACTACACCCTGTCCTCTCCCCTAGCATTCTTCAACTTCTTGATTCCAGTCTCACCTTCAGTTATGTCCTACCACCCTGGGAACATGCCATTATCCATCCTCTTTTCAAGAAACCTCCCCTCAATCTCTCCTGCCTCTAATTTTCATCATCTCTAATCTGGCTTTTCTCTCCAACTTTGTTGATCATATCATCCTCTCCCAGCTGTGTCTCTTCCTTGATAATACTCTTATTTTATATCCTCATCAGGCTGGATTTCAATCCAGCCACAGCACTGAATCTCTTTTCTATGCTCTTCTTAATGATATTTGGACTTCACTGGACCATGGTAACTCTGTAATTCACATCATTCTTGATCTATCTTCCGCCGTTGATCACCGTATCCTTCTCCATCTTCATTATATTGATTTCTGTAATGCTGTCTTTAAATGGTTTACATGTTATCCCTCTGATCTTTTTTTTTTTTTAAACTTAAAATTTATTGCATTTTCACACAAAAAAACCTCATATGCTAACAAAAACACTTACTCTTCACTTACTCTTCTTCCCCTTATCCTCCCTCCCCCTCCCCCCGACAATGCACCCTAGGAGTGGTCTCATTTTTCAAAGTCCAGCCAATCCTTATAGATACAAGGATTGCCAACACTCCAATGTCCAAATTTCTCAGTAGGGCTCTCTTCCGACAGCTCCTGTACTTGTCATCAGGTTCTCACCCCCTTCCCCAACCACCATCATAGTGTCTATTAACCATTGCCATTTCAAGAACTCACCTATTACATCACCAACAGCAATAACTTTAACATTGTCATTAACATTATCATAACATTAGCCATCTTACTGACATTCTTCAACCTTATCCCCATGTATTCATGGCTTGCTTCCCAGCCATCTTTTCCAAGTCTCCTTTGCCTCATATACCATCCACAGCTCTGGTAGTATGGGCATTAAGTCAATACAACCTCCTGCCCTACTTTTTCACGTGTCCTCAATTGACCCCCAAATACCCTAATACCCCTTGCCTTCATTCAACTCTTCTAACATATTGTTATGCTATACCCCCATTCCCAACTCTTGCACGCATATCCATACACCCCTCATACTGCATTCTCACTGGCCCCCTGCTCTTGCCTCTGCCATTCTTCATAAGATGCCCAGCTTTGTTGAACCTTCCCCCATCTTTGATGTCGGTAAGCTGTTAACCAACTCATATTATATCCATATTGCAGTATCTCTTTAGGATGTCCCCCTGGTTGGGGTCTGCCCACTGCGCCATACCCCTGCCAGTGCCATCCTGGCTGCTAGCACCACCTGTATTGCAAATCTTCTTGTGGGATCGTCCCCCTCTCACCCTCCCTTAAACAAGAGCATAAATGTGGGTGTAAGGTCCATAATCCGCCTCATCACCTCCAGATATAGGTCAGCTCCCCCTCCAATATTCCTGCAGCCTAGGGCATCGCCACCACATGTGGTAACTGTCCCCCTTCTGCCCACACCCTTTCCAACATACTGAGCTGCCCCCTTTCCCCCATCCACTCATCTTTTGTGGTGTTAAATAGGTCCAGTACAGGACCTTCCAGCAGTGTTCCTGCATTGCTGCCAAGCCCCCTACTTTTGCTACTCCTCTGAAGATCTGAATCCATGTGTGCGCACTGCACGCCACCCTTTAAGTCTCGCTACCAGGTGTCCATAAAGGCTCCCTTACCCCTGGGAGTGGTAAGCTGTTGGTATATTTGAGCCAATTGCCCTTTCCAATACCCTCACAATGTATATAATATCATCTTTATACAGGGCCATTTTGTATGCTTTGCCACCCATCTCCACCCCCTAATTACCCACCGAGGTCTGTACCACTATTGCCGGGGGTTCTATCATCATTGCGAACAATAGCAGTGAAAGGGCCCTCCCTGTTGTGTTCTCCTGCCCAGTTCAAATTCCCCTGAATATTTACCATTGACCTGAATCCTAGCCCTGGGCCTTTGATATAAGTGCTCAGAGCCATCCCATAAAAGTTTCGCCCACCCCCATCCTCCTCAGTACTGCAAACATAAACCCCCATTTCACTCTGTCAAAGGCTTTCTCAGCATTGACAGCCATCAGAACCGTGGGCTCCTTCTGCCTCTGCACATGCCATATAATATTGAGGAGGCTCTGCACATTGTCCCATGCATGCTGGCCTGGTATGAACCCCATTTGATATGCCCCTACAAGCTTCAGGAGGAATCCCTGCACCGTTTGCCAATATTTTCGCCAGAATCTTAGCATCCAAGTTTATTAAAGATATCGGCTTGTAAGAGCTGCATAAGGTTTTGTCCTTCTCAAGTTTAGGGAGGACTATAATGCCTTCCATCTCCATTGTCTCTGGCAACTTGCCCCCCTTCACCGCTGCATTAAACATTGTTACCAACACCTCAGCAACTTCACCCACAAAACTTTTGTAAAATCAGGCAGTAAGGCCATCTAAACTGGGTGTTTTTCCCTCTTTTAATCCCCAAATTGCCACCTGTACCTCCTTCACTGTGATATTTCGTCAGGGTATATTGATGTGGTGGCATCTGAAAAAGTGACCTGACGAGGAGATTCTCTGGGGAACACCACCATAGAAGGGATGTGACCAGAGGAGCAGAAACTCGGATTTTGTCCGTGAGATGGCCTGAGGCCTGTGTCCACTGGGAGGCCAAAGCCCAAAGCCCATTGGGCTGTGCGCATATGCAGGCGTGCATGTGGTACTACATGTACTGTTGAGGCCATATGACCTAGAAGCTGCAGCATTTCTTGGGCAGTTGTGGTCTCTGACATGTACCTGAGATGCCAGCTGAATGAGACAAGAACAGCGAGGCTGAGGTAGAAAGCCATTGACTGTTGAGTGTTTAAGAGAGTTCCTATGAATTCTAGTGTCTGAGTAGGAGCAATATGTGACTTTGGAAAATTTATCCCAAATGTTGAAGTACCCGCATGGTACGAGAGAGAGACTGGTGGACCTCTTGGGTGGTTCCTGCCTTTATGAACCAGTCGTCTAAGTAAGGGAAGACAAATATCCCCAGAGATCTTAGAAATGCAGTCACTACCGCCATGCACTTTGTGAAGACTCTTGGGGCAGAGGCGAGTCCGAATGGCAGGACCCTGTATTCAAAATGTCTTCTCTGAAACATGAAGCATAGATATTTCCTGTGTTCTGGATGAATGAGCGTGTGTATGCTTCCTTTAGATCTAGAGAACAGAGCCAGTCCTGACTGTGGAGACAGGGTAAGAGGGTCCCTAGAGAGACCATCTTGAACTTCTCGCAGACGAGAAACTTGTTCAGGTTTCTGAGGTCCAGAATGGATCTGTATCCTCCGGTTTTCTTTGGTATGAGAAAGTACGGAGAGTAGAAACCCATTCCCTGTTGAGATGTTAGGACCTCCTTTATTGCACCTGCTAATAGAAGAGAAGTGACCTCTTGTAGCAAAAGGGCAGTGAGAGGAGGCTGAGAAGGATATTCCTCTACCAGTGTGGAGGGGGGCAGACTTTGTAGGTGAAGATTAGACGCTACCTGTGGGCACAGTGACAGAGTCTGCCAGCAATGCTGGGGTGGGGTGGGGGGAAGAGTCTGCTGGCAATGTTGGGGGAGTGGCGATGTTCTCTAGGAAAAAACAGGCGCAGATTTTAGCCTGTGAAGCTGATTGGTTTTTAGAAGCCTGTGGCTTCTTTTGTTGCTTGGGAGACTGTTGCCTCTTCGGAGCACCCTGAGGTTGGTACTGTAAAGCAGGGGTGTAAGAAGGGTAAAATTTATTTTTGAAGAAAGTTTTCTTTGTAGCTGCTTTCTTTTTAGCCGGGTTGGCAGTGGTTCTAGAAAGCCTATTAAAGGTAGCATTCCAACTGAGAAGTTTTATCTTGCCAATCCTTGCCAAAAGGGCTCTCTCACCTGTGCAAGGAACATTATCCAGTTTATCTTGAACCCACTGTTCAAGATCCGATGCTTGAAGCCAAGCAAGCCTGCATGCTCCAATGCAGATTGAGGTGGCTCTACTGGTGCATTCAAAGCAGTCAAAAGTTGCCCTATTTACAAACTTTGATATGTTTTGGACATGTTTGACCAAGATGAGATAGATAATTGGCTCTCTTATCATCCAGGAAAAGAGGAGCCATTGACTCAAGATCTCTAGTAACCTCCTTAAGGAACATACCCATATAGAGTGTGTATGAACTTATTCTGGCTGAAAGCATAGAGGCCTGAAAGCATCAATACACGAAAGCATCGAGAGTCCTCGCTTCTCTACCGGGAGGGTTCGAAGAATGTCTTTAAACTTTTAATTCAACGCATTGCCTATTCCACTATCATTGAGTGATGAGTCTTTTGGAAACTGGGAGACTATGTACTCGATACATTGTATCGAGTCATCAAGTATGTGGAGATATGGTAAGGGGTGTCTCCCACATTCGGAGCATGAGATACTGGAGGAAGCGATGAACCGAAAGAGTGGCCGCCTCTTTAGGAGCTGTAGGGTATTGGAGGATCTCCAAGTCCTCTGGTCTGGGCTCTTTTTCAGATGTTACTGATATGGACAGACCTCTTGAAAAGACATGTCCTCAGGAGGGGACATGCACCATTCCGGAGAGGTAGATGGATCCTCCGGTATACTTTGAAGTCCTCGGGTATTGATCGATTCATCATCAGATGAATTCGAATTGGAAGATTCAAAGTATTGGCGAGAGCAATGTCCACGCTCTGCTAAGGTTCTGTACCGATCAAAATCAGTATCGGACCAGGGAACTTGTCTGGAGGAGCCACCAGTACAAAGGATGGATTTGAGGGCAGGCATGGGTGGTAGCAGATCGACTGGTACAAACCCTGATGCACTCTGCATTGGTACCGCGGACGGTGTTGGTGGCACCGCCAGTATGGGTTTGATCGGGACTGATGCCGCTAGTAGAGCCACTATGCTGCACTCGATAGTGAGGATACGTTGATCCATAGAGCCTGCCGATGCCTGGGTTTCGGTACCAGACATGTGGGCTACCGTCCCAGAGCATGGCATCAGGAGTTCTCCAGAGGTGGAGGCCTCGGGAGCATCCTGGGACCCCTCGACGGCTTTGGAAGAAGGGTCATCCCACTGGGCATCTGGATTCTTAGATAGAGATCTACCCTTGGGGGAACGGTGTGTCTTCAAAGAAGACTTATGCTTTGATACCTGAGATCCATAAGAAGACGACGATGCCCTCGATGCTAAAGACACTGCGCCTGAGGCAAAGAGTGTGCCTAACTTTGCAGCTCGATTCTGCAGGCCTTTCTTTATCATCTTCCTACACAAAAGACACTCTGAAGGCTGGTGGTCGGACCCAAGACACTCGAGACACCAGTTGTGGGTGTTGGTAGCCGAAATGGTACCACCACACTTAGAATATTTCTTAAAACCACTGGCTAGTTTTTCCATTATGTCCATAGACAAATGGTAGGCTTAAGGCCTAAAATGGTGTCGATGCGCCCAAGAAAGTTCTACTTTTTTTTGTTAGAAGAAGAAACAAAAGAAAAGAACCGACAGGCATCAAACCACAAAAAACAAAAGAAATAAAATTAACAAATTTTCTGCAGTGACAGGATTTGCTTCTTGCTAGCTACATGGAAAACGAAGAACTGGGAAGGGAGAGTTGGGAAGGCAGCAACGCAGGTGCAGTGGGATGCTCCCAAAGGACGCTGGGGAGCGTTCCCGCACAGGCTCCATCGGTACCGACATTACCCATATGTGAAGACTACATTCCTGCTTGTTCCTGGAGATAAAATTTTCCATTCACATCTTCACATATTCTTGCAGCCTTTGCAGAGAAGAGACCACTCCAGTCAATACAGCTGAGAAGGATTTTTAAAACAATCACTCCTTTCAGAGGGGAACTACTTGAGTGAGAGTGTGAACATTCCTATATTATGGGGGCCTCTGCCTAAGGAGCTACTCATCAACAAGGCTTAAAATTGCTGTTTTTGGAATAGCCCACTGCTGGAGGAAACTGCTGCAGACAGTAGGACTGAAAAGGACTCCAGACGTCTGCAGGCACTGCCAGAGGAATACTGCTCTGGACCATAAGGCAGAGGAGTGGTCCTGCCACTGGAGTACTGCTGTTGGCAGAAGGGCTGAGAAGGCTTTCAAAAAATTGCAGACACTGCTGAGGGTAACTGCTCTGGTTAGAAAGGGTTAGATATGTCATATTCATTCAGTGCTGCCAGAGGGTTGAGGAAGATACAACACTGAAGAAACTATCGGAGAAAAAAAACAGTACTTTACAGAACCAAAAGTAAGAAAAACCTATTAAGAGTTACAGAGTGGGTGGAGCTTTGTCCACACTTGGCTAAAGATGAAGATGATATTGGAGGGGGGAGGTGGGGAAAGGGGGGGAGGTGGGGCAGCATAATCCAAATCATAGACAACTGCAAGAGAGGAATACTTATGATCTTCATAGACATTTCATTAGCATTTGACACAGTGGACCACAGAACTCTACTAGCAAGACTACAGAACATTGGCCTACACGGCACCACCCTGAAGTGGTTCAACTCATACCTAATGGACAGACATATCCAGGTCAAGATTGGACATAGCACCTCCCAACCTATAAAACTCAAGCAAGGCGTCCCACGAGGATCTGCCCTATCAGCGCTATTATTTAACCTCTACATTTAACCAATCTGCAACATCATGAACGAACACAAGATACAATACACAATCTATTCCGACGACATCATGATATATACCCCAGTCAACCTCGACAACCCAGACTACACCAAAATAACAGACTGTCTTAAACATAGGTCCAGCTGGTTTCAAGACAACAACCTGACCATAAACTACAACAAGATGAGGTACTACTCATCATCCGAAACACCAGCTTCGTCCCTCCACCCACCATCAAGCTCAACAACACAATACCCATAAAAACGGAAGTGAAATACCTCGGAGTGACTCTCGACAAAGAAAGAGTAGTTACTCACCTGTAACAGGTGTTCTCCAGTAGCAGAAGGAATCAGTCCTCACATATGGGTGACGGCGGTGATGTCAGTGTCGACGGAGCCCCCATGCAGAGCATTTCCCCAGCTTTCAAACCGCACCTTCAATATTGTGTGCAATTCTGGTCGCCGTATCTTAAAAAGGATATAGCGATTTTAGAAAAGGTACAGAGAAGAGCCACCAAAATGGTAAAGGGGATGGAAGGATACTCCTATGAAGAAAGGCTAAAAAGGTTAGGGCTCTTTAACCTGGAAAAGAGACGGCTGAGGGGAGATATGATAGAAGTCTATAAATTAATGAACGGAGTGGAACGGGTAAACGTAGATCGATTGTTTACCTTATCAGAATATAGAAAGACTAGGGGACATGCAATGAAGCTACAGGGTAAACTATTTAAGACTAATAAAAGAAAATATTTTTTCACTCAACGTGTAACACAGGTACACTACCAAAAAACTGCCTCAAGTTTTGCAACTGATTCCTATAGATTTTGGGGTGCTGAATCCAGGAAAAATAGCCAAAATGTTCCATCACGTCACGTTTTCTTGCAAAATTAGATTTCTTACCCATATAAGGAATGTTCACATAATTTCTTTTTAGCCGACTGTAGTTTATTTTCTTGGCCCAAAATAGAGGTTGTAATGGTTAACTAACTAGAAACACTCCCTCATGATATTTTAGAGTGTTTTGTATTCATTTTATACATTAGCAGGACAATTGGGAGGCGGGGGGCTAAATCCAGTACTCGCGCTGGCGCATGTTCTTTCCTGTTCGCCTCGCCTCGTTCGCTCGCTCAAACACGGTGGTTGCGACATGAACGTTCCTGTCAAATTTCAGTTTCTTGCAAGTTCATTATTACCTTTTGTTTGCTCAGTCGTAATCCAGCTTTATTCCGAAGTGGTTCACTACAGTTGTAGTTTGCAGTGCTGTGTATTTGTGATGGCTCACAGAGCCAGAGGTTGCGTCAACTCTCCGGACAGTTTTTGTTTTATTTGTGGGGAATATACCGTGAAAAAGCGGCAGAGGAACATTTCTGCATTTATTAAAAAAGTATATTTCGCCTATTTCGGTTTGAAGTTAGGCGATCAAGACAAACCGTGGGCTCCTCACAAAGTGTGCAAGACATGTGCGGAAGATCTACGCTTATGGATGAAAGGTAAAAAACAAGCATTTTGTTTCGGAATACCTATGATGTGGCGTGAACAAAGAGACCACAGCAGTGACTGCTATTTTTGCTCTTGCATTGTGAAGGGATACAACTTAAAAAATAAGAACGTAATAAGTTACCCCAACCTTCCCTCAGCAATTAGGCCTATGCCTCATAGCAACGAAGTACCTGTGCCTGAACCACCAAAATCTTTGGATCATATTTGTGTGGACAGTTCTGATCATGATGAGACTCATCAGATGGCTTTTCCCGATGAGTCCAGTACTTCCGAGTTTGAAACTGAACCAGATCCGAAACCTGAACTTTTCTCTCAAGCTGAATTGAATGATTTAGTCCGGGATTTAGGACTCCCAAAAGATGCTGTCCAACTGCTAGGTTCTCGGCTTAAACATTAAAATCTATTGTCACCAGGAACAACTTTTTATTGGTACCGCAACCGCGAGACACAATTTTTGAAGTATTTCAGCAAAGAGGAAGATTTGGTATTTTGCAACGATATATACGGAGTGATGGAAAAGTTTAAACTCAAGTATGATCCTGCTGAATGGCGGCTGTTCATTGATTCGTCAAAAGACAGCATAAAAGGTGTTCTTCTTCATAATGGCAACACATTCGCTTCAGTTCCTATTGCTCACTCTGTTATTCTCCAAGAAAAATACGAGAATTTGGCCCTGATTCTTCAGAAGATTCGTTAAGATGAGCATAAGTGGATGATTTGTGGAGACTTTAAAATTCTATCCATGCTATTAAGGCAGCAATCCGGTTTCACCAAATATCCCTGCTTCCTTTGCTTGTGGGATAGCCAGGCCCGCGACCTACACTGGGGGAAAAAAGACTGGCCAATTCGGGAGTATTTGAGACCCGCTGAGAAAAATGTTCTTCATGAGAGCTTGGTACCTCGTGATAAAATTCTATTACCACCTCTCCACATTAAGTTGGGTCTCATTAAGCAATTCATCAAGTCCCTTCCAAAAGATGGTGAGTGCTTTCGGTACCTTTGCTCAAAGTTCCCCCGACTTTCTGAAGCAAAGCTAAAGGAAGGAGTGTTTGTTGGCCCTGATATAAGGAAACTCATTTCAGATGGAGCATTCGCTGAAACGATGTCTGAGAAGGAAAAAGAAGCCTGGGATTTCTTCAAGGATGTTGTTCTCAAATTCTTGGGGAACAGGCGGGATGAGAACTATAAGGATATTGTTGCCAGGATGCTCAATGCCTTCAAAGAACAAGGCTGTAACATGAGCCTGAAAGTCCATTTCTTGCACTCCCATGTGAACTACTTTCCCGAAAACTTGGGGACGTACAGTGAAGAACAAGGTGAAAGGTTTCACCAGGACATCAAGGACGCAGAAAGAAGGTACCAAGGAAGATGGAACACCACTATGATGGCTGATTTCTGCTGGTTGCTGCTGCGGGAAACCCCAGATGAAAAATACGCCAAGCAGCGCACCAAGAGAAGCATTCGGGGGAAGAAGAAACGGGCCCACCAGGAGATTGATTGACCCAGGAATGACTTTAAAATCTAAACTGTGTTGACAAATATCGTGTTTTTACTAAACTTTGAAATAAAAATTTGCTAGTTATTACCACAGTGTCGGATCTCATTTATTAGAATTTTATTTTCACACCATCGGGTGTTTGTCTTCATGTATTGCAATGGTGCGGTTTGCGTTTTCTATTCTTACATACATACCTGTACAACATTTTTTGCACATTTCTTTGCTTTGCTTTGTGTCTAACCTCGCTCTTATATGCTCAATGTTTGTGCACATGTATGTGGCTGTTTTAAGTGCAGACAATTTTGCTACCATCACAGTGTGTTTTGTTGACATTACTCTATTCTTATGTGCTGCCTTGTTACAATTTTCTTTATTCTTATTTGAATAACTACTAAACAATTAGTATAAAGAATTCATCCAAGAAACTTTTATCTCGATCGCACTCAATCTGAAACGTTCACCTCAAACTGCTAACCCAATGTAGCAAAAAATCTGTACGTGATGGAGCAAATTGGTTACCAGATTTGGATTCAGCGCACCAAAAAACGTAAAAATCAATCGAAACATTAGAGGCAGTTTAAAAAAATTTTTTTTTAGTGTACCTGTGTAATCAAACTCTGGAATTTGTTACCGGAGGATGTAGTAAAGGCTGTTAGTGTAGCTGGGTTTAAAAAAGGTTTGGACAAGTTCCTGGAGGAAAGGTCCATAAACCATTATTAAGAAGTGACCGAAGATATCAATGCTTGACCCAGTACAAGCATTGTGGAACTTGTGTCTCTTGGGGAAACTGCTAGGTACATATGACCTAGATTGGCCACTGTTGGAAACAGAATACTGGGCTTGATGGACCTTGGTCTGACCCAGTATGGCATATCTTATGTTCTTATGTTCTTAATGCAGCGCGCCTGCGCGGTCCCCGTCCCGCCCAAGGGTGCCATCTTGCTCAGTATGATGACATAGCTAAAAGACAGCAAAGAACAAAATTAAGTATATGACTGCAACTCCAGGGGAGGAGGGAGGGTCGTGAGGACTGATTCCTGCTGCTCCTGGAGAACACCTGTTACAGGTGAGTAACTACTCTTTCTCCAGGACCAAGCAGGAAGTCAGTCCTCACATATGGGACTCCCCAGCTCTAGGCTACCGGGAACCCAAAGCTGAAAAAATGGCTCCCTCTTAAGAGCCTCATCATCCGTGATAAGAATATCCTCTGAGAACACCCCCGTACGGTAGCCCAACACAAGGGGCGGAGGGTAGGAGTTGCCTAAACCTCAAAGAGATTACGGAGTACCACCTGTCCAAAAGCACTGTCCCTTCGGGACTCTCTCGAGGCAGTAGTGGGCTGCAAAAGTCTGGCTTGAAGACCAAGTAGCGGCCCGGCAGATGTCTGCCAACGGAACAGAGCGGAGATGAGCTACTGATGCGGCTTTCGCCCTGACACGCTGGGCCATGACTCGACCCTGCAAGGGGAGGTCAGCTGCCTTGTACGCCCAGGCGATACAATCTGCTACCCAAGTAGATAACGTACGTTTGGGAGACAGGTAACCCCAGTTTATTAGGGTCAAAGGAGACGAAGAGCTGAGTAGCCCTTCGGTGCCCCTGCGTACGTTTTATGTAAAAGGACAATGCACTCTTACAGTCCAGGGTATGCAAGACTGTTTCAGCTTGGCTGGTATGCGGCCTGGGAAAGAATGTCGGAAGAACCACCTCCTGGTTGAGGTGGAAGGAACTTCGGATGGGTCCGTAGGACTGCCCTGTTCCTATAGAACCGTGTGTACGGTCTATCAGAAACCAGAGCTTGTAGTTCACTCACACGTCTGGCCGAGGTGACAGCTACCAGGAAGAGCGCTTTCCAAGAAAGGAAGTGTAAATGGCAAGTAGCCATTGGCTCAAACGGTGGGCGAGTAAGTTGCTGCAAGACCACATTCAAATCCCACTCAGTGGCTGGTGGACGAATCGGAGGCTTGAACAGAAGCAGGCCTCTGAGGCAGCGGGACACCAAGGGGTGAACCGACAGACTGTCCCTCCACCGGTGAGTGGTGCGCTGATAGAGCACTGAGGTGGATCCGAACCGAGTTGGACTTAAGGCCCAGGTCTGACAGGTGAAGTAGGTATTGTAGTACTACTGGCACAAGGCAGGAGAAAGGATCTTCATTGCGCTGAGCACACCATGTTGAGAACCTACGCCACTTGAGGGCATAGGACTTTCTGGTGGACTGCCTCCTAGAGGCCAAGACCACTTCCTCAACTTCCCTAGGTAGAAGGGAGCTACCACTATCCTTTCAGCAGCCAGGCCATCAGATTGAGGGATCTGAGATTGGGGTGCAGAAAGGAACCCTGATCCTGAGACAGGAGATTGGGTTGCAACCCCAGTGGGAATGGAGTTTCCACCGCCAACTGCAGGAGAAGTGGAAACCACGGTTGCCTCGGCCATCTGGGGGCTACCAGAATCACCAAGGCCTTGTCCCGTAGAATCTTGAACAGAGTTCGGGGCACCAGGGGCATGGGAGGAAACACATACAGGAGGCCCGTAGACCAAGAGATCAGAAACGCATCTGCTGCCATTCTCAGGGGATGCGGCTGTCTGGAGCAAAACCTGGGCAGCTGACGATTCAGTGGACTTGCAAAGAGATCGATGGATGGAAGTCCCCATCGTAGAAAGATCTGCTGGACTACCAGTGGATTCAACTGCCATTCGTGAGGTGGAGAATCCTGCTTAGCTTGTCTGTCAAGAAGTTCTCCTGACCAGGTAGATAAACGGCTTTGAGAAACATGCCTTGTTTGACTGCAAAGGAGCAAAGGGCCTGCGCCTCCTGACATAGGAGTCTGGACCCTGTGCCTCCTTGCTTATTCACATAGAACATTGCTACCTGATTGTCTGTCTGGACTAAGACAGACTGGTGAGAGAGGGCATGAGAAAAAGTCTGCAGGGCCAAGCGGATTGCTCACAGCTCCAAAAGATTGATCTGCTGTGTGGCCTCCCGAGGAGACCAGAGGGCTTGAGTGCATGTGCCCTGGCAATGTGCACCCCCAGCCCTTTAAGGAAGCATCGGTCGTCAGCACCCTTGTGTGTGCTGGGGCCTGAAAGGGTACCCCCCCCTGAGGAGGTTTGGGAGATGTAGCCACCACTGCAAGGAGTCCAAGAGTGGTTTGGACACCTTTACTCTGTCTCGGAGATCGCCTGTGGCTTGCGCTCACTGAGCTCTGAGGCACCATTGAGCAGCCTGCATGTGCAGATGTGCATTCGGGGTCACATGTACCGTGGATGCCATGTGGCCCAGGAGCCGCAGGAAGTGCCTGGCGGAGACCTGAGAATTGTTTTGGAAGTGGTCGGCCAAATCCACAGTCTGTGAGCCCTGTCCTCGGGCAAGTACACTCTTGCCTGCAGGGTGTCTAATCTTGACCCTATAAACTCCAGGTTCTGTGGGGGAGCAAAGTGGACTTTGCGTAGTTTATGACAAGGCCCAGGTGCTGAAGAAGAGAGACAGTGTGAAGAGTGGCTTGTCTGGCCTCCTGGAGAGACTGACCCCTAATGAGCCAGTCGACCAGGTATGGGAAGACAAAATCTCCCTGATTTCTAAGATAGGCTGCCACCACCGCCAGGCATTTGGTGAAAACCGTGGGGGCGGAAGTTAGGCCAAAGGGAAGTACTCTGTACTGGAAATGGTTTCCTCCCACCACAAATCTGAGATATTGTCTGTGGACTGGATGGATGAGAATGTGAGTATAAGCATCCTTTAGGTCTAAGGAGCATAGCCAATCTCCCTGCTGGAGGTAGGGCAGCAGTATCCTAAGGGTAAGCATCGTGAACTTTTCCCTCTTCAGAAACTTGTTTAAGTTTCGCAAGTCTAGGATAGACTGGAGGCCACCTGTCCTTTTTGGTACCAGGAAGTACCTGGAGTAGAATCCTTGCCCTTTCAGGTGGTGAGGCACTGGTTCCACCGCCTGTTCCTGTAGAAGACTTGCCAACTACAGAAGGAGGAGGTTTCTGTGCAGAGGGAGTCTTGGAGGCTCACCTGGAAAGTAGGAGGGGGGTATCTGGTGGAAGTGGAGCATGTAGCTCTTCTGGACTATGCTCAGTACCCAGAAATCCCCTGTGATGGCTGGCCATCTGTAGGCGTACAGGGTCAGCCGACCTCCTGTGCTGAGTGGAGCCAGCTGTGGAGAAGAGGCTATGCTGTGGGAGTCAAAACCTCGCTCCCTGCTGTGCAGGAGCCGGAGCTGGCAACTTGGGGGTCTTCTGCCTATGGGGCCCATGCCCCTGCCCCTTGGCCTGCTGGCCCTGTTGGGGAGCTGGAGAGGCCTGGTATTGAGGGTAGGATTTGTAGGCAGCACCCTTCCTCGGGAAAAAGGGCTTCTTTCCCGAGCCGTTCTTTTTCTGAGAAGGGGCAGAAGTCTTCCTGGACAGCCTTGTCCTGGTGAGAGTCTCAGTCTCGATTTCCGCAGCCTTTTTAGTCATGGGCTTACCGAAAAGGTTTTCACCTCGGCATGGGACATCGACCAACTTGTCCTGCACCGGCTCCAGGTCTGATGACTGTAGCCAGGCCTGGCGGCGTGCACCAATGCCGGCCGCGGCTACCCGGGCCGAAGCCTCGAAGCCATCATAGGCTGCTCGAGAGATAAACTTCGAGCACTCTCGAATCCCTGTTGACAAAGCCTTGAACCTCTGCAAAGGTTCCTCAGAGAAGCCAGCTGAGAACCCGGCAATCTCCTTTGCCAGGTCTCGTAGGTACATGCCCTTGTACAGCTGGTATGTCTGGACACGGCAAGATAGCATACAGCCCTGGAAGCACGTTCTACCGAGGGCATCCATGTTCCGGGCCTCCCGGCCGGAGGGCACCGAGGAATGCATCTTCTGACTCTTCAGACGGTGCATGGCCGATTCCACAAACATGGAGTGGTGCGGTAGCTGCTCTTTTTGGAACCCAGGGCTCTTATGGACTCGATAAATGGAATCGACCCGACTCGACTCCAGTGAGTCCAAAGGGACGCACCGGGTCCGGAAGGTGTCCAGGGACGACTCGTCCTCCGTCTCCCACGCCGACTCCTCCAAGGAGGAATCGAGCGGCTCCGGCCGTGTGGGCCTCGGTGCCACCCACCCTGACGACCTTGGCCCCACACAGTAGGTCAAGGGAGACCTTGACCGAGGATCGACTCGAGACTTCATCGACTCGAGGATCGGCTCAGTCTCCGGGGTCGACTTAGACGTCGAGGTCCCGGTGGTCGGGGCAGATGCACTGGTCAAACAGGTGATCAGCACCCGCTGCTGTTCCATGAAGGCAGCCAAGCTGCTCTCCAAGGCCGTCAACCTGAGTCCAAGCTCAGGAGACTCAGGAGACTCAGCAGCCCCCGACTCTGGCCCCAACAGCGTCGGGCTCGACGTCGGCTCCCCCCGGAGGAGACTCCACGAGGACAACTGCACTTACGTGACTCGGGGACTCCGGCTCCACACGAGGTAGCTTGGAAGGCCTCTCCGACTCCGAGAGCCCAGGGCGGCGGTCAGAGCTACGCGACCTGGCACTCAAGGAACCAGGAGCCTCCACCGATGCTGCTCTCGCAAGCTTTTTGTTCCTTCGGTGCTCCCGGTTGGGAGACTCCCTCTCAGAGGAACCCCGACAGCGCTCGGGGTTGGACTCCCGAGATGTTGAGGCCTCTGACGAAGTCCGGGCCCGGCCGGACGCCGAGTCAGAGAAAATTCGCTCACGTTGATGCTGACGGCTCCGAAGCGCCTTCGACGACATCTTGCCGCACGGGCCACAGGCTAGCAAGTCATGGTCGGGTCCGAGGCAACGGAGGCAGTCATATGTGTCGTTGAGAAACATAAGTTTCTTGCACCGATCACACTTTTTGAACCCGCTGGCAGAAAAAGAACGCGAACGCTAGTCACGAAGGACAAAAAAAGAAAATTAAAACTCCGGACTCGATACCGGTGTACTGAGCCCAGGTGGGAAGGGGAACCGGCGTCAAACCGGATAAGACAACGCAAAAATCGCAGAAAAAAATCAACTTTTCCTGGGTGACATGAACTCACGTCTGTTGGGCTCCGCGGAAAAAGAAAGACTGAGCAAGATGGCACCCTTGGGCGGGAAGGGGACCGTGCAGCGCGCTGCATTCCCAAAGGCTTTCTTGGAAAGCTGGGGAAATGCTCCAGACGGGGGCTCCGTCGGCGCCGACGTCACCCATATGTGAGGACTGACTTCCTGCTTGGTCCTGGAGAACTAAACCTACAGTCACACATCAGCAGAACCACCAAAAATGCATACCTCAAGATGAGACTAATCCGCCGCCTCAAGCCCCTCCTCTCTCTGGATCATTTCCACACAGTCTGTCAGGCACTGATAACGCCCATCCTAGACGTCTGCAACCCAATCTATCTTGGCCTAACAAAGAAGACACTCCGGCCAATGGCACAAAACACAGCAGCTCACATAATATCTGGCTCATCAAGACAAGATCACATCGCCCCCATTCTAAAACATCTCCACTGGCTCCCAATCAGCTCCCGCATCAGATATAAGGCAATCCCAAACATCTTTAAAATCAAACACCAGACATCAGCATTCAGCCTACAACCACTCATACAACCCGACATCAGCACCAGACTGAGGAGGAAAAGCACCTCTGACCTCATCAGTACACCAAAAGACTTCACCAAGGTACGTAAGGACACCGCAAGAAGAGCTCTATCGCTGGCTGCACCTGAAATATGGAACGCCCTCCCTGATGACCTATGATCGACGAAAGACATCAAGGACTTTCGGAAACAGCTCAAGACGACTTTCTTCATTGAGCACTACGGTGATATCACATAATCTGACCGCCAGCTCCCGGGCTACATACCAAGCCCCCTCCCTTTCTCCTTCATGTACATAGCCTTGTAAAGTAGCGCACGCTGTAAATAGCCCACCACGAATCAACAAACCAACTTACACACACACACACACATTCACTTTATAACACTGCATGCACACACAAATGTCATTATACTTCGATTGGTTGCTGTATAAACCGCCTTGATTACAGGAGAAGGCGGTATATAAATCCTCTTAAATAAATAAATAAATATAGGAGGGATCACAGATCACTTCCATATGCCCAGGGAGTTTTTTTCTAAATTCTTCTGGGTTCTGGGAGACCACGTCTGACTTGGTGCTGTAGTTAATATGGCATAACTTCTTTTTCTTCATTCTTCTTCTTTCCCTACAATCGGTCTGCCCATCCTTATTAAATCACCTGTTTTCTGCACGTTCTCTGCAGGTTATCTTGTGGGCAATGCCTCCAAATGGGTTAATTTTACATACATGCCAGTCAGGAACCTCAATCCATGTTTCTTATGTGTTTGCGCTGGATTGTCATGGAACCCCCTCTGCTAAAAAAATACAACAGCTCTGAAGTACTAAACAAAATACAATTTTTGTACAATCCATTTAGGACTCAAAGTAGTTAATAACCGGATATCTATATATAATATGCTTAAGTGCCTGAAGTGATGTCTGCCAGAGTCATGCAGTTGTGGCTCTGATTGCAAGGAGACACTATTTGTTGCCAAATATGCATGCTTTGCAAAAATCAGGCTCTAGTTCACTCTCTGCAATCCTGCAGGACTGGAGGGATGCCCAAGTCCATGGGACTGAAGGCAGGTAGAGGGATTCCTCAGATCGCAAGTTTGGCGGCAATAGAGATGCTTTTTAGTGCAGGACTGGAGACAGAAGTGGGCCCCATTGGTGGGAAGGAGACCGCTGCTTTCAACAATGCCGTTTTCCTTTGTGGCATGAAGGCAATAGGATCTGATTGAGGAGGAGGGTTAAAACATGCTTCAGTGACTTTAGGTGTCAACTTTTGTATAATACAGTAGTAATTACCACCCCTAAAATACAGCTAATATACATCCAACCCAATGTCTCTAAGCCTATACTATATACTGACCAGTTCTGAGAGGATTTTGCTGATGAGTTGACATATGTAGTAGAACTAACTTCATGGGAGGAAGCAGTATCCTGGGCTGGAGAGGAGTTCGGGTTGCTACTGTTCCGCTGATGCCGCTGTCCAGGAATCTTGGATCTGGTTCCCATTAATGCTAATAAATAAGATACAGCACATTTTATAAATACAAAAAATGGCAACTGCTTTGTTTTTTTTTCAATCCCACTCTGCATGGATTCCTGCCATTTCTGCTGCATCACATCATAATTACTATGTCATGGTACACTTGTTACATGAGAAGGAGTTCACAGACTCAAATGCACTAGATTCTAGCAACAAACATAAAAGCATCATAAAATCCCAGGTGCCACATGCCCCTCTATTTTCTAATATACCATATATGTTATATAGTGTATTTTATTTTTCAGTGTTACCAGATTGCAGCTGTCAGGGGAGGCAGGGTAACACAGTTGCCTCAGAGCAAATTCTGGGGGTGTCAAAAAATGCTCCCAAAACAATCCAGCTGCTTGGTTCTCTTGCATTGATTTTTTTTTAATTTAGCTCAGTGGCAACTGCTGTCCTATCCCTCTACCATAGATTCTGATGCTGCAACTTCCCCCGGGGCCAGCGAGGCAATAAACTCTGCAATAAACACGGGGTCTTTGAGATATCTGTGTGCTTCAAAGGTCCCATGTTGCGGTATGGGAGGGCCTTGTTTAAGGGTTGCAGATAGATGCAGTAAAAAGAGGGAGCACGAGAACTGGAAGGTAAGGAGAAGTGAAATCGGACAATAGAAGGATATAAAAATAAATAAAAGAAAGCTGAAAAGAAAGATCAATGCTAGAGATGGAAAGAAGTGAAGAAGACAGGGAGAGAAGTAGCAGATAGATTGGCGAGCCTAGAAAATGAGCTAAGAAAAGATAGAAGAAAGCTGAAACCAGAGACTATGATCATCAGGATTAAAGAATAAAATGGTCAGACAACAAAGGTAGAAAAAGCATATGGGTGATATTGGTACTGACGGAGCCCGTGCAGGAACGCTTCCCAGCATCCAATAAGAAAGCCTTTGGGAGCAAGTCCACTGTGCCTGCACATCTGCTTTTCCAACTCCTCTCCTGAGTTGAGTTTGTAGCTGAGCGATAGAGAAAAAAATAAAAACTACCCTACAACTGCAGGGGGAGGAGAACGGGTTCTGAAGACTGATTACTGCTGTTACACGTGAGTAACTATGCTATCTCCAGGAACAAGCAGGAACGCAGTCTTCACATATGGGACTCACTAGCTCCCAGACACCAGATTGGCAAGGGGGAGAACAGTGTAATTCCCTACATCTAAAGCATAGCACCAAAGAGTGTGGACACAATGTGGCCCAGTGGACTTGACTGCAATCTGCTATACCACCTCTATAGGAAGTCTGATGTCTTACAGAAGTCCGTGACGAAGGGCAGGAGTTGAGTTTAAGTCCCAAAAAGGTGCTGAGTACAGTTTTACAAAGACAGACAATAATGTGCAATGAACGTATGAATGGAGGACCAGGTAGCTGCCTGTTAGATCACGTCAATGGGTACTGAATGGAGGATGGCAACTGAGATTGCCATGGCGCGCACATTATGAGCAGTGACGTGACCCTACAGGAAGAATCCCGCTTGTGCATAAGCAAAAGAGATACAGTCTGCTATCCATCTGGATAGAGTCTGTTTTGTCATTGGTAGACCAAGGTGACTTGGATCAAAGGAAATGAATAACTGAGAGAATTTTCTGTGAACTTTAGTTTTATCTATGTAGTAAGCCAGCGCTCACTTGCAGTCTAAGGTTTGTAGTGCTGCTTCTGCTCGAGATGCATGTGGTCTCGGGAAAAAAATCAGTAGAGTTACCGACTGGCTCAGGTGGGAGGAGACCACCTTCGTAAGGAAGTGTAGATGGGTATAGAGGACCATCTTGTCATGATGGAACTGGGTATAAGGTGGGTCCGCTAAGAGAGCCTGCAGTTCACTGATGCGGCAAGCTAGAAGTTGAGCTAGAACCATGTTGAGGTCCCAAGCCATCAGAGGTGGCTTAATGGGTGGCTTGGACAGCAGGAGACCCCATATGAAGTGTGCTACTAAGGTACTAAGGAGTCTGAGGAGACAGACTCTACACCCAGTGGTTTGTGATAAGCCGAAAAGGCACTAAGATGAACTCTGACTGAGTTGGTCTTAAGAACTGCCAAGGACAAGAAGTGTAGATAATGAAGAAGGGATTCCACCGGGCAGGCAAAGGGATCAACGCCCTTTGGGGAGCACCAAACAGCAAACTTTCTCCATTTAAAGGCATAAGATCGCCTGGTGGACTGTTTGCGTGATGCAAGTGCGATATCCTTGATCTCCTGTAGCAGGTCGAGGTCAGCTTGCACTATCCCCACAGCAGTCATGCCATGTGGCGAAGTGCATGAAGATTGGAATAGAGAAGCGTCCCTTGGTCTTGAGAGAGGAGTTTGGGCACACATCTGAGTTTGAGGGGTTCAGTTTGGGTCAGGTGAAGGAGTAGAGGAAACTACGGTTGACAGGACCAAAAAGGGACTATAAGAATTATGGAGCACTAGTTGGCTTGTAGCTTGAAGAGTGTTTTCAGTATCAAGGGGATGGGTGAAGATGCATAAAGTATGCCCCGTCCCCAAAGGAGAAGGAAGGCATCCGAGGTCTGTCGGTGCAGTGATGGAAGCCGTGAGCAGAACAATGGAAGCTGTGTGTTCTGCTGAGTGGCGAAAAGATCTACGAGTGGCGTTTCCCACATTTGGAAGACCCAAGCAGCCGTCTCCTGATGTAGGGTCCACTTGTGTGGATGAAGGATATGGCTGAGTCTATCTGTAAGGACATTGAGTTCACCCGGGAGGTACACCGCTCTGAGGTGAATGCAGTGTGCAATGGCAAAAACCCAGAGGCGAAGCACTTCGTGACATAGGGGATAGGATCCTGTCCCTCCCCCCCCCCCATTTGTTCACATAGAACATAGCCACCTGTTTGTCTGTTCTGATTAGAGTAGTTACTCACCTGTAACAGGTGTTCTCCAGGAGCAGCAGGAATCAGTCCTCACTTATGGGTGACATCGGCACCGATGGAGCCCCCATGTGGAGCATTTCCCCAGCTTTCTAAGAAAGCCTTTGGGAATACTGCACGCATGCGCGGTCCCCTTCCCGCCTAAAGGTGCCATCTTGCTCAGTCCAATGACACAGTTAAAAAAACAGCACACAAAAATGTAAAAATAAACTACGTACAACTGCAACTCCCAGGGGAGGAGGGAGGGTTATGAGGACTGATTCCTGCTGCTCCTGAAGAACACCTGTTACAGGTGAGTAACTACTCTTTCTCCAGGACCAAGCAGGAAGTCAGTCCTCACTTATGGGACTCCCCAGCTTCAGGCTACCGGGGACCCAGAGCTGAAAAATGAGCTCCCTCTAGCCTCAGCATCAGAGAAAGGATTTCACTGAAACATACCTCTACTGGTAGCCCAACCAGAGGGCTGGAGGGTAGGAGTTGCCTAAACCTCGAAGAGATTCCGGAGCACTGCCTGACCGAAAGCACTGTCCCTACGGGACTCCCTCTCCAGGCAGTCATGGGCCACAAAGGTCTGGCTTGAGGACCAAGTTGCAGCCCTGCAGATGTCTGCCAACGGTAGAGAGCGGAGATGAGCGACTGAGGCAGCCATTGCCCTGACACGGTGGGCTGTGACCCGACCCTGCAAAGGAAGGTCAGCTGCCCTGTCAGCCCAGGTGATACAGTCAGCCACCCAGATGGACAAGGAACGCTTGGAGACAGGTACCCCCAAGTTATTGGGGTCAAAAGATACGAACACCTGAGTAGCCCTCCTATGCCCCTGCGTACGCTCAAGGTAGAAGGATAAGGCCCTCCTACAGTCCAGTATATGCAGGACTGTTTCAGCCCGGCTGGCATGGGGCCTAGGGAAGAACATTGGAAGAACCACCTCCTGGTTGAGATGGAAAGAGGAGACAACCTTTGGGAAGAACTTAGGATGAGTCCTAAGGACTACCCTGTTCCTATAGAAGCGAGTGTAGGGTCTGTCACAGACCAGGGCTTGAAGTTCACTCACTCGCCTGGCCAAGGTCAAGGCTACTAGGAATAGAGTCTTCCAGGATAGGAAGCGCAGAGGACATGTAGCCATTGGTTCAAAAGGTGGGCGAGTCAGTTGCTGCAAGACCACATTCAATTCCCACTCAGGGACTGGTGGACGGAGAGGAGGCTTGAGCAATGGTAAGCCTCTGAGAAACCTGGACACCAAGGGATGAACCGACAAAGAGTGTCCTTCCACCACTGAGTGGTGAGCTGCCAGAGCAGAGAGGTGGACCCGAACAGAATTGGACTTAAGGCCCTGATTGGACAAGTGCAGAAGGTACTGGAGCACTACTGACACAGTGCAGCCAAAAGGATCTTCCTTGCGTTGCTGACACCACAAGGAGAACCTCTTCCACTTCAGGGCATATGTTTTCCTGGTGGATTGCTTTCTAGAAGCCAAGAGCACCTCTTCTACTTCCTGAGGCAGGCCCCAGGGAGCCAAGACTACCCTTGCAGCCTCCAGGCCATAAGATTGAGAGATTTGAGATTGGGGTGCAGAAGGGAACCCTGATCCTGAGAGAGAAGGTCGGGTTGGAACCCCAGAGGTAGTGGTGTCTCCACTGCCAGTTGAAGCAGCAGTGGGAACCAGGGCTGCCTCGGCCACCTGGGAGCAACCAGAAGTACCGAGGCCTTGTCCCTGAGAATCTTGAACAAGGTTCGGGCCACCAGAGGCGTGGGAGGAAACGCATACAGCAGACCCTGGGACCAAGAAATCAGAAAGGCATCCGCCGCCACCCTTAGGGGATGCGGTTGCCTGGAACAAAACCTGGGCAGTTGGTGATTCAGGGGACTGGCAAAGAGATCCATGGATGGAAGTCCCCATTTCAGGAAAATCTTTTGAACCACCAAAGGGTGCAGCTGCCATTCGTGGGGCTGCAGAATTCTGCTTAATCTGTCCGCCAGAAAGTTCTCTTGGCCAGGAAGATAAACAGCCCTCAGCAACATCTGGTGTCGGAGGACAAAAGAGCAAAGGGCCTGGGCTTCCAGGCATAGGTGTCTGGACCCAGTGCCGCCCTGTTTGTTCACATAGAACATGGCAACTTGATTGTCCGTCAGAACTAGTACAGACTGGTGAACCAAAGTGTGAGAAAAAGCCTTGAGGGCTAAGCAAATAGCTCGCAACTCGAGTAAGTTGATCTGTTGCGTGGCTTCTCAGGGGGACCAGAGACCCTGAGTGCAGCTTCCCTGACAGTGTGTTCCCCAGCCCTGTAAGGAGGCATCTGTTGTCAACACCACTCTGGGGACAGGCACCTGAAAAGGCACCCCCTGAAGCAAGTTGGGGGGGTGTAGCCACCACTGAAGGGAAGTCAGGAATGGTTTTGACACCCTGACTGTGTCTGCTAGGTTCCCAGTAGCTTGTTTCCACTGAGTTCTGAGGCACCACTGTGCAGGCCTCATGTGGAGGCGGGCATTGGGAGTCACATGTACAGTCGATGCCATGTGTCCTAGGAGCTGCAGACAGAGCCTGGCAGGAACCCTGAGCAGGCTGAGAAATCGGGATGCCAACTCCATTAGCCTTTGAGCTCTGTCCTCTGGCAAGTAACTCCTTGCCTGCAGAGAGTCCAGCCGTGCCCCTATGAACTCTAGGTTCTGGGAGGGGAGCAAAGTGGACTTTGCAAAGTTTATGACAAAGCCTAGGTCTTGAAGGAGGGATACCGTTCTGAAGGTGACCTGCCTGGCCTCCTGGTAAGCCTGACCCCTGATGAGCCAGTCGTCCAGGTAGGGGAAGACAAAAACACCTTGAGTCCTCAAGTAGGCCGCCACCACAGCCAGGCACTTTGTAAAGACTCTGGGGGCGGAGATTAGGCCAAAAGGCAGTACTCTGTACTGGTAATGGTTTCCTCCCACCATGAACCTGAGGTACTTTCTGTGGTCTGGATGAATGAGGACGTGAGTATACGCATCCTTTAGATCTAAGGAGCATAGCCAACTCCCTGCTGGAGGTAGGGCAGAAGTGTTCCAAGAGTAAACATATTGAACTTCTCCTTCTCCAAGAACTTGTTGAGGTTCCTGAGGTCCAGGATAGGCCTTAGGCCTCCGGTTCTCTTTGGCACCAGAAGGTACCTGGAGTAGAAGCCATGCCCCTGTAGGCGAGGAGGTACAGGCTCCACCGCCTTGTCCAGAAGCAGACTATGAAGTTCTTGGAGGAGGAGGGATGTGCGCAGGGGAGGCCTCAGAGGCTCTCCTGGGAAGCAGACAGGAGGTAACTGCCGGAAGTGAAGCATATAGCCCTTGTGGACTATGCTTAACACCCACGCATCCCCTGTAATAGGTGGCCACTTGTGGGCAAACAGGGCTAGGCGACCTCCTGTGCAGGAATGGGGCAGCAGAGGTGGAAAGGCTATGCTGTGGGAGTCAAAATCCCCCTCCCTGCTGGGTAGGAACAGGAGCCGGAGGCTTGGGGGTCTTCTGCCTATGGGGCCCATGTCCCTGCCCCTTGGCCTGCTGCCCCTGTTGGGGAGCTGGGGAGGCCTGGTACTGAGGGAAAGGTTTGTAGGCAGTCGCCTTCCTCGGATAATAGGACTTTTTACCCGAGCCCTTCTTTTTGTGAGAAGGGGCAGAAGTCTTTCTGGACAGCCTTGTCCTAGTCAGGTGCTCGGTCTCGAGCTCAGCCGCCTTCTCGGCCATGGACTTGCCAAAAAGGTTTTCACCTCGGCAAGGGACATCGACCAATTTGTCCTGCACCCAGGGCTCGAGGTCCGATGACTGCAGCCATGCCTGGCGTCGGGCTCCGATGCCGGCTGCCGCCACACGAGCCGAAGCCTTGAAGCCATCGTAGGCTGCTCGGGACATGAACTTGGAACAGTCCCGGATTCCTGAGGACAAAGTCTGGAACCTCTGCAAATGTTCCCCGGAGAGGCCAGCAGAGAACCCGGCAATCTCTTTCGCCAGGTCTCGTAAGTACATGCCCATGTACAGCTGGTAGGACTGGACACGGCAAGCAAGCATCGAGCCCTGGCAGCACTTTCTGCTGAAAGCATCCAGGTTCCGGGCCTCCCTGCCGGGGGGACACCGTGCAGTGCATCTTCTGGCTCTTCAGACGATGCATGGCCGATTCCACCACCATGGAATGGTGCGGCAGCTGCGCCTTCTGGAAGCCAGGGCTCTTACGGAGTCGATAGATAGAATCGACCCGCTTGCTTAAAACCGGCGCCGAGGCCGGTGCCTCCCACATCCGGAAGAGGAGCCGTTCCAGCATCGGAGGAACCGGCACAGTAAAGGCCTCCTTCGGAGGAGAGTCATACTGGAGGGCCTCGAGCTCTTCAGCTTGAGGCTCCTCCTCGGGGTCCGCGGGAATCGCCAATGCCTTGGCCATGTCCCGCATGAACTCCGAGAACCGGGTGTCCTCCGGGGGGGGGGGGACCTACTCCGGGGCTCGGACTGCGGTGAGTCCAAAGGGACACACCGAGTTCGGAAGGTGTCGGTGGACTCCTCGTCCTCCGTCTCCCACGCTGACTCATCCGAAGAGGAGTTGAGGGGCTCCGACCACGTGGGTCGAGGTGGCACCCACCCTGACGCCGAAGGCACCAGCGTCGACGCCCTCAGTTCCGAGCGGGAGGTCAAGGGGGACCTTGACAGAGGACAACTTCGAGCCTTCATGGTCTCGAGTATCGGCTCGGTCTCCGGGATCGACTTTGACGTCGATGTCCCGGTGATCGGGGCAGATGCACCAGCGAGGCTGGCCATCAGTACCCGCTGCTGATCCATGAAGGCAGACAATCTGCTCTCCAAGGCTGTCAGCCTGAGTCCAAGCTCAGGAGACTCAGCAGCCACCGACTCGGGCCCTGGTGGTGCCAGGCCCGATGTCGGCTCCATCGGAGGAGAGTCCACGAGGATTACAGGACTTACGTGCCCGACGGTCTCCGGCTCCACACGAGGTACTCTGGATGGCTTCTCCTGCTCCAAAGGCCCGGGACGGCGGTCGGGGATCTTAGACCTGGCCCTCGAGGAACCAGGGACCTCTTCCGACACCGCCCTCATGAGCCGTTTCTTCCTCTTGTGTTCCCGGTCGGGGGACCCCCTGTCCAAGGAACCCCGGCGATGCTCGGGATCAGACTCCTGAGACATCGAGGCCTCAGACGAGGTCCGGGCCCAGACGGAGGCAGAATCGGAGAAAATCCTTTCCTTCTGGTGCTGATGGCTTCGAAGTGCCTTGGTGGACATTTTACCACATGGGCCACAGATCACTGGATCATGATCGGGGCCGAGGCACCGAAGGCAGCAGTCGTGTGTGTCGGTGAGAGACATTAGTTTCTTGCACCGATCACACTTCTTGAAACCACTGGAAGCCATCGGGGAAAAAAGGGCCCCCGCGAGGTCAAAGGACCGGCCTTCCAGGGAAAACAGAAAAAAGGGCGCGAACGCCAGCCATGAAGGGCAAAAACCGAAAAATAAAAGACGGGCTCGATACCGGTGTACCGAACCTGGCGGGAAGGGAAACCGGCGTCGAACTCGGAGAAAAAGACAAAGTAATCGTTGAAAAAACGTCAACTTTTCCAGGTGACTGGCTCCAAGGAAAAAGAGAGACTGAGCAAGATGGCACCTTTAGGCGGGAAGGGGACCGCGCATGCGTGCAGTATTCCCAAAGGCTTTCTTAGAAAGCTGGGGAAATGCTCCGCACGGGAGCTCCATCGGCGCCGATGTCACCCATAAGTGAGGACTGAGTTCCTGCTTGGTCCTGGAGAAAAGACCTGTTGGCCTGAAAGTTGCGGTTGAAACACCCAAAGGACATTTGTAGGGCATGCAGCTCCAGGAGGTTTATCTGCAACGCAGATTCCTGTGGTGTCCACAGACCCTGTGTGGTCAGATGTTCTCTCCAACTCAGTTTGGAGGCATCCGTTGTCAGGGTGAATTGAGCTGGAGGTATCTGAAAAGTTGACCCGCCGAGTAGGTTCTGTGTGGAACACCACCAGTGAAGAGAACTGATTAGTTGAGGGGTTATGCGAATCTTATCTTTGAGACGCTTGTTTGCTTGGGTCCATTGAGAAGACAGAGTCCACTGGGCTTGCTGCATTTGTAGGCAAGCATAGGGGACTACATGGATCGTCGAGGCCATGTGCCCCAAGAGGCACAGCATCTCTCGAGCTGTTACCAGTCTTTGTTGCTGGATGAGTTTTACGAGCTTGATGAGGAAGGCAAAGCGATCCCGCGGAAGGAAAGCTTGGGCCTGCTGAATTTGGAATGGAAAATAAAACAAAAGATATTATAATGCCTCTATATCGTTCCATGGTGAGACCGCACCTTGAATATTGTGTGCAATTCTGGTCGCCGTATCTTAAAAAGGATATAGCGTTATTAGAAAAGGTTCAGAGAAGAGCCACCAAAATGGTAAAGGGGATGGAAGGATACTCCTATGAAGAAAGGCTAAAAAGGTTAGGGCTCTTTAACCTGGAAAAGAGACGGCTGAGGGGAGATATGATAGAAGTCTATAAATTAATGAACGGAGTGGAACGGGTAAACGTAGATCGATTGTTTACGTTATCAGAATATAGGAAGACTAGGGGACATGCAATGAAGCTACAGGGTAAACTATTTAAGACTAATAAAAGAAAATATTTCTTCACTCAACGTGTAATCAGACTCTGGAATTTGTTACCGGAGGATGTAGTAAAGGCTGTTAGTGTAGCTGGGTTTAAAAAAGGTTTGGACAAGTTCCTGGAGGAAAGGTCCATAAACTATTATTAAGAAGGGACCCAGGATATTAATGCTTGACCCAGTACAAGCATTGCGGAACCTGTGTCTTTTGGAGAAACTGCTAGGTACGTATGACCTAGATTGGCCACTGTTGGAAACAGGATGCTGGGCTTGATGGACCTTGGTCTGACCCAGTATGGCATATCTTATAATGACCAAGAATGCTCTGATGAACTCAAGCCTTTGGGTTGGAACAAGATGCAACTTTAGGAAGTTTAGGACAAATCCTAGATGTTGGAACACAGTGATGGTGCAATGAATGGAGAGTTTTATCTCCTAAGGGGAGTCTCCCCTGATTAGCCAGTTATCTAAGTAAGGGAAGACGAAGATTCCCAAGGTGCGGAGATAAGCCACAACTACTGCCATGAATTTTGTGAACACTCACGATGTGGAGGCTAAGCCGAAGGGCAGTACCCGGTACTGGTTTTGCTGAAATGTGAAACGCAGATACTGTCTGTGCTGAGGATGGATCAGTAAATGTGTGTACGTCTCCTTTAGGTCTAGAAAACATAGCCAATCGTACCTCTGGAGGTATGGGAGAAGAGTTCCTAGAGAAATCATTTTGAATTTTTCTCAGACCAGAAATTTGTTTAGGTCTCTGAGATCCAGGATGGGCCTGTATCCTCCTGTTTTTTTGGAATGAGAAAATATGAAGAGTAGAAGCCAATCCCTTCCTAAGGGGAAGGAACTCTTTTTATGGCTCCTGAGATAACAGGGTGGACAACTCTTCCTTCAAGAGTGTGCTTTGAAGGGAGTTTGTGGGATAGTTCCCTGTGAAGCCAGTGGGGCGTAAATCTTCGAAGTGAAGCAGATACTCCCCTTTGGACGATGTTGAGGGTCCACTATTCTGAAGTGATGAGGTGCCACTTGTAGGCATAAGAACAAAGTTTGCTGCTATGTTCAGGGCTGGGGACCCTGCAGATGCAGAGTGGCAATGCTCTCTAGGAAGCAGTCAAAAACTAGGTGCAGGTTGTGCCTGCGCCACTGGTTGGGGCTTAGGAGCCTTGGGCTTCTTAGGTTGGCGAGAGCCCTGCTGGCGCTGCTGTTTCTGCTGAGGCTGGTAAGCAGCTGCAGGTGTATAGGAAGGATAATCTCTCTTCTTCTTAAAGTACAAAGGTTTCTTTGGAAGAGCCTTCTTTTTGGAGGAGTCAGTCTTCTTCCTAGAAAGGCATTTGAGGGTGAGATCACCTGTCTCAATCTCACCAGCTTTTTATCTCCAACCTTTTCCAAAAAAGTTCTCTCCAGTATATAGGATATTAGCCAACTTGTCCTGGACCCAAACCAGGCCAGCCTTCGAGCCCCAAAACAGATTGCTGAAGCTCTGCTGTTTGATTTAAAAGCATCAAATGATGCCCTGGTAAGGAATTTTGAGATATTTTGACCCAATCTGATAAGCCCTTAGAATGCACTCCTCTTATCATCAGGAAGCAGGGGGGCAAACGTTTCCAAATGTCGACATCCAAAGGCAACGAGTGTCCTTGAATCCCTGCCTGGAGGCAAAGAAGAGTGATTCTTTGAAATCTTTATTCCATGCATGGCCAATTCCACCACCATCGAGTGGTGGGGGAGTTGAGGCTTCTGAAAGCCTGGGCTCTCTCGAACTCGGTACATGCTATCAAGCCTTTTACTGATGGGCAGAACCATGAGAGGAGCCTCCTACATGCGGAGCATGAGATCTTGTAAGATATGATGTACCGGTAAAGTAGCTGCTTCCTTAGGCGTAGGAGGGTATTGGAGGTGGCAGCTGGGTGAAGTGCAGCTGATATCCGCTTTGGACAATCTGCAGCACTCAAGTGTCTGAGGTGAGGAGGGGACACTGGTGGGCAAAGTGTACGAGCCACCCCGCGACCTGTGGGATTACCTCGACGGGCAACGATTGGCTGGCTGAGTATCCTGGCAAAGACCCCTCACCCAGCTTGGGCTGGGGAGCGGGTTGCACCTTTGGAGTCTTCTCCCTCTGCTGTGTGTGGGGAGTCTGCACCTTAGGATTGACTGGGAAATACCAGCCCGGGCACAGATAGAATGCCTTCTTGGCATGATGTTTCTTCCATGCTGCATCCATGGTCTTTCTGGAGAGCCTGGTGAGAGTCACCTGCTCCAGCTCCTCAGCTTTCTCCTGCATGGGTTTACCAAAGAGGTTTTCGTCCAAGCAGGGGACATTGGTGATCTTGTCCTGGACCCATTGCTCCAGGTCTGAAGCCTGTAGCCACTCCATCCAGTGAGCTCTGATGTCCATAGCCACCACCCTACCAGCGCATTCAAAGGCATCATAGGTGCCCCGCACCATGAACTTCGAGCAATCCTTGCTGTAAGCCACAAGACCCCTAAAGAACTCGCGATGGTCCTAGGAAACAAGGATGGCAAAGTCCTCCATTTACAACAGGACATCTCGAGGAACATGCTCATGTAAATCTGGTAAGCCAGGATCCTGGCGATCAGCATGGAACTTTGGTATCACTTCCTCCTGAAGGATTCCCAGGGTCCGAGCCTCATTACTCGGCAGGACCAAGGAGTGCGTTTTAGCACTTCTTGCGCGCTTCAAAGCCAACTCCACCACAATGGAATTGTGGGCAACTGAGGTTTCTCAAACTTTGGGGCCTTTTGGACGCAGTATAAGGAATCGAGCTGGTAGCTGACTGGAAACATGAATGGCACCTTCTACAACCGCAGCAGCAATCACTGCAGGACATGATGGATGGGAACAATCACTGCCTTCCAGGGGGTTGACAGGTACTGGAGTAGTTCCAGTTCTTCCGCTCTTAGGTCCTCCTCTGACTCCAGAAAGAAGGGGATGGCCTTAGACAAGCACTGGAAGGACATGTCCTCTGGGGGGGCGACTTGCAACGTTGGGTGGAGGTGATGGGTTGGATGAGAGGTCCGATGCCGTCAATTCCACCTCAGCTTCCCATTCCAATTGGGAGTTGAAAGAGTGCAGAGTCTCCTCCTCCTGCTGGCTCCATGGCTTGGGGGAGGGAGGACATTGATCGCCCTCGCATCACCTGGCACGCCGATGGCGGTGTCCCTGGGCCTCAGACTCCAATATACGGAAGAGGGAGATGGCTCTGACAACCAGAGTCAATACCCATCTACCACCCGATCTCCCAACCTCAGCAGGAAGGGCAAGGGTCTCCAGGATAGGCTGGAAGCAGTGTGGTGATGATGCATTCCGCAATGCAAAGCCTGCGTTCCACAAGGCTTCCAGCACCACCAAGTAGCTTCTACAGCTGGCATTCCTCCAGAACTGGCACCTCTGAGGGGGCCAATGTCGCAGCTATCGGTGACAACACCTCGAGTGGGAATTCCATGATGAGAGGTGCATCGGAGACATCTGGCTGGACACCACTGTTTGGGTTGGGTCCTCCCGCCGGTGAAGCTTGGCCAAATGCTCCCAGCCATTGTTCTCCACATCATGTTGAGTAGAGCTACGAGGCTGCTGCACACGGAATTTCTCCTGGTGCTCACCCTTCGATGTCATCTCTGCAGGGAGCCTCCCCTCACCACTTGGGCCCCTCTGCTCCAACTGAGCATGCTGTTCCTTTCCCTTAGCTGCCTCAGGACCTTTCACAGGCATAGATGAAGGGGTTGGGGCTGAAGATATTTAATCAGATAAACCAAAGGGAGACTCCTGCTTTTCCCGACCTTTCAGACCTCGGCACATCATTTGTATTTATTTATTTATTTTCAGTTTCTTATATACCGCGCTATTCGGCATCAGCGCAGCTTACATAGAACAAAAACTTACAGCAAGGCGACGAGCCGCTCTGTGTTTACAGAGAATGGGAACTAGAACTTGGCTAACAGGGGAACTATATACATATATGTACATATAGGCGTCATGTTTAATTCAAATCGAAGATAGGCTGAGTTAAGGTTGGAAAACCTGTATGATGGTTTGCCATTCTAGTATGGGGAGGGGGTTGTACGTGCATTAGTTTCAGGGTAGTACTTGAGGAAGAGATGGTGCTTCAGTGATTTCCTAAACTGGGTCGAAGTGTGGTATGATCAGTGCTTGGTAAATTGTCCTGAAGTCCTCTGGCTCTAGCAGAGCACGAATGTGCCTGAGGGTTCGGATCTTGTGGTATACTGACTTCCCTTTGTTACTTATGTGCATTGTCATGTCAAGGTGTTGATCTAGGGTGATGCCCAGGTATCGGATTGTGGTTTTGGTTTGTAGTTCTGCATCCTTAACCTTTAGATGGGGGGGGGGGGGGGAAGGGTTGAAATTATGGTTCCTTGTAATGAAAAGGATCTCTGTTTTCTCGTGTTGTATTAGAAGGTTATGAGTCTGGAGCCAGTCGGACACTGCATTAAAGCAATCGGTCAGTGGGGAGAGGTCCAGATGTTCTGTTGTGAAAGGCGTGTAAAGTAGTACATCGTCTGCATAAATCAGGCATTCAACGTTGAATGATTTGATGAGATTACAGATAGGCTGCATGTAAATATTGAACATCAGGGCAGATAGGGAGGAGCCTTGTGGAACGCCCTGTTTCTGGTGGAAAGGCTTTGATGCGGAGGCTCCCGAACGTACATGTGGCCATCTGTCGGATAAGTATGATCTGCACCATTCTAAAGCCTTATCATGAATACCCTTTTTCCTGAGACGCCACAGGAGAATCTCGTGGTTTACCGAGTCAAAGGCAGCGGCTATGTCTAAGAAGATGAGGGCGTATCCTTGGTGTATGTTGTTGATTCCAGTGATTATGTTGTTATAAAGGGTAGTAAGGAGCGTTTCCACTCTATGGGACTCCCGGAAACCATGTTGGCAGGGGTCCAGCAGTGAGGCGGATTTAATGTGGTCTTGTATCTGTCCTTGAACTTCTTTCTCGATGATCTTGGCTAGAAGTGGTATGCTAGCTATTGGTCTGTAGGAGTCTACCTTCTTGGAGTCAAGCTTACTGTTTTTTAGCAAAGGCCTAATAGACGTATGTTTGAGGCATTGGGGGAAGGATCCTGTTTGAAAGGATATGTCCATGAGCTTGGCTATGAACGGGCGTAGCTCTTTTATCCAGAAGGCAGGGCAAGGGTCGGTTTGTGCCGTGGTGGTGTTGATCATAGCGATGGTGTCCTCAATGCCCTTCTTGGATGGCGTGGAAAAGATGATAAGTGGATTTAAATGGGTTGACTCATATTCAGTGGTGGGTGCTGCAGCCGTGTTGGTCTGGCATATTTTCGATTGCAGGTGGTCTGCGAATTCTTGGGGGTGGATCTCATTTGGGTTGTCAGGGTATGGTTCTTTCGTTAGGTTCTTAACCAGACTAAAAAGGTTTTGTGGCTTGTTTAAGGACCGTTTTAGGGAGTCTGAGTGGAATTGTCTCAGTTTATCTGTAATTGCTTCGCGGTGCTTTGTGAGGTGATGATTGTATGTTCTCTGGTCTTCTGCAGAGCGGGATCGACGCCAGTGTCTTTCTAGCTTCCTTAGGTGGATGAGAGATGTTCTTAGCTCTGTGGAGTACCAGGCTGCATTAACCCGTTTCCTTGGTGGTTTGGTGGACGATGGACATTGAGCGATGCTGCTGAGGCACTTGTTCCAGTCTGAGACTAGGTCCTCGAGGTTGGGTGATGTTGAGGTCAGGAGTGGGCTGGTTTTACGCAGAATGGTTTCCTTATCGAAAGGTTGGAACCTTCTTGGCTGTGGTCTGGTGGTGCTGCTCAGGTCACCCATGCTCTTATGGTTGATGTATAGCACGGGTATTTGGAAGTTGATTAATTTGTGGTCTGACCAGGGTACTGTGGTAATGGACAGCTCAGGGACTAGGGTTGAGGTGGTGGTTGCCTGTGGGGCAAATATCAGATCCAGAGTGCTCCCTTTTTCGTGGGTCGGTTCGTTGACTAGTTGTTTGTAGCCTAGCTCCTCGAGTGCTTTGCTAAAGGCTGATGCTTGGATGTCTTGGAGGGCTGGGAGGTTGAAATCTCCTAGAATCCATGTCGGTGTGCGTGGGTTCTGGGCATTGAGTGCGAGGTCGATTATTGTTGGGATGTCCTCTGGGGAGGGTGATGGGGCTCTGTGGAGTAGGACGATGCAGCAGTACTTATTGGCTATTGTGATTGTCTCGAGGTGAGGTGTGCTGGTGGTGCTAATTTGCTGGAAGCAGAGATCTGTCTTGGCTAGGATGAGTAGTCCTCCCCCTCTTCTGCTGTCTCTATGGCAGGCATGTATTGTGAAACCGCTGGGTAAGAGCTGGTTGAGGAGGACGTTGTCATCGTTGGATAACCATGTTTCTGTGACCAGGAGTATATCTAGGTCATGGAGGACTATTGTGTCCGGGATAACTGGCCATTTTTTGTGGATTGATCTGGCATTTATAAGTGCACATTTTAAGCTTTTGGGGTGGATATCTCCGTCTTGTGTCGGTTTCTTAGTATGTTGAAGGGCAACATGAAGCAGGTGAGGGGTGCGTGTATCCTCCCGTGTCTGGGGGTAGGGAGCACTGGACCATCTCTTCCCATGGTACTGTAGGGTTGGTATGTAGTTGTGGGAAGGTGATAGGGCAGTAATGCAATGGAGCCACCCGGAGAGGAGGTAGCAGACAGATATGGCGATGAGGGGGGGGGGGGGGGAGCCATTTGGGGATTCGTCAATTGGGTCAGCTCCGGTCAATTGGGTAGGGAGGTTAGGGCTATAGCAGGGAGGGTCTTGGGGTACAGACAGTTTGCAATAGGGTAGAGTAGAAATGTCAGTCTGTTTGCAAAGGGGTATAGTAGAATTGGCGTCCAAGCAGTTAGGCAGTTAGGTAGAGAGGGTCGTGGGGTATAGACAGATTGCAGTGGGATACGGTTCAATTGTCAGTTTGCGATGGGGTACAGTACAATTGACATTCAAGCAGTTAAGGTAGTTAGGTAGGGAGGGTCATGAGGCATAGACATTTCGTAATGGGATACAGTACAATTGTCGGTATGCAATGGGGTACAGTACAATTGGCATTCAAGCAGTTAAGGTAGATAGTTAGGGAGGGTCATGGGGTATAGACAGTTTGCAATGGAGTACAGTACTATTGTTAGTTTGTAATGGGGTACAGTACCATTGTCATTCAGTTCACAGTGGGGTACAGTACAGTTGGTAGCCCGTACAGTACAATTGGTAGTTATTGGAGGTATTGATCTGTCTGGTGGCTTATGCTTGGTCCCTTGAGGTTGCTGGTGTGGTTTCTATATGTATAAGATTATGTGAGGTTTACTTACTTGAATGATCATGGAGCTGGCGAACGGTAGTGTTTTGGGGAGCAAGCTCAACCCTGGGACCTTGAGTTGTGGATTTGCCAGGCGTGTCTTTTTGAGAGTCGCGTCAAGTTCTGTGTTCCTGCAGGCTATTTGGGCGTATTAGGTCTCCTGCCGTGGGCCACTGCCTAAGGGCCATGCCAAAGGGCCCTCTGGTGAGGCCCTCAGGCGCGGGCCCGCCAGGCGCAGGTGCGCCTTCTGGTGCTCCTTTTTAAATCTCAGGAGCTGCCCCGATTGGGCAGCAGGAGCGGCTGGGGGCGTGCTGAGGCGGCTGGAGGTCGATGGAGACTCTCTCCCTCCTGGGAGAGCAGCGGGGAAGGCAAGGACGTCGGCGATGCTGGCACTCCTTTTTAAATCTCAGGAGCTGCCCTGTTCCTTTCCCTTAGCTACCACAGGACCTTTCGCAGGCATAGACGAAGGGGTTGGGGCTGAGGATATTTAATCAGATAAACCAAAGGGAGACTCCTGCTTTTCCCGACCTTTCAGACCTCGGCACATCATTTGTAAGCAGAGCTTACAAGACGCCAGCTCATGGTTGGGCCCAAGGCATTGCAAGCACTAATTATGATGATCGGTGGCAGAAATAGTTTTGCCACACTTGGTGTATTTTTCTTAAAGTCACTAGCTAGTTTAGGCATGCCAAAAAACCTCACCTTGGCAGAATCAAACTGAAAAATTGCCATGGGCAGGAAACCACCCTGAAAAGGGAAAAACATACAAAAATGTTGAAAAAACAATCACAAAAAAACCCCAAAAGGGAAAAAACGGCTAACTGATGATAGGCAGAAAAGAATAAGAAAAAAAAATCTGGCCACAAGGGCCAGATACAAAAACGTTTTTCTGAACTGAAGGAACATGTCCTAGGGGTTTCGCAGAAAAAAAGAAGACTGGAGAGTATGGTGCTGCGGCGGATGGAAAGCAGGTGTGCAAGCATGGTGTACCTCCCAAAAGCTTCCTTTGAGAGCTGGGGAGCATTCTGCATGGAGCTCTGTCAGTGACATCACCCATACATGAGGACCTATTTCCTGCTTGTTCATGGAGAATCGTTGCAATGCGTTCAATAGCAGCATATGCTCTCAGTCTGTACTTGTACTCTCACGCCTCCAAAGCTCCGTTCGCTCCTTATCCTGATCTTCACCAGGCCAGCTGGTTTTGAATCCTTCCTTAGGAGTTGGAGAAATGCTGAAAACTCCACTTTCAAAATGTGCTGGCAACAATTTTATCCACTGCACAAGGGGATGCCAGAATTTAAAAGAAAGGAACCACCAGCATACCTACTATGTCTGGCAAGATAACGTGGCAGCTGCTCAGTAAGCTTTATTAACAAGACAAATTCAGTGATGGTGTGTATTCCAACTTTTCATTCAAGCCAAAAGCCTTTGCAGGCTTTAGTTCATAAATCCAGAACTGTTCACAATATGATAATTTACCAGATTATGAAGACCCATCTTAGCGAACATAGGAGTTGGATAAAAACTGCCACTTTCAAGGTGCTTATGGAGCTTTGGAGTCACAAGAGTGCAAGTACAGATGAGAGCACACATCCATTGAATGAACACAACTATTTGGAGTGGAGGAGTAGCTTAATGGTTAGAGCACTGGCTTGGGAACCAAGCAACCAGCGTTCAATTTCCACTAGCACTCCTTGTAGCCTTGGGCAAGTCACTAAACCCTCCATTGCCTCCATTGAAATTTAAGTTAACAACGTCCCTGTTTAATATATTGTACATTGCCAAGTTACAATGTAAACCGCTCTGACTGAAATGATTAAGCAGTATAAAAAACCTGTAAGATAGATAAATAACTAAATATTGTATTGACGGTCCGTTGTGGCATTCAAGGAGTAATGTTCAGATAAGTACTGTTCCATTTATGCTGTAATGGCGACAATTCCCTTGGTGATTAATTTTTTTTTGCAATATTGAAATATATTTAAAAATGCATAAAAGTGGAAACAAAGTGATGTGGATTGAGTGGTCTTTTATAGTGACATAATAAAGTTACATATTTTCATGCTTTTAATGGACTAATGGTGGGGTTGAGGAGACTGATGACTGAAAAAGGGAGCATATGCATATTGTCGTAATTCCAACAGACTGTACGTGGCTCAATCTGATGTTCTCCTCCCCACTTTTAGAATATTTTTCTGTTACACAACTGGGTGCACATACACAATCACTTAAGGGGGGGATAGCTCTTAAAGGTATCATCTAGCAAGTGGCCTGGAGAGACAGTGATGCATTACAGCTAGCCTTTCAGCATCCAGGCCAGCAGGTCCAGGGCACTCCCCAGTGGCAATGGGTTCCTCTGGGATAGCTGCAGAAGTAGGGGAAAACAGAGTTGCCTGGGCCACCTGGGCACAATGAAGATGACTGAGGCTGCCTCTACTTGGATCTTGAGGACGGCCCGTGGCACTAGGGGGTGGGCAGGAACGCATACAGGTAGCCCCTTGACCAGGGTGTCCTCCACCTTCCAACCCCTGGCTGGCCTCTGAGAGCAGAAGAGTGGTAGCACCGTGTTCTCTGGACTGGCAAAGAGGTCGACCTCTGGGGTCCTCCAGCGCTGAAAAACCTCTGCCAGCACGGTTGGGTTCAGTCTCCACTCGTGGGGCTGCAGGTCGCAGCTCAAATGGTCATCCAGCACGTTGTCCTGGCCCGGCAAGTATACCGCTCTGAGGGAGATGTTCTTCCTCGTCGCAAAGTTCCAGAGGCAAACTGCCTCCCAGCAGAGGTAGTACAAACCTGTGCCCCCCTGCTTGTTGATGTGATACATTACCCTCTGGTTGTCCATCTGGACCTGAACCACCTGCCCTTCCAGATGATCCTGGAAGACACGCAGGGCATAACAGAATGCTCAGAGTTCTAGCAGGTTGATCTACAAGGCACTCTCCTCTGGTGACCATGGGACCTGTGACTGCAGGGTACCACAGTGGGCCCCCCAGCCCAATTTGGATGCATCCGTTGTGAGGATGCGGTGCAATGGGGGAGCCTGGAAGGGCAGGCTGGCTCTGAGATTGAGGGGGTCCTCAACCAGGCAAGGGATGTCGCCAGGGCTGGTGTGACCAGGATGTGGTCCTCTAGACAGCCAGAAGCTTATGTCCACTAGGCGCTTAGCATCACTGTGCCTGCCTCATGTGGAGGCGGGCAAACAGTGTGACAAGGACCATGGATGCCATGTGCCCCAAGAGGCAGATCATCTGTCTGGCCATCACCACTGAGCTGTCTTGTACAGTTTGGGCCAGGGCGGATAGGCGTTGTGCCCAATTGAGAGACAGGAAGGCCCTTGTTTGAGTGGAATCCTAGGGTGTTGATGAACTCCAAGCGCTGGGTGGGCAGGAGGTGAGATTTCAGTAAGTTCTCCACAAAACCCAGGCACTGAAGCAGTCCTATGGTGCGCAGCGCTGCGTTGCGTACTCCCCTGGCATGCTGGTTTGTATGAGCCAGTCATCTAGGTAGGGGAAGACAAACACCCCTTGGAGTCTGAGGTGAGCGGCCACGACTGCCAGGCATTTGGTGAATGAGGCGAGTATCCTAATGCCATCCATCGCTGATGAATCGGAGGTACTGATGGTGCCTTGGATGGATCAGGACGTGGGTATAGGCGTCTTTGAGATCCAAGGAGTACTGCCAATCTCCCTACAGGAGGTAAGAGCAGCAAGGTTCCAAGGGATACCATTTTGAACTTTTCCTTGACCAGGAAGCGGTTGAGGTCCCATAGATCCAGGATGGGCCGGAAGCCCCCGACAATCTTCTTGGGGATAAGGAAGTAGCGGTAGTAGAATCCCCTGCCTAGGAGAGGTTGGATAACGGGTTCTACAGCTTGATTCTTGAGTTCCTTTTGCAGAAGCTCCCTGTGCAAGGAGTTCCAGGGTAATTCCCCAGGGAAGAAGGGAGGAAGCAACTGGGCAAGTGGAGGAGATAACCTTCCCTGACCACCTGCAACAGCCAGGCATCTGTGATGACGCTTGGCCACTGGTGTGCAAAGTGGACCAGCCATCCTCCCCTGAACCTTGGGCCTTGTACCTCCTGGGGGAGGGCGGCTATGCCCAAGGAGTCAAAAGCTCCCCCCCAGGCTGCGGCTGGGGCACTGTTTGAGGTTTGGGGGTCTCTGGCTTATGGGGGCCATGCCCCTGGGCCTTGGCTTGCTGCCCCAGTGGGGGAGCGTGATAGGCCTGAAACTTGGGGTAGTTCCCATAAGCCTTCTTAGTCTTCGGGTGGAAAGGCTTTTTCCTTGAAGTCTTCCTACGGGAAGGTTCAGACACTTTCTTGGACAGCCTGATTCTGGTCATGAATTCCTGCTCCGGCTCATCTGCCTTCTCAGTCATGGGCTTGCCAAAGAGATTCTCCCCCTAGCAAGGGATATCGGCTAACTTGTCCTGAACCTACTGCTACTCCAAGTTGGAGTACTTGGAACCGACTCGATCCCCTGGACTCTTTCAATGACACCCCCCTCCGAGGTTGCTTGGAGGGGCATTCCCGGCCCTCATCACCAGTGTCGAGTCAAGGGTGCCTGGCCCAGGACCCGGAGGTCTTACTCCCCAGGTCAGGGTCGGACCTCGACTGCGACTTTGATGAAGCCTTCAACGCCCGGGAAGGTCCTCCGAGGACGACTCTGATGCATGCTGGTCCTGCAGCTCCAAATGAGCCTAGGAGCGAGATGCTGAGTGTCTAAGGCAGAGATTCCACCCCCGATGCCAATCCTGAGGCAGATTTTCTAAACAGCTCTCACTTCCACCTTTCGCACTCCTTCTGGGTCTTAGCTGATATCAAAAGGCAAAGTGAGTAGGAAGACACGTTGTGGTTCACCCCGAGGCATTTTATGCAGGGTACTGTGGCGGTTTGTGCGGGACGTAGTGCAATTGCACTTGCCACACTGTTTAAATCCTCTGGTTGAAGACATAGTGGGAAAAATGAGCCTTGTGAGGTTCAACTCCAATGCCTCCACCAGCTAGGCTGTGAGCAAAAAAACGTGGGTCAAAAAATAAAATAAAAGTACCCGAGCAAAAAGCATGACTCCAAGGTGTTGGATTTGGGCAGTGGAAGGTGATCGATACCGAAGAAAGAAAGTGTAGTTACTCACCTGTAACAGGTGTTCTCCAGGGACAGCAGGAATCAGTCCTCACTTATGGGTGACGTCGGCACCGACGGAGCCCGCGTGGAGCAATTCCCCAGCTTTCAAATAAAGCCTTAGGGATTGCTACCATGCATACGTGGTCCTCTTCCTGCCCAAGGGTGCCATCTTGCTCAGTCAGGTCCCTTAGCTCGAGCCCTACCAAGCAGATGTCAAGGGAAGGACAAAAATTCAGCAACTCATCAGGGGAGGCGGGAGGGTAGTGAGGACTAATTCCTCCTGTCAGTGGAGAACACCTGCTACAGGTGAGTAACTACGCTTTCTCCAGGAACAAGCAGGAAGTCAGTCCTCACTTATAGGAATCCCTAGCTAGAGGCTACTGAATCTGTAACCAAAAAATGCCTCCGCGAGGCCATAAAAAGAAGCCGAAGCCCGAAGGAGCCCAAGTCCTTGGGTTGAAGCCCTCATAGCTGTGAAGACGGGTCGGAGGGCAGGAGTTGCTTATACTCCGAACAGATTACAGAGTACAGCCTGGCCAAAGGCGCTGTCCCGGCGGGACTCCCTCTCCAGGCAGTAGTGGGCACGAAGGTGTTCATAGAAGAGCAGGTTGCCGCCCAGCAGATGTCCATCATGGGCACAGAGTGCAGCGAGGCCACCGAGGCTGCTATGGCTCGGACCCCGTGTGCAGTGATTCAACGATCCAGAGGGACGCCTGCCTTCGCATGGACGAACGCGATGCAGCCCGCCACCCAAATAGAGAGGGTGTGCTTGGTGACTGCTTGCCCTTGTCTATTGGGATTGTAGGTCACGAAAAGCCTGTCAGACTTGCGATGAGTCTGGGTACGCTGCAAATAAAAGGCGAGGGCCCGCTTGCAGTTAAGGGTATGGAGAGCCGCCGACGCCTGGTCAGCGTGTGGCCTCGGGAAGAAGGTCAGGGGCACTATCTCTTGGTTGATATGGAAGTCCAAAACGACCTTGGATAAGAATTTAGGATGGGTCCGGAGGACCACTCTGTTCCGATAAAACCTGGTGTAAGGGGCGCCAGCCATGAGCACCTGGAGCTCATTGACTTGGCGAGCCGAGGTCAGCACCACTAGGAAGGCTACCTTCCAGGATAAATGCCGGAGCGAACACATCGCCATCGGCTTGCAGGTTGGACGGGTGAGCTTTGTGAGTACCACGTTTAAGTCCCATTCCGCCGGAGAGGGAACGATGGGCGGCTTGGATAGCAGAAGGCCCTGCATGAAGCGGGAGACTAGCGGCTGCCCCGAGAGAGGTTTTCCCTTGATAGAGAGATGATTAGCCGATATGGCGCTCAAATGAACTCTAACAGAGTTCGACTTCAGCCCTTCCCTCGAGAGGTGGAGGAGGTACTGGAGCACCCACCAAACAGAACACGAGAAGGGGTCAATCTGGTGCTCCAAGCACCAGACGGAGAAGCGTTTCCACTTAAAGGCGTAAGCACACCTAGTGGAGTCCTTCCTTGAAGCAAGGAGAATTTCCTCAACCTCCTCCAGAAAGGCAAGAGAGGCTAGGGAGACCTGATCAGCTGCCAGGCCATGAGGGATAGGGAGGTCAGGTTCGGGTGTAGTACCCAACCCTCCTCCTGCGTTAGCAGGCCCCAGGCAGAGCCCAGGGGAGCCGGAGGCTCCGTTGACAGCCAGAACAGGAGCGGGAACCAAGGTTGCTGAGGCCACGAGGGGGCCACAAGAATCAACGATGCCCCATCCTGTTGAGCCTTGATCAGAGTCCTCGCAATGAGGGGAAAGAAGAGAATGCATATAGGAGACTGGAGGACCAGTCCAGGAGAAATGTATTGGGGCCCTCCCTGCCCGGGTGCGGTACCGGGCCACAAAAGCGAGGGAGCTGCGTATTCTGGGGGCTGGCAAAGAGGTCTATCGCTGCAGTGCCCCAGCGTAGAAACAGCCAACCTGCTACTCTGGGATGCAGCCGCCATTAGTGGGGGCGAAGGATTCTGCTGAGTCTGTCCGCCAGGCCATTCTCCTGACCTGGGAGGTACGCAGCCCTGAGGAATACCCTCCGCCAGGCAGTGAAAGAACATTTAAGGACCGCTTCCTGACAGAGGCAGCGCGATTCCGTGCCCCCCTCCTTGTTGATGTAGAACATGGCTACATGGTTGCCGGTCTCAACCAGAACCGACTTTCCGCTGAGGTGATCCTCAAAGGCGCTCAGGGCCCACCAGATGGCCCGGAGCTTGAGCAGGTTTATCTGCTGCTGAGACTCCGTGGGTGAACCCTGCATGCAGAGAGACGCGCAATGGGCTCCCCACCCTAACAGGGAAGCGTCTGTAGTCAGCACCACATCGTGCTGTGGGGCCTGAAAGGGCGATCCCTGCAGACGGTTGCGGGGGTTTTGCCATCAGTTAAGGGACAAGCGAAGGTCGGGGAGAACCCTGACGGGGTCCCTGAGGTGTCCGAGGGACTGGCTCCATTGGGTACTAAGAAACCACTGAGCCGTTCGCATGTCCAGGTGGAAGTGAGGAACCACATGCATGATCGAGGCCATGTGGCCCAGGAGACGTAGCATGGACTGAGCAGAATGCGAGACGCCAGAGCTCGGAGGCGGGTGGAGCGATTCACCGGCAAGAAGGCAATGGCCTGCTGAGTATCGAGGCGTGCCCCGATGAACTCGAGAGCCTGCACTGGCACAGGTGAGACTTTAGGTAGTTGACCAAGAACCCCAAACTCTCCAAGAGGAGGACAGTGCGCGACATCGCTTGCTGGGCCTCCTCGATGGAGGAGCCCGTAATGAGTGTCGTCGAGGTAGGGAAAAACCGGCACACCCCGGCGCCAAAGGTGAGCGGCGGCCACGACGAGGCACTTTGTGAAGACCCGTGGGGCGGACGCAAGGCCGAAGGGGAGCACCCTGTACTGGAAATGCTCTCCCTGCACCCTGAAACGCAGGTACTACCTGTGTTGGGGGTGGATTAAGATATGGGCGTAAACATCCTTCAGATCCAAGGAGCATAGCCAGTCGCCCTGCCGGTTTCTCCTGCACCAGGAACTTGTTTAGCCTGTGGAGGTCGAGGATGGGCTGCAGACCCCCCATCTTTTTCAGGACGAGGAAGTACTGGGAATAAAATCCCCGACCTCGAAGGTTGGGAGGGACCTTCTCGACTACCTGTTGGGCAAGGAGGGAGTGCAATTCCCGCTGCAGCAGAAGCTGGTGTGCGGGGGAGTCGAGGAAGCTCCACCAGGGAGAAAGGGGGTGGAAGCCTGTCGAAATGTAGGCGATAGCACTCTCGGACGACCTGGAGAACCCAAGTGTCTGAGGTGATGAGCGCCCATGATGGGGCGAAGCAGGACAGGCGTCCTCCCACTGGCTGCTGTATCACTGGAGGACGAGGGGCCATGCTGCTGGCATTAAACCCCTGAGTGGGTTGCGGGGGAGCCGGAGTTTGGTCCTTCGGGCCCTTTGGTTTACGGTGCCCTGGCCAGGCTTTCCCTGCGCTGGAGTGGTCGGCGTGTGAGTAGCTGGGTACGGCGGGTAGCCGCGATACTGGAGACCTTTTCTGGGGAAGAAGGGCTTCTTGGTTGGCTACTTCTTCTGAGGCAGGGTAGAGGTCTTGTGGGAGAGACGGGAGCTGGTGACGAACTCAGTCTTGATCTCCACAGCTTTTTTCTCCATCGGCTTATCAAAAAGCTGTTTACCGAGGCAGGGCACATCCAGGAGCTTCTCTTGCACACATTGCTCCAAATCCGAGGATTGGAGCCAGGCCTGAGAGCGGGCCCCAATGCCCGTGGCCACCACCCGAGCTGATGTCTCGAAGCCATCATAGGTGGCTTGAGAGATGTACTTAGAGCAGTCAGCCAATAATTTTAGCAGGGCGCAGAATCTGTAAAGGGGCTCCCCCACGAGGCCCTCGGAGAAACCCCCGAGTTCCTACATACCAATGTACAATTGATATGCCTGGATGCGACAAGAGAGCATGGACCCTTTATATGCCTTACGGCCCAGGGCATCAAGGGCTCTCGACTCTCGGCCCGGTGGTACCGATGAGTGTGACTTCGGGCTCTTCTGCTTCCTCATGGCTGATTCCACTATCATCGAGGTATGTGGGAGTTGGGTCTTTTGGAAGCCGGGCCCGCACTGCACCTTGTACATTGTGTCAAGGCGTTTGCTCACAATGGGGACCAAGGCTGGGGCCCCCCACATGCGGAGCAGCAGCCAAGATAGGATCGGCAGTATAGGCACAGTGAGGGATTCCCTGGGCAGGGCCTCGTACTGAAGAATGTCGAGTTCTTCAGCACGAGGGTCCTCCTCGCCTGGGTGACCAGGCTGAGGGCCCGAGCCATGTCCCGAATAAACACCAAGAAAGAGGTGTCTTCAGGTGGTGATTGCCGCTGGAATGCAGGCGGCGAGGGGTCCGATGGAAGATCCTGGTGGGAACGTGTTTCCGGGGAGGTGTCCCCATCGGACTCCCCCAGTTCAAAAAATCGGTCGAGAGATCCGAGCCGGGTGGGTCACCCAGTCTGACGGCCTGGTGCAGGAGGCTCTGGATGATCTCGCCTCCGAGGAACGGGAAGGCAAGTGAGACCGACGTTGAGGACCCTCACGAGGCCTGTGGTTCTTAGGGGTTTCCTGGACGGATTTGGGTGTCCCACGCGAGGGACCCACAGTCTCTGGGCGCAAGTCAGCAAAGCTGGCCGTGAGCGCCTACTGGGAAGCAATGAACGCAGAAATGCTACGTTCGAGCGCCACCATATGGGCATGGGGCCTTGGGACGCCAATACCGGGGTCACCGGATACAGCGTCGAGGAGGAGAGGGGGTCCTCACCAAGATGACCCTCGGGAGACTGGGCGCCTTCGCCAGAGGCCTCCGTTTCCCTGTGAGGTACCTTGCGGGGCTGCGCCTTGTCCAACTCTCGGGAACGCTGAAGGGGGCTAAGCAACCGGGCGAGGGAGCGCTCATGCTTGTCAGGAGCCCTTGACAGCGACTTCGAGACCTTCTTCTTTTTGCGTCGTTCCACCTCGGGGGACCGCTGGTCAGAGTGCTGCCAAGAACATGGGGCCACAGGGGGAGAACCCACTGGAGGCGAGACGACAGAGGGTGCCACCGGGGATTCCGAGGCGGTCTTCCGGAAAATGTCTTCGGACTTCTGCTTACGGCTGAGCAGGGACTTGGAGGACATTTTCTTACAGAGTGAACAGAGCTCTGGGTCATGGTAAGCAACATTTCCTAGAGCATCTATCACATTTTCTAAATCCAGTGGCCATGGGGGCAAAAATGGCCCCTGCGAGGTCAAAGACCCAAGCTGCCAGCGGTTAGAGAGAAAAAAGGGCGCAAAGCCCAAAACGAAAAAGTAGGAAAAAAAAAAAAGTATCCCCAGGAGCTCAAAAGTAGAGCAGGTGAAGGACAAGTAGAGGACCGGTGCAACCGGAAAAAAGAGAGCCTGTTAAGGTCAGAAAACACAAAACCTTTTCCGAGGGACAAGGACGTGTGTCCGAAGGGCTCCGCAGAAAAAGGGAGACTGAGCAAGATGGCACCCTTGGGCGGGAAGAGGACCACGCATGCATTATAGCAATCCCAAAGGCTTTCTTTGAAAGCTGGGGAATTGCTCCGCGCGGGCTCCGTCGGTACCGACGTCACCCATAAGGGAGGACTGACTTCCTGTTTGTTCCTGGAGAAAAAGAGTTACCAAGAAAAAAAAGAAAAAAATCCACTTTAACCGGGGTGCACAGACAGAACATCTGCATGGCTCCGCGGAAAAAAGAAAACTGAGGTAAGATGCCACCTTTGAGCAGGAAGGTGACCGCTCATTTGCGGTGTAGGTCCCAAAGGCTTTCTTTGAAAGCTGAGGATTGAATCTGTGTAGGCTCCGTCAGTGCTGACGTCACACATATGTAAATATTGACTTTCTGCTTGTTCCTGGAGAATGGAATGGACAGTGGACTAGGATGAGGTCTAGCCCTGGAGAGTCACTCGATCATACTGTCAGAAGAATCAACAGTCTTAAATATGTCCCAGGTCCAACTAACAGCTGTCCAGTATGCAGTATTAGAAAAAGATTAATCTTTTGTCCCCTCAGCGTTATATGATTCTTACCGCTGTAGGGCAGATATATTGTGAGGAATTTGCAAATCCAACTGTATTTTCTGTCCAAATGGACAAGGCCACTGATTTGTTGATTTTAGACCTCACTCCCAATAGGTCCCTCTGGGATTATGGATGCTCACAACTCCACATTTCGTGATTTGGTATTGAATGATTTGGCCAAACTGGAGGAACAGCCTGTTCCGAAATACCAACAGAATTTGACCACATCTGAGAGATGTGTACTGAAAGAACTTGCAGCCCATCCAGACATCATGCTTCGTACAGCAGATAAGAGGGGGTGCGGTAGTAATTTGAAGTTGGGATCAATACATATTAGAGGCATTCAGTCAGTTGCATAATATGATCCGCTACCGCACAATATCTGTAGACCTCACCCCTGGACTGATTCGTCAGATTGACATTATGGTACAGAAAGGCTTGGCTAGAGGTTATTTAATCAAAGCCGAAGCTAGTTTTCTGTGCATGGCTGCACCCAAAACTCCAGTCTTCTATTTGGTACATAATTAGTTGAGACTCCCCCGAGGCATCCAACTGTCTCACTGCGCGGCACAGCGTTGGAACTATTGTCTCGCTTTGTGGATTATTTTTTGAAACCTTTGATGCCTTTAACTCAGTCTTATGTTCAGGATACTGCCCATTTTTATGGCATCGAGTCGGTCTGGCAAATTACAAATGATATGATATTGGTTACGTTCGATTTGGAAGTCCTGTATACAAACATACCTCAGGGGGCTGCGAGTGACGTTATTTTGAAGAAATTACAGACACACCATGATCCTGTACGTATACCAACTGCTTTTTTTGATGGACTTAGTAGAGTTGGTGCTAGGTGAGAACTATTTCCAGTTTGGGGATGTGTTCTGTTTACAGGTACATGGCATTACCATGGGTACAGCTATATGCTACTGAAAGAGAAAAACCCTTCGTTTGAAAGAGCAGTCTAACATATTTTTTTGTCAGATGTTACAAACAGGAGTGGATTATATCACACTTGCCAGATCGCCATATCTTTTACCCAAATTAATTCCAAATAACACTTCACTGAATGGCAGAACTTCCATCAACGTTGGAACCCCCGCAGTTGTCCACACATGACGTGACGTTTCGGGCCGGCACTGCCTCAGGTGCCGCGGGATACAAGAGGATTCAACCAGAATCTTTACCACCATTCTGAAATGCAAAGAACCTGCCAAACAAACCATCATTTGAACATCTGCTCAGATGCACACTGGCTGATAGATGCGTATGTCACTATACTGGAATCACCATTCAAAAACAGGAAAATCCCCCATGTCATCAGGGATACCTACATCTGATTGGATGGACTTAGAACAGGCTGTGCCAATCAGTTTCCAAGTTCATGCCCTTAGGCTTGACAGTGTCCAGTTTAAAGATCCACCATTGCTGACATCATTGCAGCATATTAACCCGATCACAGCCGAGGATCAAAGGATACATGATCGATTATCCACCAGCGTAGGTCCAAAAAAGTGTGATGATTGGATAGACAGTGTTCCACAAGGGACGCTGAATGAGTCTCCGTCCAGAGGCGGGAAGAATGTTCACTCAAAAGGGTCTAACCGGTCAAGTGGTGTGCCCCACATATAACAAGTCACAGGGATACCGAAGAATGTCTATCACATAACTGGTCAAACAAGTGGTATGCTATTTCATCGTGTATCTGTGACCACTTGCTGATCCAGCCTAATGGCCCCCTCTACAGTGAGGTCACAAAAATTGCAGGCACCACATGCATGATGGCCCACATCAGCCCCAGTGTCAGTCTTCGGACGGTCAAAGCTCAAAGCTGCCCTAACCAGTCTATCCCTTATATTTGGACCCCTGGTATGAGTTATCATGAAAGTTTTAATAAAGCAAGGTATAATTGCAATGTGGGCCAGTGTTTCCTCAAAACACCTATCATGTTATTGGTGTGCTGCATATAAGGCAAAACCCCCACAATATCATCTTGGCCAAAAGAATGGTTAGCTAGATCCTCTGAGAGCAACCACTCACGATGACAGCAGTGAGCTCTAATATGTGTGGGGTATCCACATTCCAATAATCAGCTTCTTAAAGCATCTACCTGTACACGAAAATCCTCGTAGTGCAGATCCGATGGAGTCTCCAAAACTGCCCAAACGGAAGATCTCTGCATAACGGACCTGGATGATCACTACTATAGCGCAGCAAGCTGTTGCTTTGCACTGTTTTCCTAAATAGTGTAGTATACAAGTGCCCTAATGCCTTGTACATTTTAATGTCCAAATAAAATCAATGGCCTGAACATGAACATGGGTTGTGAACTTTATGTTGGACGATAGTATTGAGCCACTGTAAAAACAGCTGAAGATCATCACTTGATGACATCCATAGAAAAAAAGATGTCATTCAGATATCTGCGCCAAAAAGTGACATTCTTAAATCACGGATAGGTATATATCAATGTCTCCTCCATGTCTGCCATACAGAGAGTCGCTATGGTAGGTGCCACAGTGGCTCCCATAGCAATATCAAATACCTGTTCAAAAAAGATCCCATCAAACAGAAAATAATTGTGCACCAAAACCAGCCTGATCAATTCTAACAAAAAATCCCTGGGTATGCATGTTGGTGCCGTGCGGAAAGAGGACTGAAGCAAAATCAATGCTTCATCCTGATTGATGTTGGTGTAAAGAGCGTTAACGTCCAATGTCATCAAGAATTATTCTTTATCCATTGAACCCTGTATTTGCAAAAGCTGAACCAAAAATTGAGAAGTGTCCTGGACATAAGATTTAACTTAACTGGTCTCCTATTTCAAAAAATAATCACAAAATTTGGACAAAGGTTCCAACACCGAACCCCTGCAGAAAACAATAGGTCTACCAAGAGAATCAATCAAGCATTTATGCACCTTGGGAACTGTATAGATGGTAGGTATTTTTGGATGAGCTACACACAAAAAAGATCTCTCTTGTTCTGTGATCCACCCCACCTGACAGGCCTATGTTGTTATATCTCCTATCTTGCTCATCATCTCTGGGGTGGGATCCTGCAAAAGGCAGCGATAATAACGTTGATCCTGCAGCTGGATTTGCAAAGGATTGTAATATTCATCCAAAGATTGGACCACCACTGCACCTCCTTTGTCCGCCCCCCGAATGATCCATTGATAGCAAGCAGAAAGCTGATGGAATGTCTGCCACTGCGTCGAGGACATGTTCGAATAAGGGGACCTGAAATGGTCCTCAATTGTCTGAAGGTCAGTCAAGACCAATTTTTGAAAAGTGGAAATCACTGGATAAGCACCCCAGAGGGTGCCCATTTAGATGGATTACATATGATTGATATGTCTGCGCCAGCCGGCTTGTCCGCAAAAAAATGAAGTTTTCTAAAAGGTTTTGTATAGGGCTATCTGCATGCGAAACGGGTCATACCTCACCGCAGGTATGAACGAAAGACCAAGATTCAATACCTATTCCTAATCACATGTTAAGGCCATGCCAGTGAGATTGATCACCGAGGTAGTTGCTGCTTGGTTTTGAATCTGGTGTTGGGGTATACGGTCCAATCCTCCAGATTGTGGTCCCACCAAGGATGCCGGCCTCGTGATCTACCAGACCGAAAATCCTGCTGTCTCTGACCAACGCGGCCACGAGATCTATGTTGATCGCTGGTGCCATGGGATCCATCGCTATCCTCAGTGTCATCAGAAAATTCAAAGGAAACTTGTTTCTGAGGTGCAGTCTCAGTATCATATATCCACCAATAAATCCTTGCAGTATCATAATCAGTCTTGTCCCTATTGAACTTCTTAATCTTAAAATTGCACAAGTGGCCCTGAAACCCCTTGAGTTGCCTTTCCATGTTCTCTGTGTCTGAAAAGGACCCGGATCCATTGTAACTTGAAGTTTGTCCTTTAATTCATTGAATTCTGCACTCAAAGTGTCCTTTTCCAAAATTGTGCGCTCAACTATTAGTGCAATCAAATCAAAGCTGCATTTATTAAGAATGCCATTCCACTTTGAAATAAAATCAGAATCAGTCAAGAACATCTTCAGTGAGCGAGCCATCCGCAAACCCCGTGATATAATCCGAGACTTTAAATACTGGGTCATCGATGAACCATGTAAACATGCCCGAATAATCCATTTCTGAAGAGTCTTTAAATCAGAGATGGATGGACAAGAAGCACTCCCAGTGTCTCCTGTAAAATCAAATAAAGAGGGGCGCTGTCTAAGTTTGTCCAGCTGTTCCTCAGAAAAGGTGTACATGTCAGCAGCCATTATATTGAGTGTAAAATTATACCAAAAACAAAACTCACTTGAGGTCAGCAAAAGTCCATATGCTATTGAAAGAGAAAACCCCTTGATTTGAAAGAGCACTCTAACATATTTTTTTTTGTCGGATGTTACGAACCGTAGTGGATTATATCACACTTGCCAGATCGCTATATTCTTTTACTCAATTTAATTCCAAATAACACACTTATCTGAATGGCGGAACTTCCATTAAGGTTGGAACCCCTGCAGTTGTCCACACACGACGTGCACATTTCGGGCCGCCACTGCCGGCCCTACCTCAGGTGCCACGGGATACAAGAGGATTCAACTAGAATTTATACCATCCTTCTGAAATGCAAAAAACCCGTCAAACAAACCATCATTTGAATATCTGCTCATTTGCAGCTCTGACACCCAGTGTAGCTAACCTGCATGTGGCCAGGTTTGAAGACCAACATCTGCATGCATCTCATTGGAAATAATGTGTCAAGTTGTGGTTACAATTTATAGAAGACATCTTTTGCCTATAAACATCTACAGAAGCTGACCTATTGCAGTTTACAACATGATTGAACTACTCTTTGGATAATCATTTGAAATTTACCTGTACATGTCGTTTGTGTAGAATCCAGTTTCTTGATGTACTGGTGATAAAGGCAATGGTCCAATTACAGACCACATTGTTCCGGAAGACGGTTGACTGAAAGAGCCTATTACTGTACTCCAGTCATCACCCTATTAAGTTACCTCGTTCACTGCCTAAAGGCCAATTTTTACGGATAAGACAAGTATGCTCCATAGTGGCAGAATACAAAATACAGATGGCTGTTTTGTGGAAGAGGTTTCTCAATTTGGTTATCCACAACCTGCCTTTTTAAGAGCCCTTTATGCTAATAGACAGCTTCTTCTTTAGGATAGAGACTGAGAGACTATTCAGACATGTCTGTGTATTACAATATTCTAACATGTCTCAGCACGTGGCAAACATAATTCGCCCCATTGGCATATGTTGGCCTTGCACAAGGTGTTCAATGAGGGGCCTTGTGTTGCATTTTTCCGGCCATCAAATTTGAGAGAAAAAGTTGTTCACAGTGACATTTTACATATACCGACTTTGCAGACATCTGGTCATGCCCCTCGCCATCATTGAAATATGTGTGACTTCACTGTGGCATCAGATTATTGGACTCATCGTATCATTAAGAAGACATATAAGTATCATCATGTGTCCACGTGCTCTACATCATTTGTGGTATACATATATAATTATGTGCCCTCGCCAGCTAATATATGTTGGTAAGACCACTCATCCTGTGAAGACCCGTCTCAGCGAATGTAAGAGTCAGATAAGACTGCCACTTTCATGGTGCTTATGGTGCCTCATTGTCAATCATTGAATAGCTCTTTTCAAGATTTGGACTCATTGATCTGGTATCGGCATCTGCCCAGTGAGGGGATCGGAGGGAGAAATTATCATATCGTGAACTGTTCTGGATTTATGAACTAAAGTCTGTAAAGCCTTTTGGTTTGAATGATGAGTTGGAATTACACACCATAATTTGAAATTGTCTTGTCAATAAAGCTTGTTGGGCAGCTGCCACGTCATTGCGCCTGATGTGGTAGGCACACCAGTGGTTCCTTTCTTTTTAAATGCCAATATTCCCTGCGTGGTGGATGAAACTGTTGCCAGCGCGTTTTGAAAGTGGAGTTTTCAGCAATTCGCCAGCTCCTGGGGAAGGATCCGAAACCTTCTGGCCCAGTGAAGGTCGGGTTAAGGAGAACAGTGCTTTGGAGGTATGAAGGTGAAAGTACAAATTCAGAGCATGCATCTATTGAACGAATCACAACTATTGTGCTGATGGTCCTTGTTGTGGGGTTCAAGGAGTAATGTGCAGATAAGTACTGTTCCATTTACACTGTAATAGCAACAGTTCCTTCTGTGTGATGTGTGGTGCATCACTGATGAACTTTGATTGCAATATTGAAATATATAAAAAATACATAAACGTGGAAACAAAGTGATGTGAATCGAGTGGACTTTTATAGTGACATAATAAAGTTATATATTTTCAATAGACTAATAGTGGGGTTGTGCGAGATTAATGACGCATAAGGGACCCTATGCATATTGTCATCATTCCAACTGACTGCAAGCGACTCAATCTGATGGTCTTCTCCCCACTGCCATAGTATTTTTTAATTAACCAACTGGGTGCACATACACAAACCACCACTTAGGGGGGTGAATAGTTCCTAGAGGTGTTTGCTTTGGTATTAGTTTTTTCCTCTAGTGTGTTTTGAGGTTTTTTTGGAGCAATGTCTTTATATCTTGCATAATACAGAGTATCTATATCACTTTCTTGTTCTCTGGTATTGCTGGTATTGTGCAGCATGCAGAATATGGATTGTGGGGAGGGGGGGATCAGTTTAATTTGTGGCTACATATTTCTATTTTTGCTGTTCTGCTCTGCCTCTAATCAGTCCAGTCTCAAACTTTCCCTGTCACGCACCGGTGACGTCAGATGTCATCCTGTGCATATCTGCAAATAACCTGCAGCATTATCCACTATTGCTTTGTCCTCTTGTTATCTCATGTCTTCTGTAGTGAAATTGTATTGTTTTGCTCTCTTTCAGATCGCCTGATTGCCCAGTTTACTTATTTATTCATTCATTCATTCGTTTTTTATATACAACATTCCTTGGATTCAAAGTGGTTTACATATAACTATGACAGAGTTACAGGTACATTGAATTTGAACAGAGGAATTGCATAAAACATTCACAAAACAACAGTATAATTAAAATTTTCTTGAGATATAACAAGGTTAGAGATATGATGAGGGGGGCGATGATGGTGTAATTTTAGGGGAGTATTGGGGTGAATCAACTTGAATGGTATAGGGGTGGGAAGGTTACGGAATGTGTTGCTACATAGAACTGTGATGGTTGTTGTGTTAGGTTTATGTTACAGTCTATGTTACCATTACAAAGTGTTCCTGGAACAGGTGTGTTTGTCAGTTCCTTAGGGAAGATGAGAGTTCAGTGCAGGCTCATATCAGTCTATGCTGGTTAGTCTATTGTTGCTCTGCTCTGTCTCCAGTCAATCCAGTCTCAAGCTCTACCATCTTCTAGTGCATTGGTGATGTAAATGCCATCCTGTGCATATCTGTAAAGAACCCATGGTGTTTGCACCACCATGGTGTGCACAGGAGGAGCATGCCCAAGAAGCAAGACATGCTCCTTGGGGCGACTTATTCGCCCTCTCCATGTTTAATCCCTTGTGCACTGCAGGGTACTACGATCCTTATTTCTTTACTTACTTTTTGTGCCCTGCCTCTTTCTGCCTTCATGCAACTTTATTCCATCTTGGTGTATAGGGGACATTGCCCATTTTATCCCTGGAAGATCCTTCAGCATCCAGAATGAGACGGGTTCCTTCTAAGTTTCTTTCCTTTGCAGACTCCTCAATATTTAACTTAGGTCTGGTAAATGTTCGTTCTCTTTGTGGTAAAACTTCACTCATCAGTGATGTTGTGACTAATTCACACCTCTCTCAGACTTGGCTTTCTGCTGGTGAGGATGATTATTTGTCTCAAGCTGCATCTCCTGGTTATTCTTTTATCTCACTCCCTTGTCTCAATCATCACCACCAATTTTTCCAGTCTCCAAATGTGATTCCTCTTTTGTTTCTTACCCAGAAGCTCTACTTGTCAAACTGGATAGGTCACCCCATCTGTCTACCTTCTTGTTTACTGCCCCTTGCAGATGTTGGCCTCAACTTTGGGACTTTTCTATTCTTCTATGTCCAATGCTCTGGCCCATTGTCCTTTTGGTAATGGGCAATATCCCTATAGATGACCTTGTACAGGCAAAAGACTCTTTCATTGACTACTTATCAAACATAGGTTTGAAGCAGCATGACAGCAATCCTACACAAACAGCCAGTCATACTCTGGATCTAATCTTTTCATCAGACAATTTATCCCATATAAATGGCCCCATTCATACTACATTGTTCCCCCTCACTACATACTTAGATGATCAAGCTCCATTACATCCCATTTGTTGCTCTTCTAAATGGCATCAGCCTTGGTTTCACTATGGCCTTTTGTTCCTTAAACAAGTGCATAAAGCACAGTTACTTACCTGTAACAGGTGATCTCTGGGAACAGCAGGAATAAGTCTTCACATATGGGTACGTCGGTACCGACGGAGCCTGCGCGGGAACGCTCCCCAGCATCCAATCAGAAAGCTTTTGGGAGCATCCCTCAGCGCCTGCGTGCTGCCTTCCCGCCTTTCCAACTGTCTCTCCTCAGTTGAGTTGTAAGCTGAGACAAAGAAGAGAGAAAGAGGAAAGGAAAGAGAGATAGAGAGATACAACTCCTAGGGGAGGTGGGTGGGTTGTGAAGACTTATTCCTGCTGTTCCCAGAGATCACCTGTTACAGGTAAGTAACTGTGCTATCTCCAGGAACAAGCAGGAATGAGTCTTCACATATGGGGACTCCCAAGCTAAGATGCCTGGAGCCCTAGCATGTTGGTGATTGAAACATGCTATACCTCATATGCCCAGGCATCCCGAGGATGGAGGGTAGGAGTTGGAGAAGAGAGGAGCTGTAGGAGACAGCTAACCTGAGATAGGACTACAGACGAGGAGACCTTGTATATATGACAATTATCATTATAGAATGAATAATCACAATATGGATCTCACCTACTGGATTGCAGGAAGTAGAGAGGCTGATGAAATCTACTGGGGATCCAGTAGAGGAATCTCCAAGATGACCTCACTGAGGTGAGTTGAAGGTCAAAATCTGGAACTGACAGGTGACCCCAGGATTCAACTGGGGAAGTACAAAAACGGTAGGTCTTTAGTGGAAAGCTTTATGGAAAGCTGAAAACTCTTTTGGCTACAGAGGTAATTATATTTGGGAGCAAAAGAGGAAGACTGACCGATTTGGACAAAATTAACTTGGTCCTTGAGGGAAGAAGGGGGATGGAGAAAAAATCCCGTAATCCTAAGGAAGGACAGATGTCTGAGGATTTGAAAACCCCAGATCTACTGAAGATCCCCCAAGTCTCTCCTGACTGACGAGAGGTAGGAAGAGAGGGATAGGAAGCTTCAGGGATACCTGAACCTAAGGTTATGGTAAAAACTGTCAGAACCACAGCAGTGGTTGTGTGCATAATAGCCTAAACATACTGTGAAATGGTATGAACAAGTGGAGTCCACTGTTTGGAACAGTTGGGAAGGATAAAACACCTTTATGAGCACAGACAGGTAGAGAGATAAGTATGTGAATACATATCTACCTAAAGGAAGTATCTCGACAGATACATACATATATATATATACATATATATATATATATATGTAAGGGTATATATATAGATATATACAATTGTTCATGGCGAGATTTAGGGGCATAGTCCATGCACACATGGCTGACAGACATATGTATTTAAAGAATGTCTATAGACATATGTACCTATATGAATATATAGGTCTAAAGATAAATGTCTGCAATTAAGCAGAAAAGAGATATCTACAGGAATCTTCACATGGGAGATGTGAAGAGGAATGATTCATCTCATAACAAGAAGGTGGAACCTCCTTGAGAAGATATAGAGAATCTATTCCCTCTGATTAAGATGGAAGAGAAATGCTATCCAGTAAAATAACCAGAATAGTTGCTAGAGAACAGAGGATAATATTAGTCTGTAAACAGCAAGTTCTGAATCCGGTAGAATTCTAACATGGTGAATGGACAGAATACGCATAGGAAGAGACACCAGGTAGACCCACTTGAGGAACAAGGGGTGGGGTATCATGCGTTACTTAGTTAGATATGGGCTGTCCATGAAGGAGGAGGATACTATGAGGACAAGCTGCAAGGAAAAGAGCATGTTTCCTGCAGGACTTTGGTAACTCTTTAGACTGTCACGTAGGAAGGCTTATGTCCTTTATTAAAAGGAATAAAAGGGTATAAGAACCTCATAGTCATGGGGGATGACTGAGGAAGCCTTTTTCCAACCATATAGGATAGTCCTTATAGAAAAAACTCTCATGCTCTCTAGCAAGGGCCCATAGTGGAAAGTTTCTCTGTAGGATTGCAGAGAGCATTATGCAGGAGAGTAGGGAAATAAACTGGCTGTTGGAGACAACCAGCTGCTATGTTAATTATGTTGCCAACTCCAAGGATTTGGAGATGGCAGAAAAGCAGTTATAAAGGATTATCCAAGATAGATGAGGACTATCTTGGAAGCACTACGAAGGCTAGAAAAAGTAGTGGAATACAAGACTGGAACTCATAGAAAGGTACCAGTAGTCCAATTATTGGAACTCCTGCAGGGAGAGCTGCTGAATAGGACAGCAGAGGTGATCTTTCTGTTGTTAACAGAGAGGACAGACAGAATAAGAGTAAAAACTCCTGATTATGTCTGATGAGTTGCCCCAATTAAAAAAGGGGAAGTAACTCCAGAGAAAAAACTCTACACTGTAAAGGAAAGAAACTGGAAAGGTTATGGAACCCTCCAGCGGAATAGTACCACTCTTACAGGGGAACCCTGGAAAAGAAGGTAAAGAAAAGATAGGAGCTGAGAGGAGACTTGCCATATGGTAAGTCTACAGTAGAGAAATTCATGGTGGTACAGAAAACTATCATGAGATAGTTGGTGAACCTCTCTTCAGGGAAGAAGAGGAGGAAAACCCTGTGACCCATAACATGAATATCCTGACAGCTCAGCATACCTAAGAGGAAGTGGAAGTCCTGGAAACAGGAATCCCAGTGTAGAGGTTTAAAGAAAAAACAGTGAAAACTTCTACTGGGAAGAAGTGAACTGTGGGTTAAAACATATTAATTGGAACCCTATAGAGGGTTAATTTTCCTGGCTTGAGTTTGGATTCTTCAGGCCAAGGCGAGGTTTCCCCTGTTTGGGAACATCAGCATGATGGGCAGGAGAAGAATAAAACCTTCTTCTTTTAGGAAAAGGAGGTTTGGTAGGGCATTTCTTACCTGCTGGGGAAGGAGAAGGTTTAGGATGGCCCTCAGAAACAGGGAAGTCAGTGGAGCAATGAGCAACCTGACGTAAAGACTCCTTATTGAAGAGATGTTCTCCAGTACAAGGAGTATTACCCAGTCTTTGTTGTGCCCATCTGCTCAAGTCTGAAGCTTGGAGCCAGGCTCTGCGTTGTGCTCCTATGGCTATAGCAGAGGTTCTGTTAACAGACTCAAAGGAGTCTAGGGAAGCACGAGAAAGAAACTTAGAAATATTCAGGTTATGACTAAGAAGCAAGGAATAGTCTGCAGCCTTGGGCTCTGAAAGAAAAGGAGTCAAAAGAGACAATTTCTCTGTGACCTCCTGGAGGGATAGACTCATATAAAAAATATATGAGAGAATCCTTGTTGCCAGCATAGATGTCTGAAAGGATTGACGTCCAAAGGCATCCAGGGTTCTGGATGCACGACCTGGCGGGAAAGAAGAATGCTTCTTTTTGCTTCTTACCTTCCTCATTGCTGATTCCATTACAATGGAATGATGGGGAAGTTGAGTCTTCTGAAACCCTGGAGAGGGGGGCACCTGATACAGAAGAGGAGTTGCTGTAGAAGGTGAGGAAGCCCTTAAAGGTGTTTCCCATATTTTCAGAAGAAGATCCTGTAAAGAATGATGCAAAGGAAGCATTATATTTTCCTTTTCCCCAGAAGAGCCTTGTGTAGGATCATAGCCAGGGATAGGAATAGCAAGGAATGTTGCCATGTCAAGGAGAAATTTCTGAAAAGAAGGATCTCCAATGGGAACAATCCCTGGATAGGCTAAACTTGAAGAACTAGCCTGGGCATCGGAGGATGTACTTGTCCGGTGCAGAACAGGATTTCTAATGGATGGATACTGGGACTGGCGGTTATGACCTGAGACAGTCGGTACTGCATCGTCCATGCCAGGTATCGACTCCAAACTAGGTATAGAAAGGTGCGATCCTGGTGAAAAAAGCAAGGATGGAGCTGGTCCCGATGTTACTGCAGGTACCAGTCTAGACACCGATACCGATATTTGAGCCGGAATCGAAGACGATACCAACATCGAACCAGTCATCGGAGGCTGCTCAAACGGTACCGAGGTAACCCGAAATTCTTGGTGATTATCCTCGGTACCGGGCATTCGGAATCGGTGGGTGTCGGTTCCGAAGCGAGTCGGTACCCAGTCTTCCAGACTAGATATCGATTCTAGACTCGGCATCGAAGGAAGCGAGTCTATCGATGCATGTCTAGAGGGGACCGACGTCGGTGGTGGTATCGGCGGTGCTGCTGATACTGGAAAGTCAATCTGGGTCGTATCGATCGGTCCCGAAGGTACCGAGTACGCCCGATGACGATCCATGGCGAAGAGTGAAGCACTCAACCCCGGTGCCCGCGCCAGGGTATCGGTACCGCTCGAAGCGGAAGCCACCACCGCACATGGCTCAAATACTGGAAAGTCAATCTGGGTCGTATCGATCAGTCCCGAAGGTACCGAGTACGCCCGATGATGATCCCTGGTAAGGAGTGGGACACTCAACACCAGTGCCGATGCCGGGGTATCGGTACCGCTCGAAGCGGATGCCACCACCGAGCATGGCTTAGGTATGTTCTGTGAGGGGTGAGCCCCAGGAACAACTTGATACCCCTGAAATGCTTTGGAGCCCGAAGACTCCCGCCGGGGTTTTGAAGCCAATAGGGACTTGAAGGCAAGGCCGGAGCCGTCATCATGCTTAGCATGAGACCTACCATCCAAGTATTGGCTAGTCTTAACAGACTGTTTGTGGGTTACCTGATCTTGTAGAGAAGAAATGGTCGGTGCCCTTATACTGGAAGGGAAAACTGTATCGAGGGAAACTCGAAATGGAGAATCTCTTCTCATAAAATTGGAGCCTGTTGGCTCTGGTGGAAAAGGGTCAGGACCCAAACAGGTTAGACACCATTTATTGGAGTCTAAGAAGAAAACTGTATTGCCACAGTTAAGGCACTTCTTAGGAGAAGAAGGCTCCATGATGGAGAGGCCTTACAGGCCCAAAAATTCAGAACAGAAACTGAGGGAGAATTCCCTGAGTTTAGAATAAAAGAAAAGAAAAAACCCACCGGCGGTACCGGTGGAGTCGGGGAAACAGTACAAAAGTACTTACAAAAAGTAAAAAGTTTAAGAAAAAATTTTCTGCGGTGACAGGAAGACGTCCTGCCGGCTCCGTGGAAAAACGAAAACTGAGGAGAGACAGTTGGAAAGGCGGGAAGGCAGCACGCAGGCGCTGAGGGATGCTCCCAAAAGCTTTCTGATTGGACGCTGGGGAGCGTTCCCGCGCAGGCTCCGTCGGTACCGACGTACCCATATGTGAAGACTCATTCCTGCTTGTTCCTGGAGATAGCAGAATGCTCTTGGCAAAAACAACTTCTTCCACTTTACTCCACTGTAAAGATATACAAAGCCATTATAAACAACAGATCAAGCTAGCAAAGAGAAACTTTACCTCTACTCTTGAGAGCAATTCAAATTTTTCTAAAGCCCTCTATGCATTTTTATCCACCTTTATTTCCTTTAATGATTCATCATCATATCCCTCAGCAGATCTGCTACCAGACCATGCTAAAATGAAAGTTTCAAGTATCCATGATAGCTTCTATGCTGAAGAAATCAGTTCATCATTTATTAATGTATTAGTACTTAGCTCATGCCTGTCAAGGCGAGTTACATTATGGCACAGCAGTTATTTCCCTATCTCCAGAGGGCTTACAATCTAGGTTTGTATATAAGGCAATGGAGGGTTAAGTGGCTATCCCAAGACCACAAGGAGTGTCAGTGTGATATGAACCCTGTTCTTTTCGGTTTCAGGCTGCTACCCTAACCACTCTGCCACTCCTCCACTCCATTCCTCCCATTTCACATTCTGCATTTTTAACTAGTAGTTGGTCTTCGTTTAACAAACTCATTTTTTTTAGTAGACATTCTCCTTCACAATCTAATAACTATGTTTTTCTCCCTTGCTCACCCCTTTCCTTCAGCTGGCTGAAACTGCCTAACCTTGAATTGCTTCCTATGATTCACTCTATTCTCAATCTGAGCTTCTCTTCTGCATCCTTGCCTTCTGCATTAAAGCATGACAATTCGTAATGTCTTAAAAAAAGAACACTCCAGGTGCTTCTTTTCCCATTAACTACTGTCCAATATCTAACCTCCTATTTCTTTCCAAACTCATAGAAAAAGCAGTTTTTCTACAACTCATTGACTTCATATCAAAAATTAATCTGTTACACCTAAGACAATCTGGTTTTTGTACTAAACAGTACAGAAACTATAGTGGCAGCTTTGGTCAGTGAGCTCCTCAGCAATCTCGATGCTCACAAAAGCTTTAGTTTTTCTCTTGATCTTTCTGCGGCTTTCAATATTAACTACTCTTTACCTTCTTTGCTGCCTTACTGAAGTTGGCATTAGGGACATCACTTTTGCCTGGTTTTCTTCCATTTTGCATGACTGCACCTTCCAAGTTCAAACTTCCTCTATATTCTCTCTTCCTTGTGGTATTCCACAAGGCTCTATACTTTCTCCTGCTCTTTTTAAACTACTTCTTTCTCCATTGTGACCCTCATTCAAGATCATGACATCAGCACTTTTTGCTATGCCAATGACATTCTGTTGATCTACTACTCCTCTATATCATCCTCTCCTGCCCAAAAAGTTTCTCTCTCAACTCTTGTTTTAATTCAGTTGCCATTCGGTTAGCATCCAACTATCTTAAACTCAATCCAGAAAAATTCCAAGCTGTTTGGGTTACTAGGAGCATCTCTTCTTCCTCTTTGGTCACTTGATTCAAGGCATTGCTGTGCCCTTATTCACCTTTTTCATAGATCTAGGAGTCATTCTTGATACCCAGTTATCTTTTGATTCTCACGTTGCAGCTGCATTTTGGTCCTCTTTTTCTTCTCTATGCTAAATTTGTTCAGTAAAACCATTTCTGTCCTTTCAAGCACTGCACACCTTTATTCACACTTTAGCCATTTCCCATCTTAATTACTGTAATGTCATTTATTGCAGTCTTCGGTCCACAAATCTCAAGAAATTATAATTTATTCAAAATACTGCTGTTCACTTATTGACTAATCCTTCCAAATATGATAGTCACTCCCCCCACTTCTTCCATCATCACTGGCTTCCTTTTTCATATTGATTTCATTTCAAAGTCCTTATGCTTGTCTATAAGGCCTTTTAAAATGGTCTACCTATCTATATTTCTACCTTGTTAACCCCCTGCTGTCTCTCTTGTTCTCTTCAGTCACAAAATACTAATCTGTTAACCATTCCTCCTGTTTCTCATGCGTGCATGGAAGCTTCATGTAACACAACCTTTCCTAGCTCCATCTCTTTTGAACTCCCTACCCATACATATCTGGATGGAATCTTTCTATAAGAAATTTAAGGTGGCATTTGACTTACCAGTTATTATCCTTTCTTTGAGTCCTGCTAGACAAGTCCAGGCAGGTGGGCTGTGATCCCCTACCAGCAAATTGGTGGAGACAAAAAACAATGAAAAGCCCAGGTTTCCATGACATTACTCCCATGCCTCTATTCACCTCAGCCACCAGAGATCCCTTCAGTATATTCCTCCCAAAGCATATGGGAGAAAACTTGGCAAGCTTCACACAACCTCAGTCATGGGCAACAAGGAGTAAGCAACAGTACAGAATAATGTACAGGAAACCATAAACAGAAAGCTCTCTGCAGGAGATGAATCTGCAGAGCCAAGTTTTAAAATCACAGCAAACCCACAGGAACCACAGCAGAAGAACAAAGCAAATACAGTTTCAGGGGTGGGTCCTGGACTGGTCTAGCAGGACTCAAGGAAAGGACATTAACTGGTAAGTAAAATGTCATCTTCCATATCATCCTGCTAGACCAGTCCAGACAACTGGGATGTACCAAAGCTACAATTCCACTGGGTGGGAAGAAGACAGATAAGGATTTCAGCAAGACAGAGGCTGCAACTTGGAAATGCATCTTGCGGCACAAATCACAACCATGACCACAGTCTTGAGCAATAAATCCTTGAAAGTAGCGCGTTTCAACTGCTCAAAAAACACTGCCATCAGTGCACTCAGCACCGGACACAGATCCCAGGAAGGGATCACAGACTGGAGGGAAGGATGCAGACTCAAACCCCCTGAAGAAAGTGCGAGAAGTCTGGGTGCAAGGCTTACCAGCCACCGGACAATGGAAACAGGCCAAAGCTGCCACCTGAACTTTCAGGGTGTTAAAGGAAGGGCCCTTCTCCAGGCTTTGCTGTAGAAGGGCCAACAGAGAGGGCACCTTGGCCACCTCAAGAGCCAACTGCCGAGCAATGCACCATCATTCAAAGAGGCACCAGAGCCGCATGTTTGCTAGCTTAATAGACCTTCTCCGGGCTCCAAGCAGAGTAGAGACCACCACTGGAGAGTAGCTCATACGCACTAGCTGTGGCCTTCCAAGAACCTAGCCAAAAGCACGAAGTGAACCGGGTCCTCCAGGAAGACTGGTCCCTACCGCAAAAGGCCCCATAGACAGAGCCCACCAAAACGGAGGCATCTGCAGAAGCTGCATCAGGTCTCTGAACCACACTCTCCTCGACCAATCTGGCGCCACCAGAACAATCCTGCCTGGATGGCGTTTTATACGCTGAAACACACGCCCCAACAGGGGCCAAGGAGGAAAACTGAAAGGGGATATTTTAAGGGCAACCAACCTTTTTGTTAAAATGGTAAATAAAGGGAAATGGAAACCGCTATGGTTTTCAAAAGAAATAGCTGAAAAGGTGAAGAAAAAGAGGGAGGCCTTCATGAAATACAAGAGATCACAGAGAGAGAAAGACAGGCATCTCTATTTGGAAAAGCTTAGAGAAGCTAGCAAAGTAGTCAGAAAAGAAAAGATTCAGAAAGAGGAGGAATTAGCCAATGCAATAAAATGGGGAATAAGACATTTTTCAGATTTGTTAGTGAGAAGAGGAAGGGCAAAAGTTGTATTGTCAGACTCAAGGGTGAAGGGGAGGAATATGTAGAAGCTGATGAGGATAAAGCAGAATTGCTTAACAAATATTTCTGTTCTGTGCTCACAGATGAAGAACCAGGAGCAGGACCTCAGAAATCACCCACAAACAGGAACAGAAGTGAGCGGCATCTTGAACAATTTTCAGAAGACTGTTCATGTGAAGCTAGCTAAACTTAAAGTAGACAAAGCGATGGGACCAGATGGGATACACCCAAGAATACTGAGGGAACTTGTGGACGTTCTAGCAGCTCCGCTGACCGACCTTTTCAATGCCTTGTTGGAGTAGGGGGTGGTGAGAGAGGACTGGAGAAAAGCACATGTGGTCTCTTTACACAAAAGTAGAAGGATGTGGTTGAAAACTACAGGCCAGTTAGTGTAACCTCGGTGGTGAGTAAATTATTGGAAGCACTGCTGAAAGAGAAAATAGATTTCTGGAGTCCAACGGATTACTGAATCCAAGGCAGCATGGATGCACCAGAAACAGGCCTTGTCAGACAAATCTGATTGATTTCTTTGATTGAGTGACTAGGGATTTGGACCGAGGGAGAACTCTAGATGTGGTGTATTTAGATTTTAGTAAAGCCTTTGACACTGTTCTGCACATTAACTTATAAACAAACTGAGCACCCTAGGGATGGACCCTAAAGTTACTGCTTAGTTTGAAACTGGTTGAGTGGGAGGTGACAAAGGGTACAGGTAAACGGAGCTTTCTCTGAGGAGAAGGAGATTACCAGTGGTATGCCCCAGGGATCTGTCCTTGGTCTGATTCCTTTTAACATCTTTGTTAGTGATATTGCGGAAGGGCTATTGGGTAAGGTTTGCCTCTTTGTGGATGATACAAAAATCTACAATAGAGTAGACACCCAGGAAGGTGTAGATAACATGAGGAGGGATCTAGCTAAGCTTGAAAAATGGTCTAGAATTTGGCAGCTGAGATTTAATGTTAAAAAATGCAAGATTGTGCATTTGGGCTGCAGCAATCCAAGGGAGCAATATAGTATATAGGGTGAAGTATTTCTGTCCACAAAAGAAGAGAGGGACCTAGGCGTCTGATGATCTTAAAGTAGCTAAACAGGTAGAAAAGGCGATGGCAAAAACTAGAAGGATGCTTGGGTGCACAAGGAGAGGAATGGCCAGCAGAAGAAAGGAGGTGATAGTGCCTCTGTATAGGTCTTTGGTACGACCTCATTTGGAGTATTGTATACAATTCTGGAGACTGCACCTTCGAAAGGATATAAACAGGTTGGAGTCGGTACAGAGGGTGGCTACTAAAATGGTTAGTGGTCTTCATTATAAAGCATATGAGGACAGACTTAAGGATCTTAATATGTATACTTTAGAGGAAAGGCAGGATAGAGGTGATATGATCGAGATGTTTAAATACCTCCATGGCATAAATGCACAGGAGGACAGACTCTTTTGATTGAAAGCAAGCTCTGCTACGAGGGGACATAGGATGAGGGCAAAAGGCGATAGACTCGGGAGTAATATGCAGAAATATTTCTTTACAGAAAGAGTGGTAGATGCGTGGAATAGTCTCCCAGTAGAGGTGGTAGAGATGACGACAGTATCTGAATTCAAAAAAGCATGGGACAAACACAGAGGATCTCTAAAGGGTTCCAGGGGTGATCCGGGAAACTACAGACCGGTGAGCCTGATGTCAGTACCGGGAAAAATGGTAGAAACCATCATAAAGAATAAAATTACTCAGCATGTAGATAGTCACAACCTAATGGGAGACAGCCAACATGGCTTTAGACAAGGAAGATCTTGTCTTACTAATCTGTTATGTTTTTTTGAAGGAGTGAATAAACAGGTGGACAAAGGTGAGTCGGTTGATATTGTGTATCTGGACTTTCAGAAAGCCTTTGACAAGGTCCCTCATCAGAGACATTTGGCAAAACTAAAGAGTCATGGGATAGGAGGCAGTGTACTATTGTGGATCAGGAACTGGTTAAAAGATAGAAAGCAGAGGGTAGGGCTAAATGGCCAATTTTCCCAATGGAGAAAGGTGAATAGTGGTGTACCCCAGGGATCTGTGCTGGGTCCGCTGCTTTTTGACATATTCATAAATGACCTGGAAAGTGGAATAACGAGTGAGGTTATCAAATTTGCAGATGACACAAAACTATTTAAAGTTGTTAAAACCCAAGAGGATTGTGAAAAATTGCAAGAGGATCTTGATAAATTGGAAGACTGGGCATCAAAATGGTAGATGAAATTTAATGTGGACAAGTGCAAGGTTATGCACCTAGGGAAGAACAACCCAAACTAAGGTTACACGATGCAAGGTTCCACATTAGGAACCACCACCCAGGAAAAAGATTTAGGCGTCATTGTGGATACCATGTTAAAACCCTCGGCCCAGTGTGCAGCGGCGGCCAAGAGAGCAAATAGAATGCTAGGTATGATAAGGAAAGGAATGGAAAATAAAACAAAAGATATTATAATGCCTCTATATCGTTCAATGGTGAGACCGCACCTTGAATATTGTGTGCAATTCTGGTCGCCGTATCTTAAAAAGGATATAGCGATTTTAGAAAAGGTACAGAGAAGAGCCACCAAAATGGTAAAGGGGATGGAAGGATACCCCTATGAAAAAAGGCTAAAAAGGTTAGGGCTCTTTAACCTGGAAAAGAGACGGCTGAGGGGAGATATGATAGAAGTCTATAAATTAATGAACGGAGTGGAACTGGTAAACGTAGATCGATTGTTTACCTTATCAGAATATAGAAAGACTAGGGGACATGCAATGAAGCTACAGGGTAAACTATTTAAGACTAATAAAAGAAAATATTTTTTCACTCAACGTGTAATCAAACTCTAGAATTTGTTACCGGAGGATGTGGTAAAGGCTGTTAGTGTAGCTGGGTTTAAAAAAGGTTTGGACAAGTTCCTGGAGGAAATGTCCATAGACCATTGTTAGGAGGTGACCGAAGATATCGATGCTTGACCCAGTGCAAGCATTGTGGAGCTTGTGTCTCTTGGGGAAACTGCTGGGTACTGTCGCAGGCCTTCAGGTGCACCTACCGGTGAGCACTAGGTATTGCACTAGGCCTCCGTGTGACTGGCCTCCTGGTAGTTGCTGCTGCCAGTCCACACACAAAATAGTTGTGACAACTGAATATAAGGTACAATAGGGCTTTATTTCCCTGCCCAATCAGGAATGTTCAAATATATACAGGAATACAAAACAAAACTCTTCTTGGATAGAACAGAAAGCAAAATGAACTCAAAACAGCTTTCTTTCAGCAAACCAAAAGGAATATCTTTTAACATGGGCTTGTAGCCCCAGTGAGTATACTTTGCTATGCCTTAATAGGCTCCTTATTCTTTTTACCGTAGAGATGTGATATTATCTGCCACTGAAATGCTACAGTCCATTTCTTGCGTATCTTCCGCTACTGGCTCATCACATTGCATAGGCTGTATATCCTGCTCAAGTTCTTCTACACCTTGCTTTCGTGTAGGTATAGAGAATAGCCTGTCCTGGCTATGACGACGTTCTCTTTGATTAACTGAGAACGTTTGGAAATTACCACAGTCTCCCTGACTGTGGTAATAGGGACCTCCTGTTGGCTGACCTTTATGCCACTGCTTAAGGAACTGTCTTGCCTTTCTATTAGGGGAAACTGGCCTTGCTAGGAGCTCTGCCTTAGACAGGAAGGGAGTCCTGGAAACAGCTTCTGAGAATCTTTAGGTCTCACATACCTTGTATAAGATCTCTCTTGCCCAGGTAAGGAACTTTTACTTCCCTTGGCTGTGTCACGTTGGCTACCTTTCTTAAACAAACACTCTTCAGACTCACACACGGGTCTCCCCAGGCTTCTACGGAGGTACTCTGCCACACCCTCCTCACAGCTCACTTCGTCCGGTAAACAGTTCTCTCCTTGTGTTTCTCTCCAATCCCAGTCCTGCCTCCTTGCCTTGCTCTGAGCTTTGCTCATGTACTGCTTCTGCACGGGCACAGTCCTTCTCTGGAATTTGGTCCCTTTCTCCTTCTGCTTCTCCCTCCAAGCAAAGGAATGCTACAGTCCATTTCTTGCGTATCTTCCGCTACTGGCTCATCACATTGCATAGGCTGTATATCCTGCTCAAGTTCTTCTACACCTTGCTTTCGTGTAGGTATAGAGAATAGCCTGTCCTGGCTATGACGACGTTCTCTTTGATTAACTGAGAACGTTTGGAAATTACCACAGTCTCCCTGACTGTGGTAATAGGGACCTCCTGTTGGCTGACCTTTATGCCACTGCTTAAGGAACTGTCTTGCCTTTCTATTAGGGGAAACTGGCCTTGCTAGGAGCTCTGCCTTAGACAGGCTGGGAGTCCTGGAAACAGCTTCTGAGAATCTTTAGGTCTCACATACCTTGTATAAGATCTCTCTTGCCCAGGTAAGGAACTTTTACTTCCCTTGGCTGTGTCACGTTGGCTACCTTTCTTAAACAAACACTCTTCAGACTCACACACGGGTCTCCCCAGGCTTCTACGGAGGTACTCTGCCACACCCTCCTCACAGCTCACTTCGTCCGGTAAACAGTTCTCTCCTTGTGTTTCTCTCCAATCCCAGTCCTGCCTCCTTGCCTTGCTCTGAGCTTTGCTCATGTACTGCTTCTGCACGGGCACAGTCCTTCTCTGGAATTTGGTCCCTTTCTCCTTCTGCTTCTCCCTCCAAGCAAAGGAATCTTTCACTGCTTTCCCCGAAGCTGACGGAACTGAAACTGTTTGTGAGCTAGGCTCATTTAGATGATTCCTAGCTGCACCACTCCCTAACTGATTGCAGTCAGGTGAAAATCCCCTAGCTTCCCTATTGGCTGAGGGATTCCTCCAGGTCTGTGACCTCATCTGTTTACGTTGCCCCCGGCAACTTCCTTCCATGTGCTCTCTCAGCACGTCATTCATCTCTTGCACTGCACTATTTTCTACTTCCATAGGGGTCACTACTGAGTCAGCCCTGTGACAGTACGTATGACCTAGATTGGCCACTGTTGGAAACAGAATACTGGGCTTGATGGACCTTGGTCTGACCCAGTATGGCATATCTTATGTTCTTATGTAAAAAGGTAATGGTTGATATGGAAGGGCAGACTAGATAGCCGTGTGGTCTCTTTCTGCAGTCATGTTTCTGTGTTTCTATGCTGACTCAGAAAAGGCTGGATCAGGGCGTCGATGCCCTCGGACCCCCATCTCCATGCGACGACAGAAGAAGCAGCAAACATTGGCATTGGCAGGTTGCCATCAGATCTATTTCAGGGCACCCCCAGTGGTGCAGAACTATCTGAAACGCCTCCTGATGCAACTCCCACCCTAAAGGATCCAGAGAGTGCCGGCTGAAGAAGTCCACTTCCACATTGTCCACCCTGGCAATATGCTGAGCCAACAATGCTAGGGGGTTCTTTTCCACCAAGGCAAACAGGAGCGCCATCTCCAGAGCTACTTCAGCACTCCTCATGCTGCCTTACCAATTAACAAAAGTCACCAGAGTGGCATTGTCTGAAAACACTTCAACCACCTGGCACTCAATCAAGGGCCTGAAACACAGAAGAGCCAATCTGATGGCCCTCGCCTTGAGGCAGCTGATGGGCCACACCACTTCCCAGTGGTTCCAATGGCCCTAGGCCATTTGGTCTGGGCAATGGGTTCTCCAGCCGAACAGACTGGCATCTGTCATCAGGAGGATCCATGAGAAATTGTCCAGCAGCACGCCCTTCCTCAGGTGACAGGGCTGCTGCTACCACTGGACGTCACTATCAACGGAAGTGGAAGACTGCTCGAATTTCTGAGAACTCGAGGACCACCAAGCCAGCAAGGCCTGCTGGAGCAGTTGCATGTGAGGACACATCTACGGCACCATCTCTATGGTCACCGCCATCATTCTGAGGAGTTGAAAATAATCCCAGACTCTGTGAGCCTGCTGTGCACAGAACAGTACCAGGCAATCCAACAGTCTTTGACTTTCTCCTCTGGCAGGAAAATTCTGCCCACTTGCATGCCGAAATGTGTTCCCAAAAACTCCAGGGACCGCAAAATAGCTGGCTCTTTCCCTGATTGTTTCACATAGCCGAGGCTTTCCAAAAAGGACACCACTCAGGATGCCACCTGAGCCACCTTCAAAAGGGAATGAGCCCCGATGAGCCAGTCATCCAGATAGGGATGGACACAGATCCTTCCGTGCTGCAGCTGCTACCCTCATGCCCTTCGGGTGGTGGATAACTTCTTCGCTTCTGCTTATGGATCTTGACTCATCTGATCTCCTTTTCCTTCCCCTTGTTTTTACCCCGGCTTATACCTCTGTGTTTTGTCTTGATTAGATTGTAAACTCTGATGAGCAGGGATTGTCTCTTACATGTCTGTGCAGCGCTGCATAAGACTGGTAGTGCTATACAAATGCTCAATAGTAGTAGTAGTAATAGGGAGGGCGGCGAACTGATAATGAGCATGGCATGGCAAAACCCAGATACTTTGCTGACATACCCAAATTGGGATATGAAAACCCATCTATTGCAACAATCTTTTGATCTTCCTCCTGATATGCCTCCCTGAGGCTGTCGTAGGTTGCTTGTTCCATCCCAATCATGTCTTGTCCTGTCTTCCCTCTGTCTGTTCTCCCCCTGTTTTGTCTTTGTTTGTGTTCAATTGAAGTCTTTGATTTAAGTGTATAGTTTGTTAATTATTCTGTCCTGCTCTTCTTCTTTCTTTCCTGTCATCTCATGGTGTTCCTTTTCTATAGTTTGCAGTGTTGACCTTTGATTTTATTGTGAACCGCTTTAATGTCTTGGCAAAAGCGGTCTATCAAGTGTGGAAATAAAGATAAAGATAAAATACCCCTTGGCCAGATCCAGAGAAGCCAAGAACTCCCCTAGGTGCATTGCTTGAAACATGAAGCGCAATGTTTCCATCTGAAAGGGCAGGAGCGCAAGTGCTCATTGACGCCCTTGAGGTCTAGAATGGGCCAGAAAGAAGAGTCTTTTTTTTTTTGGCACTACAAAATAGATGGCGTATATGCCCTTGCCCCATTCATCCGGCGGGATGGGCACCAACACTTTAGGCGCAGCAACTTCTCCAAGGTAGTAACCACAGCAGCACTTTCGATGGCAGACCCATAAGGGCAGATGATGAAGGTATCTGGAATTGGCTCCTTGCAGCCTAGGACATATTCGAACTGAATGGTGCCTAGCACCCAATGATCTTTGGAAACACTGAACCATTCCTGAAAGAAAAGGTGAAGCCTGCCTCCAACCAGAGGAACCGGGGAAAGGGCCCCCAAGTCTTCATTGCGCAGCCAGGTAGGGTACTACTCTGGGGCTGGGACAGAGTCCCTGGGCTCACGTGCTCTTTAAAAGGACTGAAACCGAGCTTGAAGCCCAGAAGCAGAGGGAAGAAATGTTTTTTTTCCAGGTCAGTAACGATGAGAGTCCTGAGACCTCCCGGGATCTAGCCAGCGTGCCCGAGGCTGACAAGGAGGGGCACCAGCCCGCTCATAGGCCTCTTGGACCTGTCTTGCAGAAGTGGCTAAGATTTTGTCTTACCCAGGTCTTTCACTAAATTCTCCAAATCGGCTTCCAAAGAAGCTTCCCCTTAAAAGCCGGGTCCAGACATGGCAACAGAAAGGAAGGCAGCAGCCAACTAGAAAAGAGGGATAGAAACATCCGATCAAAGAGACTGAATCCACTAGCGCAGAGCTCGAGATGTCACGCCTGCACATACCGCAACTGAAGAATCGCAGCCAACAAGCAAATTGGTTCATCAACACGAATTCACCTTTTGATCCAGAGTATTCTTTAAGGCTAATCTGCCTTCCATAGGATGGTGGTCCATCTGGTAACCGCCGAGACCTGCATATCTACCTTGGAAATATCAACCACACAACGCACTCCTTCTCCAGGAGAGCATGCATCTTCTTATACACCTTTAGCCCCTTAGGCGGAGAGTTGTGGCAATCCCACTCTAGCCTGAACAGGCCCTTGAGCACCTCTGGGAAGACAGTAATGGATTTCAAAATCCAGTGCAGGAGCAGATGTCTCTACAGTTCCTGCTCCGTGACTGGATCCTCTGTCAAGCTCGAAGTGAATAAGACCCTGAGATGAACACCTCCAGTTCCTACTCCTGAAACAGGTAAGTAACCTCAGCTGCCTCATAATCCTCTGAAGTACTTCTTCATCCATGTTAGATACCTCAATCCACAGCTGATCCCATCCATGGGATACTTTGCCATCAATCGAAGAAGACTTCCACTCTCTGCTTGCCCCCATGAAACTGTGTGCAAGGGAAACAAAAGGCCGCAGGGGTCTGCATGTCCACACCAGAATTCCAGGGATACTACTACTACCACTGATCATTTATACAGTGCTACAAGGCATATGCAGTGCTGAACAGACACATATAAAAGATGGTCCCTGTTCAGCAGAGCTTACTATCTAGTCAAGACAGCACAAAGTTGAGGATAAGAATACATCTAGGGGAATGATAAGGAAACACATTGGAGACTAAGCAGATCAGGAGCCAAAAGTGGCCTCGAAGAGGTGAGTTTTCAGCCTGCATTTGAAAAGGGCCAGAGATGAAGCCTGATGTACAGACTCAGGTAGTTTGCTCCAGGCATGAGGAGCATCAAGGTGAAAGGAGCAAAGTCTGGAGTTAGCAATAGAAGAGAAGGGCACATATAGAATCAATTTTGCCAGAAAAGCAGAATTCCCGAGGAGGGGTGTAGGGAGAGATAAGAGAGGAAAGGTAGTGAGACGCTGCAGAGTGACTGCACTTATAGATCAGTAAGAGAAGTTTGAACTGGATGCGGAAATGGATAGGGAGCCAAGGAAGTGATTTCAGAAGAGTGGTAATATGAGCATGACAAGACTGGCGGAAGATTAGCCGTGCAGCAGAGTGTTGAACAGATAGAAGGAGAAAGAGATGATTCAAAGAGAGACCAGCAAGGAATAGGTTCCAATAATCAAAACGGGAGGTGACTAAAGAGTGGATAAGTGTCTTAGTAGTGTGTTCAGAAAGGAATGGGTGAATTTTGGTAGAGAAAGCAACGGCAGGTTTTAGCTATCAGTTGGACGTTTGTGGAGGAGGAGAGAGAGTCGTCAAAGACAACCCCAAGGTTGTGAGCTGAGGAAACAGGGAGGAATAGAGAGGAACAGAGACTGAGAAATAAGAAAGGGGAGAGGAGGGTTTAGGGGGAAAATAAGAATCTCAGTTTTGGCCATGTTCAGTTTCAAGCGGCAGTGAGACATCCAAGCAGCAATGTCAGAAAGGCAGGCAGAGATCAGGGCCTGGATTGCCAGAGAGATTTCAGGTGTAGAGAGGTAGATCTGAGAGTCATCAGTTTAAAGATGCTACTGAAAGCCATAGGAAGAGTTGACTGCACCAATGTATTGATTATAGAGAGTAAAAAAGGTGTGGACCCAAGACAGACCCTTGAGGTACATCAACTGAGAGTGGTATAGCAGTAGAGAAGCAGCCACCAGAACAAACAAGGAAGGAGCGATGGGAGAGATAAGAAGAGAACCAGGACTGGAACCGGAGGTGGTTGTGGTCAACAGTGTCAAAAGCAGCAGAAAGGGCAAGAAAGCTGAGGACTGAGTAAAGGCCCTTGGATTTTGTCAGGAACAGGTGACTGGAAACTCTGGCAAGAGCCATTTCGGTAGAACGTAAAGGATGAAAGCCAGGTTATAGAGGATTCAGAAGGGCTTGAGAGGAGAGAAAGTCAAGGCAATGGCAGTGAATCACATGTTCAAGTAGTCTAGAAATGAAGGGGAGGAGGGAGATGGGCCAATAGTTAGAAGGACAAGTAGGGTCAAGTGAGGGTTTCTTGAAGAGACAAGTGACCACAGCATGCTTGAAGGCTGCAGGGAAAGTTGCAGTGGAGAACGATAGGTTGAGAATATGAGAGATGGAACGGATTACAGTGGAGGAGATGGACCTAAGGAGATAGATACGAATAGGATCAGAGGAGCCGGTAGTGGGTAGTAGAAGTCAGCCAGGGTTGAGGTACAGTACGCCTCAGAGAAAGTGGCATGGGTGAAGCAAAAGCATCCAGAGCAGAGGAGAGTGCAGTGTTATAGGAAGCTACTGCCTCATCAACAGACTCAAATGACATAGTGGAAGCGGTGGGAGAACTGATAGTCGCCATGACAGAGAGCAGCAACTGAAGTTGAGTCTTCTGGGAGGAGCCAGGTCTCGGGTAGAGCAAGGAGATGGAGAGCATTAGAGAGAAAGAGATCATGAGTAAAGACAAGTTTATTTGAGGTGGAGTGTGCATTCCACAAGGCACATGAGAAAGGGAGAGAGGAGGGGGAAAGGAGAGGGATATGAATAAGATTTGAGCTAATGCATGAGGATCTATTCTGGGACTGTGACAAATGTCTAGAGGGGCCAGGGTTGGGGGATGATATCTCCAGAGCAGCGGAGTAGTAGAAGACTGCAGGGCAGAGAGGAGACAAAATGGCGGTAATGAGGGTAAAGTTGTTTCAGAGAGAGAGAGGAGATGGCTGAATGAGAGGGAGAAAGTGGTGAAATTCAAGAGCTGATGATAGAGTAGATGACAAGATGGTGGGGGAACTGAGGATGGTAAAGGGGAGATAAGGGGGAAGGACTTGAAGTTGTTGATAGGAGGGGAGACAATTAGGGAGTATGAGCATTAGGAAGAGATAGTGAAGTGATGGAGAGGAGCACAGATGTCAGAAGAAAGAGTAGTTACTCACCTGTAACAGGTGTTCTCCAGGAGCAGCAGGAATCAGTCCTCACATATGGGTGACGTCGGCGCCGATGGAGCCCTCGCGGAGCAATTTCCCCAGCTTTCAAAGAAAGCCTTTGGGAATTGCAGCGCGCATGCGCGGTCCCCTTCCCGCCCAAGGGTGCCATCTTGCTCAGTCTGATGACATAGCTAAAAGACAGCAAAAATTAGCAAAAACGAAATGATATGACTGCAACTCCAAGGGGAGGAGGGAGGGTTGTGAGGACTGATTCCTGCTGCTCCTGGAGAACACCTGTTACAGGTGAGTAACTACTCTTTCTCCAGGACCAAGCAGGAAGTCAGTCCTCACATATGGGACTCCCAAGCTTAAGGCTACCGGAGACCTCAAGCACAAAAATGAGCTCCCTCTAGCTCAGCAGCACAGAAGGAAGGAATCTTCTCTGAAAACGCCCCCGACCAGTAGCCCAAAACCAGGGCCGGAGGGTAGGAGTTGCCTAAACCTCAAAGAGATTATGAAGGACTGCCTGACCGAAAGCACTGTCCCTGCGGGACTCCCTCTCCAGGCAGTAATGGGCCGCAAAAGTCTGGCTTGAAGACCAAGTAGCGGCCCGGCAGATTTCTGCCAACGGAACAGAGCGGAGATGAGCCACTGATGCAGCCTTCGTCCTAACACGATGAGCCGTGACTCGACCCTCCAACGAGAGGCCGGCTGCCCCTTAAGCCCAGGTGATACAGTCAGCTACCCAAATGGACAAAGTACGCTTGGAGACAGGTAGCCCCAATTTATTGGGGTCAAAAGAAAAGAAGAGCTGAACAGCCCTCCGATGCTATCGCATACGGTCAAGGTAGAAGGACAAGGCCCTCCTACAGTCCAGGGTATGCAGGACCATCTCAGCCCGACTAGCGTGCGGCCTGGGAAAGAAGGTCGGAAGAACCACCTCCTGGTTGAGATCAAAAGGAGAAACTACCTTTGGAAGAAACTTAAGGTGAGTCTGTAAGACTACCCTATTCCTGTAGAACCTAGTGTAAGGAGGATCAGACACTAGGGCCTGCAGTTCACCAATGCGCCTAGCAGAGGTAAGGGCTACCAAAAATAAGGTTTTCCAGGAAAGAAAACGAAGAGGGCAGGTAGCCATAGGTTCAAAGGGCGGACAGGTAATCCGCTGCAAGACCACATTCAGATCCCATTCAGGGGCTGGTGGGCGCAAAGGAGGCTTAAGGAGAAGGAGGTCTCGGAGAAAACAAGCCACCAAAGGGTGGTTGGAAAGAGGCCTGCCATCTACCGGTGCGTGATGTGCAGAGAGAGCACTGAGGTGGACTCTGACAGAGTTGGACTTAAGGCCCAGATTAGAGAGGTAAAGCAAGTATTGCAAGACCACTGCTACCAAGCAGGAGAAGGGATTCTCAGACTGCTGAGCACACCAAATGGAGAACCGACGCCACTTAAGAGCGTAGGACTTCCGGGTGGAAGGCCTCCTCGAGGCCAATACAACCTCTTCCACCTCCGGAGGCAGCTGGAGGGGAGCAAGGACTACCCTTTCAGCAGCCAGGCCATCAGATGAAGGGACCGGAGGTTGGGGTGTAGGAGAGACCCGTGATCCTGTGTCAGGAGATCGGGCTGAAACCCCAGAGGAAGAGGAGTGTCCACCGCTAGCTGCATTAGAAGCGGGAACCAAGGTTGTCTCGGTCACCGGGGAGCTACTAGGATCAGCGAGGCTTGGTCTCTGAGAACCTTGAAGAGTGTTCGAAACACCAGCGGCATGGGAGGAAAGGCATACAAGAGGCCTGTGGACCATGGAATCAGAAAAGCATCCGCCGCTACTCGGAGAGGATGAGGTTGTCGAGAGCAGAATCTGGGAAGTTGCCGGTTCAGAGGACTGGCAAACAGATCCATGGTGGGGAGTCCCCACCTGAGAAAGATCCGCTGAACCACTAATGGATCTAATCTCCACTCGTGTGGTTGGAGGATCCTGCTTAGCTTGTCTGCCAGGTAATTTTCCTGACCTGGGAGATAGACCGCTTTGAGGAGGATGCCATGGTGGACGGCCCAAGAGCACAGTCTCCGTGCCTTCTGGCAGAGAAGGAAGGAGCCTGTGCCTCCTTGTTTGTTCACGTAGAACATTGCAACTTGATTGTCCGTCTGGACCAGCACAGACTGGTGAGAAGTGAGGTGGGAGAAGGCTCTCAGAGCTAGGCGGATGGCTCTGAGCTCCAGGAAGTTTATCTGCTGCGCAGACTCCCAAGGGGTCCAGAGGCCTTGAGTACATGTCCCTTGGCAATGTGCTCCCCAACCGAGGAGAGAAGCATTAGTTGTTAGTACCTGAGAAGGCGGAGGAGATTGAAAATCCACTCCCATTAGCAGGTTTGGCAGATGAAGCCACCACCGCAGAGAAGAGACCAGCAGGTCGGAGACCTGTACTGAGTCTGTCAGGCTCCCCGTGGCCTGATGCCATTGAGTTCGAAGGCACCACTGAGCAGGTCGCATGTTCAGGCGGGCATTGGGGGTCACATGGACCGTGGAAGCCATATGGCCGAGCAGTCTCAGAAATTGCCTGGCAGAGACCAGGGAATTGCTGTGAAAGTGGCCGGCGAGATCGATGAGCCTGTGCGCTCTGTCCAGAGACAGGAAGGCCCGCGCCTGAAGTGTGCTTAACCGTGCGCCGATGAATTCGAGATCTTGAGAGGGGAGCAAAGTGGATTTTGCGAAGTTTATGACAAAGCCCAAGTGCTGGAGCAGAGACACAGTGCGATGAGTGGCCTGAGTGGCCTCTTGGGAAGACTGGGCCCTGATGAGCCAGTCGTCCAGTTATGGAAACACAAAAAGGCCTTGAAGTCTTAGATAGGCCGCCACCACTGCTAGGCATTTGGTGAAGACCCTGGGGGCGGAGGATAGGCCAAAGGGCAGGACTCTGTACTGGTAATGATTTCCTCCCACAACAAATCGGAGATATTGTCTGTGGTCTGGATGAATAAGGATGTGAGTATAGGCATCCTTGAGATCTAAGGAGCATAGCCAGTCTCCCTGCTGGAGGTATGGCAGCAGGATTCCAAGGGTAAGCATCTTGAACTTTTCCCTCGCCAGGAACTTGTTGAGGTTTCGCAAGTCCAGGATGGGTCTGAGGCCTCCCGTTCTTTTTGGTACCAGAAAGTACCTGGAATAAAAGCCGTGACCTCTCAGGTGGTGGGGCACCGGTTCCACAGCCTGTTCCTGAAGAAGACCTGCTAACTCCTGAAGGAGTAAGTCCCTGTGCAGAGGGAGTCTTGGAGGCTCCCCTGGAAAGTAGGAGGGAGGTACCTGGTGAAAGTGTAGAAGATAGCCTTCCTGAACTATATGCAGCACTCAGGTATCTGAGGTGATGGCTGACCACCTGTGGGCAAAGTGGACCAGCCGGACTCCTGTGCTGAGAGAAACCAGCTGAGGGGAAGAGGCTATGCTGATGGAGTCAAAATCCCCCACCCTGCTGAGCAGGGGCCGGTGTTGTGGGCTTGGGGGCCTGCTGCCTACGGGACCCATTACCCCGTCCCTTGGCCTGCTGACCCTTTTGGGGAGCTGCTGAGGCCTGATACTAAGGGTAGTATTTATAGGCAGCCGCCTTCCTCGGGTAAAAGGGCTTTTTCCCCGAGCCCTTCTTCTTCTGAGAAGGGGCAGAGGTTTTCCTGGACAGCCTAGTTCTGGTCAGAGTCTCGGTCTCAATTTGTGCAGCCTTTTCAGCCATGGGTTTGCCAAAGAGGTTTTCACCTCTGCAGGGGACATCGACCAACTTGTCCTGGATCCATGGCTCGAGGTCGGATGACTGAAGCCAAGCCTGTCGGCGGGCACCGATGCCGGCCCCGGCTACTCAAGCCGATGCTTCGAAGCCATCGTAAGCTGCTCGAGAGATAAATTTCGAGCACTCTCGAATACCAGTGGACAAGGCTTGGAACCTCTGCAAAGGTTCCTCGGAGAGACCAGCAGAGAACCCGGCAATTTCTTTTGCCAGATCTCGGAGATACATGCCCATATAGAGCTGGTAGGTCTGGACTCGATAAGCAAGCATAGAGCCCTGGAAGCACTTTCTACCGAGGGCATCCAGGCTCTGGGCCTCCCGGCCGGGAGGCACCGAGGAGTGCATCTTCTGACTCTTGAGTCGATGCATGGCCGATTCCACCACCATGGAATGGTGCGGTAGTTGTGCCTTTTGGAACCCGGGGCTCTTGCGGACTCGATAAATGGAATCGACCCGCTTGCTTAACACCTGCGCCGATGACGGGCTCTCCCACATACGGAAGAGAAGTCGTTCCAGCATCGGAGGAACCGGTACAGTAAAGGCCTCCTTCGGGGGAGAGTCATACTGGAGGGCATCGAGCTCTTCGGCTCGAGGCTCCTCCTCGGGATCCGCGGGGAATGCCAAGGCCTTGGCCATATCCCGCACGAAGTCCGAGAACCGGGTGTCCTCCGGGGGGGGACCGTCTCCGAGGTTCGGACTCGGGCGAGTCCGATGGGACACACCGAGTCCGAAAAGTACCAGGTGACTCTTCGTCCTCCGTTTCCCAGTCGGACTCCTTGGAGGAGGAATCGAGCGGCTCCGGTCGGGCGGGCACCGATGCCCTCCGCCCCGACGCCGAGGGAGTCGGTGTAGACGACCTCAGTCCCGAATGGGAGGCCGAGGGAGACCGCAACCGAGGATCGACTCGAGCTCGCATGGACTCGAGGATCGGCTCGGTCTCCGGGGTCGACTTGGACGTCGACGTCCCGGTGGCCGGGGCAGACACATTGGCGAGGCCAGCGATCAATGCCCGCTGCTGGTCCACGAAGGCAGCCAAACTGCTCTCCAAGGCCGTCAACCTGAGTCCAAGCTCAGGAGACCCAGCAGCCCCCGACTCGGGCCCAGACGGCGTCGGGCCCGACGTCGGCTCCTTCGGAGGCGAGTCCACGAGGACTACAGTACTCACGTGTCCAGGCGACTCCATTTCGAGACGAGGATGTTTCGAAGGCCTCTCCGACTCCGAGGACCCGGGACGGCTATCGGGGCTATGCGACCTGGCCCTCGAGGAACCAGGAGCGTCCACCGACGCTGCCTCGCGGGTTTTTTCTTCCGATGATGTTCCCGGGTAGGAGACCCCCGCTCAGAGGAACTCCGACGATGCTCAGGACCGGAGTCCCGGGACGTTGAAACCTCTGACGAGGTCCGGGCCTGGCCGGACGCGGAGTCAGAGAAGATCCGTTCCCTTTGATGCTGCTGACTCAACGCTTTTGAGGACATCTTGCCACACGGACCACAGATCATCGGGTCATGATCGGGTCTGAGGCAGCGGAGGCAGCAGTCGTGTGTGTCGGTAAGAGACATAAGTTTCTTACAGCGATCACACTTCTTAAACCCGCTGGCAGCCATCGAGGGAAAAAGGGCCCCTGCGAGGTCAAAAGACAGGGCTGCCAGTGAAAAACGAAAAATGGTGCGAACGCCTGTCACGAAGGACAAAAAACCGAAAAATAAAGAAACGGACCCGATATCGGCGTAGCGGGTCCGGGCGGGAAAAGTATCCGGCGTCGAACCGAGAAAAAAGAAAAATAAGAAAGAAAATCAACTTTTTCAGCGGCGATCACAAACAGCGTCTGTAGGGCTCCGCGGAAAAAAGAAGACTGAGCAAGATGGCACCCTTGGGCGGGAAGGGGACCGCGCATGCCCGCTGCAATTCCCAAAGGCTTTCTTTGAAAGCTGGGGAAATTGCTCCGCGAGGGCTCCGTCGGCGCCGACGTCACCCATATGTGAGGACTGACTTCCTGCTTGGTCCTGGAGAAATAAAAGGTACTGTAGGTGGTAGAAAATGCAGGGGATAAGGTGCACCTGTGAGTGATCGTGATAATGAGCATAGGGCAGCTATAAGAGACTATAAGCAAGGGGATGGGGGGCTATGGGGAAGGAGGGTGGGATAATAAGGAAGAGGAGAGAGACACACAGCTGAAAACAGAGAGGGAGAGCTGAACAAGATCACAAGCAAAAATACTGAAAAGTATAGGGTTGGAAAGTTTGAGGAGAAGAGGAAACCACAGCTGCCTGTGCCAATAAGATGCCATGAGAATAACTGTCATCAGAGTTTCAGGAAAAATTTCCCTATCAGATGAATAGGGAGATACACATACATTAGACCCTACCCCCAATGCAGGAGGAAAGCATCTGAGGATAGTTTGCCAAATATGCCTACCTTGGAACGAAACCGAGTAACATTCGCTTCTGAGGAGTGGAAAATAGATTTAGTGACAGAGTACCCCACTCTCAAAAGATGGAGAATATCACCTCCCTGTTTAGGTCAGCCTATCTGTCAGAACACTGTCTTCACCAGGTATCCCCTTGAGAGAGCGCAAAAATCCACATACTAACCATTTCCCATGCTTGTTTATATAGTGCATCACTACTTGATTATCCATCTGGATCAGGCAACTTGATTGACTAACCAATCTCTGAAGCCTTTAGAGAGTTCGAGATATTTCTCGGTTCAGGAAATTTATCTGATAGAGCAGTGCTTTCCAAACCTTTATCCCATATTATCCCGTTTTGGCAACTGAAAATTCACGTGACCCAGATGATAATGAAATCAAAATAGTAGGTCTCCAGCCTCCTTTCCCTCCTCTCCACTCATCTAAAGAAGAGGCAGCGGCAGTCAGCACAGGGCCCTTTGTGTCAGTGTGCAGTGTGTGCTTACAGATCCCAGTACTCGGCATGGGTTTCTAGTCTAACAGGAAGCTTACCCAAAGTGGGAGTAAGGACCTATGAATGTTTACTGGCTCAGAAGTCAAATGCTGACCAGTGACTGCCACTTACTTGGCATAGGTTCCAATGAAAAGTCTAAAAAGGAGGGGAAATGGCCATGTTTCTGTGACCCCATCCACTGAAGATGTTACCCCAAGTTTGGGAACCACTGTGACAGAGGTTTTCTTGTGTGTAACATACTCCCTGAGTGCGGAAACCATCTACATGTGCTCCGCAGCCCAGTTTGGACACATCTATTATGAGCAACTTTTGGCAGGAAAGAATTTGAAAAGAAAGGCCCCTAACCAAACTGGAAGGTTCCATCTATCAGGACAGGGAAACCCCGAGCAGAGTAGCAACAGAAATGACATCTCTGAATCTTGGGAGTGGCTGGCATCAACTAGGTGCTCAAGGTCCACTCAGACAATCTCATGTGGAAACATGCCATGCAAATGACGTGAACTGTTGAGGCCATATAACCCAATAGTCTCTCAACGTGTTCCTTGCTGACATCTGCTGACTCTTGTACTACTTCCACGATTGCCACCAAGCAGATGAGCCTGTCCTGTGGAAGAAAGACTTTCGCCCGAGTCATGTTTAGCAGAGCTCCAATGAATTCCAATTGGTGTGATGAGCTCAAGTTTGATTGGGTTAATTGAGGACAAGCCCTAGCAACTCCAACACCTGGATAGTGAGGCTCACAGTTTTTTGAACCTCTTCCTGAATGGTGCCCAAAATTAGCCTATGATCCAAAATAGGGAAACAAATGCAAGCCAATTCTGTATAGAAACATGCAACATAAGGAGCAGATGCTAGACTGAAAGGCAGGACTTTCAAAAGGAGATAAAGTAACTTTTTAACTAGATAATAGGGAAAAGCAGAAAGTCACCCAAGAGTGCATGGTTCAGAATGATGTATCCTTGAAGGATCCTAGCAAAGGAGGGAAGTTAGGGCATCCTGATAGAGGTTTCAATAAAAGTAAAAGTAACCTAGATGATTTTAAGTACAGAGCAGATAGAACTGAAAGATTCCAAATGACCATTGTCAACTATAACCAGATTGTTAATATGAATAAAACAACCTCTGAAATGCCTGCATGCAAATGCTAGAAGTCTAAAAAATAAGGTGAGAGAGATAGAATATAAATGTAATGTGTGCCTTCAAGTCAGTCCTGACTCCTGGCGACCCAGAAGCTCCTGGGTTTTCTTGGCAGCATCACCGGAAGTAGATTGCCAGGCCTTTCTTCCGAGGCAATGGAGGGTTAAGTGACTTGCCCAAGGCCACAAGGAGTGCTAGCGGGAATTGAACCCTGGTTGCTTGGTTACCAAGCCAGTGTTCTAACCATATTTAGCACTAAATGAGAGGTTACATATAATTGGCATCTCAGAGACCTGTTGGAAGGAGGACAACCAATGGGACACTGCGATACCTGGAAACAAACTATATCACAATGATAGGGTAGATCAAATTGGTGGAGGGTTTGCGCTGTCTTAGAGAGGGCACTAAGTCACATAGGATTCAAGTTTTGCATGAAACAAACTACACTGTCAAATTTCTATGGATATAAATCCAATGCAAAAAGGGGAAGGTGCTGGCAGTGAGGGTGTATTACTGATTGCCTGGCCAGAATGAACAGATGGATGATTTATTTATTTATTTATTTAACATCTTTTATATACCGCACTATTAATAATCAGCACGGTTTACATAGAACAAGAAAACATCAGATAAGATAAGATACATATTATCTGTTTTTTTACATAAAACAGGAACAATAACTTGGGTAACCGGGGCAATTATTTACAATAAATAATAGTCTTTGAACTATTTACATTTGGAAGGCCTATTGTATGAAAAGAACCTTGTTAGTATGAGAGAGAGGTCTGAAGTGTTGCTGGGTTAGAGAGGTTACGTGTTAAGAACGGGGTTGTTGCTATTTGAGAGTGAAATACTAAGAGAAATACTAAGAGAAATCAGGGACGCTAACAAAAGTTACAACACATAACACTGAGTGATTACAATTACCCTGGTATTGACTGGGTCAATGTCACAGCAGGACATACTAGGGAGATAAAGTTTCTAGATGCAATGACTGCTTCTTGGAGCAGCTGATTCATGAACCAACAAGAGGGGAAGCTATTTTAGAACTAGTCCTTAGTGGAACACAGGATCTGGTGCAAGAGATAACAGTGTTAGAGCCACTTGGCGATGGTGATCATAGCACAACGCCACAGAGAAAATCTAAGCCACTTGAAGGCGTAGGAGCGCCTGGTGGAAGGCTTCCTAGAAGCTAAAAGGATATCCTTAACCTATTGAGAGAGGTTAATATCCTGGAAGACTATGCCTTCAGCAGCCATGCTGTAAGATGGAGGGACTGCGGATTGGGATGGAGCAGCGTCCCCTCCTCCTGAGAGGAGATCTGGAGCAGATCCCAGACCTACGGGCTGAGCTTGAGACAGATGTAGAAGGAGAGGATACCACGGCTGTTGTGGCCAGCATGGGGCTATGAGTATCAAGTAGCCCCTGTCTCTCTGGGAGTTTGAAGAGTTTTGGAAATGAGGGGAATGGGAAGGAAGGCATATAGAAAGCCTTGACCCCAGTGAAGGTGAAAAGCATCTACCTGCTGATTGTCATAAGAACATAAGATATGTCATACTGGGTCAGACCAAGGTCCATCAAGCCCAGTATTCTGTTTCCAACAGTGGCCAATCTAGGTCATAAGTACTTAGCAGTCTCCCCAAAAGACACAGGTTCCTCAATGCTTGTATTGGGTCAAGCAGTGATATCCTGGGTCCCTTTTAATAATGGTTTATGGACCTTTCCTTCAGGAACTTGTCCAAACCTTTGTTAAACCCAGCTACACTAGCAGCTTTTACTACATCCTCTGGTAACAAATTCCAGAGTTTGATTACACGTTGAGTAAAAAAATATTTTGTTTTATTAGTCAAATAGGTTACCCTGTAGCTTCATTGCATGTCCCCTAGTCTTTTTATATTCTGACGACGTAAACAATTGATCTACGTTTACCTGTTCCACTCCATTCATTAATTTATAGACCTCAGGCGTCTCTTTTCCAGGTTGAAGAGTCCCAAACTTCTTAGTCTCTCTTCATAGGAGTATCCTTCCATCCCCTTTAATATTTTGGTGGCTCTTCTCTGAAGCTTTTCTAATAACGCTATATCCTTTTAAAGATACGGTGACCAGAATTGCACACAATATTCAAGGTGCGGTCGTACCATGGAACGATACAGAGGCATTATAATATCCTTTGTTTTATTTTCCATTCCTTTCCTTATGATACCTAGCATTTTATTTGCTCTCTTTGCCACCACTGCACACTGGAAGAGGGTTTCAACACGTTATCCACGATGACGCCTAAATCTTTTTCCTGGGTAGTGGTTTCCAATGTGGAACCTTGCATCGTGTAACCATAGTTTGGGTTGTTCTTTCCTAGGTGCATAACTTTGCACTGGTCCACATTAAATTTCATCTGCCATTTGGATGCCCAGTCTTCCAATTTATCAAGATCCTCTTGCAATTTTCCACAATCCTCTTGGGTTTTAACAACTTTAAATAGTTTTGTGTCATCTGCAAATTTGATAACCTCACTCGTTATTCTCTTTTCCAGCTCATTTATGAATATGTCAAAAAGCAGCGGACCCAGCACAGATCCTTGGGGTACTCCGGTGCAGGAGTCCTGGAGCAGAAGCAAGGAAGCTTGGCATTCTGAGGACTTGCAAACAGCTCTATCTCTGGTGTTCCCCAGATCTGAAAAATGTGAGCTACCTTGTCTGTATGGAGAGACCACTCATGGGGTAGAAGAACTCGACTCAGTTTGTCCGCCAAGACATTGTGTTTGCCTGGAGGATACACCGCAAGTAGGCGAATGTGATACTGTAAGGCAAAAGACTACAGGTGCAGGGTTTCAGTGCAAAGGGTCCAAGAGCCTGTTCCGACCTGCTTGTTCAAGTAGAACATGGCTACTTGATTATCCATCTGAATTAGATCTGTGCGGAATCAAAGATGGTCCTGGAACACTTTGAGAGCATTGTAAATGGCTCTGAGTTCAAGCAGATTTATGTGGATTTGTGACTCCTGATGATACCAAAGTCCCTGAGTGCAGAGATTGTCCAGATGAGCTCCCCAGCCCAATTTGGACGCATTCGTCATCAGGGTACATTGATGTGCTGGCATCTGAAAAGGTGACCCTAACTAGGAGGTTTTCTGGGGAATGCCACCACTAGAAAGAAAAGATTAGGCGGGTAAAGACCATTATTGTGTCTCACAGGCGACCCGATGCCTGAGACCATTGGGAAGCCAGTGTCCATTGAGATGCACATAGGTAGATGAGCATATGGAACAACATGTACTGTTGATGCCATATGACCCAGAGGTTACAGCAGTTCTCGAGCAGTGAGAAAGTTCTTGAGGCATGCCTTAGATGCTAACTGATTGAGTCGAGTGCAGCGGGCTTGGGGCAGAAAAGCCTTTGATTGTTAAGTGTCTAGGAGAGCCCCTATGAACTCTAGAGTTTGAGAGGGAACGAGTAGGGATTTTGGAACATTTATTACAAAGTCCAAGTGTTGCAGCATTTGCATGGTGCGAGAGAAGGAAAGACTGGCCTCTAGAGCAGTGTTTGCTCGAATGAGCCTGTCATCTAAGTAAGGAAAGACAAATAACCCTAGAGTCCTTAGGAATGTGGTTACTACCGCCATGCACTTTGTGAAGACTCTTAGGGCAGAGGTGAGGCCGAAAGGCAAAACTCTATATTGATAATGTCTCCTTTGAAACATAAGGCGCAGGAACTTTCTGTGCTGTAAGTGAATAAGTATGTGAGTATACGTATGCCTCCTTTAGATCTAGAGAACACAGCCAATCCTGACTCTGGAGATAGGGGAGAAGGGTACCTAGGGAGATCATTTTGAATTTCTCCCGTAGTGGGTACTTGTTCAGTTCTCTGAGGTCCAGAATGGGCCTGTACCCTCCTGTTCTCTTTGGAATGAGGAAGTATGGAGAATAAAAGCCCATTCCCTGTTGGGATAGTGGAACCTCCTCTATTGCACCCTGCAAGAGAAGGGAGGTGACCTCTTGCCTCAACAGAGCAGTGAGAGGGGACTGAGAGCACAACTCTCTTGGAGGAGTCGGGGGGTGGGTTGTAGACTTCGCAGATGAAGCTTGTACCCCTCCAGTACTATGGACAGTGTCCACTGCTCTGATGTGATAAGATGCCACCTGTGGGCAAAGTGACAAAGTCTGCTGGGAATGTGGATGGGATCTGGAACCTCCAGAGGCAGAACGGCGATGTTCTCCAGAAAGGAGTCAAAGACCCTGAGGAGACTGGGTCTGCTGAGGTGGCTGCGACTTAGGAGTCTGAGCCTTCTTTTGTTGTTTTGATGGCTGCTGCCCCTTCTGGGGAGCATGGTGTTGACAGTGTACTGCAGGGGTTATTATTGAAAAACGTTTTCTTCGCTGTCTTTTTCCTAGCTGGGTTGGCAGTAGATCTAGATAATCTATTAAGAGTGGTGTTCTCAGATTCTAACTAAGAGGCCTTGTTCTGCCAATCCTTGCCAAAAAGGTTTTCACCGGTGCAAGAGATATTACCCAGCTTATCTTGAACCCATTGTTCAAGATCGGATGCTTGGAGTCAAGCAATCATGCATGCACCGATGCAAATAGATGAAATTCTGCTGATACACTCAAAAAAGTCAAAAATTGCCCTGTTAACAAACTTTGAAACATTTTGAGCATGCTTTACAAGGGTGAGATAATCTGCTCTCTTGTCATCAGGGAGAAGAGGAGCCATTAACTCCAAATCCCTAGCCACCTCTCTAAGGAACATACCCATATAGAGTATGTAGGAACTGATCCTGGCCGATAACATGGAGGCCTGAAAACAACATTGACCAAAGGCATCGAGGGTTCTCGATTTCCTGCCTGGAGGGTTTGAGGAATGTGTCTTAGCACTTTTTATTCGACACATTGTCGATTCCACCACCATGGAATGGTGCGGTAATTGCGTCTTTTGAAAACCAGGACACTCCAGTACCCAGCTGAACACAAAGAAGAGCAAATACTCTTGTAATAAGGATTGGGTAACACAAGGAGCAAGAGACGAATGAAGGTCACGGGAGCATTTATTTGAAGAACCCTAACGGGTTTCGACAACGCCTTCCTCAGGGGGGCATGCTGCTTATAAAATAAAATAAACAAACGTGTATATAAACATCTATACAATCAAAACAATATGTATAAAACATTTTATATCAAAAATGAAAAATAAATGCGTAAGTTTAAAACCATAAGAAATAAAAAGACAAAACGCAGGGCAGCAAAGGACACAAACATATATAAACATTAACTGTGAGATTGTGAACAATATTGTTAGGAATGTTTAAGGGACAGTAGGATAAGTCTATTTAATTGTATATGTCCAAACCAGTACTCACTAGAACACCCTGTGGTGTATTTCATATGTAGAGTAGTCTGAGGCGCTCTATTCTGAACTATAAAATCAATGACAAAACAAAACTGTGATCTCAATGATATGTTGGACATTGTAAATACATTTTTAACAGTATTCAAATTGCAGATAATTTGACACAGAGTAAAAGATTTATATCTTTAAAATTGTATTTAAAATTTTATGAACAGTTGGTTTTGTTGAAATAATCTAAATGTTATATTATAATATGTAGCATATTGGAAAACGTATTGAGCAACATAGATACCACCAGTATCAATAAAGTGTATGAAAAAATTTTATATACATATATTGCTATGAGAAATAGAGAATATCTAGATGTCTCTTATAAAATCGGTCACCATAGCCTTTAAAAATATTTAGTTCTCATTGTTAAGATCGTCATTTCTTACATCCAAAGACAAATGTATTGCACGGGACTTTGATAGTTCCTTTAAACTAGCACTGTATAGAGCCCAGATGATGTTTTTAACTCCACCCACAAAATCAGGTTTCACTTTCACTTTGGCAGGCTTTTGAGCATCTACAAAAAGAGTGTTTCCTTTGACAGTTTTTCAATTTTGGGTACAGACGCCAAACGGTTTGTAATCTCTACTCAAAACTGAGAGGTTAGTATTTTCTCTTTGATAATTCTTTTAAACATTAGTTTTTATCATTTAAATGAGTTTGTTAGTTGCCAGCATCAAGGTTTCTCAATATTAAGTTTGAACTTTGTGTGGTTCTTGCATACAAGTTATTGTAGGAATGGACAGATAAAAGGGATACCAGAATCCCCAATATGTAATTGAAGATGGATGAATTTCTTGATACAAAATGTGTTTAGAAGTTTGACTTCTCACCTACTTCCTTTTAAATAGAACAGGATGTCATGGTCATGAGTTCTGTAAAACCGTCTTTAAAATAGATGGAACAATGTTAACTAAGCATAAAGGCTATGAACTGTGCAAGCATAAAGTTCATTGTACAGTCAACTGGAAGTCCCTGCTGACAAAACATAATTTTTGCAACTTTTGCAATTATAAATTTCATCTAATATACTGTAATCAGATCTTACTCTGTAAAAAGAACTTTGGAGACACCTTGTGTTATTTTGTGGTTATAATAAATGACTGTTACTTCCTCTTTTTTCTCTAATAAAAAGGAGCTTTTCACAAGGAGGATTTTGAATTCAATAAGCGTGGAATTATGCCTGTCCATAATCCGCTTGTTGTCTTCCCTCTGAGCTCAAAGAAAATAGCACTTTGTGTGTGTGTGATTGTGTTCTGTATTACTCTCTGTCTGTTTCTCACTGCTTGATGGACCAGAGACCTAAAGAGCCGTGGTATTGTGGTTAGATCATGGAGTTTTCTTCAGTTGGTGCCGTGACTCAGATCTCTGTGTTCCTTCAGCAGTTGGAAACAGTAGACAAGTCTCAAGGACACAGGTAGTGGTTGCCGTGAGTGAGTATACTAAAAAATTGACAGATATCTGTGTGTATATTGTGATTATAATGTAAAGTTGGTAAGGTTAATTAGAGATCTCAGTTAGATAAGTGACGTGAGATGGGGCAAGAGAAAAGGAAGCCCTAATTGTGAAATGAGGCGCAAGTTTTGGTGAAGCGCCCTTATGTTAATATTTGATGACTGCCAGTAACCACAGTTTGCCGTTCCTCCTTTGTGGAACATTTCAGTGGAGCAAATTGAGGTTAGTTACAGTATGAAATGGCTTTTGAAGAGAATTTCATACCAGTCATGAATGTACCGTGTATGATTTAAGGCTGAAAAAGTGCAGCAAGTCACTGACTTTGTGTTTAAAAATCCAGTGTTTAGGATGGATAGTGTAAATATAAAAGAAACGGAAGCTTACAGGGAAAAACTTAAGTCATTGTTTTATGAAAAATATAGAAGTTTTGAAGGACTAATTTTCATGTCATAATTGTAGTGTGAAGTTTGTTTCCTCTAATTTCGTGGTTAGGAAATTGTTCTGTGCAGTATAAGTTTTGATATTTATTGCATTAATAATGTAGAGATTTCCGGCAAAATAACAGTTTGGCATGACTGCAATATTAGCAGGAAAGAAAGTCTTGAGCAACTGTGGTAAGCTTTTCTTTGTTAACCTTATTGGGGAAGTTAAAAAAAAAACCTCCAAATGTGATTAACCATTTCTCTTACTTGTGTATGTATAGTAAATAAGTTTTGTTTTTTAGGTCTAGATCTGAACTTATTTTGGGTTATGAGAATTTATTTACTGATTCCATTCTATGTGTAATAATGCAAATGCTGAAAAATATTATTAGAAATATTACTCTTTGGTGTTTCTTATGTCTCTGGATGCCTTGGGAAAAAAATGATGATATATTCTCCAAATTGTATTTCTAGTTATAATTGATGTGAATGAACGGGAAGATCTTCCATGCTTTGATATATTTAGATATTTGATAAGTGTGTGGTTTAGAAAAATTAAATTGTTTTAAAGGAAAGAGAAGTTAGTAACTTAACTGGAAAAAAATTGAATTGCTAGTCAAGTTAAGTCAAGCAAGTTTGTTTACTTAGAGGGAAAAAGTGAATGATACAATTACATTCAAACAAGTGAATTAAGTAATTAAAACAGTATGGCAAATATATGTATAATGTTGAAAGTTCAACTATGATAGTGTATGAGTAAATGTCTGAAGAAAAAATGCTGATATTCTCTTAGTCTCTTATAAACTAATCTGCAGGAGTCGATTGGAGGAGTGATCTTAAATTCTCATGTTGTGTATGTTTTAGTTATTATGAAAGACCTCTGCAGAACTGATGTTATTAATTGCAAGTGTGAAGTGAATGCCTTGTTGCTAGTTTTAAATCAGTATCACCGAGTTAGATTTAATATGCCTACCTCTTCTATTGCTACTGTTTGTGTTCTCACTCAGAGATTTCCCATTGGACGTAAGCCACTGGGTTATTTTTCAGACTTTTGTGACCCTGTTGTAGCAGGAATGCCTCCATGTTTTTAGTCTCTGGCAGCAGTAGTCTTTGCAATCCAAATTACTGATTTTCTAGTACTTTCTCATTAAGTTTTGTGTCTTCTACATTTGGAAAAAACAGTTTTCTTCCAGCTCTTTTCTTGTTACTGTTTGACCTCACACTGTACTGATGGTTCTGCTTTGCACAATGAATAAGGAAAACTGATGCAATTATAAGAATTGATTCTGTGACAGAGTTGGCTGCTTTGCTATTTGCTAATGCTCAACTAGCTGGAGTGTTCGCTCTTTCTAGAGCTCTTGAGTTATCTGCTCACTTGATCAATACTGACTTTGTCTCAGGCTTCTTGCATGAGGAGCTCTATGTGCTGATATTCTACTACTATGCTGTTTTGTTCTGAAAAGAAGTGGTAATTAACAGTTTTAATTGGTTCAAATTTGGTGTTAAAAAGGTTTTATAGTTTATGAATGTACACACCCTTATATAAATCTTCCTTTGTGAGCTTAGATGTCTATGTGAATTAGAATGGAATGGAGAAGTAGTCTAATGACTAGAGTACTAGCACTCCTTGTGACCTTGGATAAGTCACTTAACCCTCATTGTCTTACAAAGAAAAATTTCAGGTTATCAATGTTCCTGTTTAATGTGCTGTACCAAGTTTTAGTTGCAATGTGAACTGCTGTGATTAGTGGGGAAAGTAGTATTAGAAAAAAAATAACAAAAAAAAACAAAGAAAAGTGCAAAAATAGATAAACCAGGTCAGCTGGGTGTGGCCGGGAGGTTATATGCTGAGGTGAACATTAGGGGCCTGAAATTGGTGTAGTTATCTTCCAGACGGAGTGGAGTGGGAAGAGAGTTCCACAGAGCTGGACCAAGGAAGAAAAAGGCAGAATGACGGGTAGACTGTAAGTGTGCACGAGATGGTGGGGGGAAGTGAAGTTGATTAATGTGAAGAGAATGAAGACTACGTGTAGGGATATGGAAGTGGAGAAGACCAGTGAGGTACTGGGGTGTTTGTATGTGCAGGATGCGGTGATAATGTTTAAAGTAATGTGAGTTGAATCATCACCTAAGATAAGACAGCCTTCCTAATAATTGTTGACAAACAATTGAAATGAGTTTAGATTATTTGTCATAAACTGCTAGTTATGTTTTAATGTTGTTACCCCTTGAATAAACCAGATTGACTATATCTTGTATATTGTTAAAGCTGGAGAATACATCACAAATACAATTAGTGATATGAATATGTACAATTGTGTTCCTGACAGGAAAAAGCAATGTGTCTATCAGGCCACATGCTAACATTTGATTTGGCAAGTAGACAGAATAAGTTTAGGAATGTAGATGAAAATAATGAGTATGTTACAGACTAGCTATGTAATAGTTTAGTGCTAGCTATGGATGTATTGTAATTAACAATAGATAATATAATTCTGTTCAACAATTTAAGACTGTCATTAGGGATGAATAATTGTGCTTGTTTGCAATTGCGTGGAATCAAGAGAGATGCTGTAGTGGAGAATTGGATTTTTACAAATTATATATTGTATGCACTGAATCTAATGGGCCGAAGAGGAAGAAAACCACTGAATGAAATGCTACTGGATATGGAGACTCCTGATAAAGATCAATGATTCCAGAGGAACTACTCATGTATGCGCAGCAGTGAAGCCTGGGTGGACGGTCACTGAAAAAGATTGATCTAAGATGTGCATAGCACAGCCCATGGTGAGAAAGGATGCTGCTGAAGAATCTGGAGTGATGACTGGTGTCATGATCTGAGGGACTAATCTCTGAATTACTGCTAGATCTACAAGAAGCAGTTGGCCACTGCTAGAAAAGGTAGTGCTTACAAGAATAATTGGTAAAGTCTTGCTCTCTGTACACATTTTTTATTGAGGCTAAGCAAAGGTAAACAATGTTACATGATTTTGTATAATGATTTCTTCCAACGAACAAGATGGAGCTCACCTATGGACCAGATGTGCCTAGGACTTTGAAAGAACATCTCCAAAATGAAGCCTACTGTAGAAGATTTTTCTGGAATTGGACATGTTTCAGCTACTGTTCTTTTGTAATGATTCTTTCTAGAATCACAGGGAGGACTGTAGGAATGGACAGATAAAAGGGATACCAGAATCCCCAATATGTAATTAAAGATGGATGAATTTCTTGATACAAAATGTGTTTAGAAGTTTGACTTCTCACCTACTTCCTTTTAAATAGAACAGGATGTCATGGTCATGAGTTCTGTAAAACCGTCTTTAAAATAGATGGAACAATGTTAACTAAGCATAAAGGCTATGAACTGTGCAAGCATAAAGTTCATTGTACAGTCAACTGGAAGTCCCTGCTGACAAAACATAATTTTTGCAACTTTTGCAATTATAAATGTCATCTAATATACTGTAATCAGATCTTACTCTGTAAAAAGAACTTTGGAGACACCTTGTGTTATTTTGTGGTTATAATAAATGACTGTTACTTCCTCTTTTTTCTCTAATAAAAAGGAGCTTTTCACAAGGAGGATTTTGAATTCAATAAGCGTGGAATTATGCCTGTCCATAATCCGCTTGTTGTCTTCCCTCTGAGCTCAGAGAAAATAGCACTTTGTGTGTGTGTGATTGTGTTCTGTATTACTCTGTCTGTTTCTCACTGCTTGATGGACCAGAGACCTAAAGAGCCGTGGTATTGTGGTTAGATCATGGAGTTTTCTTCAGTTATTAAGTACTTATTCAGCATAATATTCATCCTTTTAAACCACCACATCTTCATTTTACAATTTTTCACCGCAATCTGTTTTTGTATTTCAAACGATCGCATGTAGGCTGTATTGAGTTCTATGATAATTTCTCATGAATGAATTCCTCAAGTGACCGTTTTTATAAGAGACATTTATTTACAATGTCCAACATATCATTGAGATCACAGTTTTGTTTTGTCATTGATTTTATAGTTCAGAATAGAGCGCCTCAGACTACTCTACATATGAAATACACCACAGGGTGTTCTAGTGAGTACTGGTTTGTACATATGCAATTAAATAGACTTATCCTACTGTCCTTTAAACATTCCTAACAATATTGTTCACAATCTCACAGTTAGTGTTTATATATGTTTGTGTCCTTTGCTGCCCTGCGTTTTGTCTTTTTATTTCTTATGGTTTTAAACTTACGCATTTATTTTTCATTTTTGATTATATAAAATGTTTTATACATATTGTTTTGATTGTATAGATGTTTACATACACATGTTTATTTATTTTATTTTATAAGCTGCATGCCCCCTGAGGAAGGCGTTGCCGAAACGCATTGGGGTTCTTCAAATAAATGCTCCTGTGACCTTCATTCGTCTCTTGCTCCTTGTGTTTCCCACTCCAGTACCCAGTACATGGTATCGAGTCGTTGAGTATGTGGAGATATGGATAGGGCTGTCTCCCACATACGAAGCATAAGGTCGCGAAGTATGCGATGAATAAGGACAGCAGCAGCTTACTTTGGGGCTGTAGGATATTGAAGAATTTCAAGTTCTTTAGCCCTAGCTTCTTTCTCTGAAGTCACAGTTATGGACAGACCCTGAGCAACATCGCAAATGAAGTCTTAGAAAGATATGTCCTCCGGAGGGGACATGCAAAGTTGTGGAGATAGAGATGGGTCTTCCGGTAGAGTTCTCATTTACCAGGTATTGGCGAATTGGAGTCCGAAGACTCAAAGTATCGACGGGCAGGGTGTTCCTGCTCTGCACGTACTCGATACCGATCAAAGCCAGTAGCTGAAGCCTGCAGTGGCGGCATCTCGGCATCGGAAATGGATTTGAAGGCCGGCATGGGTGGTAGCGTGGCAAGCTGTAAAAAAGTCGATGCAAGCTCTTTCGGTATCATAGTCAGTACAGATTCCTGAGGGATCGACTGTGAAGGCTTTACCGGTACGGAGGCCGCCAGTAAGGCCGCTAAGCTCTGCTCGATGGCCAGGATACGTTGATCCATGGAGCTTGCCGATGCTTGGGTATCAGTACGGGAATTGCAAGCCCCGATCCCTGAGCATGGCACCAGGAGCTTCCCGGAGGTGGAGGCCTCGGGAGCATCCTGGGACCCCACTAAGGCAAGGTCCTCCTGCCGGGGTTGTTTGGCCGGTGTGTCCCCATCCAGGGCAACACCCGAGGCATCTTGATGCTTAGAAGGAGATCTACCCTTGTAGGGCTGGCCATTCTTTGATGAAGACTTAGGTTTCGATACTTGAGATCCTTGGGGGGATGATGAAGCTCTCGATGACATCAATGCTAAAGATACTGCATTGGAGGCAAAGAGGGTGCCCAGCTTTGGAGCTCAGTTCTGTAGGTCTCTCTTTGTCTTCTTCCTACAGAGAGGACATTTTGATGGTTGATGATCCGGTCCTAAGCATTTTAGAACCCAGTCATGGGTGTCTGTGGCCGAAATGGTACTGCCACATTTGGAACACTTCTTAAAACCACTGGATGGTTTTTCCATTTTGTCTGTGACAAAAGACCTAAGCCTAAGATGGCGTTGATGCGCCTGAAGGAAGAAAAGATTCCTTCCCTCACAGAAGAAAGCACCAACAGGGGTCGGTACCAGCGTCGATGGGAAGGCAGACGCAACCACAAAAAATAAGAAAGGACAAATTTTCTGCGGTGACAGGAATTGCTTCTTGTTGGCTCCACGGAAAACGAAGAACTGAGGAGGGAGACCTGGAAAGGCAGGAAGGCAGCTACGCAGGCGCAGTGGGATGCTCCCAAAAGCTTTCCTATTGAATGCTGGGGAGCGTTCCTGCGTGGGCTCTGTCGGTACTGACATTACCCATATGTGAAGACTACATTCCTGCTTGTTCCTGGAGATCAAAGCTATGCCTTCACTGGGCAGGAAGACAACACAGCAGCTCGCAAAACCTTACAACCAAAGGCCATATCTGCCCGAGCATGGATATCTAAGTGGAATATGTGAGAAAAGTGGCAAGTGATGCCCACGTTGCCACCCGACAAATGTCTCCAGGGGCTACCAAGCTCCGCTACTCCCAGGCTTGCGCAAGGGCAGAATGGGCACACAAACCCTCCAGAACCGGCAGGTTCTGTAACAGATCTGCTGAGGCATTGGCCTCCTTAGTGCAGCACCCCAATGTAGACTTAGTCACTGCATCACCTTGCATGAGCCAGTAAACAGCACAACAAGATAATCTGACTTATGAAAAGAATTCATAACCTCCAAGAACCAGAGAAACACCCTCCGGACATCCACAAAGCATTCGGACATCCTTATCATACCACTGCTCTGTAGAGGAGGATGAAAAACCACCTGGCTCACATGAAAGGAAGAAATCACCTCAAGGAAGAAGGAAAGCACATGCCAAATGGAAATGACCTCCTCACTACTACTATTCAGTACTTGTAAAGCGCCACGCACGCAGCACTGCACAGCTAACCTACAAGAGGTAGCCAACATACAAGAGACAGTCCCTGCCCATCAAAGTCATGCTCATCGGAGCTTACAAAGATAGGTAAGTATCTTGGCAAGACAGAGCTGTCAGCTCAGAATCCTCCGTGCAGAACAAATCGCAACCAACAAGTGTGTCTTGAGTGTCAAATCCTTCAGAGCAGTGCACTTCAACAGCTCAAAGGGCTCCAACATCAGGGTCCCGAACACCAGAAACAGCTTCCAGGAAGAGAGCACAGACCAGATGCTGAACCCCCTGAAAAAAGTGCGAAAGATCTGGGTGCAAGGCTAGAGACTTAGCAGCCAATGGACCTCTGAAATAGGCCAAAGCGGTCATCTGAACCTTCAGGGAGCTAAGAGAAAGGCTCTAATCCAGACTGCTCTGCAGAAAAGGCCAACAGAGATGGGACCCTGGCCACCTCAGGAGCCATCTGCCGTGTGCTACACCAGACCCACATTTATATCAGATTGGTAAGACCTCCTCTGGGCAATAAACAGAGTGAAAAACCACTACAGGAGAGTAGCCCGTATGAGCTAACCATCTTCTTTCAGGAGTAAAGCCATAATAAAGAAGGGAGTCAGGTCCTATAGGACAAGCGGCCCCTGACACAATAGGCCCCAAGACGGAGGTAAACGATGTGGTGGCACTTGCAGGAGCCACATCAGATCTCCGAATCACGATGTCCTTGGCCAGCCCAGTGCCATTAGAATAATCTTTCTCAGGTAGCATGCCCCACCAGGGGCCACAGAGGAAACACATACAGAAGGTGCTGATTTGATCAAGGTTGAGCCAGGGCACCAACGCTCTTGGACCCCATCCATGCAGTGACTGACGAAGTGGCACACTTTGGCAATGGAGTGGGTCACCATAAGATCCATCTAAGGGTGACCCCAGCAGCGAAGAAACAACTGAAACGTCTCCTGACCCAACCCCCACTCTCTCCTTGAACCAGTGTGTGCCGGCTGAGAAAATCAATTTCCACAGTATCCACCCTAGCAATATGCAGAACCAACTAGGAAGTTCTTTGCTGCCCAGTCAAACAAAAAAGCCATTTCCTGGGCTACCCTCAGCACTCCTCGTGCTGCCTTGCCCATTTACATAAGCCAACACTGTGGAGTTGTCCAAGAACACTTGAACAGCCTGGTCCTCAAACGAGGGATGGAAATAAAGAAGAGTCATCCTGATGGCCCTTGCCTCAAGGCAGCTGATGGACCACACCACCTTCCTGAGCTATTCGGCCTTGGCAATGGGCTCCCCAGCCCGAGAAACTGGCATCCATCATCAGAAGGATCCATGAGGAGTCATCCAGCAGCATGCCCTTCCTCAGAAGACTGGGCTGCTGCCACCACTGCAGACTGGCCATCACCATCACTACTACTATTACTGATCAGGCACATGTAAAAGACGATCCCTGCTCATCAGAGCTTACAATCTAGTCAAGACAGACAACACAACAGCTGAGGATAAGGATACATCTAGGGGAATGGTAACACATAGGAGGCTAAGCGGATCAAGATAAATAAAAGTAGGAGCCAGAGCTCAAAACACTGAGAATTTGGGGACCACCAAGTCAGTAAGGACAGTTGGAGTGACCACATATAAGCACACGCCCATGGCACCATCTCAATTGTAGTTGTCATCAATCCGAAGAGCTGATGATCAATCCGGACTCTGAGAACCTGCTGCGAACAGAACAGAGCTAGGCCATCCAATAGCCTTTGACTTTCTCCTCTGACAGGAAGACTCTGCACACTCAAGTATCAAAACTTGCTCCTTGGAACTCCAGGGACTGAGAGTGCAACAACTGGCTCTTTCCCCAACTGATCACCTAGTAGAGCCTTACCAGAAAAGACACCACTCAGTGAGATACCCGAGATGCTTCTGAAAGAGAATGGGCCCAGAAGAATCATTAGTCCAGATACAGGTGCACACAAATTCCTTGACGCCGTAGTGCCGCAGTCACCACCACCATGACCTTGGAGAACATCCTTGGGGAAGTGAAGAGTCCGAATGGGAGTGTGGCAAAACTGAAGGTGAGATCCAAGCACGGCAAAAACAAAGATATTTTGCTGATCTTTGGATCGGGCCATAAAAATATCCTTAGGCCAAATCACAATGTTTCCATTCAGAAGCACATGATGCACAAGTGCTTGATGGCAAACTTGAAATCCAGAATCGGCGGAACGTTCCTTCTGTGTCAGTACCACGAAACTGATGGAATAGCTGCCCTTTTCCCGAACAGACGGGGAAATGGGCAACACTGTCTTTAGGAGAGGCAACTTGTCCAAGTCTTGAAGGGCTAGAAAAAGGGACTGCTATAAGGAAATACATCTACACCTGTGAGTATTAATCTTATGAAATAAACTCTAAATCTTGGGGGGAAAAGGGAATTCTTTGGGTTAAAACTCATAGATCTGTGTATTTTACAATTCAGTGTTTTTGCTGAGTCAGTCAGGTCAGTACCACCAGGCAGCTTTGTATTTAAGTCAAAGCAGAGTATAGCTTGGCATAGAAAGTAAATTAAGAGTAAATAGACTCTGAAATTTGTTTCTAGAGAGCTTTTAATTTCAATCAAATCAGAGTATAGATTAAACATAGAAAGATAGAGTACATAGTTCCTGAAATAAAGTCGCTTCTAGAAAGCTTTTTATCTAAATCAAATCAGAGCATAGCTTAGCATACAGGTAGAATAGTCCTGAGTAGGAAGAAATAAATTTGTTTCTAGTGACCTTTACAAAGAGGCCTTCCACTTAGGAGGCAAAAGATCTCTGAAGTTGTCTTGAATAGGTGTTAAAGGCAAGTGACAGATCAAAGGGGAAACTTAAAAGGCCCTTTCTAGCAAACCAAAGGCTGTGTGAATCACTCAGAAAATTGGTAAACCTCTACCTTAGAAGCAAGCAAACTTTTAATAGGTCTTCTTTCCCATCTCCCACCCACACCTGGAATAATTGTAGCCTTATAGACTCTTAAAACTCTTAAAAGGAAGGAGGTGCCCATATTTATTCTCATGTGCAGCTGTTTATCCTCATCAGGCATACATTAAGGAACTGAGATTAATTAATCTTGAGGTGAACATTAAAAGTATTAGATATAGTTTCATTAGTATAAGTATCCCCAACAAATCTACCTAAGTAAACAACTTAAATAGATAAACACAACCTTAAAACTAAGATGCAAACAGCAGTCCAGCAGCGAGATGGGGGCTTTCCAGTCTTTTGCATTGAGTATCACATGCATGATTTTCTCCAGTTGATGAAGGGTCTGATATCTGGAGGATAGAGTAGCAGACTTGGAGGACATAAGAAAGACAGAGAGGTATACAGACAAGACCTATAGGAACGTAGTACTAAAGTCCCACCTCCAGACTGGCAGCAACCCCGTTGCCTTCGAGGAGAGAGGTCACATGACAGGACAGCATCACCCTGGTGTGGCAGAAAGTGATCCTGTAGCTAAGACATGTCCTCCAAGTGATGTAAAACACTCTTGTACCGAGGAGATTTCTCCAATGACATGTGCTCATGAGGGAAAGGTTAGGACAGCCGTTGTAGCCAGTGATTCAATCATTAGGCATGTAGATAGCTGAGTGGCTGGTGGACATGAGGATGGCTTGGTAACATGCCTACCTGGGCGAAGGCAGGAGACCTCACGTGCCACCTAGACAAAGACTTAGATAGTGCTGGGGAGGAGTCTGCTGTCTTGCTACATGTTGGTAGCAATGGCATAGGAAAGTGTGGTAGGGAGCTTCTTTCAGGAAATGGAAAAAAAAAGCCAAATGACGAAAACTGGAAACAGCACAAGCACTGGCAAGTTAATCCAAGTTGATTGCTCCTGTTTATTGTAATGACCTGACTCTTGTTTATTGTCGGATACTGTTAGTTTTATGTAAACCGCGCTGATCGCAAATAGTGCGGTATATAAGAAATGCAAATAAATAAATAAATAAATAAATGCAAGGCATTATAAGGCAGGCAAAGAGAGAATTTGAGAAGAAACTTGCTGTGGAAGCAAAAACACATAATAAAGACTTTTTCAAGTACATTCGTAGCAAAAACCCTGTGAGTCAGTTGGACCATTAGATGATAGAGGGGTAAAAGGGGCAGTAAGAGGGGACAAGGCTATAGCAGAGAGACTGAATGAATTCTTTGTTTCCGTTTACTGAGGAAGACGTAGGGATGTTATCCATGACTGAAGTGGTATTTAAAGATGATATTGCGGAAGAATTGAAAGAAATATCGCTACACTGGGAAGATGTATTACAACTATTTGATAAACTGAAGAGTAGCAAATCACCTGGACTGGATGGTATACATCTAAGGGTGCTGAAAGAACTGAAATATGAGATTGCAGACCTGCTATTAGTAATCTGTGAACTATCATTAAAATCATCTGTAATACCTGAAGATTGGAGGATCGACAATGTAATGCCAATTTTTAAAAAGGGTTCTAGGGGTGATTCCGGGAAACTACAGACCAGTGAGCCTGACGTCAGTACCGGGAAAAATGGTAGAAACCATCATAAAGAACAAAATTACTCAGCATGTAGATAGTCATGGCTTAATGGGAGACAGCCAACATGGCTTTAGACAAGGAAGATCTTGTCTTACTAATCTGTTATGTTTTTTTGAAGGTGTGAATAAACAGGTAGACAAAGGTGAGTCGGTTGATATAGTGTATGTGAACTTTCAGAAAGCCTTTGACAAGGTCCCTCATCAGAGACTTTTGGCAAAACCAAAAAGTCATCGGATAGGAGGCGATGTACTATTGTGGATCAGGAATTGGTTAAGAGAAAGAAAGCAGAGGGTAGGGCTAAATGGCCAATTTTCCCAATGGAAAAAGGTGAATAGTGGAGTACTGCAGGGATCTGTGCTGGGTCCGCTGCTTTTTGACATATTCATAAATGACCTGGAAAAAGGAATAATGAGTGAGGCTATCAAATTTGCCAATGACACAAAACTATTTAAAGTTGTTAAAACCCAAGAGGATTGTGGAAAATTGCAAGAGGATCTTGATAAATTGGAAGACTGGGCATCAAAATGGCAGATGAAATTTAATGTGGACAAGTGCAAAGTTATGCACCTAGGAAAGAACAACCTAAACTATGGTTACACGATGCAGGCTGGCGAACAGGTCCATGGATGGAGTCCCCCACCGATGGAATAAGATGTTGGCGACTTCCGGATCCATGCACCACTCATGTGGGCGGAGGATTCTGCTGAGTTTGTCCAAGAAGACATTCTCTTGGACCGGGAGATAGACTGCATGGAGGGACATTCCCCGGCGAAAGGCAAATGAGCAAAGAAGGATCGCCTCCCGGCAGAGGAGGCAGGAGCCTGTTCCTCCCCTCCTTCTTTATGTAGAACATGACTACTCTGTTGTCGGTCTGCACGAGCATGACTTCCCTCTCAGGGGGCCTTCGAAGGCCCTCAGGGCCCACCGGACCGCTCAAAGCTCGAGCAGGTTAATCTGCTGCCGAGATTCCTCGGGTGACCACTGCCCCTTGGTGCACAAGTCACCACAGTGGGCTCCCCAACACAGCAGGGAAGCATCCAACATCAGGACGAGCTCATGCTGCGGGGCCTGGAAGGACATTCCCCGACTGAGGCTTCGGGGATCCCGCCACCACTCTAAGGAGCTGTGGGGGCTTCAGAGACCCAGATGGGGTCCCTGAGGCGACCGGATGCCTGGCTCCACTGCGTTCTGAGGCATCACTGAGCTGTTCACATGTGCATACGGGCATGGGGGACAGCATGGACGGTGGAGGCCATGTGTCCCAAGAGGCGCAGCATGGCCTGTGCTGAGATGTGAGCTCTGCTCCGGATCTGGGCTGCCAGGGCACACAGGCGGACTGCACGGTCCACAGGTAGGAAGGCGGTTACCCGCTCCATGTCGAGGAGTACGCCGATGAACTCCAAGGTCTGCACCGGTTCGAGGTGTGACTTGGAGTAGTTGATCAGGAAGCCAAGGCGTTCGAGGAGGAGGAGGATCGTGCACAGCGCCACCAGGCAGGCTTCTTCGGCAGAAGTCCCTGTGACGAGCCAGTCATCTAGGAAAGGGAAGATGTGTATGCCCTGTTGCCTGAGGCGGCCACGGAAAGACACTTTGTGAAGACCTGAAGAGCGGACGCGAGCCCGAAGGGGAGCACCCTGTATTGGTAATGCTCTTCCTGCATCCTGAAGCGCAGGAACTGCAAGTGCTGTGGGTGGACTAGAATGTGGGCATAAGCGTCCCTAAGGTCTAAGGAGCACAGCCAATCGCCCTGCTGGAGGAAGGGCAGCAGGACGCCAATCGATAACATTTTGAATTTCTCCCGCACCAGAAACTTGTTTAGGTTCCTGAGATTGAGAATGAGGCGTAGGCCCCCTGTCTTCTTCGGAACGAGGAAGTATCGGGAGTAGAACCCTCGATCTCGACCGCATGCTGGGTGAGGAGGTTGGTCAGCTCCTGTTGCAAGCAAGTCTGGTGCGAGGGGAGCCGAGAAGGCTCCGCTGGGGAGAAGGGAGGAGGAAGCCTGCTAGGTGAAGACGATACCCATCTCGGACCACCCGGAGGACCCAGGTGTCTGAGGTGATCGACGCCCAGTGGGAGATGAAAGGGGACAGACGTCCCCCCACCGGCAGAAGTACTGGTGGGGGGCGAAAGGCTATGCCGTCGGCGTCAAAATGCTTGAGCGGGTTGAGGTAGCGCCGGGGGTGGGCTTTGGGCATTTTAGGCTTGCAGTGGCCATGCGCTCCTCCCTTCCCCTGCGTGCCGGAGGCTGGCACGGGGGTGGGCAGGTAGAGTGGGTATTCCCAGTAGGGGAGCCCCTTCCTCTGGAACAATGGTTTCTTAGTTTGCTGCTTCTTCCGAGGGAGAGAAGAGGTCTTACGCAAGAGGCGGGTCCGAGTCACAAACTGCGTCTCTATTTCGGCAGCCTTGTCCTCCATGGGCTTACTGAAAAGTTGTTCACCTCAGCAGAGAACGTCCAGGAGCTTCTCCTGGACCCACTGCTCCAGGTTCGAGGACTGGAGCCACGCCTGGTGCCGGGCCCTGATGCCAGCTGCCGCCACTCGGGCGGAGGGCTCAAATCCATCATATGCAGTACTTTGAGCACTCCGCAATGGACCTCAGAAGGGTTTGGAATCTGAGAAGGGGCTCACCGCCGAAGTCTGCGGAGAAACTGCCGAACTCTTTGGTGAGGTCACGCAGGAACATGCCCATATACAATTGTTAAGCTTGGATACGGCATGTGAGCATGGACCCTTGATAGGCTTTGCGCCCAATGGCATCGAGAGCCCTAGACTCCCTGCCAGGTGGCACGAAAGAGTGCGACTTCGGGCTCTTTTGCTCCCGCATCGCCAATTCCACAACCATGGAGGTGTGCGAAAGTTGGGTCTTTCGGAACCTCGGGCCACGATGGCCCCTATAAATGGCATCAAGGCGTTTGCTCACCATGGAAACTGAAGCAGGTGCCTCCCACATGCGCAGAAGCAACCTGGACAGGATGGGAGGAACCAGGACAGTAAGAGACTCCCGAGGCGGGGACTCTTACTGTAAGATGTCGAGCTCCTCAGCCCGCGGATCCTCCTCAGCCTGCGTTGCAAGGTTGAGGGCTCGCGCCATGTCCTGTATGAACACCAGAAAGGATGTGTCCTCGGGTGGTGAATGCCTCGGAGAGGTGGGCGGAGATGGGTGTGAAGGGAGCTCCCGATGGACATGGGTCTCCATGGTGGTGTCCCCATTCGACCTCCCAGTCCAAGAGGTCCGAGAAGGAGTCCAATTCAGGCTGGTCGCCCTGTCCAGAGGCCAAGGACCGCGTGGAACCAGAGGCCTTGGAGGATCTCGCTCCCGAGGAATGGGAAGGTGAGCGAGACTGACGCCTAGGACCCTGATGAATCCCACGGCTCTCGGGGGTTTCCAGGACGGGTTTAGGTTCCTCTCTTGAGGGGACCGAGGTCTCGAGGCTCGGGCCAGCCATGCTGGGCATGAGCGTTTGCTGGGCAGCTAAGAAGGCAGAAATGCTGCACTCCAGTGACAGTATGCGGGACTCCCACGTGGGCGTGGGTACCTGTGCCACTGACACCGGGATTTACTGGGTCGGGCATAGATGAGGAGAGGGGGTCCTCACCAGAATGACCCTACGGAGACCGGGCGCCATTGCTGGTGACCTCTATGTCTGTACGAGGTACCTTTCGAGGATGCTCCTTGTCCGACTCTCGGAAATGCCGGAGAGGGCTGAGCGACCAAGCGCAGGAGCGCTCGCACTTGTCTGGAGACCCCGAAAGCGACTTTGAGGTCATCTTCTTCTTGCGCCTCTCCATCTCAGGGGACCCCTGATTGGAGTGCCGCCTTGAACGTGGGGCCGAAGTGGGGGATCCCACCAGCGGAGGGATGACCGAGGCTGCCACCGAGGATTCCGGGGCCACTTTATGGAAAATGTCATCGGACTTCTGCTTACGATTTAGCAGGGCCTTGGAGGACATTTTTTTGCAAAGAGAGCAGAACTCTGGGTTATGGTCTGCCCCTAGACACCGACGACAGCAGTAATGGGTGTCCGTGAACAACATGTTTTTGAAACATGTATAGCATTTTTTAAAACTTGTGGCCATTGGGGCAAAAAGGGTCCCCGCTAAGTCGAAGACCATGAGGCCAGTGGTTGAGGAAAAGGGTGGGAAACCTGCAAAAGAAAACAATTTTAATAGAAGGATGTCCCCTCACTCAAAAATAAAGGAGAGCAGGGGAAGGATGGGAGAGGACCGGTGCTACCGAAAAAACACAGGCCAGTAGCTGAAAAACTAACACTTTTTCCAAGGGATGAGGCTGTGAGTCTGAAGGGCTCCGTGGAAAAAGGGAGACTGAGCAAGATGGCACCCTTGGGCGGGAAGAGGACCACACATGCGTGGTAGCAATCCCAAAGGCTTTCTGGGATGACCTGGAAGAGGGAATAACAAATGAGGTTATCAAATTTGCAGATGACACAAAACTATTTAAAGTTGTTAAAAACCAAGAGGATTGTGGAAAATGGCAAGATGATCTTGATAATTTGGAAGACTGGGCATCCAAATGGCAGATGAAATTTAATGTGGACAAATGCAAAGTTATGCACCTAGGAAAGAACAACTCAAACTACGGTTACACAATGCAAGGTTCCACATTGGGAACTACCACTCAGGAAAAAGATTTAGGCATCATCGTAGATAACATGTTAAAACCCTCGGCCCAGTGTGCAGCGGCAGCCAAGAGAGCAAATAGAATGCTAGGTATCATAAGGAAAGGAATGGAAAATAAAACAAAGTATATTATAATGCCTCTGTATCGTTCCATGGTGCGACCGCACCTTGAATACTGTGTGCAATTCTGGTCGCCACATCTTAAAAAGGATATAGCATTATTAGAAAAGGTACAGAGAAGAGCCACCAAAATGGTAAAGGGAATGGAAGGATACTCCTATGAGGAGAGGCTAAAAAGCTTAGGGCTCTTCAGCCTGGAGAAGAGATGGCTGAGGGGAAATATGATAGAGGTCTATAAATTAATGAATGGAGTGGAACAGGTAAACATATATCGATTGTTTACATCATCGGAATATAAAAAGACTAGGGTTCATGCAATGAAGCTACAGGGTAACCTATTTAAGACTAATAAGAGAATATATTTTATCACTCAATGTGTAATCAAACTCTGGAATTTGTTACTGGACAATGTAGTAAAAGCTCTTAGTGTAGCTGGATTTAAAAAAGGTTTGGATAAGTTCCTGGAGGAAAGGTCCATAAGCCATTATTAAAAGGGACCCGGGATATCACTGCTTGACCCAATACAAGCACTGAGGAACCTGTGTCTTTTGGGGAGACTGCTAGGTACTTGTGACTTAGATTGGCCACTGTTGGAAACAGGATACTGGGCTTGATGGACCTTGGTCTGACCCAGTATGGCATATCTTATGTTTCTTTGAAAGCTGGGGAATTGCACTGCGCGGGCTCTGTCGGTGCTGACGTCACCCATGAGTGAGGACTGACTTCCTACTTGTTCCTGAAGAATAATGTTTCCAGCCTGGTAGCGAAGGGAATCCCAAGACCCCCAGGAGTCTAATCAGTGCACCTGCGAAGAGCAGGAGGAGGCTGATAAAGCATTCTTTTTTTTTTTAATAATTTCCATTTTATTGATTTTTCAACTTGTTACATATTTCACTCAATTATCCATACATACACTTTGCCATTGCCTAATATATAACACCAATACTTAATACATTCATGATGACCTTTTCTTCATTTCCCGCTAAACCATTATTCATTACTCTTTACCCCCTGCCCCGTCTCTTATCTTCTACCTTTAAGTACCCAGTCTAACAATTCCTTAACTGCACAATATAACAGTCATTATACCCACCTACTACACTTACTCCTTTCTTTTTCCCTTCCCCCCTCCCTCCATACTTTTTCAACCCCTTTCACCCTCCATATTTTGTACCAGTGCCACACCTTTCTGTGTTTTCCTACCTTGTGCCTACTGTAGGCTTCTGTCATACATAAACCCCATATCTGCTCCAACTTGCCCACAACCTCATTCATTAGTGGCACCTCTACTTACTTCCACCATCTGAGGAGACTCATTCGGGCTGCTATTATCCCATACCCCACAAATGTTGCTAAATCTCTCTCCCCATTTCTCATCCCCTCATTCAGTACTACCATCGCTGATGTTAATTTAATCTGTACTCCTGTTATTTCCTCATATAACCTTTCCACATCTCCCCAGTACCTTTGTACCTTTGGGCACTTCCAAATCATATGTATTAAATCTCCTGGTGCCCCACATTTCTTCCAACATTCATTTGATGTGTCTGAATATATAGCCTTTAACCTCACTGGCGTCCAATACATCCTATACCGCATCTTTAGACTGTTCTCCAGCATTGGGGTCCCCCATGCCAATTTATGCATTCTTTCATATATATCTTCCCATCTGCTATCATTCCACGGTCCTGGGATTTCCTCTTCCCATCTCTGCTGCCCCTTCGGCTCCTCCCGCCCTTCTGGAAAAGTATTTTATAAAGTTTAGATATCGCCCCTTTCTGTGATTTCTGCTTCCCCATCAGATGCTCGAACTGTGTAGGTTTCCTGGTCATGTTTAATTTTACCTCCCTTTTTTGCAGGAAATACCACAATCGTGCATATGCATAATAATCTTTCTGATCTAATAGATACTCGTGCTGTAGCTCCTCAAATGTTTGAATTCCCCTCCCTTCCCCTATTAATTGTCCTAGCCTTACTAACCCTTTCCTACTCCACTCTGTGTATACCTTTAGGTTCCCCCCCAACCCCCAGTCACCCACTGCCCTAATAGGTGTGTACCTTGAATATACCTTCCCTTCTAAAAGGTGCCCCCTCCATTTCCTCCATATCTGAAACATTTGCTCCCGAAAGGGATTACCATCCCCTTCTTTGTCTCTCCACCCACCCGGGTCCCATATTCTTGCTTCCTTAAGGTCCTCCCCCGACTCTATTTGTACCCATCTCAATGTATCCAACCCATCTCTCCATGCTAGGAGTGAGCTTAATTGCGCTTCCTCAAAATATTTCATCAGACATGGCACCCCTAGGCCCCCTTCCGACCTCATTAGGTACATTGTAGTCCTACCCATCTTTGGAAACTTCCCTTTCCAGATAAATTGCATAATTATATTTTGTAACTTTCCCATCTTCTTCTTGGTCACCCTACAAGGCAAGGCTGCAAACAAAAACACCATTCGTGGCAATACATTCATCTTTACTACCGCTATACGCCACAACCATGACACCCCCCCCCCCCCAATCTAGGGAGATCCCTCCTGATGTTTTCTGTCAGCGTTTCATATTTCCATTGTTTAACCTTCTCTGTTGGGTTTCCTAATTGTATTCCCAAATATCAAAATTGTTGAGTCACCCATTTAAAGTTAAAATGTGTTTTTAACCTTCCCTCTAGGCACCCCGTTAAATTAAATCCAAAGACCTCCGTCTTGTTCTGATTTATTTTATATCCTGCTATACTACTGAATCTCTTAATTATTCCCATCAATACTGGAAGGGTCGTTAGGGGTTGCTGCAATGTGAGTATTACATCATCAGCAAATGCTGCTATTTTTTCCTCTTTACCCCCAATGTGCACTCCTTTTATATCCACTTCTCGCCTTATCGCTTCTGCCAGGAGTTCAATCATCAATGCAAACAGGAGTGGTGACAGTGGACACTCTTGTCTGGTACCTCTCTCTAGTGTGAACTTCTCAGAATACACCCCATTTATCCTAATCCTTGCACTAGGATGTTCATACAGTGAATCCATACTATGAATTTGTCCCCAAATCCTATCTGTTCCAACACTTGAAACATATACAGCCACTCTACCTAGTCAAACACCTTCTCCGCATCTACTGTGATCAATACCGCCTGCTCCCCCTTATTCTGGAGATGCCTGGCAATGTTCATCACCTTCCTTATATTGTCAGTGCCTTGCTTTCCTTTTACAAAGCCTGTTTGGTCTCTGTGTATTACCTTTGGTATTATTTCTTGTATACGATTTGCCAAAACCTTTGCATCCAAATTAATCAGCGATATAGGCTGATAATATCCACACAACCCCTTGTCCTTACCAGATTTCGGCAACACCGTTATACCCACCTCCTCCATAGTCTTGGGTATCCCTTCTCCTGCAAGTACCCTATTAAAAACCTGAGTCAGTACTGGCGTAATCCGTTCTTCCATCTTCTTGTAGAATTTTGCCGTAAATCCATCCAATCCCAGGGATTTCCCTATTTTTAGAGGTCTTATACCTTCCTTCACGTCCCCCCTCCTTGATTTCTTCGCCTATTCTGTCCCTGTCTTCGGGCGTGACCTGTTTCAGGTTGCATTCTTGCAAAAATTCCCTTATCTCCTCCTGCCCCTTTTGTAATTCACTTTTATATAATTCTTGGTAATATCCTTGGAATATCGGACTTATTTCCATCCTCTCTTTATTATCCCTGATTCCATCTATATATGCCGCTTGCCGTTGGGCCTTCAACCTATCTGCCAAAATTTTCACTGCTTTATTACCCCCTTCGAAATATTTTTTGCTTCAGCACATTCAATTTATATGCTATTTCTTTCGCCCGTAAGTTGCTTAACTCTGTTCTTGCCCTTATCAGACTGGCACGGACCCCTGGATCACAGTCTCTCTTATGCTGGGCTTCCAGAATTTGCATTTTCCTTATTAGCTCAGCCTCCGCTTTCCCTTTCTCCCATTTAAGTCTCGCTGCTATACCTATTAGCTGCCCTCTAATCACTGCCTTTAACCCATACCACACTGTTTTTAACCTTACATCCCCTGTCGTATTAAAATACAAATATTCCTGAATAGCCCCTCTTATTGCTTCCGCATGCCTTTCTTCCTCCAGTAAGGAGTCATTTAGCTTCCAAAATATTATCCCCTCATCCTATGTCAAAGGTCCCAGTAACTGGGGCATGATCAGACCATGTAATTGCCCCTTGCTCCACCTCCTTCATCCGTGAGACCCATTTCCCACCTCCCCAGATCATATCCAGTCTACTGTATGTGCCATGTACATGTGAATAGAATGTATACCTCCACTCTCCTGGATGCCTATTCCTCCACAGATCTATCAGTCCTAGCCTCTCCTGCATCATCTTCATGCTTTGACTTCTCCCCCCGCTGCTCTGCCCACCACTATTATCTAGTCTCGGATTGCAAGTTAGGTTATAGTCCACTCCCATCACTATAGGGATATCCTCCAGCTCCTCCCACTCTCTCTATATTTTCTCTTAAGTTTCCCCTTGTCCCTCATTTGGCCCATATATATTATCACCTAGACCTCTTCCTCCCCAATTCGCAGTCGCACCCCTATCCATCTTCCCTCTTTCCCTATCCCCTCCCCTACCACCAGATGTCGAAATGCTGCTCCTACCATTATTCCCACCCCTCCCCTTCGGGGATTCGCTCACTGCCCTGCCAATACCACCTTTGGGTAGAACTTTGAAGATAGCATGCATTCCTGACTCACTTGCAAGTGCATCTCCTGTACACAAATGATATCCGCATTCATACACTTGCCCTCTGTTTCCAGGAGTCTCTGCTTCTGCCATGTTCGCAATCCCTTTGCATTTATGATAGTTATCACTCTTTAGTTTTCTTATTTAAAAGTTGTCCTTCTCCTCTATGCTTCCCCACCCTTCCTCTTGTGGCCTCTCCTCCCGTCCCCTCTCTCCTCATCCCTCTCCCCTTTTGCTGCTTCTTCTCTCCTCTTTGCTCCTTCCTCTCTCCCTCCCCCCACCCCCTCTTCCCCCTTCCCCTTCCCTCCCACCCCTTTCCCAGTCTCCTTTGTCCAAGAGTTACTAGAGTAGTGCGTCCCTTGCCTCCCCGCACATCCCTATCTTCCTTCCACCCTCCATCCCTCTGCCTATAGCGCTCACCCCCTGCTCCCACACACCCCTTCAATATATCTCCTCCCCTATACCCCTTCCCTCCCTTCTGCTTCAGTCCGACTCCCGTATTATCAACTTTAATATCTTTAAGCATGCATATTCTCTTGTATGTTTGTACAGCGCTTCGTATGTTGCAGCGCTATATGTGTTTAATAATAATAATAATAATAATATACAGTTTCAACAGTAACATTCTAAACAACTCTATTTTCTTACAACTTTTTTAGATATTTCTTTCTCCGCCTGTCCACCTCCGCTTTCTCCTCCTCCTCCTTATTCATATTTATGCTAAACATCCCTTTGTCAGCACAATGTCCTTCATCTTTTAAATTTTTCTTTGCCCTCTTTACTCCATCCCTTCTTTAACTCTTGCTGCTCCTCCGTACTTTTGCACTTTTCTACTACAGTCCCGACTGTTGCAGTCTCTTGTCTTCTATCGGATCTCTGGAGCTTGATTCTCGCTTCTTGGAGTGCCGCCTTTGCCTCCTCCATAGGCTACACTCTCCAAGTTTTCCCTTTTAGAGTAAAAGAAAATCCAAAGGGATGCAGCCATCTATATTTAAGGTCCCTGAAAGTAAGCTAGTCTGTACAGGGCTGTGTACATGGCCAGGATATTCAACAATATAGGACTAGCCCTAAGAAAGAGCTTTGCACTCAGTAACATCTTTGCACTCAGAGCTTTGCACTCAGTAACATCTTTGAAAGACTCTGCTAGGATAATTAGGTGAAAGGTTCCAGATAACAAACACTAGTCCATGTTTATAGAAGATGAGTAAAGGGCAAGTTGTCTCCCAGTCTGTCTTGAGTTAGAGATATCAAACTGTCAGTATTAGAATTAATTCCTACATAGTTATGTCTGAGAATATGTGTATGTCTCCTCGTGATGACCTGTGTTAATAAGAATTGACCTATGATGGTATAGATATGTGATGTTTGACGTAGAACAATACGTAGAACAATAAAGTGAGAATTATGCTGGATAATCAGATATTTACCTATAAATAAAGTGGCCATAAGCTATGAGGTCAGAGTAAACATAGGCAGAGACCTAGCTTGCTCTCCCAAAGCTTTGGTTTGTTGTTATAATACAAGTGTGTTGTGTATTATTTGTTAAGTTATACAGATTGCCTTCTGATTGCTTTGTGTGTGGATTTCCGTTACTCCAAGAGCCCTGCAGTGTTGCTGGTGAGGGGAGGCGCAGAGTACGCTTTCAGTTGGTGCCATGCCGGATACGGATCTCTACATTCAAGGCAAGGGCAGAAGGTGCCAGAAGATTACCCAGTGATGGGTAATCTGTTAAGTAGACAGGCTCCGTCTCAGATGCGTGAATGGCATGACAGAGCTAGGGCTTTAGTGTTTAAGAAAGGTAGCCCTTCTTATTGTATGCTTCTATTGTATGTATGAGAAGCATGGTGATGTAGCCATCGATTCCGTAGCACATAGGGATTCAATGACAAAAGGTCATGAGGATTTGCAGTTTCCTTTGGAGGGAACTTTCTCTGTAGATAAGGTCCATTGCCTGAGATATGGGTTAGCGGTTAAAGGTAAACCGTGCAAATGTGCTTACATGGTGGGAACGGATGGTACATGATGAAAAACATAGGAATGTTTACGTTTTGAAACAAAAGTTGTTTGTGTTAGGAAATGTAATTAATGACCAGCTGAGTGAGTGAGGATCACTTGTGTAGCAGAACTAAGAGAAAAAGAAAACACTTAAAGAGCAACAGCAGTTAGGGGGAGTAGAATTGTGTATTTTGGATATTTGGAATGTCTCCCAGCTCAAGGAATTGAGAGCACGTTTGTACCAAGAAACGGAAAGTGTTGTACTTGTAATAAGAATCTTAAAAGTAGCAATAGGTCATAGTGTTTCTGTTGCGAAAGAATTAAGTGTTTCTGATGAACTTATTGATATAAATGAGAGAGATTTGGACAGACATTATGAATCTTACAAAGAGAAGTGTGATCAATTATATTATGATCTAGGCTCTATTCAGGACGTTCTACACCAGCAACATAATTTATGTTCTGGCACTGTTGAACTGAAGCAGCTATGGGAAATGATATTGTGACTACTTAAAGAAGTGTTTGATTTGACTAAAACTTTTCCGAATTACAGGGATAACCCTGGTAGATTTGTGTCTTTATGGTCTCAAATAATTAACAGTTATAATCCCATTTGGGCAGCTATAGATAATTTGCTCAGAACTGTGTTTTTATAATCCAGCTGATTTTCATAGGGTTACTCATCCAGTTCGTGACAGACCCTGTGATAGATTTCCAAGAGAAGACTCAAAGAGATAATTTTGTTTTTATGTAGAGAAAAATTGTTAGAATCCCTTAAAGTAGTATGCAAACCTGTAAAGGATTGGTCGAGATTAACATCTCTAAGGCAGGATAGGGGTGAAAAGGTTACAGATTTTCACACTAGGTGTATGCTCGCTTTTAAAGACTATTCTGGTGAAGCAGAAGACACACCTTCAGGATTCACTAACATTTTTGAAAATGGTTTAATCCCGAGAATAAAAGAAATTTTAGAAACTTCAATAATAGATTGGCCAGTTAGAACAGCTGATGCAATTCTGGAAGGAGCTCAATACAGTGACTTAAAATTTATCAAGGAACAGCAAGAAGAGCTAACTAAAATAGATGTGAAAAGACTAAATTGCTCAATTTACAGATTGTTTATGCAACCACCCATGGGCAGGGGGAGAGGTAGGAACAGAGCCAGAGGAGGTCATGGGAATCCTCAGCGAGGACGTGGACAGTCCAGAGAAATGCGTACTTGTTATACTTGTGGTGAGATTGGGCATTTGCAGCGAGACTGTCCCCAGAATCGGAATCTTGATGGCCAGAGAGCTGATTTCCCTCCTCCCCCTCTGGTAACAGCTGAATTCACTCCTGTATATCAGTGTTTCTCTAACCCAGAAGATTGTGGAGATGATACATGGGATGCATGACTATTGTTGATTCTTGATAAAAATTCTTGATAAAAATGGAAATAAATTCCACCACCTACACATGATACACATTTATTCTGTAAACCATTGTTTAGAACCACTTGTAAATAACTTATGTAAATAGTTTACTTATGTAAATAGTTTTACATCTGTCATTATTTGTAAAAAGTTAGAAAGCTTCTCTTTTCAATGTAATGTATACAGAAGTATACATAATTTGTTAATTTGTTCCATGTAAACCGCCCTTGATCACTGGAAGGGGCGGTATAGAAGAAATAAATAAATAAATAAATTGTTAAGTTTGAATGTAACTCAATAGCCAATCACTGACTGGCTATTAACCCAAAATCTCCGCATAAACTTCAAGAAAACCGAAGTTCTGTTCATCTCAAGGAACAAAACATTCTCCCCTCCACCCTCCCTAAAAGTAAGAGATGCGGAGCTTCCAAGTAAACTCACCATACGCTACCTGGGGATTACACTGGACCAGCACTTTGACTTTAAGGAGCACATACGAAACACAACCAGAACTATATACAATAAAATCAGAACACTTAAGACACCTTAGACCCATGCTTCCTCCTAATGATTTCCGAACCATCTTCCAGGCCCTCATTCTACCACATTTTGATTATGCAAATGTAATCCTGTATGGTCTCCCTAAGAACACTCTCAACCCACTACAACTCGCGATGAATGCTGCGGCTCGTGTCCTCTGTGGTCTCGCCAGAACAGATCATATCACTCCGATACTTAAGGATCTCCACTGGTTACCATTATACTGCAGGTTAACATACAAAATTCTTCTCATTATATTCAAGATCATTAATAATCTAGCCCCCACGACACTCAATGACCTCATCACTCTTACCCCGAAAAACAGAACGAGGAGGACAATAATGGACAACACCTTGATCATCCCTAAAGACTCCATTAAGTGCTCTCAAACAACTAGAAGAAGAGCATTTGCCTTCTACGCCCCTAAATGCTGGAATGAACTCCCACCTGAAATAAGATCAATCAAAGACCTCATTCAATTCCGGAAGGCAATCAAACACCACATTTTCCTCCTACACTTCGCACAAGCATCCACCCCCCCACCAATCAATCACCCACCGACCCCAACTAACTCCCCATACACTACATAGAGAGAGGGGCCTAGAGTAATAGCTCCCCTGTCTATAGATTTGTATCATTACCGACCAATTCATAACCCTATGCTCTATGTCAATAAGTTTACAGTTGCCTTATGTTAATATGTATATAGTTACCCTGTTTTGTTCCAAAGTTTTATCTCCTGTTACAATGTAAGCTCAAAATCAGTTTCGATTGAATTGTGCAACCTTTGTTGAATGTAAACCGCACTTATAATAAATAGCGCGGTATATAAAAGATGTTAAATAAATAAATAAAATAAATAAACTCCTCAGGGTGAGTTGGAAGCTAAGCTGGGAGGATCTACTTTGAAGTTTGTTATTGATACTGGAGCTACAACATCAGCACTGCGTCTACAGGATTTGCCTGCCATTTATCACACTCACCTAGCACAAGCTCCGGTAGTACATTGAGAAGGCATTGAGGGTAAGATAATACCTCATCGTAAACTTGAATTTTTACCTTTGCAGATTGGAGAGACTGTATATCCTACTACTTTTCTTGTAGGAGACACTTTACCAGTGAATCTTTTAGGTCGGGATTTTCTGGCTTCACATCATGCTACTCTATCCTGGATGAGTGGCAAGTTATATTTCCAGTTGCATTCTCTCTCTGAAGTGCCGTCTCCTGCAGATGCCAGTACCATTCATCCTGCTCTTGGACAACTTCCTTCTACCCTGTGGGCAGTGCCGGGATCTAATTTCGGATGTCTTTCTATCCCGCTTGTGAGAATCACTATGAAATCTGGAGTTCAGCTTCCTAGACTCAAGCAGTATCCACTGCCAGTAGCTGCCATTGATGGAATTCGTCCTGTGACTGAAGATCTTCAGAAACAAGGTGTCATTTATTCTACAACTTCATCATGTAAGACTCCAATTCTTCCTGTCCTAAAGGCTGACAGTAAGACTTATAGATTTGTGCAAGACCTGCGAGCAGTAAATAATGTGATTTTGCCTTCGGGGACTACCTGGTTTTCTGTTGTAGATTTGAGTTCTGCTTATTTTTCAGTAAGAATTAGCAAAGAAAACCAATTTTTATTTGCTTTCCATTTTGACAATAAGCAGTATACTTGGACCACTTTGTGTCAAGGGTACACTGTCAGTCCTGCATATTTTTCACAGGCCCTAAGAACTGCATTATTTGATGTACGATTCGACAATTCCTGTTTAGTTCAATATGTGGATGATTTGCTTTTATGTTCACCAAGTTATGAGATTTGTTTGTCAGATTCCTTGTCTCTATTAGCTCATATTGCTAATTTAGGTTTAAAGGTAAATTTGTCTAAACTGCAATTTGTATCTCAAAGTGTTACCTTCCTTGGTGTTGTTCTGACACCATCTGGTCGTGCAATTACCTCTGCTAGATTGAAACCTATTCTGTCATTGCCTTTTCCAGCGACACCTGTGTTATTGTGTAGATTCCTGGGTTTATTAATCTTCTGTAAACAATGGCTAGCAAATTTCTCAGATCTTACTGCTCCGCTTTATGCTCTCATTGGGAAAGGAGGATCTGAAGGCCTCATTGTACCCACATTATCACAGTGGGAGGTTTGTTTTAAATGTAAAAACTGCACTGGGAAATGCGCCATGTTTATTGTATATGATTATTCTTTACCATTCAAATTGTATGTGGCTATTTCTGATTCCTCTGCTACCTGTGTGCTTTTACAAGCTTTCCCAACTGGTTGCAAGCCAGTAGACTATTTCTCAAAGCGATTTGATGCAGTGACTTTGGGACTCCCACTATGTCTACGTAGTTTGGTAGCAGTGGCTTTGGCAATTGACATTATGGGTTAAGGGCAAACTTTGTGTGGGCTATGCAGTCACAACAGTTAATGATGTAGTAGACTCATCTTCTTTTCTGTTTACCAGTGCACAGCTAGAAGCACGGCAAGCTGTTCTTCGAGCATCGGCGTCACCGACATTGCTGTATATAACACCGTCTAATATGACTTTGTTTTCCCTTTCATCTCTCTTGCAGCAATATCAAGTTGCTTCCTTTGCAAACACAAACCCTGTGGACTTCGTGGGGTGCAACCTGTGATGCTCAGGGCTACTGGAAAAAGGATCATCTGCTTCTTTGTCCTGACAGTCTATTGTTTCCACTTGCCCTGTTCCTGCATCATAAGCTTTACCGCTGTGGCTATGAATTATGTCTTTTTGGTTCTCCGGTATCACCTGAACCTCTGTTATTTTTTCTTTGGCACAGCTTGTCTGTACTGTTTCAAGACTGGCAAAGTAGGGGTCAGCTTAGGGTCAGTTATTAGGATTTCTGCCTTCCGAACTCTTTTGATTTTGCAGCTTGTTTTGCAGAACTGCCCTGTGCCAGAGGAGGGAGGTGGTAATTGTTTGGTGGTCAATTGTCTTTTCTCTGAATGGGTAGCGGCTTATCCCACTACCAGTATGACTGCTGGGGTTGCCATCAGATTACTGCTCACTCAGTTTATTCCTGTTTGGGGTGTACTTTTTGTTGTTTCTTCTTGTCTGGGTCCAGCCTTCGTTGCGAGTGACTGGGAGGGTATTGAAAATTTGGTTTGGTATTAAGAGACAACTGCACACTCCTTATCATCCGCAAAGCTCTGGCCAAGTGGAACATATGACTAGGGCACTCAAAGGTCACTTACGCACTCTGACACAGGATTGGGCTACAGATTGGACAGAAGCCCTTCCTTTTGCCCTTATGGCAATGCGTAATTCCCCCAGCCTGGCACCATATGAAATAGTTACTGGGTGTCCAGCTACTTCTCCACATGAATTGGCAGTTATCCCGGATCCTCAATTGTTGCGCAGCAATATTTGGACTTATTGCTCACAATTGGACTCAGTCCTTTCTGTTTCCCCTTTATTGCAGGTGAATCCTCAACGAGATGTTCCGTCAGAATCATCATATCCAGAAGTGAAGTCACCAGATTGGGTCCTGATTAAGAATTTGCATCCAAAGACACTTCTCACTTCCCAGTTCCTAGGTCCATTCCCTGGGCTCCTGGTGGGATATTCAGCTTGTAAAGTGGAAGGACACTCTCATTGGATACATCTTACACAGTGTAAAAAGGCTCCTTCACAGGATCCAGAAGGTGGTTCCCTGCATCAGTGAATCAAGAGATTGCAACACAGAGACTCATTGAACAACAGTGATATTACAGAAAAAGACTATCAGGATTTAAGTGCTTTTTGAATGGACTAATTATGCAAAACACCTTCTTCCAGCATCTATACTGCTGCTTAGGTGGATAAAGTTAGTTTGAATTAGTGTTTTACTGATATATAAGCAATGACCTTTTGGCACTTAACCTCTACTTCATGGAGAGATTGAGAATTAGAGGGTAGTTATAGCTATAATATATATCTACATCATATTAAGAAGCCTTTGACAAGGTCCCTCATGAGAGACTTTTGGCAAAACTAAAGAGTTATGGGATAGGAGGCAGTGTACTACTGTGGATCAGGAACTGGTTAAAAGATAGAAAGCAGAGGGTAGGGCTAAATGGCCAATTTTCCCAATGGAGAAAGGTGAATAGTGGTGTACCCCAGGGATCTGTGCTGGGTCTGCTGCTTTTTGACATATTCATAAATGACCTGGAAAGTGGAATAACAAGTGAGGTTATCAAATTTGCAGATGACACAAAACTATTTAAAGTTGTTAAAACCCAAGAGGATTGTGGAAAATTGCAAGAGGATCTTGATAAATTGGAAGACTGGGCATCAAAATGGCAGATGAAATTTAATGTGGACAAGTGCAAGGTTATGCACCTAGGGAAGAACAACCCAAACTATGGTTACACGATGCAAGGTTCCACATTAGGAATTACCACCCAGGAAAAAGATTTAGGCGTCATTGTGGATACCATGTTAAAACCCTCGGCCCAGTGTGCAGCAGCGGACAAGAGAGCAAATAGAATGCTAGGTATGATGAGGAAAGGAATGGAAAATAAAACAAAAGATATTATAATGCCTCTATATCGTTCCATGGTGAGACCGCACCTTGAATATTGTGTGCAATTCTGGTCGCCGTATCTTAAAAAGGATATAGCGATTTTAGAAAAGGTTCAGAGAAGAGCCACCAAAATGGTAAAGGGGATGGAAGGATACTCCTATGAAGAAAGGCTAAAAAGGTTAGGGCTCTTTAACCTGGAAAAGAGACGGCTGAGGGGAGATATGATAGAAGTCTATAAATTAATGAACGGAGTGGAATGGGTAAACGTAGATCGATTGTTTATCTTATCGGAATATAGAAAGACTAGGGGACATGGAATGAAGCTACAGGGTAAACTATTTAAGACTAATAAAAGAAAATATTTTTTCACTCAATGTGTAATCAAACTCTGGAATTTGTTACCGGAGGATGTAGTAAAGGCTGTTAGTGTAGCTGGGTTTAAAAAAGGTTTGGACAAGTTCCTGGAGGAAAGGTCCATAAACCATTATTAAGAAGAGACCCAGGATATCAATGCTTGAACCAATACAAGCATTGTGGAACCTGTGTCCCTTGGGGAAACTGCTAGGTACATATGACCTAGATTGGCTACTGTTGGAAACAGAATACTGGGCTTGATGGACCTTGGTCTGACCCAGTATGGCATATCTTATGTTCTTATGTTCTAACAATTATTTATAGTTTATTATTTATTTATTTATTTATTATTTTATAGTTTTATTTATTTATTATTTATTTATTATAGTTTCAGATATTTAGAGGTTTGCTAAGAATGTTTCCTTATCTGGTCTTAGTTGTGCTGTGGCATATTGTTAATGAAGCAGTACTGCATTTAGAATCTTGGGAATGTTATGGGAAATACCCAAATATTTTTGAGTTGCATTTACACTCAGTTTACAGAAGACATTTTAATCTAATGGTCTCATACAAACACAGAACCTAGCGTAGTCAGCTCTATGCCTTTAAAGTCCCCTCCAATATGTTTCATGGCTCAAAGTACAGGGAATAAGGTAGGGGGCACTCCATGGAACATTTGTAGCATAGTAATGCTACATAATTCTTCTATCTGGTATAAGAAGCCCCACGTAAGAAAAACTTATATTTCAGTAGTACAATTAATGCAAGTTCAAGGGAACCACGTGCATGATTATGACTTGTTACAGTATAATAGTTCTGGCTACCCTTTGAATGACTCTAGTTCAGACCTAAACATATCTAACTGGAGTTTCCCTTTGTTAGGGTATTACCATCCCTGGGAACGTAATCTATCTGTTGGAATTAAAGAAATGAACATTACTCAGTGGGCTCTGAATAATTGTACACAGAATATATCTTGTCCCCACAACTTGACAATTTTGGAAAATGGATTAGTGGCTTTAAAAGGAGATTATTTTGTGCGTGGTAATTTATTTATTTTATTTAGAGAGTATTTGTATCCCGCTCCTTCCAGCGATTATTTTATAGTTTTATTTATTTATTAATTAATCTTACATATACGGAATTTCCCAGAGGTTGGTCAGGTACTTGCTATGTTGCCCAGTTAGACACCCCATGGCGTATTTTACCTTACCAAAATATTATTTTATTATCAACCCGGAATAATTCTTTAAGAAGAAAAGGGGATGTTTCCCCTCAGGATACAGCTCAGCAGTTGGTAGATTCTACAAGTCCTTTAACTGAATCTCAGATAGATGTATTTACAGGTGCTGTTTGGCTCACAACCAGAGAATATGGTACCCAGATTATGCGATTACAAGCAGTTGTTGAACTTACAGCCCTGGATCTCACAGAGGCTATTAGTGTGTTACAAGGTGCAGTAGACAAGGTGTCTGCTTATGCAGCTCAGAATCGCATGGCTTTAGACTACCTCCTAGCAAAGGAAAATGGCGTTTGTGGCCTAATTTCTGATTTTTGTTGCAGTATGCTTGATGATGAAGGGAAAATAGTAAAAGGCCTACTAGATAAGGTTAGAAATCATACTTTTGTATCAAGTAGTAGTTATGTATGTTCTTTTTCTGATTTTTTTAATTCTATTTCTTCTTTTTGGAGTTCATTATCCAGGCCGTTTCAAGGCATAGTAGCATCACTATTTGGTTTTTTAGGATCATCATCTTAGGAGCATTAATTCTCTGTGTAATATCTGCTTGCTGTAAGTAATCAGTGGAGGCACTGAACCCTAAAATGATGTTACCGATAGACCTAGAATCTAGTTACAATCCTTCTTTAATATCAATGTCTGAGTTTCCTTACCTTTAAAATGATTCTTTACAGAATCAGAGGAGGGACTGAAAGTAAACTAGTCTGTACAGGGCTGTGTACATGGCCAGGATATTCAACAATATAGGACTAGCCCTAAGAAAGAGTTAATACCATTCAGAGTTTTGCACTCAGTAACATCTTTGAAAGACTCTGCTAGGATAATTAGGTGAAAGGTTCCAGATAATATAAACACTAGTCCATGTTTATAGAAGATAAGTAAAGGGCAAGTTGTCTCCCATTCTCTCAGCCTTGAGTTAGAGATATCAAACTGTCAGTATTAGAATTAATTAGAATTAATTCCTACATAGTTATGTCTGAGAATCTGTGTATGTCTCCTTGTGATGACCTGTGTTAATAAGAATTGACCTATGATGGTATAGATACGTGATGTTTGACGTAGAACAATACGTGAGAATTATGCTGTATAATCAAATATTTACCTATAAATAAAGTAGCCATAAGCTATGATGTCAGAGTAAACATAGGCAGAGGCCTAGCTTGCTCTCCCAAAGCTTTGGTTTGTTGTTATAATACAAGTGTGTTGTGTATTATTTGTTAAGTTATACAGATTGCCTTCTGATTGCTTTGTGTGTGGATTTCCGTTACTCCAAGAGCCCTGCAGTGTTGCTGGTGAGAGGAGGCGCAGAGTACGCTTTCAGTCCCCACTTCGTAGAATCTGTGTCACAGGCTGCATTGCTCTTCGCCGCTGCAGTGTTCCTAAGGATAAGTCCTCATAAATAGATACTGGAGAACCTTGCCAGCTTACAGTCCTCAAACTCTGCATTTTTGCTGCAATCTTTTCTTTCATTTTATATCTTGTTAGACAGATAATAATGTCTCTGGGTCTGTTATCTCTTGGTGCCCCCAGTGCTCTGTGCGCTCTGTCCATCAATATTTCTTCGGGAGCAATGTCTTCTCCTCCCTTCTTGGGTACCTCTGAGCATATTAGAGCCGACACTTTCGCACTGTCTTGGAACTCTCTCTTCTGGAATACCTCGAATCCTTAGATAGATCCCAATGGAACAATTTTCTAAATCCTCTAATTTATACTGCATATTATGTTGCCATTTCTGCATTTCGGAGTGCCATTGCTGGTCGTCTTCTTGTTGCTGCTCGATGTTTTGTAGACAATTTTCGTGATCCCCGTTGTGTGTGTCAGTTCTGCTATATCATCCTTCACATTGCCTATAAGCACACTGAACTCTGTTTTCACTGCTTGCACCTCTTTTTTTTAATTCTGTAAACCATTCTTTTAAGTTCTGCATTGGTTATTTCCTTTAGTGTCTCTCTACTTCCAGCTTACTTTGATGCGCAAGCCCCTCTGTTTGCTCAGTCTGCCTAGTTTTATTTTCCAGTTCAGTCTGTTCACTACTACTTGCCCTTATCCCTGCAAAAACGTACTCTCTCAAGTCCATAGTTTTCCTTCTCGTGGCCATCCTGCGGCACCGTGGCCCTCTTCCCACTGCACCTTCTAGGCACTATGCCTCAATGCTAACCCCAGCTTTCGCTGTGTTAATTTTTCCTGGGGCTGCCGCACTCTGTCCTATTACCCCTCCGCAATTCTCCTTCTTTACCCTCGCTGTCTTGCTCTCTTGCCCAGTCTCACTTTATTTCTTCTTGCTTTTGTTTTATTTCCTGCTGTTTCCGTTCTTTTGTTTCTTCTTCCTTTTTCCTGTACCTTTCAAAATGTTTTTTTTTTTAGTCTACCAGGACTCTCTGCATTGCATTCTACTTGTTCCCATCTCCTTGCTCTTTCTCACTGCTTTCCTCTGGCTCTTTTCTAGTATTCAGTTCTCCCCCTCCTCTTTTCAGCTACTTTCCACTATACCGGGTTATTCTGCTCTCCTCTGCTCTACGTGGCTGCCGATCGCCATTTTTATCTCTCCCGTCTCAGCATCTCGTTGTCTTGCCCCTCCGCTTTTGCACTACTCCTCTCCGACGCCGCTTTTACTTTTCCGCTTTCGATCCCGGGGTTGTCAGCCCTCTTTTGCGCCGTTTTTTACTTCCCCCCGTTTGGAGATTGTACTGTTTCGGCGGGGTTAGCCCCGGAGCGGTGCCCTCAGACCGCCATTAGTATCGGTGACATCACTTCCTCCTCATGAAAAAGCATTCTTGCCACCTTCACAGGCTCCTTGGAACCATCCTCTGGAAGGCAGAAAGATTTTGCCTCTCCCGGCTCTTTCACCACCTTCTCCAAATCGGACCCAACAGAAGCATCCCTCTAAGGTCAGATGGGCGACAGGGCTTTAAAAAATGAGTCTGCTGTCCCATGTCAGAGCCAAGTCAACGTCATGTCACTGTCGACAGGGCACAATCCCTGGGCACTAGACATATCAGGCCGTACATGGCATCAGAAAGGAAGGTCGTAACAGACTTCAAAAGAGAGGTAGAATCATTCAGTGGAAGAGACTGAATCCACTAGAACAGGGCCCAAGATGTCAGGCCTGCATATACTGCCAACTGAAGAATAGCAGTCACCGTAGTCGTTCTTCAACACGAATCCAGCTTTCGGTACAGAGTACCCTTTAAGGCTGATCTGCCTTCCACAGGAATGGTGGTCCGTCTAATAAACACCATGACCTGCACATTCACTATGGAAAAATCAAAGCACACAAGCCACTCCTACGGGACAGCATGCATCTTCTTATACATCCTTAGCCCCTTAGTCGGGGATTCGAAAGAATCCCACTCCAAATGGAATAGGCTCTTGAGTACCTTTGGAAATGGGAAGACAGTAGTGGATTTCCACACCACTTGCAGGAGTGGAAGCATCTTTGGTTCCTGCTCCATGCCTGGAGCACCACCAAGCTCAAGGTGGATAAGACCCTGGGAATCAATGTCTCCAGTTCCTCCTCCCAGAACAGACAGATAACATTGAACTCCTCACAATAATCTTAAGAGTGACAGTACATCTTTATCCACATCAGACATCTGATTCTAAGTCACAGTCCAAATAGCCTAGTTACTCATCTGTGACAGGTGTTTTCGGGCCAGCAGGAATCAGTCCTTACATATGGGTGACGTCACTGATGGAGCCCACGCGGGAACACTTCCCAGCATCTAAAGGAAGTTTCTGCAGTGTCCTCCATGAATGCGTGTCGGTCATCCCACCCAAAGAAACCACAATATGCTGACATAGCTACTGAGCCCAAAAATGAAAAAAACAACTCCACAGGGAGGAAGGAGGCTAGTGAAGACTGATTGCTGCTGTTCCCGGATAACACCTGCCACAAGGAGTAACTACGTTTTTTCTGGGACCAAGCAGGAGGTCAGAAAATCCAACAGGGCAACCAGAAAAAACAAACCAAGAAACAGCGGTAAAAGCTGAGGTTCTGAGCATCAACACCAGCCTCAGGCATCAGTTGACTCTCCGGTAGTCAGGATGGACAGAAGGCCAAGGGAACCAGTTGCATTAATTCCCAAAGAGATCCTGGAGTACATCTTGGCCGAAGGTGCTGTCACTCCAGGAATCCCTATTGAGGCAGTAGTGGGCTGCAAAGGTGTGGATGGATGACCACGTAGCAGCTCTACAAATCTCCACTGTGAAGACAGAGAGCAAGTGAGCCACCGAGGCTGCCATAGCGCAAACATGTGCCGTGATGTCGCGCTCCAAGGTAAGCCCAGCCTGGGAATAAGAAAAAGAGATGCACTCAGCCACCCAGATAGAGAGGGTTCACTTAGAAATAGCTATTTTCAGTCTGTTGGATTCGTAAGAAACAAAGAGCTGAGTGAAACGACGATGGAGTTTTATCTGTTCAAGACAGAAAGTGAGCGCTCTCTTACAGTCCAAGGTATGGAGAGAGGCCTCCGCCCTGGATGCATGAGGCTGTGGGAAAAAAGTGGGCAGTAACACAGACTGGTTGAGGTGGAAAGCAGTTACTCACTTGTAAAGCATAGTTACTCACCTGTAACAGGTGATCTCTGGGAACAGCAGGAATTTAGTCTTCACATATGGGTATCGTCGGTACCGACGGAGCCTGCGCGGGAACGCTCCCCAGCGTCCAATTAGAAAGCTTTTGGGAGCATCCCACAGCGCCTGCGTGCTGCCTTCCCACCTTTCCCAACTGCCTCTCTCCAGCTGAATTTAAAGCTGAGACAAAGAGAGAGAGAGGGAAAGAGAAAGAGATAGATAGAGAAATACAACTCCTAGGGGAGGTGGGTGGGTTGTGAAGACTAAATTCCTGCTGTTCCCGGAGATCATCTGTTACAGGTGAGTAACTATGCTATCTCCAGGAACAAGCAGGAATGTAGTCTTAACATATGGGGACTCCCTAGCTTTAGATGCCAGGGAGCGACCCCAGAGGTTGTGTGCCCCTGTGAAAGGGCTCCACTTCCCCCCATGGATCTCTGGCATCCAACCAGGGATGGCGGGTAGGAGTTGATTAGGTATGGAACAGGTGTTGGAGAACAGCCTGACCAAACAAGGCATCCCGGCAGGAGTCCTTGTTCAAGCAGTAATGGGCTGTGAAGGTATGAACCGAGGCCCAAGTGGCTGCTCGACAGATGTTGTCGATAGACACAGAGTGCAGATGAGCCATTAAAGCTGCCATGGCTCTCACACTGTGAGCTGTGATATGGCCCTCCAGAGGAAGATTCTTACTCTGATAGGCAAATGAAATACACTGTGCAATCCAGTTGGACAGTGTTCTCTTGGAGACTGAAAGTCCCAAATGAGAAGGATCAAAAGCAACAAAGAGTTGAGAGGACTTTCTATGTTGCTGTGTTCTTTGTAAATAAAAGGCTAAAGCTCTTTAACAGTCCAAAGTATGAAGATTCCTTTCTGCATTTGATGCATGAGGCCTTGGAAAAAACACAGGCAGGTAGACCGCTTGGTTAAAATGAAAAGGCGAGACCACCTTTGGCATAAAGTGTGGATGTGTCCTAAGGACTACCTTGTCATGATGGAACCTTGTATAAGGTGGATCAGCCACTAGTGCCTGCAATTCAGTGATGCGACATGCTGATGTGATTGCAATGAGAAAAATAACCTTCCAGGAAAGGAATTTCAATGAAGTAGTAGCTAAGGGTTCGAAAGGTGGCTTCATGAGCTGGCCAAGAACCAGGTTTAAGTCCCATGCCACCGGTGGTGGCTTAATGGGAGGCTTAGTTAGTAGAAGGCCTCTCATAAATCTTGCTATAAGAGGATGGAAGGAAATAGGTTGTCCATTTAAAGGCTTGAAAGAAGCTGCAATAGCACTCAAATGGACTCTTACTGAGTTAGTTTTAAGTCCTGCATTGGATAAATGAAGGAGATACTCCAGTAATGATTCCATAGGTATCGCAAGGGGGCTAAGACCCTTTTGCGAGCACCATATGGTAAACCTTTTCCACTTGAAAGCATAAGAGCGTCTTGTGGAAAGTTTTCTGGAAGCATAAAGGATATCCTTTACTTGCTGAGAAAGGTTAAGATCATGAAGATCTAGGCCTTCAGCAACCAAGCCTTGAGATGCAGAGACTGAGGATTGGGATGCCATAACATTCCGTCCTCCTGGGACAGGAGATCTGGAGCAGACCCTAACTCCAGAGAGGGAGCTTGAGAGAGACGTAGAAGCAGAGGATACCACACTTGCCGTGGCCAATGTGGAGCTATGAGAATCATACTGCCTCTGTCTCTCTGAAGCTTGAACAGGGTTTTGGGAATTAGGGGAAAGGGTGGAAAGGCATAAAGGAAGTCTTGACCCCAATGAAGGAGGAAAGCATCCCTGGCCGGAGAGCCCTGAGCCAGAATTCTGGAACAGAACCGGGGAAGTTTGGCATTCAACGGACTTGCAAAGAGGTCTATGTCCAGGGTTCCCCAAATTTGAAAAATCTTGGCCACCTGGTCTGCATGTAGAGACCATTGGTGTGGAAGCAGAACTCGACTGTCTGCCCAAGAGATTTGGCTGCCTGGAAGATACACTGCCAGGAGATGAATCTGATGCTCTCTGGCGAGGGCCCATAGTTGCAAAGCTTCGTTGCAAAGTGACAGAGAGCCTGTTCCCCCCTGCTTGTTCACATAGAACATGGCTACTTGATTATCCGTATGAATGAGGAATGTCTTGTAGCTGAGCAGGGTGTGGAACACTCGAAGAGCAAGGAAGATTGCTCTGAGTTCTAAGAGATTGATGTGTAGATGAGTCTCCTGTGGAGTCCAGGTGCCTTGGGTGGAGAGGTCTTGCAGATGAGCTCCCCAACCCATTGGTGAAGCATATGTTGTGAGAGTTGCCTGGGGTACAGGTTGTTGAAATGGAGACCCCACAAACAGGTTTTGAGTGGACTGCCACCATTGGAGGGACAAAATAAGACTATTTGTGTTTGCTATTTTGTCTGACAGGCACCCTGATGCCTGGGTCCATTGAGTGGATAAAGTCCACTGGGCTGCTTTCATATGGAGGCAAGCATAAGGAACCACATGCACGGTAGATGCCATGTGGCCTAGTAGTTGTAACATTTCTCAAGCAGTGAGATGCGGCTTTAGCACTGCTTGAGAAGATAACTGCACCATGGGAAGGCAACGGGTCTGGGGAAGATAGGCCCTTGCTTTTCGGGTATCCAGCAAAGATCCTATGAACTCTAGAGACTAAGTGGGAGTTAGGCTGGATTTTGGGATGTTTATGACCAGACCCAAATACTGAAGGATGCGCATTGTGCAAGATAGAGAAATCCTGGCCTCTGACTCTGATGGGGCTCGGATGAGCCAGTCGTCTAAGTAAGGGAAGACGAATATTCCTAGAATGCAAAGAAATGCTGCTACCACAGCCATGCACTTCGTAAACACCCTTGGTGCTGAGGCCAGGCCACAAGGAAGCACCCTGTATTGGTAGTGCTTTCCCTGGAAAAGGAACCGAAGGAATTTTCTGTGAGTTGGATGGATGAGAACATGAGTGTACACATCCTTGAGATCTAGAGAACAAAGCCAATTCTGACTGTGAAGGTATGGCAGCAGAGTTCCTAGAGAAATCATCTTGAATTTCTCTTTGAATAGGAATTTATTCAATTCTCTGAGGTCTAAAATAGGTCTGTGTCCCCCTGTTTTCTTTGGGATAAGGAAATAGGGAGAGTAAAACCCTGTACCCTGTTGAGGAATGGGTACCTCTTCTATTGCCCCTTGGGCAAGAAGCATAGTGACCTCTTGATCTAACAGGTTGATGAGAGAGGTCTGAGAATTGAACGGTCTTACCATTGTGGGAGAGGGCTTGCGGACAAAATGAAGCTTGTATCCCTCTTTTATAATGGAGAGAGTCCAATGTTCTGCTGTTATCTGCCCTCACCTGGGGGCAAAGTGACACAACCTTCCTGGAATGGTGGAAGGCTCTGGAGGGCCAGGAAGGCTAAGTTCTCTAGATGAAAGTCAAAGGCCTTGTGGAGGCTGAGACTGCTGAGATGGTTGAGGCTTAGCAGTCTTTGCTTTCCTTTGTTTAGGTGGTTGCTGACTCTTTCGGGCAGGCTGACCTGCAGAACGTCCCTGCTGGGAATAAGAGGGATAAAACCTCTTCTTTTTTGAGAAGAATGGTTTCTTGAAAGATTTCTCCCTTGCAGGATCAGCTGTGGCTTTGTATAACCTATCCAAAGTGGAGTGGTCAGCATCCAACTCATTGGCTTTCTCTTGCCAATTTTTGCTGAATAGATTCTCACCTGTACAAGGGATATTGCCTAGTTTGTCCTGTACCCAGAGCTCCAAATCGGATCTACATGCACCTATGGCAATGGCAGAGGTTCTGCTTATGCCTCAAAACAGTCAAAAGCTGCACGATTGACAAATTTAGAAACATCCTGGGCATGTTTAACCAGAGTGAGAAAATCCTGCCTCTTATCTTCAGGAAGAAGAGGGCTCAAAACCTCTAAATCTCCCGTGACTTCTTTAAGGAACATTCCCATATATAAAATATAGGAACTGATCCTGGCAGAAAGCATGGAAGCTTGGAAAGTACGACGTCCAAAGGCAACCAAAGTTCAACACTCACGTCCTGGAGGATTAGAGGCATGCCTCTTTGCACTCCTGATCCTTCTCATAGCTGATTCCACTACAATAGAGTGGTGAGGAAGCTGAGTTTTTTGGAAACCAGGACAAGGAGGGACTTGTTACATGGTATCCAGTCTACGAGAGTGAGGAGAGGTGGTAAGAGGCGTTTCCCACATTCTTAGCATGAGATCATGTAAGATCTCATGGATAGGCAAAGTAGCTGCCTCTTTAGGAGCTTTGGGATATTGTAGAATCTCCAACTCCTTTGCCCTGGGCTCTGTTTCAGGAGCCACAGTAATGGAAAGACCTGGAGCCACCTCCCTGATAAAATCCTGAAAGGAGATATCTTCTGGAGGAGACATCCTACGTTTAGGAGAGGAAGGCTCCTCCGGGAGAAGTATTCCGGTACCGACAGAGTCGTCAGACTCCTCAGAGTCCTCCAAGAATTCAAAGTACCTTCCATCCAGATGCTCTTTTAAAGCACAATACCCGTACCGACCGAAGTCGGTACCGGGGGGAATCGGTACCCGAAGGCATAGCATGACTAGGTGCCGGCAAAGCCGACACCGATGTCGATGCTGTCGGTACCGGTACCGATACCAGAGTTGATGCCGGTACCGGTTGAACTGTCTGACGTGGTTCCGAGGGTGTCGATGCCGCACGGAGAGCCGCCAGACTGCGTTCAATAGCCAGGAACCTCTGGTCTATCGACGCTGCCGATGCCTGGGTGTCGGTACCGGAGAAAGCAGCCGGTACTCCAGAGCATGGCACCAGTAGTTCTGCCGAGGTTGAGGCCTTGAGAACATCCTGGAGCCCTGATAATGCTTTGGAAGCCGAAGCCTCCCGCTGGGGCAATTTTGCCGGTACAGAACCCTCAAGGGCAACGCCAGAGCCATCTCGATGCTTAGAAGGAGATCTACCCTTTGAAGACCGGCTAGACTTATGTTTAGTTACCTGAGATCCATGGGAGGAAGACGAAGCCCTGGAAGACGTCGATGCCACAGAAGCTGCATCGGAGGGAAAAAGGGTGCTGAGCTTAGCAGCTCGGTTTTGTCGACCCCTCTTGGACATCATGGCACAAGCCATACACTCCGAGATGGAGTGGTCAGGACCTAAGAACATTTAAGACACCACTCATGGGTGTCGGTGACGGAGATGTTACCGCCACACTTGGTGGACGTTTTGAAACCCGAAGCGGGTTTTTTCATGATAGAGGAAATTTTGGGCCTAAGGCCCAAAATGGCGCGTGCACCTGGAAAAGAAAAGTTTAGAAAAAAATATTATATATATATATTTTTTTTTAAAGGAAAGAAAGAAAAACCGGCGGTACTGGTATGGCGTCGAGGAAGGCAGACGCGACCACAAAAAGTGGAGAATAAGGAAAACATTTTCTGTGGTGACAGGAACAACGACCTGCTGGCTCTGCGGAAAACGAAGAATTGGAGAGAGGCAGTTGGGAAAGGCAGGAAGGCAGCATGCAGGCGCTGTGGGATGCTCCCAGAAGCTTTCTAATTGGACGCTGGGGAGCGTTCCCGCTCAGGCTCCGTCGGTACCGATGATACCCATATGTGAAGACTACATTCCTGCTTGTTCCTGGAGATCAGGTGTTCTCTGGAGACAGCAGAAATCAGTCCTCACATATGGGTGATGACAGCACCGACGAAGCCCGCGCGGATTCATTCTCCAGCTTTCAAAGAAAGCCTTTGGGAGTCAGACCACACATGCACAGTCACCTTCACACCCAAGGTGCCTTCTTACCTCAGTGTGATGTCATAGCTTAATCAAGCATAAAAAGGAAAAACAACTCCATGGGGAGGAAGGAAGGTTGTGACGACAGGTGAGTAACTATGTTTTCTCCGGGAACAAGCAGGAATTCAGTCCTCCCATATGGGACTCCCCAGCTACAGGCTACTGAAAATACCTGCAGGAGCCCCCAATGATGCAAAAAGCGAAGCAGGTAGAGCAGCAAGGAGCACTGAATGCTTGAAGTCTAGAGACGTAGCTGCAGCACTGAGCATGGAATCACCTCACTGGTAGCCGGACTATAACGGGCTGGAGGGAAGGAGTTGCACTATTCCCCAAAGAGGTGATGAAGGACTGCCTGGCCAAAGGTGCTGTCATGCCATGAGCTCTCTTCCAAGCAGTAATGTGCAGCAAAGGTGTGGACCAAAGACCAAGTGGCAGTCCGGCACATGTCCAACAGAGGGACCGAACGCAGATTAGCCACCGAGGCCGCCATGGCACGCACATTGTGTGCAGTAATGTGATGCAAACAGCTGCGACGAGCATCGATGGGGCTGTGTCCTCAGAAGGACAATGCTCTCTTGCAATCCAGGGTGTGCAATGCGGCCTCTGCGCGGGAGGCCTGGGAAAAAAGGTGGGAAGAACCACCTCCTGGTTCATATGAAAAATGGAGACCACCTTAGGCAGGAATCTCAGGTGTGTCCGGAGAGCGACCCTGTTTCTGTGGAACCTGGTGTAGGATGCGTGAGTCACCAACACTTTCAGCTCACTAACTACCAGGAACACTACTTTCCAGGATAAGTACTTGAGATGGCACGTAGCAGAGGTTCAAACGGGGGAGCCATCAGCTTCCCCAGAACTACATTCAGGTCTTACACTACCAGCGGTGGGCAGATGGGAGGCCATGAGAGGAGATGCCCCCTCATGAATCAGCCCATTAGCGGGTGCACAGAGGTGGACTGATTGTTGACCAAGTGATGATGCGCCCCAATGGCGCTGAGGTGTACCCTTAGAGAATTGGACTTCAGTCCAGTCTGAGAAAGGTGCAGGAGATACTGCAGGATGTCCTGCATTGCACAGGCAAAAGGGTTCAGATCTTTTCTGAGCAGCAGACTGAGAATCGTCGCCACTTGAAAGCATACGGAAGACGTGTAGAGTCCTTCTGAGAGGTCAATAGGTCATCTTTCACCTCCCTGGAGAGGTGGAGGTGTGCTATGTCTAGCCTCTCAACGCTCACGCCATCAGGGCGAGGGACGGGAGATTGGGATGGAGAAGGGTCCCGTTCTCCTGTGACAGCAGGTCTGGGTCATGGCCCAGAGGTATCAGGGCCACTCTGGACAGCTGCAGGAGCAGGGGGAACCACGGCTGTTGGGCCCACTGGGGGGCAATGAGGTTTATTGAGGCCCCATCCGACTGGACCTTGAGCCAAGGTCTTGGGGACGAGGAGAGTACGCATACAGGAGGCTTCCTGACCAGTGCAGGAGAAAGGCGCCCACCACCACTTGGCATGAGGCCGGCCTTCGCAAGCAGAAATGCGGCGTGTTCTCAGGACAGGCAAAAAGGTCTAACGTCGGGGTCCCCCAATGTTGAAAGATGGAGTTGGACACCTCTGGGCTGAGCCTCCATTCATGGTGTTGAAGTACCCTGCTGAGCCAATCTGCAAGCAGATTGTACTAGCCCGGCAGGTAGACCGCCTGGAGGGTCATGTCATTCTCCAGAGTGAAATTCCACAGGTGAGCAGCCTCCAGGCAGAGGAAGTAGGAGTCCATTCTACCCTGCTTATTGATGTAGAACATAGCTACTTGGTTGTCCATCTGGATGAGTACCACTTGACCCATTAGGTGGGTATGGAACATCTTGAGGAAGCTGATCTGTAGGGCATTCTCCTTCCTGTTCCAGGTGCCCTGCGACTGCAGACCGTCACAGTGGGGCCCCCATTGTGAGAACGTGCTGTGTCGGTGGGGCCTAAAAGGGCAGGTCGGCCATGAGGTTCGAATGGCTCTGCCACCAGGCAAGAGAGCCTGCAAGGGGTCGGGTGATCCAAACCCAATCCTCCAGATGACCCGTGGTCTGAGTCCACTGAAAGTTCAGAGTCCACTAGGCTTGATGCATCCTGAGGCTTGCTTATGGGGTTACATGCACAGTAGAGGCCATGTGCCCCAACAGGCACAGCAGAAGCCGGGTGGACACCGCTGATCCGATCTGCACCTCCTTTGCCAGTGACACAAGGCACTGTGCTCTGTCCAGAGATAGGAACGCTCTAGCCTGCATTGAGTCCAGGAGAGCTCCAATGAACTCCAGGTGAGTCAGGAGCAGATGTGACTTGGGGAAGTTTATTACAAACCCTAGGAGTCTGCAGCACTCTGATGGTGTGGCGTGCAACAGTGCATGCCTCCTCTGGCGAGTTTGCTTTGATAAGCCAGTTGTCCAGATAGGGGAAGACGAAGACATCCAGCAAGCGAAGGTGAGCAGTGATGTCTGCCAGGCACTTGGTGAATACCTTGGGGGCTGAGGAGAGGCCGAAGGGATATACCCTGTACTGGAAGTGGAACCCTCTGATGACGAAGCGGAGGTACTGACAGTGCTGGGGATGAAACAGGATGTGGTTATAATTAGATTCAAGGAGCATAGCCGGTCTTCCTAGAGGAGGTAGGGTTGCAGTGTTTCAAGAGATAGCATCTTGAAATTCTCCTTGATCAGAAAGCGGTTTAGGTCCCACAGATCCAGGATGGGCCGATAGCCATCTGTCTTTTTTGGGACGATGAAGTACCAGGAGTAGAACCACGTGCCACAGAGGGGCTGAGGTACTGGCTCAATGGCCCGGTCCCTGAGGAGGAACTCAAGTTCCTTCTGCAGTAAATCTCTGTGCAGGGAGCTCATGAGAAGTTCCCCTGGAAAAAAGGGAGGAAACGTCTGGTGGAAATGCAGAAGGCAGCCTTCGCAAACCACCTGCAATACCCAGGAATCAGAGATGATGCTTGGCCAGAGGTGGGCGAAATGGACCAGATGTCTCCCCGTGTGCTTTGGGCCATGGAGTTCTGTGGGAAGACAGGCTATGCCCAAGGAGTCCAAAGCCCACCCCCCCAGGCTGCAGTTGGGGTGCTGTTTGAGCCTGCGGAGCTTTTGGCTTATGGGGGCCGTATCCCTGGCCTTTGGCCTGCTGACCCTGTTGAGGAGCCTGGTAGGCTGGAAATTGGGGGTATTTCCTGTAAGCCCTTTTCCCCTTTGGGTGAAAGGCCTTTTCACCCGAAGCCTTCCGACAGGAACGGTTGGCAGTCTTCCTTGACAGCCTAGTCCTGGTCAGGAATTCAGTCTCCAGCTTGGCTGCCTTGTCCATCATGGGGTTGCCGAATAAGTTCTCTCCTCGGCCTGGGACATCGGTCAGCACTAATGCCCTCCGCAGCCACACAGGCCACAGACTCGAAGCCATTGAAGACTGCTCGTGTTTGAAATTTGGAGCAGTCCTTGACTGCGGAGACCAGGGTCCGGAAGCGCTCGAGAGATTCCCCTGCCAGTCCAGCAGAGAACCTGGCAAGCTCCTTTGCCAGGTCCCTGAGGTACATGCTCATGTACAACTCGTATGCCTGGATCCAGGCAGTGAGTATTGAGCCCTGGAAGCAATGCTTGCCAAAACCATCCATGTTGCAGTCCTACCTACCCGGGGGCATGGAGAAGTGCACCTTCTGGCTTTTGATCTGACACATGGCAGACTCCACCACCATGGAGCTGTGTAGCAACTGTGCTTTTTGGAACCTGGGGTGCTTGTTGAATCGATACTGTGAGTCGAGCCAGCAGCTCACTGTGAGAACCGTCACAGGGCTCTCCCACATCCAGAACAAGCAGCATTCCTCGTACTGGAGGATCTTGAGGTCCTCGGCATGAGGCTTGTCCTCCAGCTCCGCAAAGGAGGAGAGGGCCTTTGCGGATGATGTTGAGGAACAAGAGGTCCTCAGGCGGTGACCGCCAGCGCTCCGGCAGTGGAGACGGCTCAGATGGCACATCTCAATGGGGCACAGTATCTCATCCAGTCTTTGAGCCGCAGGAGATCTTGCATTTGGGGCTGTCATTGAGTTGATGCCCTCTCGGCATCAGGGAATATGATACCCGATGCACCGTCTCCAAAGTACTTGGGGGGGGGGAGTGTGCCTCAAGCGCAATGCTGATTGCCTTGCCCTGAACAGGAGAGCCATTCCAGAAAAGGATGGATCTCCTCCAGAGAGGTCTGGGCCTTGGAGGGCGTTGGTTGGTGCAGACAATCCAGAAGCACCGGGGGTTGGGCCCCACTGTGCTGAAAGGAAGACAACTAGGTTGTGCTCCAGGGCCACCATCCTGACCTCGAAGCCAGTAGATTCCATAGCCTGTGGTTCAGATCTCGACTGCATTGAGCCCGGAGCCGGGTCCCTCTGAGGGGAATCACAAATGGTGATCATGACAGGGGACCGAGCCCAATCCTCCAGTGCGGTGGGAGTCTCCTCCCACCGGGGCAGCTTCAAGGGCCACTCCCAGCCATTGCCCTTGGTGTCAGGTCGAGGACTCCAAGCCTGGGTACCTAAGGACTTACCTCCGGTGCCAGGGTCAGAATGCGTCTTCGACCTCGACTTGGATGATGACTTAAGTCCGCGGGGGAGGTACTTGGAGTATGATTCCCCGTCTGAGGCTCCGCTACCTTGGGGCTCGGATCGAGCATACCCTACGATGTCGAGTCGTCAGATGTGGAACCCGAAGGCAGCAATTCCCTGCTCAAGGATGGCCCTGCAGCCGAGTCCTTTGAGCCAAACATGTTTCTTACGCTGCTGCTCTCGCTTCTTCTGGATCTTGGATGCCATCTGCAGGCAGAGCGGGCAGGAGGTGTCGTCATGGTCAAGGCCTGACAGTAACAATGGTGGTCATGATGGACACGTTGCAGAAGCATTTGCCACCGTGCTTGAATCCACTCATTGAAAACAAAGCGGGAAACACGGCTCCTGTGAGGTAAAACTCACACATCTCGGTCAGAGAGGGCACGAGGGAACTCCCATGCCCACAAAAAAGAAAAAAATGTACCCGAGAAAAACGTTGATGCTAAGGCGAGGGCATAATCGGGTGACGTGAAGGTGATTGGGGAACCGAACTGGCAAAAACAGTGCAAAAAATGCATAAGGAAGCAAAGAAAAAAACAACTTCTACCAGGGAAACAGACAGGACTTCTTCAGGGCTCCGTGGAAAAATGAGGTAAGATGGCACCCTTGGACGGACAGGTGACTGCGCATGCGTTGTCTAACTCCCAAAGGCTTTCTTTGATAGCTGGGGAGTGAATCTATGTGGGCTCCATTGGTGCCGATGTTACCCATATGTGAGGACTAACTTCCTGCTTTTTCCTGGAGAAGGCAGAAACCACCTTAGGGAGAAATTTAGGATGGGTGCATAGCACCGCTCTATTTTTGTAGAACCCAGTATAAGGGGGGTGCGCTACGAGCACCTGCAGCTCACTGATTCTGCATGCTGAAAAGTGCCACCAAAAAAATGACTTTCCAGGTGAGAATCTTGAGCGGACAGGTGGCTAGCAGCTCAAAGGGTGCTGAGAGCAGCTATCCAAAGATGACATTGAGATCCCACTCCATCAAAGGTGATTGAATAGGGGGACGAGAAAGCAGAAGACTCCACATAAAGCATCCTATGAATGGATAAGCAGAAAGGGGCCGATCATCAATGTTGCGGTGATATAATGCAAGAGCACTCAGGTGCACCTTGACAAAGCAGTCCTGAGTTGGAGAGGTGAAGCAATTAAGTCCACACCATTGCCACCAAGCAAGTAAGGGGGTTGAGGGATCAGTCCGCACACCAGACTGAAAATCTGCACCACTTGAAGGCATATGTCCTCCTCGTGAAATTCTTACGAGATGCCAGGAGAATGTTCTCGACATCCATGGGTAGATGAAACCCTGCCAGAGCTACCCACTCAGCAGCGAAGCCATGAGTGAGAGGGAGCAGAGCTTGGGGTGCAAAAGGGTGCCCTCCTCCTGTGAGAGTAAATCTGGGGCACAGCCTAAGCGAAGGGGTGGTGCCCGAGACAGCTGTAGTAACAAGGGGTACCATGGTTGCCAGGTCACCATGGAGCAATGAGTATCAAAGAGGCCCTGTCCGCTTGGACCTTGAAGAGGGTCTTGGCCACCAGGTGAGTCAGTGGGCAAGTGTAATGTAGGCCCCTGCTCAAATCCAGGAGAAAGGCATCAGATGCCATCCAACTAAGACAGGTCATCCTGGAGTAAAACACTGGTAGCTGGACACTGAGAAAAAACGCAAAGAGGTCCAAGGTGGGGGTGCCCCACATTTGAAAGATCCATCAGACTACAGGAGGTTGAGAGCCTGCTCGTGCGGTTGCAGACTCTGCCAAGTTTGTCCACTAAGGTATTGTCCTCTCACAGGAGATACACTGCCCAAAGAAGCATCTGGTGCTTTACAGCAAACCTTCAGAGCCGGACTATCTCCCAACAGAGGAGGTACGAGCCCGTGCTCCCTTGTTTGTTGATGTAGAATATCGAAGCTTGGTTGTCGGTTTGTATGAGAATGACCTGACCATCCAGCTGTGTCTGGAAGGCCTGCAAAGCATTGGCAATGGCTCTGATTTCAAGGAAGTTTATCTGGTGGAGGCTCTCGCCCTTCGACCAGAGGCCATGTGTGCAGAGGCCACTGAGATGAGCTCCCCAACCGAGCTTGGAGGCATCCATTGTCAGCAGCTGTTGGCCCGGGGGCATTTGAAAGGGCAGCCCTGCTATTAGATGCACCAACTGCTGCCACATTGGAAGGGAATAGAGTAGTGGTGGTGTTATGTGCACCCTGTTGGATAGATGGCGAATGCCTGAAATCACTGGGTGCAGAGGGTCCATTGCGTTTGCCTCATCTTCAGGTGTGTGAATAGGGTAACGGACTGTCATGTGACCCAGGGGGGCGAAGCATCTGGAGAGCGCCACCATTGAGCAGCACTGGACCTGGTGCCCTAGAGAGACGAGTCGGTGGGCCTGGTTTATCAAGAGATATGTCCTAGTCACCAAAGTATTGAGGAGAGCCCCAATGAGGCACTGAGCAGGTTGCAGGTGGGATTTTGGGTAGTTGATCACAAAGCCCAGCTGCTCCAAGACCTTGATGGTATGCTGTGAGGCCTGGTGAACTTTGTTCAGAGAGCTGCCTCTCACCAACTAGTCATCCTGGTAAGGGAAGATGAAAATCCCCTGCACATGGAGAAAAGCGGCTATGACCACTAGGCACTTTCTGAAAACCCTGAGAGAGGACACGAGTCCGAAGGGAAGAACCCTGTATTGACAGTGCCTGCCACTGAGGATGAAGCGGAGGTATTGATGGTGCAGGGGGTGAATGAGGATGTGGATGTAGGCATCTTTTAGATCTAAGGAGCACAGCCAATCCCCCCTGCTGGAGGTAGGGCAGCTACATTCCAAGGGATACCATCTTGAACTTCTCTCTGATCAAGAAGCAATTTGGACTGTGGAGATCTAGAATGGGTCGGAAGCTGCCTGTCTTTTTGGGAGCCAGGGAGTATCAGGAGTAAAACCCCATTGCTGCCTGAGAGGGCAGAACCAGTTCCACTGCTCTGGCTTCCTCAAGGTTGGCTATTTCCAACTGTAGAAGTTTGCAATGGTGAGGATGCTGAGGAGATTCCTCTAGAAAGCACCAGGGGGGGGGGGGGGGGGAGGGAAGATCTGCTAGAAATGTAGGAGGAACCCTCCTTCACTATTTGTAATGCCAAGATGTCTGTAGTGATGTTGATCCAACAGTGGGCAAAGAACTTCAGATGCCCCCCAATGTGTTGCGGAACTGGGCCTGGAAGATGAGGAAGAGTCGCGGTCTGGGAGTCCAAATCCCTCCCCCCTCCCCAGGCTGCAGCTGAGGAGCCGGTTGGGCCTACACTGTTGTCTTCAGCCTTGGCCCTTGGATGCTGCCCCTGCGGGGGCGCTTGTAAGAGTGATATGGGGGATAGGCACCGTAAGTCTTCTTTTTCGGGTAGAAAGACTTTTTCCCTAAAACTTCCATTGGGAAGGGTCAGCAGTCTTCCTGGAAAGCCCGGTCATGTTGAGTTGTTTTATCTCCAACTCAGCAGCCTTTTGCGTCATAGGCTTATTGAAGAAGTTCACTCGCCAGCATGTGACATCAGCCAATCTGTCCTGAACTCACTGCTCTAGGTCCAAGGATTATAGCCAAGCCAGATGGCAGGTACCAATGCCCACTGCAGCCACTCTGGCCACGGACTCTAATATGTCATAGGCTGCTCGAGTCAAAAATTTGGAGCACTCCTTGGTTTTACTGACCAGGCTCTGTAAGTGCTCGAGATGGTCACCAGAAAGCGCAGCCGAGAACCCGGCAAGCTCCCTTGCCAGGTCTCTCAAGTGCATGCCCATGTACAATTGGTATGCCTGTATACAGGCCATAAACATTGAGCCCTGGTAACACTTCCTGTCAAAGCCATCCATGGTGTGGGCTTCCCAACCCGGGGGCACCGAGGAGTGGGTCTTAATGCAGCGCATGGCTGACTCCACCACCATGGATTGCGAGGCAGTTGTGTTTTATCAAAGCCTGGACTTGATACATGGAATTGAGCTGCTTGCTCACTGTAGCCACCGTAAGCGGGGTCCTCCCACATCCTCAGAAGGAGCTGCTCCAGAATGGAGTGGACAGGGACCATGATGGCCTCCTTTGGTGGGTGGGATACTGGAGGATCTCAAGCTCCTCCGCTCGAGCCACCAAAATGGTGATACCTCTATGAGGAAAGGCTTAAAAGGTTAGGGCTCTTCAACTTGGAAAAGAGACGGTTGAGGGGATATATATATATACAATATATATACGTATTTATGAATGGAGTAGAACAGGTAAACACAGATTGGTTGTTTAATCCATCAAAAAGTAGAAAGACTAAGGGACACACAATGAATCTACAATGCAATTCATTTAAGACTTATAAGAGAAAATATTTTTTCACTCCAAACTCTGGAATTCGTTATCGGAGGATGTAGTAAAAGCTGTTAGTGTAGCTGGGTTTAAAAAATGTTTGGACAAGTTCTTGAAGGAAAGGTCAATAAACCATTATTAAAGAGGACCCGGGAAATCCACTGCTTATTCCAAGACATGCAAAGTGGTACCTATGTACCTTTTGGGGAATCTCAGGGCACAAGAAAAAGCGAAGAGTCTATGGCAGTAGGATAACTCCCTTTTAGATGCTTTCTATATAAGAGGAAGGCACAATTGCATTTGCATATAAGTCTGTTGATTTGATATTTTTTCGTCTTAGCTTTGTTCTTATCTTGTTCTTATGAATGATTATCATTTATCATTCACTATTTTCTATTGTTGTTTTATTTTTGCTCATGAGGCTATAACCTCCTGAGGAAGGAACTGCCGAAACGAGTCAGGGGAGCTCCTCAGCAATAAAGGTTTAATTCCTACTGCTTTTTCTTGTGCCCTGTGTATCCTTGCAAGAGTGACCCTTCTTTCTGGGAATCTGACAGGTACTTATGACATGGATTGGTCACTATTGGAAACAGGATACTGAGTTTGATAGACCTTGGTCTCACCCAATATGGTGTTTCTTATGTTCTTATGTTCTCTCAACATTCCCTTGGTTGACTCTGCTTATTCTCCACTTCCCAGAATAATTTTCCTCCAGGCTCCTCTCCCTTTTCACTCTCGCAGCATCTCCCTCTTTTTCCTACTCTGACCCTAGCATTTGCCAGTATTAACCCCCTTTCAGTCCCAGGATTTCAGTCCTTGAATTAGCTCCCTTGCAGTCCCAAACCTTTTACAGTCCCATCTCCCCATATCTAGTATCAGTCCATTTCCAATATTAGTTCCCAGCCCTGTATCAATCTATTTTCAGTCCCCCCAGCTCCAGTATCAGATCATTTCTAGTCCTAGCCCTCATTCTCAGTATCAGCCCATTTCCAGTCCCCCAGCCCAATATCTGCCTATTTCCAATACCAGTCTCCAGCCTAGTATTGGCCATCACTCCCCCCTTCCCTGCAGCAACAGAGACGCGGGATCATTTGCTTTTGCTCCTGTGGCTATGCTATACTCAAAACTCTCACGGCTGTGTTATGCTGCAGCTGGGGATGCAGAGGGCAGGTTGGAAGTGAGCCAGTGAGGCAAACTCCCTGCGCACCTATTGTGGTACGCTCTAAGCCGGTGCCTCTCTGGCTCATCTCTAAGTTGGTCCTGGGGGGGAGGGGGGGTGAGGCAGCTTGCAGAGTGGTGAGGCACTTGTGGGGATATAGTTTTTTGGGGTGAGGCAGCTTGCAAGGTGGTGAGGCAGTTATATGGGGATATTTTTATAAAGGTGTGGGCACTTGGCTTGGTAGGGAAGATATGAAGGAGTCTTTTTTTGGGAGTGGGGGCAGTGTATGGGTGACGGGGTAGATGTATAGGAACACAAGCTCACCAGACATCAACTCAACCATAACACATTGGAATCTAACTATTCAAAAAGCAGCTGTCCACACACAAGTCTTACACAAACAAACAAAAAAGACAGAAAAATGGTTCACGAAAGAGCTGACAAAACTAAAAAAACAACTGAGGAGACAAGAAAAGAGATGGAGAAAACTAAAATCTGATGAAAACAAATCCCAATACATGCTCCTACTTATAGAATACAAAAACGCAATTAACAAATCAAAAAGAGACTACCACTCTAAAGTAATAAACTCATCCATCAACCGCCCTAGGGAGTTATTCGCGATAGTAAAAACATTAACCAAAACTAATAACACCGAACCTAAACAACAAGCAATAAATATACAAACACTAGCAAAACATTTTGCAGAAAAACTAAAAAACAAGACCACTACCCCAACTCCTTTATTATCAAACACGAAAATCACACATGAATGGACAAGTTTCCAGTTGGTAGAACAAAAGCAACTTCTCAAAATCATAACAATGATAAACACCACCACCTCCCCACTCGATCCATGCCCTGTATCATGGATTAAGTGTGCGAAAGATGAACTGGCGGTAAATCTACAACACATAGTTAACCAATCCCTTTCACAGGGCATCATGCCTGATGCCCTAAAACTCACAACACTCCGACCAATAATAAAGAATAATAAGCTCGACTCAAAAGACCCGAACTCATACAGACCCATAGCCAGCATTCCATTCATAGCCAAAATAATAGAGAAAACAATTCAAATTCAGTTACAAGAACACATTGATGAACACAAACCACTTGACTCACACCAATTTGGTTTCCGCCCATCCCATGGAGTAGAAACCCTCCTAATCACCCTTATGGACTTCCTCATCAGGGGCACAGATGACAAACACCAAGGCTTCTTACTCCTATTTATAGATATCTCTGCCGCCTTCGATAACATTAATCACCTGACACTGATCAACAGATTAGAAAACCTAGGTATAGGCGGGATTGTCCTTAATTGGTTCAAATCCTACATTTCACAGAGATTAATACGCGTCCAAATTGACCAACAAGCATCAGAAACATTCCCCCAAGGACAGGGAATACCCCAAGGATCAGCCCTTTCAGCCCTCCTATTTAACCTGTACCTGCAACCGATAACAAACATATTTAAAAAACACAGGATTAACCATTTTATATGCTGATGACATCATGCTAGCTATCCCCATAACCATTAAAAACCCTACATATGACTCACTATCCAAATGCATGGCTGAGACCTCCTCCTGGATGGAAACTAACCACCTCAGCATAAACCTCAAAAAAACAGAGGCAATGTTTGTAACAAGATCATCTATGACTCAGAACACTTACCCGGAAACAATCACAATCAACAAAACCTCCATACCTGTCAGAAAACAGGTAAAATACTTAGGAGTAATAATAGACCACACTCTCACCATGCTACCACACATAAAACAAACAGTAAAAACCATTTTCTATAAACTCAAAACTATTCAGCACCTAAGGCCACTCCTCGAAACACAAGACTTTAGATCCGTAGTAAGTACACTGATCACCCCTCACTTCGACTATTGCAATAGTCTCCTAATAGGCCTCCCTCAAAAAAACACATACCTTCTACAAAGAGCACAAAACATCTGTGCAAAAGTAATTGCTAAAGCTTGCCTAACAGACCACGTAACCCCAATACTGCTGGAACTCCACTGGCTCCCTATAAACAGCCGAATCAAATATAAAATTATCCTAACAACCTATAAACTCATAAACGACATAACCCCCTCACACTTATCCACATTACTGCAATCTCCAACATCGACAAGGACCCTCAGACAAAACGCAGCCCACTCTCTCATCATACCAAAAGCCATCCGGAAAACTAAGAATACCACTAGTTCCAGAGCATTCTCATTCACTGCTCCTACACTCTGGAACGACCTCCCTATTGAACTTCGCACCATAAGAGACCTCATCCAATTCAGAAAAGAATTAAAGACCTACCTGTTCACTGAACACTTCGAAATCCCCTACTCCCCCAAAGCCAGCTCCACAACAAACGTGGTCACACATGCACAAACCCCCTTAATCCCAACAATGTAACCACAAGCCTGTCCCCCCCCACACACGCCCCAAAGACGACAAAAAAAGGAATTAAATTCCAGCACCTACACCAATATCTGCCCCATACACCACACACACCACACGCTGTAAATATACATTTGTATAAAGTTTGATGTGTTTGCTTTAATACCTGCAAAGTTTCTGCTTTAATACCTACAAGATGTTTTTGCTTTAATACCTACAAAGTCTATATTTATTGTTCAATGTAAATAGTTGATTTCTATTGTTCTATGTAAAATGTATACAAATTGTGTACAAGACTGTTAATCTGTTATATGTAAACCGCCCTTGATCTCTGGAAGGGGCGGTATAAAAGAAATAGTTAAATAAATAAAATAAATAAAAATATTTTGGGGAGAGAGGTAGTTTGGATTGTTAGAATTAAGAAGAGAGGTCTGGAAAGAAAGGAATTTCCTAACTGTTGTTTCACTGTATATGTATGGAAGTTTCTATGTTACAGAAGTTTGAATTTGTTCTCCTAAAGAAATGCACCGAGAAATCTTTTGGCAGGAGTCATTTCTCTGGAACTCCTGTCCTGATTTGGTCCATTTTTGAAAGTGATGTGTCTTTTTACCAGTGTCCCCCACGTAGCGCAGTTACTCACCTGTAACAGGTGTTCTCCGGGGACAGCAGGAATCAGTCCTCACATATGGACGACGCCGGTGCCGACAGAGCCCTTGTGCAGAGCAAATCCCCAGCTTTCTAAGAAAGCCTTTGGGAATTGCAGCACACATGCGTGGTCAGGGTGCCATCTTGCTCAGTCAAATGACATAGCTAAAAAGACAGCAAAAAAGAACAAAATGTAATAATAATAGGACTGCAACTCCAAGGGAGGAGGGAGGGTCATGAGGACTGATTCCTGCTGTCCCCGGAGAACACCTATTACAGGTGAGTAACTATGCTTTCTCAGGGAACAAGCAGGAAGTCTCCCCAGCTATAGGCTACCGAGAACCTACAGCTTAAAAATAGGCTCCCTCTACGAGAGCCGCAAGCAGCCACAATAGGAATCTAACTGAGAGAGTAGCACTCCGGTAGCCTGACACAAAAGGGTCGGAGGGCAGGAGTTGCCTAGACCTTGAAAAGGTTACGGAGTACAGCCTGGCCGAAAGCACTGTCCCGTTGGGACTCCCTATCCAGGCAGTAATGGGTTGCAAAAGTCTGACCCGAAGACCAGGTAGCGGCCGGCAGATGTCTGCCAGCGGAACAGAGTGGGAATGAGCCACTGATACTGTCTTAGTCCTGACCCGGTGGGCCGTAACACTACCCTGCAACGGAAGCTCGGCCACCCTGTATGCCCAGGTAATACAGTCCACTGCCCAGGTGGACAGCATACGCTTGGAGACGGCCATCCCCAGCTTACTGGGGTCATAGGATACAAAGAGCTGAGAAGCCCTTCGATGGCCTTGCATACGCTAAATGTAGAAGGCTAACGTCCTCTTACAGTCCAGGGTATGAAGAACTGTCTCTGCCCGATTGGCATGTGACCTGGGAAAGAAGGTAGGTAGTACTACCTCCTGGTTGAGGTGGAACGAAGAGACCACTTTCAGAAGGAACTTGGGATGTGTGCAAAGCACCATCCGTTTCCTATAGAACCTTGTATAAGGCCTGTCGGACACCAGGGCCTGAAGCTCACTCACTTGCTGAGTCGACGTCAGTGAAACTAAGAAAATTACCTTACAAGAAAGGTAGCATAGATGGCAGGTTGCCATCTGCTCAAATGGCAGATGGGTAAGCTACCCTAAGACCACATTCAAATCCCATTCAGTTGCTGGAGCGCGAACCGGGTGCTTCAGCAGGCTTGGTTGTGTCTGATGATCTTAAAGTAGCTAAACAGGTAGAAAAGGCGACGGCAAAAGTTAGGAGGATGCTTGGGTGCATACGAAGAGGAATGGCTAGCAGAAAAAAGGAGGTGATAGTCCCTCTGTATAAGTCTTTGGTGCGACCTCATTTGGAGTATAGTGTGCAATTCTGGAGACTGCACCTTCAAAAGGATGTGAACAGGATGGAATCGGTGCAGAGGGTGGCTACAAAAATGGTTAGTGGTCTTCATTATAAAGCATATGAGGACAGACTTAAGGATCTTAATATGTACACCTTAGAGGAAAGGCCGGATAGAGGTGATATGATTGAGATGTTTAAATATCTCCGTGGCATAAATGTTTAGGGGGGAGAGCCTCTTTCGATTGAAAGCAAGTTCTACTACGAGGGGACATGGGATGAGGGTGAAGGGGGATAGATTCAGGAGTGATATGCGGAAATATTTCTTTAGGAAAGAGTGGTGGATCCATGGAATAGTCTCCCAGTGGAGGTGGTAGAGATAAGGACAGTAACTGAATTCAAAAAAGCATGGGACAAACACAGAGGATCTCTAAAGGAAAAAAGGGGACCGTTGTAGTTGTTGATATGGAAGGACAGACTAGATAGGCCATGTGCTCTTTTTCTGTCATCACATTTCTATGTTTCTAAGCAGGCCTCTCAGGAACCTGGACACCAAAGGACGTGCAGAAAGAGGCTTTCCCTCCACTGGAAAGTGGTGTGCAGCCAAGGCACTGAGGTGAACTCTGACGGAGTTGGACTTAAGGCCCAAATCCGAAAGGTGGAGTACATACTGTAGTACCACTGCCACCTGGCAGGAGAAGGGATTCACTTTCTGCTTTTCACACCATACTCCAAACCTACGCCACTTAAAGGCATAGGTTCGTCTAGTTGACTGCCTCCTTGAGGCCAGTAAAACTTCTTCCACGTTTCTCAGAAGAAGGAGTGGTGCGAGGACTACCCTTTCAGCAGCCATGCCATTAGGTTGAGGGAGCTGAGGTTGGAGTGCAGAAGAGTGCCCACCTCCTGAGACAGAAGGTTTAGAGAGGACCCCAGGGAGACTGGGGTCTCCACCGCTTGCTGAAGTAGAAGCGGAAACCAGGGTTGCCTTGGCCATCTTGGGGCTAACCAGGATGACCGAGGCTTTGTCTCGGAGAATTTTGAACAAAGTTTTGGCCACCAGAATCGTCGGAGGAAACGTATACAGAAGGCCCACAGACCATGAGATAAGAAAGGCATCTGCAGCCACCTTGTTTGGATGTGGCTGCCGTGAGCAAAACCGGGACAACTGGTGAATGTGCGGGCTCGCAACCAAATCCAGTGTCAGCTGACCCCAGGTTTGAAAAAGCCATTGGGCCACACTGGTGTCCAGTTGTCATTCGTGAGGCTGTAGAATCCTGCTCAGCCTGTCGGCTAAGTAATTTTCCTGGCCTGGCAGATAAACTGCTCTCAGATGTATGCCATGCCGGACTGCAAAGGAGCACCGGTCCAGGGTTTCCTGACACAGCAGGTGGGACCCTGTGCCTCCCTGTTTGTTCACATAGAACATTGCTACCTGGTTGTCTGTTTGTATCAAGACAGGCTGATGAGCCAAAGTTTGACAGAAGGCTCATAGAGCCAGGCGAATGGCACGAAGTTCCAAGAAATTGATTTGATGCGTGCTCTCGTTCGGCGACCACACACCCTGAGTGCAAAATCCCTGGCAATGGGCTCCCCAGCCTAGCAAAGATGCATCCGTAGTTAGGATCCTCGTGTGTTGAGGGACCTGCAAGGTCACCCCCGCCTCCAAGTGCTTTGGTTGAAGCCACCATTCCAAAGACTGCAGCAGTCTTTTGGACACTGTGACTCTGTCCCTGAGTCCTCCTGTGGCTTGCGTCCACTGGTCCCTGAGGCACCACTGAGCTGTGGAGGCAGGCATTTCGTGTCACATGGACTGTGGAGGCCATGTGGCCGAGTAGGCGCAGGAAGTGTCTTGCTGATATGTGGGACCTGAGACTCACTTGACGTGCCAGGGCCAAAAGTCTCTGTGCCCTGTCCACTGGCAGGTAAGCCCTTGCCTGAAGGGTATCTAGTCTGCCCCAATGAACTCTAGTTGCTGACGTGGCCCTGATGAGCCAGTCGTCTAGGTAGGGGAAGACAAAGACTCCTTGGATTCTGAGGAAGGCGGCCACCACCGCCAGGAACTTTGTGAAAACCCTGGGGGCAGAGGCCAGGCCAAAGGGAAGTACCCTGTACTGATAGTGGTTTCCCCCCACCACAAAGCGTAGATATTGTGTGTGGTCTGGATGAATTAGGATGTGTGTATACGCATCCTTTAGGTCTAAGGAGCATATCCAGTCTCCCTGGCGGAGGTAAGGCAGCAACTTTGTGCCTAGCATAAACAGGGCTCAGAGATGCAAGAAACCTAAGTCGCTGAAAATGAAGGGAAACAAGCCTGGCCAAATCCAAACCAACCACTTACCTACCTCCCAAACAACACATGATGACTATAGCATCATCCTCATCAACGCCAGATCAATAAGGAACAAAACTCACATCCTACACAACATCATCTCAGATGAACAACCGGACATCCTCTGTATAACAGAAACCTGGATCACTGACTCCGACCCTGCAATAATAAATCAACTAAACAAACCTGGATACAAAGTGTTCAACTGCCCACGCACCAATAAAAGGGGTGGAGGTGTCATCATAATAGCCAAAACCATCTTACAACTAACAACCACCTCCCTAAACTCAAATATGGACATAGACATACTCAAAGTAGAAAACTCAGTTCTTTCCATCTGTCTTATCTACAGGTCCCCCTCATCAATTCACGAAACACTTGCCTCAGCACTAGAAAGCATCTCCACCACTCAGATCAGAAAATTCCAAATCATCTTGGGAGACCTGAACTTAGCATCACTACCAACTAGTCATGCAAACAATTTCATGGAAGCCATGGAACAACTGGGGTACCAACAAATCGTAACTGACGCTACCCACGAGAAGGGAAATACCCTAGACTTGGTTTTCCTACCCACCAATCAACGGACGGGCGAGGAGTACCATGGTCAGACCACCACCAAGTAGATCTCAAAGTAAAACTGCCCTCCCCACCCAAAAATGCAAAATCCAGGAGGACAACACACACGCAGAGGAGTTTCAATAAATTCAACAAGGAAAATCTCATAGGCACCATTGCCTCCCACTTAGATTTGGAATGTATGGACCTTGAGGTTCTAACCAGCAGATGGAACGAAGGTATACAAAAAACATCAAACCCTACATGGAAAACCACAACAGACTCAACTAAACCTCGATCGGAACCTTGGTACACAGCTACACTGACCGGAATGAAAAGGGCACTCCGTAAATCAGAGAGGAAGTGGAGACAAACAAAATCCATTGTACACAAGACAGAATACCTGACCCTCCTCGCCAAATACAAAGAAGAGATTAACTCCGCAAAAAGAACTCATCATACAAATTTACTGAATAAAGCCATCAATAAGCCCCGCAAATTATTCGAACTGGTCAAATCTCTAACAAAAACACTGGTTGACCATGCTGACAACGTAATCAAGCCTCAAACTTTGGCAAATCACTATGCAAGCAAACTCACGGCTTCAACTCCCACGCAATACCTGGGCCCAACCCTCCCAGTGCCAAACCCAACCATGGCAACCACCGACAGTCAAGACATGATATGGAACACTTTTCACAAACTTGATGACAAACAAATAACTAACATAATCACAAGCATCAACACCACCACCTCCCCACTAGATCCCTGCCCAGCCACTTGGATCAAGGCAGTGAAACAGGACATCACTCAACTTGTCTCGCACATAGTAAACCTATCACTGCAACAAGGAATCATGCCCACACAACTAAAGAAGTCTATCATAAGACCTGTCTTAAAAAACAAAACAAGCAATAGAGAAGACCCTGCTTCCTATCGACCAATATCGAGCATATCGTTCCTGGCCAAAATCATTGAAAAGGCCGTGTTACTACAACTGCAAGACCATTTGGATGACAACGAAACCCTGGATAAACAACAATATGGATTCAGACGTTATCACGGCGTTGAAACACTACTCCTAGCGCTGCTTGACAACCTCCTCAAGGGTTTAGAAGACAAAAAGAAAATGTTTCTACTCATATTCATAGACATATCTGCAGCATTCGATACAGTTCACCATGGAACCCTCTTAAACAGGCTTAAATCCATTGGAATAACAGGAACCCCTCTAAAATGGTTCTCCTCGTACATATCAAACAGAATGCAACAGGTCCAGTTCAACGGAGAAAAGGCAGAAGCATTCACGCAAACACAGGGTATACCACAGGGTTCGGCTCTCTCAGCACTCCTGTTCAATATTTATATGCAACCACTTTGCAAAATCTTCCAACATCATAATATCAAATACCATGTCTATGCAGACGATATTATGCTGTACACTCAACTCGACACAGCCAACCCAAACTACACCCAACTCGAAGAGTGCCTAAGTGAGATGCAAGCCTGGTTACACCAAAGTAACATGACGATCAACCACAAAAAAACAGAGGTAATGTACATCTCCAGAAAGCCAAACTTCGATCCCCCCGCAACAATCACCTTATGTAACAATACTTACCAAACGAAGGAGGAAATAAAATATCTGGGAGTAACGTTCGATAGTAATCTAAAAATGGAGAAACACCTCCGCAAAACAAACAAAGCCGTTTTTCACAAGCTTAGAGTCCTTCAACCGCTAAGGAGCATTATCGAACCTCAGGACTTCAGGACCATTGCCCAGGCACTCATCATGCCACATTTCGACTACTGCAACGCCATCCTGCAGGGTCTCCCAAAGAAAACTCTGAACATTCTGCAAATGGCGCAGAATGTAGCCTCTAGGGTCATCACGAAAAAAGGCTTTGCTGATCACATCACCCCGGTATTGATTGAGCTCCACTGGCTCCCCATCGCGGCTCGTATAGAATACAAATCACTCACGACCACTTTCAAGCTCCTACATAACATTGCTCCATCCTTCCTCTCCACCTTGATATGCTCACAACCACCCAACAGAAGCAGAAGAACCTTCAACTCCAACACCCTCCTCATTCCAGCTGATATAAGAACTGTTAAAACCAATACTAGTAATAGAGCGTTCTCATACACAGCACCTACACTCTGGAATCATCTGCCGCCAGAGTTACGAGATTGCAAAGACCTAACTGTCTTCAGGAAAAACCTCAAGACTCATCTTTTCCAGAGTCATTATAATTTGAATTAACCTAAGGGGTCTAAGTCCAGAACATATTTATGTACTCCTGCTCGTTTATGTATAATGTATATATGTATATATGTAATTAGTACTAATATATTTAACAAACCCCTCGTGTGATGTGCCTACCCTCCTGATCAACCTGTACACACCCAAATTTTACTGTACTGATTGACAGTCCTCCTTATGTTCTCCTTATGTAATCAGACCGCTGCTGATCGCTGGAAGTAGCGGTATATAAATGTTTGCTAAATAAATAAATAAATAAAATAAACTATGGAACTCCCTCCCAACGAGCCTGAGGGCGTTGGATGACCTCACAGACTTCTGCAAAGACCTTAAAACATTCTTATTTATAGAAACCTATGAGAATTCAAGCAAAATCCCCCACCCAAACAATAACACTACTACCTCCACCAACTAAACACACATCCATCCTACCCACACACACAAATCTTTCATACCACGTTATCAAATACCTTCATGTTAAATGTGACCTCTATTGTACTGTCTAATTACTGTTAAGTTATGTACTGTCTAAATGTTTACACGTACCCTAATGTTAAATGTAACCCTCCAATTGTGATGTGACGTGACCACCTTGATTGAAGGAAAAGGTGGCATACAAATCTGTCTAAATAAATAAATAAATATTCCAAGTGAAAGCATCTTGAACTTTTCCCTCAACAGGAATTTGTTTAAGTTGCGCAGGTCGAGGATGGGTCTGAGGCCTCCTGTCCTTTTTGGTACCAGAAAGTACCTGGAATAGAAGCCCTTGCCCTGTAGGTGGTGGGGCACTGGTTCTACCGCCTAATCCTCGAGAAGACCTGCTAACTCCTTCAGAAGGTGGTCCCGGTGAAGAGGAAACCTGAGAGGCTCTTCCTGGAAAGTAAGGAGGCGGCACTTGGGTCAAATGGAGCTGATAGCCTTGATGAACTATCTGTAGGACCCAGGCATCTGTGGTGATGGATGACCACCTGTGGGCATACAGGGCAAGCATTCCTCCTGTGGCATTGCCTGTCTCCTGTGGTGAGAGGGGCTATACCTTGACAGTCAAAAGCCACTCCCCAGGCTGGGCCGGAGCCGGTGCATGGGGTTTGGGGGCTTTCTGCTTACGCGGGCCATGCACCTGTCTCTTGGCCTGCTGCCCCTGTTGGGGAGCCTGGGAGGCCTGAAATGGGGGGTAACTTCAGTAAGCAGCACCCTTCCTCGGGAAAAAGGGCTTCTTACCCGAGCCCTTCTTTTTAGAAGGGGCAGAAGTCTTCTTCGAGAGCCGTGTCCTGGTCATGTACTCGATCTTGAGCTCAGCAGCCTTTTCGGTCATGGGTTTACCGAAGAGGTTCTCTCCCCGGCATGGGACAACGAGCAACTTGTCCTGAACCCATTGCTCAAGGTCTGACGACTTTAGCCATGCCTGGCAGCGAGCACCGATGCCGCCGCCTCGAACCCATCATAGGCAGCTTGAGACATGAACTTCGAGCACTCACGCACTCCAGTGGACAGGCTCTTGAAGTGCTGCAAAGGTCCCTCAGAGAGACCAGCTGAGAACCCGGCGATTTCCTTCTCCAGGTCTCACAGGTACATGCCCATGTACAGCTGGTATGCCTGGATCCGACATGTCAGCACAGAACCCTGGTAGCACTTCCTGCCGAGGGCGTCCAAGTTGCGTGCCTCCCTGCCAGGAGGCACAGAGGAGTGCGTCTTCTGGCTCTTGAGCTGGCGCATGGCCAATTCCACAACCATGGAGTTGTGTGGCAGTTGTGCTTTTTGGAATCCAGGACTCTTGCGGACCCGATACATTGAGTTGATCCACCTGCTGATCACCGGCAATGACGCCGGCATCTCCCACATGCAGAGAATCAGTCGTTCCAGGATCAGAGGCACTGGTACAGTAAGGGCCTCCCGAGGGGGAGAGTCATACTGGAGGATCTCGAGCTCTTCGGCTCGAGGATCCTCCTCAGACTCCGCAGGGAACACCAAAGCCTTTGACATATCCCTTACGAAGTCCAAGAACCTAGTGTCCTCCAGGGGGGACCTTCTCCGAGGTTTGGACGCCGGGGAATCGGACGGGACGGCCCTGTGCCGGCAGGTGTCTGGAGACTCTTCTTCCTCAGTTTCCCAGCCCGATGCCTCTGAAGAGGAATCGAGTGGCTCTAGCCTCGAGGGCTTCGGCTTTGACTGCCCCAACACCGGTGGATTCGGCGTCGACGACCTCGGTCCCGAACGGGAGGTAGAGGGAGACCTCGGCCGAGGATCGACTCGAGTACGCATGGTCTGGAGGATCGGCTCGGCCTCCAGGGTTGACTTGGACGTCAGTGGCCTGGTGGTCGGGGCGGAAGGACCAGTGAGACCGGCTATCAGCGCCCGCTGCTGGTCCATGAAGGCAGACATGCTGTGCTCCAGGGCCACCATTCTGAGACTGAGCTCAGAAGGCTCCGCAGCCCCCGGGATGGGTCCCGATGCCGGTTCTCCCGGAGGAGCGTCCTCAACGAGGACAGCTGTTACCTGCCTCGGCTGCTCCGTATCCCATCGAGGAAGCTTCGCTGGACGCTCTATCTCTGAGAATCCGGGCCGGCGTTTGGGGCTCCGCGACCGGTCCCGGGAATAACCAGGCCGTTCAGAACCATCCAACGATGCTGCCTTCGAGGATTTTTTCTTCCTCCAATGTTTCCGCAAGGGAGACCCTCTCTCCGAGGAACCTCTACGATGATCAGGCTCAGAGTGTTCCCGAGACGTAGAGGCCTCAGATAAGGTCTGGGCCTGCGAAGGTATGGACTCAGCAAAAATCCTATCATGCTGCTGCTGGCGGCTTCTCAGGGCCTTCGAGGACATCTTCCTACACGGGCCACAGACCTTCGGGTCGTGGTCAGGCCCAAGGCACCAGAGAAAGCAGTCATGTGTATCGGTGAGGGACATTAATTTTGTACACCGATCACATTTTTTAAACCCGCTGGCGGCCATCGGGGGAAAAAGGGCCCCTGCGAGGTCGAAGACCCGGGCTGCCAGTGAAAAAGAAAAAGAGTGCGAACACTAGTAACGAAGGACAAAAAAAAGAAAAATCAAACCGAACGATACCGGTGTACTGAGCCGAAGGCGGGAAGGGGAACCGGTGTCGAACCGGAGGAAAAGATGAAAAACTTTTAAATATTTTAAACACTTTTTTCGCGATGACAACTGGATTACGTCTGAAGGGCTCCGCGGAAAAAAGAGACTGAGCAAGATGGCACCCTTGGGTGGGAAGGGGACCGCGCATGCGTGATGCAATTCCCAAAGGCTTTCTTAGAAAGCTGGGGATTTGCTCCACACAAGGGCTCCAATGGCGCCGACGTCACCCATAAGTGAGGACTGACTTCCTGCTTGTTCCCGGAGAAACCAAGTTTCATCCCATTCAGTTAAATTTTTGTAGAGTTATTTTGTTCTCAGACATTCTTAACCCCATTTGTATAATTCTTTCGAACTTCCGTTGGCTTGGAAAAATAACTCTGAAAATTTATGAAAATTTTATGAACTGGGCTAAAAATGTGGAAAAAGATGATAAAAAGATACACAGAGTTTGAAAATGGGCCAAATTAACCAAGGGGAACCCCAGAAATAAATCCCTTTAAAAACTGATCCACTGCATTTCTATGGGAAGAGTTCTAGCTTTTGTAGCACAGAAACTTATATTCAGTGAAACACTGCAGTTAGGAAATTCTCTCCATGTTCTCCCAATCAAAATGCCATCACCCCCCAAAACTATTCTCCCTAACAACTGCTCCATCATCCTACAACTGGTCCCCTATCTAAAAAATATCCTCCCACAACTGAACAAACACCCTATAAACTGTGCCCACTCCCAAAAATACCCCCTGCAACTCTCCCCACCATTGTGCAAACTGCCTCACCATCCTGCAAAACACATCCCCAAAAATACTCCCCCAACACTGCACAAACTGCCTCACTCCAAATACTATCTCCTGCAACTGCACTACAACCATTCAAAAATAACCCCCAGCAACTATCCCATAACCTCAGTAACTACCCCACCTCCAGTAAATACCCCCAACTGAACCCACTTCCAAAAATATCTCCCTGCCACTGCTCTACTACTGCTCAAACTGTCATGCCACTCCCAAAAACTCCCCTTTAATGGCTCCACCACCACGCACACTGCCCCATCCCCAAATCTACTCCATAACTTCCACCATTCCGCAAACTGCCCCCTCCCCTAATAAATATCTCCCGGAGATGCATATATTTCTACTGCAAAATGCCCCACCCTGCAAGATGCCCTCACCCCAAAAACTGCCGCCTTCAAAAAATCCCAACGCAACTGCCCAATGCACTGCAAACTGTACCAATCCCCATACTACCACCATGCAACTGTCTAATTCAGATGTTTATTTAATTTTCTTTGTTATTAACTGTAATGTGAAAACTAATGAGTCAAACATTTTGTTTATTGGTAGCTGTATACTGGCAACTAATATTTGTTGCTAAGAGTAAGGCTAGATTAAGGCATTAACACAGGAAGCACAAACCTAGGTTCCAAATTTTAGGGAAGGGGACTGTCATATGCGATCAGAGCTAGAGAGATTACAACTGACAACTGTTTAGCTTTTAGAGGATTCCAATGATTTCTGCATTAATGCCCGAATGCCAAAAGAATAAGTAATGTCTGCATATTTTTGGGAATTTAAAACCTCTATTTGCAGTTTTCTTATTCTGCCTCTTATGTGAGTGAGCTTGCCATTTTCCTTCCACTAGCTATTACTAGCAGAATAAACTATTAGCGGGGTCCAGCCAATGGGCAGGAACTAGAGGTGGGAATATTTGAAGGCATTTCTAGTCATAGAGGCCGTAAGAAGAATCTAGCCAATTGAAGGCACTGGTACATATGGGGTGGAGCACTGGAATGCTGCTCTAATCACAGAAAGGGAGATGAACTGGGAGAAGTTTCTGCACTGTACAAGTGAAGTTTCTGCTTATATCAGAGATGGAAACAAAATGAAACCCCTCACAAACACCAATGCATTTTAATGGAGAAAAAGTTCCAGATGCGACAACATAACAATTCAATTAACAGGAACAGCAATAACAGAATTGCACCTTTCAAACAACCCTCCCCCCTTATCTCCTCTCATGATCAAAGACACACAGAGAACCAACACAAACATAAATGCATGCACATACTAACACTCCCACGCATGCAAGCATTCACACACATACATGAAAGCATGCACAGACATGCATACAAAGACATGTACTGATACGCACAAATATACAAACACGTATGGACATACCAATCCACAACGATACAGAAAGAGTCACAAACAAAATAGAGATACACAAACAAAACAGACATACACATAGATTTAATACATACACAACACACACAAGCAACACATACAGACAGATGGGTGTGCATGCATGTGCGTGCACGCACACACAGGTAGAGGGTTGTAAAAAATTCCATGAGCCATGTTCTACATGCTCTTCCCACTTCTATGTTCAATACAAAGCTCAATGGTTTGTAAAATAGTCTCCTGCAGTAGCTCAATGGTTTGTAAAATAGGAAGCAGAAGCCCTATAAAAGGAACAGGGAACCTAAGTGAGAACTAGACATATTCAAGAAAGCTGGTGAACTATTTTATTATACCTTACATAATAAAAGTTTGAGAGAAGAAAAAGTTCTCACCTGCAGTACTCTGGGTGGTGTCTTCTTTCTGACCTTCCTTTTTGTTCAGCTTGTGCCATTTCTTCACCAGAAAACCCAACCTAATATAAACATTTGTAGAAATTATTAATGATAAAGTGGGTTATAAAGATCTATACAGATTATAAACTATCTTTCATCATATGTTCACAGATACATTTGTACTGATTATGCACCAATCAACTACTAGATCATTACCAATTATACTTGTAAATATAAAATGAAGAGGATATAAACATCTCTAAAAATGACGGACATACTGCAAGCTCTTAGTAAAGCAGTATAAGGTGGCATTTTACTTATCAGTTAATGTCCTTTAACAATGAGTCCTGCTAGACTAGTCCAGACAAGTGGGTTGTATTCCCCTACGAGCAGATAGCACAGTTACTTACCTGTAATAGGTGATCTCTGGGAACAGCAGGAATAAGTCTTCACATATGGGTACGTCGGTACCGACGGAGCCTGCGCGGGAACGCTCCCCAGCGTCCAAAAAGAAAGCTTTTGGGAGCATCCCACACGCATGCGCGCTGCCTTCCCGCCCATTCACTTCCCTCTCATCAGTTGGGTTTGTAGCTGAGACCGAAGGAGGGAAGTAGACAAATTAGAGAGAGAGAGAGAGAGAGAGAGAGAGAGAGAGAAACAACTCCTAGGGGAGGTGGGTGGGTTGTGAAGACTTATTCCTGCTGTTCCCAGAGATCATCTGTTACAGGTAAGTAACTGTGCTATCTCCAGGAACAAGCAGGAATGAGTCTTCACATATGGGGACTCCCAAGCTAGAGATGCCTAGAGGAGGTCCCAGCATGTTGCAAATCTAATCGATGGGCCATGCTATTTCCCAGAACCTCAGGCATCCAAGGGATGGAGGGTAGGAGTTGAACTAAAAAGGGTGTGCTGTGGAACAGCTTGACTAAACAAGGCGTCTAGAGGGGAGTCCTTGTATAGATCATAAATGTTAGTAAATATTGAATTCCAATTTTCTAATGTGGACCTTAGTCAAAAGTATTGCGAAAGTATTTGTTGAGGCTAATATGGGTCTGGTGCTAAGAGCCAGTACATTATCCTCAAAGAAAATACCTCACTGTGAAGTAGAGGAAATAAATTTTGCAATACAGGCAGAGGTCAGAAGCCTAAATGGCTAGAACTAATACCAGAAGAAAAAACTGGGGGAGTTTAATGGGGTTGGACTTTGAATGAGAAGCTAAAGCTTCTGTAGGCCAAAGTTTGAAGCTCTTTGTCCTTGGAGCAGAATAAGGCTCTAGGAAAGAGAGGAGATAAATCTGACTGGTTTGCAGAAAAAGGACGGGTCTTTAAGACCCCTCTATCCAAATGAAAGAAAGAAACATTTGTAGTAGGCGGTGTAGCCTCCAATTTCTTGAAGATCAGTAATGTCTTCCCTAAGTGATGTCACTTAAGATAATGACTTTACATGGAGAGCTTCAGATGTAATGTAAACGGAGAGGTTACGGTAAAAGAAGGTAGTTTCTAATTACCATAGAAATTGGTTGTCCATTTAAAACCTTATGGCATGCTGGAACAGCATTAATATGGACAGTAACAAATCTTTCAGAGTGAGATATGTGTATTTATATAAACACATATATATATATATATATATATATATATATATATATATATATATATGAGAGACCCACTTAATAACAAGAAGGGGTAAGACCTGCTTGAGAATATGGATAGAGAACCCCTTACAGGTTACACGTGGAAGAACCATGAAGAAGGTTACATGGAAACCAGTGGAATGTTCCTAGTCAGAAGGATAGGTCTAGATTTCTTTAAAAATTCTACACTTTGAATAACCAGAAATGGAGAAATACGTGAAGGGGTGCAGAGAAATCCTTAGTCTTAAGACAACAAGTCTGGATCCTTCTATAACTTCAGTGTGGAGAAAAAGACGCAATATAAGGGAATACCATATTTGCCCGTCTATGAGGGCAATATGAGTATAATGCGTTCTTTGTTCAGCATAAGCTCCAATGAAGTATTGGGAATTAGAAGGAATGCACTAGACAAGGACCGACTGTAGTGAAAAGAAATGCATCCCTGTTGGAAGAGTTCCACTGGAGATGTGGAACAACTCAGGGAATTAAGCAATTCTTTATGCTTTCACGTTATCTAAGCCCTGGTTCATTTTCCCTAAAAGGAAATTTTAAGGAAGATGGTAAGAGTAGGAAAAAACCGGTCATGTGGGAGCATGACTGGGCAAAGCCTTTTAACCATCTGGAAGTTACCCACCAGGAATGGCTCTGACGCTCTCTGGCAAAGGCCCATAGTTGCAGAGCTTTTTGTAGAACTGCAGAGAGCATGTTGTAGGTTGCTTAGGTGAGATCTGGCTGTTTAATCGCCAGTGTGCAACCTAATCTATTCTATGGGAGCCAAAGAATTGAAGATGGCTAAGAATAGTAGACAGGCTGGTTGCCTGCAACGATAAATTGTCCAAGTAGGTTTAGGAACCTCTCTTGGAATTATCCTGTGTCCTGTTATGTCTATGCTGATGACATTATTTTGCTCTTTCACACTTCCCCCTCTTCTTTTAGATCTCTCTGCTTTTAACACTTGTCTTTCTCACATGGCTCTTTGGCTTTCGCAGCACTTCCTTCGTCTTAACCCGTCTAAGTCTACCGCTATGTGGGTCTCACTTTCGGGGTCATGTCCGTCAGTTGCACCCATGATTGACTCTATCCCTGTCCCTTTGGTGTCTTCTTTTCGGTATCTTGGGGTGATTCTTGATTCTTCTCTCTCTTTCCATGATCATATTTCTTCTTTGGTTCGGCGTTCTTTTGCTATTCTTCGCCGTCTCCGTGCCGTCCGGTCGCTTCTTCCCCCTGGATCCCTGGTCACTCTTGCTCTTTCCCTTGTTATTAGTCGCCTTGACTACTGTAATGTCTTTATGGCCAATCTTCCTAAATATCAACAAGCGTTTACAGCTCCTTCAAAACACTGCCGCCCGTCTCATCACCTTCACCCGCCGTTCTGACCATATTACTCCTATTCTCATTCAGCTCCATTGGTTACCCCTCTGTGTTAGGTTTCACTACAAACTTTTGATCCTTATTCATCGTGCACTTCACACTCATAACCCTTTATACTTGGCTGACTTAATCTTACTTCATACACCCTACCGCCAGCTTCGCTCTCTTCATGCTAATCGTTTGGTTCTACCGTCCCCATCTCATGCCCGTTTGGAGAAGACCCGCCATGCTGCCTTCTTTTTTCTCGGTCCTTGTTTATGGAACGCCCTGCCCTCATCCCTCCGTTTAGAGCCCTCATATTCACAGTTCAAATTCGCTCTCAAAACCCACTTGTTCCAAACAGTGTTTAACCTCCCTCCCTGATTCCCCTCCTCCCATCCGGATTTTCCTTCCTGTTGCCGTCCCTGGTTACTGTTTTGTCCTAGTTTGTTAGTCTTGTCTTTTCCCTCTGTTTGTCCTTGTTGAGTGGTCTTGTCTATGTCTTTTTGTTTGCTTATTTACCATTGTTAATCATTGCTCACAGTTTATTCTTTGTTGGGTATTGTTGTCCATGTTTTTTGTTTATTTTTACTATTGTTAATTACTATTTCTCATTTTGCATATTGTTAATTGCTGGCCGTTTTTATGGTTTTATAGTATAATTTTTATTGTTTTTAAACTTATGTTTTAATGTTGTACATGGTTTTAAATTTGTGTTTTATTTATTTTCTACTCATTGTCCTTTGTACTGTTGTTATGCTTTCCTTTCTTTTCTATTATTTTTGGCGTTCCTTTTCCGTAGTTTGCAGTGCTGCCTTTTTATATTGTTTTGTACACCGCTTAAATGTTTTTAACGTAAGCGGTCTATCAAGTATGAAATAAAGTTAAAGTTAAAGTTATCTGTTATTAAGGCAGCAGAAGAGGTTAGGTCCTATAGAATGGAAAAGGACCGACAGACATAATTAGAAGTGATAAAACTCAATTATGGTCTGATAAGCTGTCTTAAAAGAAATATTTGAAAAGATTGCAGAGGGGAGAAACTCTGTATGGAAATCACTTACTGGAGTAGGTATTGAAGACAATCCTATGGCTTAAAAGGTAAGCCCTCCAGTCAAATAGTATCACTCTTAGAGTGAAAGACTCGACTAAGAGGGATAGAAAGTAATACAGAGTTGTGAAGACTTACAATTTGGTAAGTCTCTGAAAAAGGTAAAGCTCCCCTGCAGTCAAAAGAATGAGATATCCTCGTACAGGACAACTGTCAAGGTGAAGGGCATAGCATACCTTGTAATTAGTTGTTACGCCTCTGTTTGCTTTAAAAGGAGAGGAGAAACATGTTACCTGTAGGGCATGATTATCCTTAATAGCTCTAAGAGCTAAAAGAATGGATTCCTCTTGGCAAGATATTCATGCCTAAAGTCGAGGATTGAGACAGTGTATCACTGACCTCTCAGTAAGGATGAGAAGAACTGTAAATGCTTCTGTTGTTAAGAAGTAGGTAGCGGTTCTGAAGCTCAACAGAAAAAAGAGATTTAATGAATAAAATATCAGAAACCCTGCAACTGCTGGGTTTGCTGAGCCTGTTGAGGCTTTGGTTTTCTTAGCCTGGTATGATGTTGCCCTTCTTTGGAAACATCTGCATGATGGGTAGAAGATGAATATTTTTTCCCTTTAGGGGGATAAAGTTTGTTAGGAGATTTTTTACTAGCTGGGATAGAGGAAAGTTTTGACAATCCTCTGAAAGCAACAATATCAGTGTTTAACTGATTAGCTTGGAATAAAGCATCCTTGTTAAAGAGATTTTCACTAGTACAAGGAGTATTTCCCAGCCTTTCTTGTACCCATTTGTACAAGTCTGAAGCTTGGAGCCAGGCCATGCGTCGTGCTCCTATGGCTATAGTAGAAGTTCTGCTAATAGACTCAAAACAGTCCAGGGAAGCACGATTAAGGAATTTGGAGACATTTTGAGCATGACTGACTAATATGAAAAAGTCTGCTCTTTTATGTTCTTGAAGAAAAGGGTTCAAAAGATTTAAGTTCTTTGTGACCTCTTCAAGAGATAATCCCATATAGAAAATATATGAGATAATTCTTGCTGAAAGCATGGATACCTAGAAGCATCGACGTCCAAAGGCATCTAAAGTCCTAGACTCATGACCTGGCGGATAAGAAGAGTGCTTCTTTGCACTCTTAATTCGCCTCATTGCTGATTCTACAACAATAGAATGATGAGGAAGTTGAGTCTTTTGAAAACCTGGAGAAGGTGGCACCTTGTACACAGTGTCAAGTGTCTTAGAATGTGGGGATACCGTTAAAGGAGTTTCCCACATTCTTTTTTTTTTTTTTTAATTGAAAGGCTTCCAAAGAATACATAGAATCATAAACCACAAAGATCTTCAAAGAAGATGCGTCAGAAATAACAATTTCAGATCACAACAACATTCAACAATATGCCTTCATTTTTGCAGTTTTTAGAATAAGGAAACGGGGAACATTAACCCCTCAACCTCCCTTTCTCCCCCCCCCGAACCCTCCCTAGCCCAGGACCCCCCTCCCACCCAACCTCCCAGTCCCCACAACTATGGCTTGCTAGCGTTCAAGCACGGGAAGGTGGTGAGCAAAAGACACACTCAGGGGGCGAGCTCCCTTTAAAGTTTGCATAGTCCCCCCCTCTTATCCAGCACAGTCATGTACCGTAACGAGAGACAAAGGGTGCCCACATCAACTCAAAGCGCGCCAAGCGCATCCTACTGACCGCCACCCCTCGTTCCATGGTATACATATCCCACATCCGTTCCAGCCAAGCCTGAAAGGAGGGGGCCAAGGCACGCTTCCAAGCTGCGGCAAGGGATAGCCTAGCTGCATTCAGGCCATGGCGAAGTAAAGCAAGCTGCAGAGCCCGTGCACCCGGCACCGAGGCCCCAAACAGGAAAATCCCCAGATCCCAAGGGACACTCACTCCCAGAAGCAGTTGCATCCGGAATTGTATACCCCTCCAAAAGGCGCGAATACGAGGGCAATCCCACCAAATGTGCCCTAGGGTACCCCGTTGCCCACAGTTACGCCAGCAGAGGTCCACCGCCCCCGGATATATGCGCGCAATCCGCGCCGGAGTCATGTACCAACGGTACAATATTTTATAATTGGTTTCACGGGCATTAATCGCTACCGCACTCTTCCACAAGTGAGTTTCTGCCCTTTCCCACTGCTGCTCAGTATAGGAGAGATTCAAGTCGGAGTTCCAAAGTTCCCTGTGTCTAGTAGAACACGATTGAGATCCCTGCAAGTGGGCATACAGGGTCGCCACGAGTCCCTTAGTGGTAGTGCACCCCTCACAGTAACGTTCCAAATCTGTCAGGGCCCGAGCAACCTGGGGCCGAACAAGCCTGGATCGAACCCAATGTGTCACTTGCATATATTGATAATGTTGCCTGGCCGGAATGTCAAATTCCTCTTGTAACGCACGAAAAGGTTGTAATTGACCATCATCAAAAAGTTGTCTGACCCGGCTAAGGCCGTGATGTCCCCACTGCCGGAAGACTGTATCACTTAACCCCGGCGGAAAAGAGGCGTTGTCTACTATAGGAGCTAAAGGGGTTAAGTCCATGTCTCGAGATCGAAAGTGCTGGTCCCAACAACGGAGGGTATGAAGAATATAGGGATTGCTAGTGCGCTTACCACAGCGGAGTTTTGGACCAAGCCACAGCCAATCTCCCAAGCCGGCTCCCCCTGCCAAGTTCATTTCCAGTTGTACCCATCGCTTAGTGCTATCAGCAATCATCCACTCCACTCCCGCCCGACATTGCGCCGCCACGTAGTACCAATATAAATTGGGCATGCCCATACCTCCAGAGCGCGTACGGGCATAAAGAACCTGTCGCGCCAAATGCGGGCGACGATAATGCCAGATGAATTTCATAAGCAGCTGCTGCCAGGTCACCAAAGTGGCCCGCGCGATGGGAAGCGGCAGAACCTGAAAAAAGTAAAGAAAGCGGGGAACAACCACCATCTTGACTACGGCTATACGCCCAAACCAAGACAGGAGCAGGCCATTCCAAACCTCTAGGTCCCGCCGAATCTGACGAAGCAAGGGATCATAGTTGGCCTTAAAAAGGTCTGCCCGTTCCACAGTCAAATGCACCCCTAAATAACGTAAAGCTCCGGACACCCAGCGAAGAGGATAAGCCGCTTGAAGCTCCGCACAAACCGCCCCGGGGACCCCAACATTCAAGATCTCCGATTTAGTGTAATTAATTTTAAAACCGGATACCCGAGCATAGTTTTCGAACAACTGCATCGCAACTGGAAGGGAAGTGGACGGATCCACCAGGGACAGTATGATGTCATCCACAAAGAGTGCAATCCTATATTCCGCAGGGCCAATATGAACCCCCCGCAAACCTAGATGTTCTCGGAAGCTCTGAGCCAAGGGTTCCATCGCGAGTGGAAAGAGCAGGGGCGAGAGAGGGCAACCCTGTCGCGTGCCCCGTTCCAGCAAAAAGTGTCTCGAGTGTCCCCCATTGATCCGAACGCACGCCTGGGGCATCTGATAAAGACTCCGAACCCAACAGATATAATTAGAGCCAAAGCCCATTTTCTCCAGAACACACCATAGGTATTCCCAATCGACCCGATCAAAAGCTTTTTCTGCGTCAATCCCCACCAGCAGAGCTGGTTGTGGTTCCCGTTGGGCTACGTGAATGACCTGCAACATACGCCTAATGTTGTCTGCAGCCTGGCGACCTGGCACGAATCCAACCTGATCTGGGTGAACCAAGCCCGGAAGGACCCGATTCAAGCGCGCCGCCAGCACAGAGGCAAATATTTTAACGTCAACATTTAACAGGAGATGGGGCGGTACGACGCCGCGTCGTGCAGTGGTTTACCAGGCTTGGGTATCATCACGATCAATGCCTCGCGCTGGGACGGTGGTAAAGAGATCCCTCCCAAGATCTCATTAAAAAAGATAGTCAAGGTTGGCGCTAACTGTATCCGAAACTTCTTATAATATTCTGCTGGGAAGCCATCACTACCCGGAGCACTAGCAGTTTTCAATCGCCGGATTGCGGTTTCCACTTCGTCTACCGTTAATTCAGAATTTAGCTGAGCCCGATCAGGATCGGAGAGATGCGGCAGACCAATCCCCCGCAAATAGTCCTGTACACAATCCCGCTCAAAGGGCTCCGCCTTATAAAGCTGCTCCAGAAAGTCAGCAAAAAGATCACGTATCTCTCGGGAAATAACCCTCTTCCGTCCCCCAGCGTCGCGCAGTTCGCGTACCACTCTCGCGGATTGTTGTTGGCGAAGACGCAAGGCTAGGAAGCGGCCTGTTTTATTCCCATGCTCATAAAAGGTTTGCCGTAACTTCCGGCGTTTATTATCTAATTCTTTCTGCAAACACGCATCCAAGTTGGCTTGAGCAGTCCGCCACTGGCGCAGGACCTGTCGCGAACCAGTTCGGGCGTGTTCCAAACCTAGACGGGTAGCCTCCTCCACTAACTGGTCGTGGTCACGCGTCCACATTTTGCACGTGCGGGCCGCCTCCGCCATGAGTTGACCTCGAGCCGTAGCCTTATAAGCATCCCACACCGTGGGGAGAGGAACATCCCCAGAATTGTTAAGCTCAAAAAATTCCGTGATAAAACGGACATGGTCCTGCACTGCACCCTGCCGCCGCAGGAACCTCACGTCTAGGCGCCAAAGCCGCTGGTGCTCACTGTACAATCCGGCCGGAAGAGCAAGCCAGCACGGGGCATGGTCTGACCAGGTCAGTGCTCCATGTCCAGCCTTCACTCTCCCGTCCATCAGGCACTGATCCAATAGAAAATAGTCAATGCGAGTGTGGACCTGATGGACCGGAGAGTAGTACGTATAGGCTCTTTCCCCCCCATGGGTGTCCCTCCAGACAGCCCTCAAACCTAAATCAAGCATAAAACGTTGCAGGGCTCCTGCCGACCCCCCCACTCGCCCCCCAGCGCGACTTGTGGAATCCAGGTGGGGCACCAGGTGCGTGTTACAATCCCCCCCCAGAACAATAGGACCCCTTGCAAAATCCGCCAGTAAGGCTTTCAATCGTGCAAAAAAGGCCCCCTGACCTGTATTGGGAGCATAAACATTAGCTAAGGTTAGCAAGTGCCCTTCTAAACGGATATTCAAGAAAAGCCACCGCCCCAGAGTATCTTGCTTTATCTCCTCTATCTGTAGAGAGAGGCTTTGGTGAAATAGTAAGGCCACTCCCCGCTTCTTCCGTCCCTGTGCATCTGAGGCCACCCGCACCTCAGTATACGGGGACCTCTTTAGCCAGCCCTGCTTACAGTTCTGAAGATGGGTCTCCTGTAAGTAAACAATGTCCCCCTGCAGAGTGCGCAATTCTGAGAACAGCAGGGATCTCTTCCTCGGGGAATTAAGGCCCTTAACATTCAAAGAGATAAAGCGCACCATTAGCAATTACAATCCACTCCCTCGCTGCCGCCCGCTATCCAGAAGGTCCCAATGGTAGCTCCCCCCCATCAAACCTGGGGAATTAGTTAGTCGGGCCCACCCATTCCACCTTCCAGGAACAAGAGCCATAGTACCTCCTCCCAAACCCAAGCACACCCCCCAATTCCATATTGCAAAAGAGCCTCCCCTCCCACCCATCTCCCCCCCCTTCCCGTCAATACCACCTGCCTGTTGAAATTAGTACAGGACACGGTAAATTGACCACAAACCCTGAACCCCCCAAGGCAAAAACTCAACATAAACAGTAAAAAACAGAGAAAAACATACCCCCCACTACTCCTCCACCTCCCCCGGATCATCAAGCTCACCATGCCCCTCTATCAAAGTAGTAACATCAACAAAACGTTTGCAGATCATCCGCCGCCCCCCATGTATCAAAGAGGTAGGGACCCCAATCTTGTTCCCCCCACCAGGTATCCAAAAATCAGGGGACCCACAGGATGAGACTCCCGAAAAAAAAGAAAAAGTAAGAGGAGCTCCTCAAGTCCACAAATCGCAATCAAGTGGACTTGCCCACCCGAGTCCACCTGGAGTGCTGGGGCTTAGGGGGCGGCGGATGAGGCTGAGCATTGTCATCTACTAAACCCGCCTGGCGAAGGGCTCGCCAAGCTTCAGTGTAGTCCTTTGCAGAGATCTTTTTGTTGCCCAAGAGAAAGTTCATCCTAAATGGGAAGGACCAGGAATAGCGAATCCCCTTGCTGTTCAGGACCGCTGAGACTGGCTTCATCTCTCTCCGCCGCGCCAGGGTGAACGTCGAGAGGTCCTGGTAAATGGACACTGTTGCATCCTGAAATCGGACAGTCTTTTTCTCCCGGCCTCGACGGATAAGGAGCTTAGCATCAGAATAACGCAGAAATCTCGCAATGACATCACGAGGTTGGTTATTGGGGGGTTTCCCCAAAGCGCGGTGAACTCGTTCAATTTCCAAACCAGAGGGGTGGTGCAGCCAGGTCCTCCGTCGAGAGCAGTTCCGCTATCAGCAATTTAAGTACAGTTGGTAGATCTTCTCCGCCCCCTACCGCCTCTGGGATTCCACGGAAACGCACATTGTTGCGGCGGGAACGGTTTTCAATGTCATCAATTTTATAGGTCAGTTCCATTGCTTGCGCATGCTGCCGGTCTAAAACACATTGTAAATCCATCAGAGTCCCATCTTGTTCTACCACCTTGGTCTCCACTTCTTCCACTCGAGCTCCCAGCTCCTTGACGTCGGTCCTGAGCTCGGCGACATCTTTCATCAGGTCCTCCCGTAGCGCGCGAAACTCATTAGCTAATTCCGCAAAGCCCCTACGGAGTTCTTGTTTGAGTTGAGCCGAGGAGAGTTGCTTATGCGGATCCAAGTCCTCCTCGCTGACAGTCTCATCATCAGAACCTGATGGGAGGGGTTGTTCGTGCGGGCTACTTGGGGCTCCGGACTTGGTCTGCAGGCGCTGGGAGGAGCGCATCCCCTCCCGAGTTTCAGAGCTTTTGGCTTTAGCAGCCATCTCACAAAGTCACCAAAGTCACACAGTGGTAGGAGAGAGATATATCCAATGCCAGCAAAAATAGGGACACCCAGGAAACAGCGGCGTCCAGGCTCTCACAAATCCGCAGCGCAGTCACCACCACACAGTGTCAGGAGATGGAAACAAGCAATGTCAGCAAGGCTTAGGACACTGAATAGTCAGTGAGGCAGTAGATAAAAGCTGCCCCAGCCCTCCCAGGGCAACAAGCATTTAACAGGGCCCCCAAGATCCACTCAGGGGGGACATAGGCTGCGGCAGGACTCCAAGCTGCTAGACGATAGCCCCTGTCACCAGCACCAGATGCAAGCCAAAGTGCAGGAGAGAAGAAAGTTGACGCTCAGACTTACCCCCCTCGGGGTGATTCGCGATAGCAGAAGAGGATAGCAAACGCCGGCAATTGCCACGCGGTCTTCACGCCGTCTCCGCAGGCCTCACAGGCAAAGATTCAGCGGCACACGTAAAGGCCTCAGCGCTGGGAGCAGCTGTCACCCCCAACCAACGGGCTGCCGCACGTTCCACAATGCGGCGCCCAGGAAGCAGCCGCTCGATCTTGCAGGGCTCCGCTCCAATGAAGTTTAAACCCGCGTAGGGCTCAGATGTTAGCCGCGGAAGCAGTCAGGCCCGGAGCCGTCGACGTGTAGAGGGACTCAGCAGGCCTCGCTCCAAGGGCAGTCCCCGTGATTTTCCAGTCTTCAAAGAGCCCGCGAGGCCGCCGAACCAGACTCCGAGGGGGACCGCTTGCTCGCGCCGACCCAGGGTAGGTAGAGGGGGGTAAATTGCTGGATTTAGCGCATGTTAGCAAAGGTTTTGGGGTTGTGAGGACGGAGCTCTAGTAAAATGCGGCCATCACGCTGCGGGCTCACGAGCGCCCCCCCGAGTTTCCCACATTCTTAATAGTAGATCCTGTAAGATCTGATGCAAAGGAAGCATGATCACCTCCTTTGGAATCCAGGGGAATTGCAGGGTCACTGAATCCCCTGGTAGGGATTCTTTACCAGGTATAGAAATGGCAAGTAACTTTGTCATATCAAGCAGAAAAGCTTGAAAAGAAATCTCCCCTGAGGAGGACCCTCTAAAATGAGGGGTAAAGGCTAGACTTGTTGAAAATTCAGCCTTGGTACCGATTGATTCATCCCAGTCATCGGGATTGGAAGACTGGAAAGGATGAAGCATCGGATTTTCTTTAAAGCGATATCATTGGTACCGCCCGAGGTCGGTACCGAGACGAGTTGGTACCGAATCCTCCATGCTAGAGATCGATTCCAGGCTCGGCATCAAAGGAAGCGAGTCTGTCGAAGCAAGCATGGATGGTACCGACACCGATGTCGATACCGGTACCGAAGCCGATACTCGAGGAACGGTCTGCAGCAACTCTAGCGGTACCGAAGTAGCCGAGAGCGCTAGACTACGTTCATCGGTGAGGAGTGTTTCATCCATCACCATAGCTGATGCTGGGGTGTCGGTACCGCTCAAAGCGGCCACAACCACCGAGCATGGCCCAGGTATGTTCATCGAGGTAAGAACCCCGGGAACAACCTGAAGCCCCGTTAATGCTTTGGAGCCCGAAGACTCCCGCCGGGGCTTTATTGCCAAAATGTCCTCGAGGGCAAGGCCAGAGGCATCTCGATGCTGAGAAGGAGATCTACCACTCGAGGACTGGCTAGTCTTTACAGACTTTTGTTTGGTTACCTGATCCTGTGAAAAAGAAGATATTCTAGCTGGTGACATCGAGTGCGATGTGAACCGGGTATCGAGTTGTGCTCGATCCTGAAGACTTCTTCTGTTTGAGCTCCAGCAGGAAAGACACTCCAGTGGGCAATGGTCAGGACCTAAAAATTTTAGACACCAAGTATGAGTGTCTGAAAATATATCTGTACCGCCACACTTTGAGCTTTTCTTAAGGATAATGGCTGGCTTTTCTATAATGGAAGGATAGAGGCCTAGTGGCCTAGAAACCGTCAGGCACTAAACAGGAAAAATTTCTAAAGAAAAGAAGAAATTCTTTAGTAAAAAGAAAGAAAAGTACTGGCGGTACCGGTGGTGTCGAGGGAAGGCAGACGCAACCACAAAAAACTAAGAATAAAAAGAAGAATTTTCTGCGGTGACAGGAATACGTCCTGCCGGCTCCACGGAAAACTGATGAGAGGGAAGTGAATGGGCAGGAAGGCAGCGCGCATGCGTGTGGGATGCTCCCAAAAGCTTTCTTTTTGGATGCTGGGGAGCGTTCCCGTGCAGGCTCCGTCGGTACCGACGTACCCATATGTGAAGACTCATTCCTGCTTGTTCCTGGAGATTGGTGGTGACAAAGAACCAGTGAAAAGCCCATGTTTCAATGACATCACTATCATGCCTCTATTCACCTCAGCCATCAGAGGTCCATTTAGTATTCGTCCCAAAGCATATGGGAAATACATAACAAGCCTCACACAACCTCAATAAAGTAGCATGCCTTGTCCATTGGAAACTCTGTAAACACTACAACATCACTGTCCCTGAAAAGCACTGGGATCATACCTTGAGAATTACAGAAAATGAAGATGTTATGATCACCTGGGACATTCTCATTCCAACAGATAAGAAACTGGATGTGAGGAAACCAGACATAGTGAAAAGGAAAAAAATAACAGAATGGCATGGATAATAGGTGGTAGAGATGAGGACAGTAACTGAATTAAAAAAAGCATGGGACAAGCACAGAGGATCTCTAAAGGTAAAAAGGGGACTGTTATAGTTGTTTATATGGAAGGACAGACTAGACAGGCCATGTGGTCTTTTTCTGTTGTCATATTTCTAGTAGACCCAAGGGTACCGTAACAGAACAGAACAATAGTTTCAGGGGTGGGCCCTGGACTGGTCTAGCAGGACTCAAGTAAAGGACATTAACTGGTAAGTAAAATGTCATCTTCCATATCGTCCTGCTATATCAGTCCAGACAAGTGGGATGTACCAAAGCTTCAGAATCACTGGGCAGGAAGAAGACATAGCAGCTCGCAAAACCCATGAGGCAAAGACCATGCCTGTCCGCGTGTCGATATCCAAGCAGGAGTGCTTGACAATAGTGTAAAATGACGCCTACGTTGCTGCCCAACAATATCTGCCAGAGTTACTGAGCTCTGCTCTGCCCACGACACTCGTGCTAGAGTAGAATGGGTATGCAAACTCTCCAGAATAGCCGGTTCTGCAACAGATATACCGGGACAATGGCCTCCTTAATCCGGAACCCTAAAGTTGACTTGGCTGCCTCTTCACCCTTGTGCGGGCCAGCAAACAGTACAAAAAGATGGGCAGACTTACAAAGGATACGTAACCTCCAGGTACCGGAGGAGCACCCTCTGGACATCCATCAGGCAAAGATCCTTATCCTTTTCATGATACAACTCCTTTGGGAAGGTGGGCAGGCAAACCCCCTTGTTCACGTGAAAGGGAGAAAACACCTTAGGCAAGAAGGAAGGCACAGGCCAAATGGAAACTGTCTCCTCTGAAAAGGACAGATAAGGTTCTCAGCAAGACAGAGCCTCCAACTCGGAAATCCAATGTGTGGAATAAAAATTGTGACCAAGACGACCGTCGTGAGCGGCAAAACCTCTAAGGTAGAGTGCTTCAATGGCTCAAAGGAGGCCGCCATCAGGGCCCTGAGCACCAGACAAGAGAACCCAGGAAGGGATCACAGACCGAAAGGGAGGACGCAGATGCCGAACTCCCTGCAGAAAACATGAGACATCTGGGTGCAAGGCAAAAAACATGGCCGCCACCAGACACTGGAAACAGGCCAGAGCTCCCACCTGAACTTTCAGGAAGCTAAGTGAAAAGCCATCCTCTAGGCCATCCTGCAGAAAGGCCAACAGGGAGGACACCTTGGCCGCCTCAAAAGCCAACTGCCACGCGCCACACCATTGCTCAAAGAGTCACCATATCCATATGTATCCTAGCTTGGTAGACTTCCTCCTCCTTTCAAGAGCCATACCATAAATAAGAAGGGAGCCAGGTCCTCCAGAACGATCGGTTCCTGCTGCAATAGCCCTTGAGATGGAGGCAGCTGAAGAAGCCACATCAGATTTCTGAACCACGCTCTTCGTGGCCAATCTGTTGCTACCAAAACAATCCTGCCTGGGTGGCTGCTCTAAACACCAAATCACATGCCCCGCTAGGGACCATGGAGTAAACATGCACAGCAGCAGCTGACATGACCAAGGCTGGAAACGATACCAAAAGAGAGCAATAAGTATCTGCACACCAGATAAGGAACTAACCAAGCAGGTACACAAGGACTGACGACAGTTATATAGGTGAAGAATCTTTTTTATTGTGCCCCGATGCGTTTCGGCTAAAAAGCCTTCTTCAGGGGGTCTTTAAAAAGAACACACCTCAAAAAGATAACAAAAAACAATTATAAACATATAAATACATAAATTAATTGGTTAGGCATACCTTTAATTAATTAAAACATCGATCATAATTGTTAAAAAAAACCATAAATAGCAAAAACAGTTATAAAACATATAGAAGATGTAGATCCATTGGTTAAAATTATAATATCATTGAAGAATCATAAACTGATAAATAATGATACAAGATTAAGAATGTAACTATAAACATAAATCTTAAAAATATATAAAAAAGATAACAGCATATAATAAAAATAAACCACAAAATTAATGTAAGCCACAAAAGAGAGATGAGGACACAAATACAGGGAAAAAGTAAAAAGTACCTTAGATCTGTCACGTGGTACACTAAGAACTAAAAATAAACAATTAAAAGCAAAAATGAATAAAAACCTAATTGAATGAATGTATTACCACACATAAAATTATCTGAATTGATGTAAAATCAATATGTGGCAATGCCATTGAAGATTCTAAATTATGGAAACCACAGACCAAAGATAAAGCATAGTTACTCACCTGTAACGTGATCTCCGGGAAAAGCAGGAATTTAGTCCTCATATATGGGTATCGTCGGTACCGACGGAGCCTGCATGGGAACGCTTCCCAGCGTCCAATTAGAAAGCTTTTGGGAGCATCCCACAACGCCTGCGTGCTGCCTTCCCACCTTTCCCAACTGCTTCTCTCCAGTTGAGTTTTAAAGCTGAGACAAAGAGAGAGAGAGGGAAAGGAAAGAGATAGATAGAGAGATACAATTCCTAGGGGAGGTGGTGGGTTGTGAGGGCTAAATTCCTGCTGTTCCCGGAGATCACCTGTTACAGGTGAGTAACTATGCTATCTCCAGGAACAAGCAGGAATGTAGTCATCACATATGGGGACTCCCTAACTTTAGGTGCCAGGGAGAGACCCCAGACGTTGTGTGTCCCTGAACAGGGCTCCACTTCCCCCATGGATCTCTGGCATCCTACCAGGGGTGGCGGGCAGGAGTTGATTAGGTAAGGAACAGGTGTTGGAGAACAGCCTGACCAAACAAGGCATCCCGGCGGGAGTCCTTGTCCAAGCAGTAATGGGCTGTGAAGGTATGAACCGAGGCCCAAGTGGCTGCTCGACAGATGTTGTCGATAGACACAGAGTGCAGATGAGCCATTGAGGCTGCCATTGCTCTCACATTGTGAGCTGTGACATGGCCCTCCAGAGAAAGGTTCTTACTCTGATAGGCGAAGGAAATACACTGAGCAATCCAGTCAAACAGTGTTCTCTTGGAGACTGGAAGTCCCAAATGAGAAGGATCAAAAGCAACAAAGAGTTGAGAGGACTTTCTATGTTGCTGTGTTCTTTGTAAGTAAAAGGCTAAAGCTCTTTTACAGTCCAAGGTATGGAGATTCCTCTCTGCATTTGATGCATGAGGCCTTGGAAAAAACACAGGTAGGTAGACCGCTTGGTTTAGATGAAAAGGCGAGACCACCTTTGGCATAAAGTGTGGATGAGTCCTAAGGACTACCTTGTCATGATGGAACCTTGTATAAGGTGGATCAGCTATTAGCGCTTGCAACTCACTAATGCGGCGTGCTGATGTGATTGCAATGAGAAAGATAACCTTCCAAGAAAGGAATTTCAAGGAGGTAGTAGCTAAAGGTTCGAAAGGTGGCTTCATGAGCTGCCCAAGAACCATGTTTAAGTCCCATGCCACCGGTGGTGGCCTAATGGGAGGCTTAGTTAGAAGAAGGCCTCTCATAAATCTGGCTATAAGAGGATGAAAGGAAATAGGCTGTCCATTTAGAGGCTTAAAGGAAGCTGCAATAGCACTCAAATGGACTCTTACTGAATTAGTTTTAATACCTGCATTGGATAAATGAAGGAGATAGTCCAGCAATGATTCCAGAGGTATCGCAAGGGGGTTAAGACCCTTTTTGCGAACACCATATGGTAAACCTTTTCCACTTGAAAGCATAAGAGTGTCTTGTGGAAGGTTTCCTGGAAGCAAAAATAATATCATTTACTTGCTGAGGGAGATTAAGATCATGGAGATCTAGGCCTTCAACAACCAAGCCCCGAGACGCAGAGACTGGGGATTGGGATGCCATAACATTCCGTCCTCCAGAGATAGGAGATCCGGAGCAGACCCTAACTCCAGGGATGGAGCTTGAGAGAGATATAGAAGCAGAGGGTACCACACCTGCTGTGGCCAATGTGGCCTCTGTCTCTCTGAAGCTTGAACAGGGTTTTGGGAATTAGAGGAATGGGTGGAAAGGCATACAGGAAGTCTTGACCCCAGTAAAGGAAGAAAGCATCCCTGGCCTGAGCCCCCTGAGCCGGAATTCTGGAACAGAACCGGGGAAGTTTGGCATTCCACGGACTCGCAAAGAGGTCTATGTCCGGGGTTCCCCAAAGTTGAAATATCCTGGCCACCTGGTCTGCATGCAGAGACCACTCGTGTGGAAGTAGACTCGACTGAGTCTGTCTGCCCAAGAGTTTTGAATGCCTGGAAGATACACTGCCAGAAGATGAATCTGATGCTCTCTGGCGAGGGCCCATAGTCGCAAAGCTTCGTTGCAAAGCGACAGAGAGCCTGTTTCCCCCCTGCTTGTTCACATAGAACATGGCTACTTGATTGTCCATATGAATGAGGACTGTCTTGTAGCTGAGCAGGGTGTGGAACACTCGCAGAGCAAGGAAGATTGCTCTGAGCTCCAAGAGATTGATATGTAGATGCCTCTCCTGTGGAGACCAAGTGCCCTGGATGGAGAGGTCTTGCAGATGAGCTCCCCAACCCATTGGAGAAGCATCTGTTGTGAGAGTTGCTTGGGGTAAGGGTTGTTGAAAAGGGGACCCCAGCAACAGGTTTTGAGTGGACTTCCACCACTTGAGGGACAAAATAAGGCGACATGTGTTTGCTATTTTGTCTGACAGGCATCCTGATGCCTGGGTCCATTGAGTGGATAAAGTCCACTGGGCTGCCCTCATATGGAGGCGAGCATAGGGAACCACATGTACAGTAGATGCCATGTGGCCTAGTAGTTGTAACATTTCTCGAGCAGTGAGATGAGGCTTTAGCACTGCTTGAGAAGCTAACTGCACCATGCGAAGGCAGCGAGCCTGAGGGAGATAGGCCCTTGCCTTTCTGGTGTCCAGCAAAGCTCCTATGAACTCTAAAGACTGAGTGGGGGTTAGACTGGATTTTGGGATGCTTATTACAAGAACCAAATACTGAAGGATACGCATTGTGCAGGATAGAGAAGTCCTGGCCTCTGACTCTGTTGGGGCTCGAATGAGCCAGTCGTCTAAGTAAGTGAAGACGAATATCCCTAGAGTGCGGAGAAATGCTGCTACGACAGCCATGCATTTCGCGAACACCCTTGGTGCTGAGGCCAGGCCAAAAGGAAGCACCCTGTATTGGTAGTGCTTTCCCTGAAAAAGGAACCTAAGGAACCTTCTGTGGGTTGGATGGATGAGGACATGGGTGTACGCATCCTTGAGATCTAGAGAACAAAGCCAATCCTGACTCTGAAGGTATGGCAGCAGAGACCCGAGAGAAATCATTTTGAATTTCTCTTTGACAAGGAATTTGTTCAATTCTCTGAGGTCTAAGAAAGCTCTGTATCTCCCTGTTTTCTTTGGAATAAGGAAATAAGGGCAGTAGAACCCTGTACCCTGCTGATGAATGGGTACTTCTTCTATTGCCCCTTGGGCAAGAAGAATAGTGACCTCCTACCCTAACAGGTTGATGAGAAAGGTCGGAGAATTGAATTGCCTTACTACTGTATGAGGGGGCATGCTTGAAAAATGAAGCTTGTACCCCTCCTTTATGATGGAGAATGTCCAAAGCTTTGCTGTTATCTGCCCCCATCTGGGGGCAAAGTGACATAACCTTCCTGGAATGGTGGAAGGCTCTGGTCCCCCGAGAGCCAGGAAGGCTAAGTTCTCTAACTGAAAGTCAAAGGCCTTGCGGAGGCTGAGACTGCTGTGACGGCTGAGGCTTAGCAGTCTTTGCTTTCTTCTGTTTGGGTGGTTGCTGACCCTTCTTGACAAACTGACCTGCTGAATGTGCCTGTTGAGCATAAGCAGGATAATATCTTTTCTTCTTAGAAAAGAATGGTCTCTTGAAAGATTTCTTTCTAGCAGGATCAGCTGTGGACTTGGATAATCTATCCAAGGTGGAATTTTCAGCATCCATCTCATTGGCTTTTTCCTGCCAATCTCTACCAAACAGGTTCTCACCAGTACAAGGGATGTTTCCCAATTTGTCTTGTACCCAGAGCTCCAGATCAGATGCCTGGAGCCAAGCAATTCTACGTGCACCTATGGCAATAGCAGAGGTTCTGCTTATGCACTCAAAGCAGTCAAAGGCTGCACGGTTGGCAAATTTAGAAACATCTTGGGCATGTTTGACCAAAGTGAGAAAATCCTGTCTTCTGTTCTGAGGAAGAATAGGACTTAAAGCTTCTAAATCATCTGTGACCTCCTTCAGGAACATTCCCATGTAGATACTATAGGAAATGATCCTGGCAGAAAGCATGGAAGCTTGGAAGACCTGACGTCCAGAAGCATCCAGTTTTCTGCACTCACGTCCTGGAGATAGAGTAATTACTCACCTGTAACAGGTGTTCTCCAGGAGCAGCAGGAATCAGTCCTCACATATGGGTGACTTCGGTGCCGACGGAGCCCTCGTGCGGAGCATTTCCCCAGCTTTCAAAGAAAGCCTTTGGGAATTGCAGCGCGCATGCGCGGTCCCCTTCCCTCCCAAGGGTGCCATCTTGCTCAGTCTGATGACATAGCTAAAAGACAGCAAAAAATTAGCAAAATAAATCATATGACTGCAACTCCAAGGGGAATTGGGAGGGTTGTGAGAACTGATTCCTGCTGCTCCTGGAGAACACCTGTTACAGGTGAGTAACTACTCTTTCTCCAGGACCAAGCAGGAAGTCAGTCCTCACATATGGGACTCCCCAGCTTAAGGCTACCGGAGACCTCAAGCTGAAAAAATGAGCTACCTCTAGCTCGTCAGCACGTAAGGAAGGAATCTTCTCTGAGAACGCCCCCGACCGGTAGCCAAACACCAGGGCCGGAGGGCAGGAGTTGCCTAAACCCCAAAGAGATTATGGAGTACTGCCTGTCCGAAAGCAATGTCCCTGTGGGACTCCCTCTCAAGGCAGTAATGGGCCGCAAAAGTCTGGCTTGAAGACCAAGTAGCGGCCCGGCAGATGTCTGCCAACAGAACAGAGCGGAGATAAGCCACTGACGCAGCCTTCGCCCTGACACGATGAGCCGTGACTCGACCCTCCAACGAGAGGCCGGCTGCCCCATAAGCCCAGGCGATACAGTCAGCGACCCAGATGGATAAAGTATGCTTGGAGACAGGGAGCCCCAACTTATTGGGATCAAAAGAAACGAAGAGGTGAACAGCCCTTCGATGCTCCCGCGTGCGGTCAAGGTAGAAGGACAACGCCCTCCTACAGTCCAGGGTATGCAGAACCATCTCAGCCCGGTTGGCATGCGGCCTGGGAAAGAAGGTCGGAAGAACCATCTCCTGATTGAGGTGAAAGGGGAGACAACCTTAGGAAGAAACTTCGGGTGAGTCCATAAGACTACCCTATTCTTGTAGAACCTAGTGTAAGGGGGATCAGACACTAGGGCTTGAAGCTCACTCACTCGCCAAGCAGAGGTAAGAGCTACCAGAAACAAGGTTTTCCAGGAGAGAAAACGGAGAGGGCAGGTAGCCATAGGTTCAAATGGCGGACAAGTAAGCCGCTGTAAAACCACATTCAGATCCCACTCAGGGGCTGGTGGACGCAAAGGAGGCTTAAGCAGGAGACGACCTCTGAGAAAACAAGCCACCAAAGGGTGGTTGGAAAGAGGCCTCCCATCCACCGGGGAGTGGTGCATTGAGAGGGCACTGAGGCGAACCCCGACAGAGTTGGACTTAAGGCCTAGATTGGAGAGGTAAAGCAAATATTGCAATACTACCGCTACCAAGCACGAGAAGGGATTCTCGCTGTGTTGAGCACACCATGTGGAGAATCTACGCCACTTAAGAGTGTAGGATTTCCTGGTGGATTGCCGCCTAGAGGCTAAGACAACGTCTTCCACCTCTCTAGGCAGAAGTAGGGGAGCGAGGACTACCTTTTCAGCAGCCAAGCCATCAGATGAAGGGACTGGAGGTTGGGGTGCAAGAGAGACCCCTGGTCCTGAGACAGGAGATCGTGTTGAAGTCCCAGAGGCAGGGGAGTGTCCACCGCCAGTTGCAACAGGAGTGGAAACCATGGCTGCCTCGGCCACCTGGGGGCTATCAGAATCATTGAGGCTCTGTCCTTGAGGACCTTGAACAGTGTCCGAGACACTAGTGGCGTGGGAGGAAACGCATATAGCAGGCCTTGGGACCACGAGATCAGAAACGCATCCGCTGCTACCCTGAGAGGATGCGGTTGTCTGGAGCAGAATCTCGGGAGTTGCCGGTTCAGAGGACTGGCGAAAAGATCCATGGTGGGGAGGCCCCCACCTGAGAAAGATCTGCTGAACCACCAACGGCTTCAATCTCCATTCGTGTGGTTGCAAGATCCTGCTCAGTCTGTCTGCCAGGTAATTTTCTTGATCTGGGAGGTAGACAGCCTTGAGGAGGATTCTGTGATTGACGGCCCAAGAGCAGAGCCGTTGTGCCTCTTGACAGAGAAGGAAGGAGCCTGTGCCTCCCTGTTTGTTCACGTAGAACATGGCAACTTGATTGTCCGTCTGGACCAGTACAGACTGGTGCGACGTGAGGTGGGAGAAGGCTCGCAGAGCTAGGCGTATCGCCCGTAGCTCTAGGAAGTTTATCTGCTGAGCAGTCTCCCAAGGAGTCCAGAGACCCTGAGTACATGTCCCTTGCCAATATGCTCCCCAACCTAGAAGAGAAGAATCTGTTGTCAGCACTCGAGAATGCGGAGGGGGTTGAAAATCCACTCCGAGTACCAGATTCGGAAGATGAAGCCACCACTGTAGAGAGGAGACGAGCAGGGTGGATACACCCACCGAGTCTGCAAGGCTACCTGTGGCCTGATGCCACTGAGTTCGAAGGCTCCACTGAGCAGGCCGCATGTGCAGGCAGGCATTGGGGGGTGACATGAACCGTGGAAGCCATATGGCCGAGAAGTCTCAGGAATTGCCTGGCGGAGACCAGGGAATTGCTGTGAAACTGCCTGGCTACATCTATCAACCGGAGGGCCCTGTCCACTGGCAGAAAAGCCCTTGCCTGAAGAGTGTCCAGTCTTGCTCCTATGAATTCCAAGTTCTGGGACGGGAGCAAAGTGGACTTTGCGAAGTTTATGATGAACCCCAAGTGCTGAAGCAGAGCCACAGTGCGAAGGGTGGCCTGACTGACCTCCTGGGAAGACTGGCCTCTTATGAGCCAGTCGTCCAGGTATGGAAACACAAAAAGACCTTGAAGCCTCAGGTAGGCCGCCACCACTGCCAGGCACTTGGTGAACACCCTGGGAGCGGAGGCTAGGCCAAAGGGAAGTACTCTGTACTGGTAGTGGTTTCCCCCCACAACAAATCTGAGATATTGTCTGTGGACTGGATGAATAAGGATGTGAGTATAAGCATCCTTTAGATCGAAGGAGCATAGCCAATCTCCCTGCTGGAGGTAGGGCAGCAGGACTCCAAGGGTAAGCATCTTGAACTTTGCCCTCTCCAGGAACTTATTGAGGTTGCGCAAGTCTAGGATGGGTCTGAGGCCTCCTGTTCTTTTTGGTACCAGAAAATACCTGGAATAAAAGCCGTGACCTCTCAGGTGGTGGGGCACCGGTTCCACAGCCTGGTCCTTTAGCAGACTTGCTAACTCCTGAAGGAGTAGGTCCCTGTGCAGAGGGGGTCTTGGAGGCTCCCCTGGAAAATAGGAGGGAGGTACCTGGTGAAAATGGAGAAGACAGCTCTTTTGGACTATATGGAGTACCCAGGCATCTGATGTGATGGCTGACCACCTGTGGGCAAAGTGGGCCAGCCGGCCTCCTGTGCTGATGTGAGCCAGGTGAGGAGAAGAGGCTATGCTGGTTGAGTCAAAAAAACCCACCCTGCTGAGCAGGGGCCGGTGTTGGTGGCTTGGGGGCCTTCTGCCTACGGGGCCCATGACCCTGCCCCTTGGCCTGCTGACCCTGTTGGGGAGCTGAAGAGGCCTGATAATGAGGGTATGGTTTATAGGCAGATGACTTCCTCAGGTAAAAGGCCTTTTTCCCCGAGCACTTCTTCTTCTGAGAAGGGGCAGAGGTTTTTCTGGACAGCCTAGTCCTGGTCAGAGTCTCGGTCTCGAGTTCTGCAGCCTTTTCAGCCATGGGCTTGCCAAAGAGGTTTTCACCTCGGCAGGGGACATCGACCAACTTGTCCTGCACCCATGGCTCGAGGTCGGATGACTGTAGCCAATCCTGTCGGCGGGCACCGATGCCGGCCACGGCTACTCGGGCCGAAGCCTCGAAGCCATCGTAGGCTGCTCGAGAGATAAACTTCGAGCACTCTCGAATACCAGTGGACAAGGCCTGGAACCTCTGCAAAGGTTCCTCGGAGAGACCAGCAGAGAACCCGGCAATCTCCTTTGCCAGGTCTCGGAGGTACATACCCATGTACAGCTGGTAGGTCTGGACACGGCAAGCAAGCATAGAGCCCTGGAAGCACTTCTTACTGAGGGCATCCAGGTTCCGGGCCTCCCGGCCGGGAGGCACCGAGGAGTGCATCTTCTGACTTTTCAGTCGATGCATGGCTGATTCCACAACCATGGAGTGGTGCGGTAATTGTGCCTTTTGGAACCCGGGGCTCTTGCGGACTCGATAGATGGAATCGACCCGCTTGCTTAACACCGGCGTCGAGGCCGGGGTCTCCCACATGCGGAAGAGCAGTCGCTCCAGCATCGGAGGAACCGGAACAGTAAAGGCCTCCTTCGGGGGAGAGTCGTACTGAAGGGCCTCGAGCTCCTCGGCTCCTCCTCGGGATCCGCGGGGAAGGCCAAGGCCTTGACCATATCCTGCACGAAGTCCGAGAACCGGGTATCCTCCGGTGGGGATCGTCTCCGAGGTTCGGACTCCGGCGAGTCCGATGGGACACACCGAGTCCGATACGTATCGGGTGACTCTTCGTCCTCCATCTCCCAGCCCGACTCCTCGGAGGAGGAATCGAGCGGCTCCGGTCGGGCACCGATGCCATCCTCCCCGACGCCGAGGGTACCGGCGTCGACGACCTCGGGCCCGAACGGGAGGCTGAGGGAGACTGTGGCCGAGGATCGACTCGAGCCCGCATGGACTCGAGGATCGGATCGGCCTCCGGGGTCGACTTGGACGTCGAGGTCCCGGTGGTCGGGGCAGATGCACCGGCGAGACCGGCGATCAATGCCCGCTGCTGTTCCATGAAGGCAGCGATGCTGCTCTCCAAGGCCGTCAACCTGAGTCCGAGCTCAGGAGACCCACCAGCCCCCGACGGTGTCGGGCCCGACGTCGGCAACCCTGGAGGAGAGTCCACGAGGACTACAGCACTTACGTGTCTAGGAGACTCCATCTCGATACGAGGATGTTTGGCAGGCCTCTCCAACTCCGAAGACCCGGGACGGCTATTGGGGCTATGCGACCTGGCCCTCGAGGAACCAGGAGCGTCCACCGACGACGCCCTCGCGGGTTTCTTCTTCCTGCGATGTTCCCGCGAAGGAGACCCCCGCTCAGAGGAACCCCGACGCTGCTCGGGGCCGGAGTCCCGAGACGTTGAGGCTTCTGACGAGGTCCGGGCCCATCCGGACGCGGAGTCAGAAAAGATCCTATCCTTCTGGTGCTGCCGACTCCTCAATGCCTTCGAGGACATTTTGCCACACGGACCACAGATCATCGGGTCATGATCGGGTCCGAGGCAGCAGTCATGTGTGTCGGTAAGATACATAAGTTTCTTACACCGATCACACTTTTTAAACCCGCTGGTAGCCATCGGGGGAAAAAGGGCCCCTGCGAGGTCAAAAGACCGGGCTGCCAGGGAAAAAAGAAAAATGGCATGAACGCTAGTCACAAAGGACAAAAACCGAAAGAGAGAGATTGGACTCGATACCGGCATATCGGTCCAAGGCGGGAAAAGGATCCGGCGTCGAACCGAAGAAAAAAGAGAAAAAATAGGGAAATCAACTTTTTCCTCGGGGAAAAACGAACTACGTCCGTCAAGCTCCACGGAAAAAAGAAGACTGAGCAAGATGGCATCCTTGGGCGGGAAGGGGACCGCGCATGCGTGCTGCAATTCCCAAAGGCTTTCTTTGAAAGCTGGGGAAATGCTCCGCACGAGGGCTCCGTCGGAGCTGACGTCACCCATATGTGAGGACTGACTTCCTGCTTGGTCCTGGAGAATAGAGACATGCCTCTTTGCACTCTTGATCCTTCTCATAGCTGATTCCACTACAACAGAGTGGTGAGGAAGCTGAGTCTTTTGGAAACCAGGACAAGGAGGGACTCGATACATAGTATTTAGTCTGCAAGAAGGAGGAGAGGTAGTAAGAGGTGTCTCCCACATCCTTAAAATGAGATCATATAAAATCTCATGAATGGGCAAGGTAGCTGCCTCGTTAGGAGTTTTAGGATATTGTAGAATTTCCAACTCCTTGGCCCTTGGCTCTGTTTCAGGGGCCACAGTAATGGACAGACCCCGAGCCACCTCCCTGGAAGGAAATATCCTCTGGAGGAGACATCCTGCGCTTAGGGAGGAGGGCTCCTCTGGGAGAAGCATTCCTGCATCGACAGAACTGTCAGAATCCTCAGATTCTTCTGAGGACTCGAAGTACCGTCTGTCCGGATGCTCTTGAAGAGCCCGATACCCGTACCGACCGAAGTCGGTACTGGGAGTAACTGGTACCGGGGTATCGGATGACTGGTTACCGGCAAAGCAGACACCGATGCCGATGCTATCGGTACCGATACCGGTACCAATACAGATGCCGGGGCCGGCCGAATTGTCTGTCGCGGTTCCGAGGACGTCAATGCCGCAAGGAGAGCCGCCAGGCTGCGTTCAATAGCCAGGACCCTCTGGTCTATCGACGCTGCCGATGCCTGGATGTCAGTACTGGAGAAGACCGCCAGTACCTCAGAGCATGGCACCAGTAGTTCTGCCGAGGTCGAGGCCTCGAGAAAGTCCTGGACCCCGATAATGCTTTGTGAGCCGAAGCCTCCCTCCGGGGCAATTTTGCCGGTGCAGAATCCTCAAAGGCAACGCCAGAGGCATCTCGATGATAAGAAGGAGATCTACCCTTTGAGGACCGGTTGGACTTATGTTTAGTTACCTGAAATCCACGGGAGGAAGAGGAAGCCCTGGAAGACGTCGATGCCACCAAAGCTGCATCAGAGGGAAACAGGGTACTGAGCTTAGCAGCTCGGTTCTGCCAACCCCTTTTAGACATCATGGCGCAGGACATACAATCCGTGATGGAGTGGTCAGGACCTAAACATTTTAGACACCATTCATGGGTGTCAGTGACGGAAATGGTACCGCCACACTTGGTACACTTTTTGAAACCTGACGCAGATTTCTCCACTGTAAGAAAAAGCTTTTTGGGCCTAAGGCCCAAAAAGGCACGTGCACCTGAAGAAAATAGGAAAAAAGTAGAATATATATATATATATATATTTTTTTTTTAAAGACAGAAAATAAGAAGAAAAAACCAGCGGTACCGGTAAAGCGTCGAGGAAGGCAGACGCGACCACAAAAAAGAAAGAAATAAAGAAGAATTCTTCTGCGGTGACAGGAACGACCTGCTGGCTCCGCGGAAAAAGAAGAACTGGAGAGAGGCAGTTGGGAAAGGTGGGAAGGCAGCACGCAGGCGCTGTGGGATGCTCCCAAAAGCTTTCTAATTGGACGCCGGGGAGCGTTCCCGCGCAGGCTCCGTCGGTACCGACGATACCCATTATGTGATGACTACATTCCTGCTTGTTCCTGGAGATAACATATTATCCTCAAGGTAAAAGTGACTTATGTAATATTGCCTCTAAACAAACAAACCAACGTCATGTATTAAACCAACATGAATTTGTAGAATAAGATGTAAAACACTTAGAGGCAGGTGGAAAAACACGCAACTAAATAGTTACAAGTTATACTAAAAATTGTCTCAAAAACAATGTTGAAAAAATAAGCATATCACAAGTATCGAGCAGACTATTCTTCAAAAGTGTAGAGCGCTTGAAATAAAAACTAATAGTTTGAAGGCTGCAGGATTAAAACAGAAGTGCTATCGTGCAGATGCATTAGCAAACGGGAACTAGAACGCCAATATAAAAAACATGAAAAACATTTTTAAACTGCGTTGTTAACAAAGTAAAGCAGTTAAAGTATTTCCTAGTAAGGCATATTTTTTAATAACGTTAATTCGTCCGTAGAGGATATACCATCAAAAAAGTATCTTTTGTGTTGCTCAATTTAAAAAAGCGTGTGTTACAAAATATTCACGGAGCAAACAAGAGGTACTTAAGTTGCAATGAATTACACGACCTCAAAAGCTGCTGTCCGCTATTGTAAATTAGAACAATTTTTAAATATAATATTAATAATGTCAAGGGACAAGGTCCAACAAAGTAAGACCATTTCAAAAAACATTGTATAGTTAAAGTATACAGAAAAGAAAGAACACCGTTCGATGCACACTGCACTGCTATTCTGCTCAAAATGAAGAAGTGAAGCTCACTGCGTTTAGGATCCCAGAAGTACTGGCGTTTTCCCACTCTTGTAGGTTAAAGGTCATAAGGATCGGGCAGACAGTCCAAAGAAGTACAAATAGTTAAATAATTGAAAAGTGAGGGGTGAATAATGACTATTGACTGTGAAAACAAAGTATGAAGAAAAAAGGGGGAAAAAACAAGAAAGGTTCACCGTTCAATGCACGCTGTACTGATATTCTGCTTAAAATGAAGAAATAAAGCTCACTATGTTTAAGGTCCCAGAAATACTGACGTATTCCCGCTCATATAGGTTAAAGGTCAGAAGGACCGGGCAGACAGTCCAAAGAAGTACAAATGACTGAATAATTGAATAAGGGGATGAATGATGACGATTGAACTGTAGAAAAAGGAGGGGGATAAGGGGTCAGAGAGGAAGGGGAGGGGGAAAGGGGAGGGGAGGGGGAAGGGAAGGAAAGGGGAGGAAAGAGAGGGGGAAGGGAAGGAAAGGGGAGGAAAGAGAGGGGGAAGGAAAAAGGGGGGGAGAGAGGAGGGGAGGGAAACATAAGAACATAAGATATGCCATACTGGGTCAGACCAAGGTCCATCAAGCCAACAGTGGCCAAACTAGGTCATGCGTACCTAGCAGTTTCCCCAAAAGACACAGGTTCTGCAATGCTTGTACTAGGTCAAGCATTGATATCCTGGGTCCCCTTCTTAATAATGGTTTATGGACCTTTCCTCCAGGAACTTGTCCAAACCTTTTTTAAACCCAGCTACACTAATAGCCTTTACTACATCTTCCGGTAATAAACTCCAGAGTTTGATTACACGTTGAGTGAAAAAATATTTTCTTTTATTAGTCTTAAATAGTTTACCCTGTAGCTTCATTGCATGTCCCCTAGTCTTCCTATATTCTGATAAAGTAAACAGGCGATCTACGTTTACCCATTCCACTCCATTCATTAATTTATAGACTTCTATCATATCTCCCCTCAGCCGTCTCTTTTCCAGGTTAAAGAGCCCTAAGCTTTTTAGCCTTTCTTCATAGGAGTATCCTTCCATGCCCTTTACCATTTTGGTGGCTCTTCTCTGAACCTTTTCTAATAACGCGATATCCTTTTTAAGATACGGCGACCAGAATTGCACACAATATTCAAGGTGCGGTCTCAACATGGAACGGTATAGAGGCATTATAATATCATTTGTTTTATTTTCCATTCCTTTCCTTATGATACCTAGCATTCTATTTGCTCTCTTGGCTGCCGCTGCACACTGGGCTGAGGGTTTTAACATGTTATCCACAATGACGCCTAAATCTTTTTCCTGTGTGGTGGTTCCTAATGTGGAACCTTGCATCGTGTAACCATAGTTTGGGTTGTTCTTCCCTAGGTGCATAACTTTGCACTTGTCCACATTAAATTTCATCTGCCATTTTGATGCCCAGTCTTCCAATTTATCAAGATCTTCTTGCAATTTTCCACAATCCTCTTGGGTTTTAACAACTTTAAATAGTTTTGTGTCATCTGCAAATTTGATAACCTCACTCGTTATTCCACTTTCCAGGTCATTTATGAATATGTCAAAAAGCAGCAGACCCAGCACAGATCCCTGGGGTACACCACTATTCACCTTTCTCCATTGGGAAAATTGGCCATTTAGCCCTACCCTCTGCTTTCTATCTTTTAACCAGTTCCTGATCGACAGTAGTACACTGCCTCCTATCCCATGACTCTTTAGTTTTGCCAAACGTCTCTGATGAGGGACCTTGTCAAAGGCTTTCTGAAAGTCCAGATACACTATATCAACCAACTCACCTTTGTCCACCTGTTTATTCACACTTTCAAAAAAACATAACAGATTAGTAAGAGAAGATCTTCCTTGTCTAAAGCCATGTTGGCTGTCTCCCATTAGGCCATGACTATCTACATGCTGAGTAATTTTGTTCTTTATGATGGTTTCTACCATTTTTCCCGGTACTGACGTGAGGCTCACCGATCTGTAGTTTCACGGATCACCCCTCGAACCCTTTTTAAAAATTGGTGTTACATTGGCGATTCTCCAATCTTCAGGTATTAGAGATGATTTTAATGATAGTTCACAGATTACTAATAGCAGGTCTGCAATCTCATATTTCAGTTCCTTCAACACCCTTGGATGTATATCATCCGGCCCATGTGATTTGCTACTCTTCAGTTTATCTAATAGTTGTAATACATCTTCCCGATGTATAGATATTTCCTTCAATTCTTCCGCACCTTTAAATACCACTTCAGTTATGGGTAACATCCCTACATCTTCCTCAGTAAAGACCGAAGCAAAGAATTCATTCAGTCTCTCCACTATCGCCTTGTCGCCTCTTAGTGCCCCCCTTTAACTCCTCTATCATCTAATGGTCCAACTGACTCTCTCACAGGTTTTTTGCTACGAATGTACTTGAAAAAATCTTTATTTCGCGTTTTTACTTCAGCAGCAAGCTTCTTCTCAAATTCTCTCTTTGCCTTCTTTATCAATGCCTTGCATTTGACCTGCCAGTGCTTATGCTGTTTCCAGGTTTCATCGTTTGGCTCTTTTTTCCATTTCCTGAAAGATGCTTTCTTGGCAACAACAGACTCTCTGACCTCACCTTTAAACCATGCTGGCAGTTTTTTGGACTTCCTTCCACTTTTCTTAAAGTGTGGAATACAGCTGGTCTGGGCTTCCAAGATAGTATTTTTCAACAACACCCAAGCTTGATGTAAGTCTTTAACCTTTGCAAATGCTCCTTTTAGTTTTTTCTTAACTATTTTCCGCATTTTATCATAGTCTCCCTTTCGAAAGTTAAAAGGTAGTACTGTGGATTTCCTTACTATCCCTCCTCCACTAATTAAATCAAAGGCGATCATGCTATGATCACTATTGCTAAGTGGCCCCAACACCCTTATCTCTTGCACTAGATCTGGTGTTCCACTAAGGACTAGGTCTAATATGGCTTCCCCTCTCGTCGGTTCATGGACCAGCTGCTCCAAGAAGCAGTCATTTATATCATCTAGGAACTTTATCTCCCTAGCATGTCGTGCCGTGACACTGACCCAGTCGATACCGGGGTAATTGAAATCGCCCATTATTATTACCGCGCTGTAACTTTTGTTACGGGGGGGAGAGAGGAGGGGGAAGGGGGGAGGGGGAAGGGGGGAGGGGAAAAGGGGGTGGGGAAGGGGGAAGGGAAGAGGACTGGGAAAGGGGGAGGGGAAAAGAGAAAGGAAAAAGACGAGGGGGAGGGGGAGAGGAGGGGGGACAAAGGGAGGGGAGACAAGGGGAGGGAGGGGGAAGAAGGGAAGGGGAGGGAAAAGGGAAGGGAAGGGAAAGAAGGGGGAGGGGGAGGGGGAAAGGGAGGGGGAAGGGGGAAATGGAAAAGGAGGAAAAAAGGGGGGACGAGAAAGAGAGGGGGAAACGGGAAAGGGAAGGAGAGGAAAAGGAAAAAGGAAAAGAGAAAAGGAAAGGGGGAAGGGAAAAAAAGGAAAAGAAAAGGAAAGGGGAGGGGAAAGATAGGAAGGGGGAAGGGGAAAAGGGGGGAGGGACACAAGGAGGGGGGAAAGGGAAAGGTTCAATTATACGTGTTTTTATATTTCTCCTAGTTTTTCCAATATAGTATAGGTGACAAGGGCAGATAATCAAGTAAATGACATTTGTGGTCTCACAATTAGAAAAATCTTGTAAGAGGACTTTATGTGCAGAGCCTGGCTTTATAAACTCTTTTCTTGTCACTAGTACGCTTTCACAAACGCTACATCTACCACACTTAAAATGTCCATATACTTTAGGAGTAAATTTGGGTTTATTGAGAGCTAGTCCTCTTACAAGATTTTTCTAATTGTGAGATCACAAACGTCATTTACTTGATTATAAAAACACGTATAATTGAACATAAGAGCAATATTCACAGAAAAGTGATAGATAAACCCTTAGTAGATCATTAGATGGAAGCTCAACATTCGCTCTCTGATCTCCGGGTTTTGGTTCTCAAAGTGGTACGGCCTCATTGGCGAGGAGGAGATCTAGATAAGCTCCTCTTTCGACTGGAACAAAGGTTCATATATGAACTCCGTACATTGCACCCAATGGGTTTAAATCAATAAGTAGATTTGTCCGTTTTCCTGTAACATTATTTTTCTTTCCCCTCCCTTTTCCTTTCCCCCTTCCCTTACCCCTTCCCTCCCCCCCTTTTCCCCTTCTTTTCCTTTCCTTTCTTTCCTCTTTCTCTCCCCTTTCCTCCTCCTTGTGTCCCTCCCCCCTTTTCCCCTTCCCCCTTCCTATCTTTCCCCTCCCCTTTCCTTTTTTTCCCTTTCCCCCTTTCCTTTTCTCTTTTCCTCTCCTTCCCTTTCCCCTTCTCTTTCCCATCCCCCTTTTTCCTCCTTTTCCCTTCCCCCTTCCCCTCCTCTTCTTTCCCTTCCCTTCCTTTTTCCCTCCCCTTCCCTTCTTCCCCTCCCTCCTTTTCTCCCCTTCCTTTCCCTCTCCCTTTGTCCCCTTTGTCCCCTTCTTCTTTTTCCTTTCTCTTTTCCCCTCCACCTTTCCTCTTCCCTTCCCTTCCCCTCCTCTCTCCCCCCCTTTTTCCTTTCCCCCCTTTCCTTCCCTTCCCCCTCCTCTCCCCTTTCCCCCTCCCCTTCCTGTCCCCTTATCCCCCTCCTTTTTCTACAGTTCAATCGTCATCATTCATCCCCTTATTCAATTATTCAATCATTTGTACTTCTTTGGACTGTCTGCCCGGTCCTTCTGACCTTTAACCTATATGAGTGGGAATACATCAGTATTTCTGGGACCTTAAACATAGTGAGCTTTATTTCTTCATTTTAAGCAGAATAGCAGTACAGCGTGCATTGAACAGTGAACCTTTCTTGTTTTTTCCCCCTTTTTTCTGCATACTTTGTTTTCACAGTCAATAGTCATTATTCACCCCTCACTTTTTAATTATTTAACTATTTGTACTTCTTTGGACTGTCTGCCCGATCCTTATGACCTTTAACCTACAAGAGTGGGAAAACGCCAGTACTTCTGGGATCCTAAACGCAGTGAGCTTCACTTCTTCATTTTGAGCAGAATAGCAGTGCAGTGTGCATCGAACGGTGTTCTTTCTTTTCTGTATACTTTGTTAACTATACAATGTTTTTTGGAATGGTCTTACTTTGTTGGACCTTGTCCCTTGACATTATTAGTATTATGTTTAAAAATTGTTCTAATTTACAATAGCGGACAGCGGCTTTTGAGGTCGTGTAATTCATTGCAACTTAAGTACCTCTTGTTTGTTTGCTCCATGGATATTTTGTAGCACACACTTTTTTAAATTGAGCAACACAAAAGATACTTTTTTGATGGTATATCCTCTACGGACGATTTAATGTTATTAAAAAATATGCCTTACTAGGAAATACTTTAACTGCTTTACTTTGTTAACAACGCAGTTTAAAAATGTTTTTCATGTTTTTTATATTGGCGTTGTAGTTCCCGTTTGCTAATGCATCTGCACAATAGCACTTCTGTTTTAATCCTGCAGCCTTCAAACTATTAGTTTTTATTTCAAGCGCTCTACACTTTTGAAGAATAGTCTGCTCGATACATGTGATATGCTTATTTTTTCAACATTGTTTTGGAGACAATTTTTAGTATAACTTGTAACTATTTAGTTGCGTGTTTTTCCACCTGCCACTTAAGTGTTTTACATCTTATTCTACAAATTCATGTTGGTTTAATACATGACGTTGGTTTGTTTTTTTAGAGGCAATATTACATAAGTCACTTTTACCTTGAGCATAATATGTTTTATCTTTGGTCTGTGGTTTCCATAATTTAGAATCTTCAATGGCATTGCCACATATTGATTTTACATCAATTCAGATAATTTTATGTGTGGTAATACATTCATACAATTAGGCATTTATTCATTTTTTCTTTTAATTATTTTTAGTTCTTAGTGTACCACGTGACAGATCTAAGGTACTTTTTACTTTTTCCCTGTATTTGTGTCCTCCTCATCTCTCTTTTGTGGCTTACATTAATTTTGTGGTTTATTTTTATTATATGCTCTTATCCTTTTTATATATTTATGTTTATAGTTACATTCTTAATTTTGTATCATTATTTATCATTTTATGATTCTTCAATGATATTATAATTTTAACCAATGGATCTACATCATCTATATGTTTTATATCTGTTTTTGCTATTTATGGTTTTTTTAACAATTATGATCAATGTTTTAATTAATTAAAGGTATGCCTAACCAATTAATTTATGTATTTATATGTTTATAATTGTTTGTTATTATCTTTTTGAGGTGTGCTCTTTTTAAAGACCCCCTGAAGAAGGCTTTTTAGCCGAAACGCGTCGGGGCACAATAAAAAAGATTCTTCACCTATATAACTGTCGTCGGTCCTTGTGTAACTGCTTGGTTAGTTCTATGACCAAGGCTGGGTCAGGACATTCATGCCCTCAGGCCACATCTCCTGTGGTGACTGAAGAAGTGGAAAAGTTTGGCACTGGAGTGGGTCATCATCAGATCCATTTTGGGACAACCCCAGTGGTGCAGAATTAACTGAAATGCCTCCATGAGAACTCCAGCCGAGGAAAACCGCTTTCACATTGTCCACTCCAGCAATCTGCTGGGCTGACAAGGTTCTTCTCCGCCCAGGCAAACTGGAGATACAGCTCCAGAGTCACCTCAGTGCTCCTTATGCTGCCTTGCTGATTGACATAAGTAAAACATTTGAATCACCTGACCCTCAACCAGGGGACGGAAACGCAGAAGAGCCAAATGGCACCGCAGAAATTTTTTTTCCTTATTCTTCTTTTTTGTGGTCACGTCTGCCTTCCTCGACGCTACACCGGTACCACACGTTCTTCTTTCTTTCTTTTTCTAAATAAATAAATAAATAATATTCTTTGTTCCAAACTTTTCTTTCCAGGTGCACGCGCCATTTTGGGCCTTAGGCCCAAAATATCCTCCACTATGGAGAAACCCGCCTCGGGTTTTAAAAAGTGCACCAAGTGTGGCGGTACCATCTCCGTCACCGACACCCACGAGTGGTGTCTTAAATGTTTAGGTCCTGACCACTCCATCTCCGAGTGCATGGCTTGTGCCATGATGTCCAAGAGGGGTCGACAAAACCGAGCTCCCAAGCTCAGTGCCCTTTTTCCCTCCGATGCAGCCTCGGTGGCATCGACGTCTTCCAGGGCTTCGTCTTCCTCCCATGGATCTCAGGTAACTAAACATAAGTCCAGCCGGCCCTCAAAGGGTAGATCTCCTTCCAAGCATCGAGATGCCTCTGGCGTTGCCCTTGAGGGTTCCATACCGGCAAAATTGCCCCGGCGGGAGGCTTCGGCTTCCAAAACATTATCGGGGCTCCAGGATGTTCTCGAGGCCTCGACCTTGGCAGAACTACTGGTGCCATGCTCTGGGGTACCAGCTACTTCCGGTACCGATACCCAGGCATATGCAGCGTCGATAGACCAGAGGTTCCTGGCTATTGAACGCAGTCTGGCGGCTCTCCCTGTGACATCGACGCCGACGGTTCAACCCGTACCGGCACCGATGCCGGTCCCGATAGCATTGACATCGGTTTCGGCTTTGCCGGCACCCAGTCATGCAATGCCTTCCAGTGCCGATACACCGGTGCCGATTACCCCCGGTACCGACTTTGGTCGGTACGGGTATCGGACTCTTCAAGAGCATCCCGACAGACGGTACTTCGAATCCTCGGAGGACTCCGAGAATTCTGACATTTCTGCCGGTACCGGGATACTTCTCCCGGAGGAGCCTTCCTCTCCTAAACGTAGGATGTCTCCTCCAGAAGATATCTCCTTTCAGGATTTCATCAGGGAGGTGGTTCGTGGGTTGTCCATTACTGTGGCTCCTGAAACAGAGCCCAGAGCTAAGGAGTTGGAGATTCTACAATATCCCAAAGCTCCTAAGGAGGCAGCTACCCTGCCTATCCATGAGATTTAAGTGATCTCATGTTGAGAATGTGGGAGACACCTCTTACCACCTCTCCTCACTCTCGCAGACTGGATACCATGTATCGAGTCCCTCCTTGTCCTGGCTTCCAGAAAACTCAGCTTCCCCACCACTCCATTGTGGTGGAATCAGCTATGAGAAGGATCAGGAGTGCAAAGAGGCATGCCTCTAATCCTCCAGGACGTGAGTGTAGAACCTTGGATGCCTTTGGACATCGTACTTTCCAGGCTTCCATGCTTTCTGCCAGGATCAGTTCCTATATTTTATATATGGGAATGTTCCTTAAAGAAGTCACAGGAGATTTAGAGGTTCTTAGCCCTCTCCTTCCTGAGGAAAAAAGGCAGGATTTTCTCACACTGGTTAAGCATGCCCAGGATGTTTCTAAGTTTGTCAATCGTGCAGCTTTTGACTGTTTTGAGTGCATAAGCAGAACCTCTGCCATTGCCATAGGTGCACGTAGAATTGCCTGGCTCCAGGCATCTGATCTGGAGCTCTGGGTTCAGGACAAACTGGGCAATATCCCTTGTACAGGTGAGAATTTATTCGGCAAGAATTGGCAAGAGAGAGCCAATGAGTTGGATGCTGACAATTCCACTTTGGAGAGGTTATCCAAAGTCACAGCTGATCCTGCGAGAAAGAAACCTTTCTTCTCAAAGAAGAAGAGATTTTATCCCTCTTATTCCCAAGCAGGGACGTTCTGCAGGTCAGCCTGCTCGAAAGAGTCAGCAACCACCTAAACAAAGGAAAGCAAAGACTGCTAAGCCTCAACCATCTCAGCAGTCTCAGCCTCCACAATGCCTTTGACTTTCATCTAGAGAATGTAGCCTTCCTGGCCCTCAATGGACCAGAGCCTTCCACCATTCCAGGAAGGTTATGTCACTTTGCCCCCAGATGGGAGCAGATAACAGCAGAGCATTGGACACTCTCCATTATAAGAGAGGGGTACAAGCTGCACTTTCTGTGCATGCCCCCTCCCACAATGGTAAGACAGTTCAATTCTCAGACCTCTCTCATGAACCTGTTAGATCAAGAGGTCACCATCCTTCTTGCCCAAGGGGCAATAGAAGAAGTACCCATTCTTCAACAGGGTACAGGGTTTTACTCCCTGTATTTCCTTATCCCAAAGAAAACAGGGAGATAGAGACCTATCTTGGACCTCAGAGAATTGAACAAATTCCTGTTCAAAGAGAAGTTCAAGATGATTTCTCTGGTAACTCTGCTGCCATACCTTCAGAGTCAGGATTGGCTTTGTTCTCTAGATCTCCAGGATGCATACACTCATGTTCTCATCCATCCAACTGACAGAAAGTTCCTTCGGTTCCTTTTTCAAGGAAAGCACTACCAATACAGGGTGCTTCCCTTTGGCCTGGCCTCAGCACCAAGAGTGTTCATGAAATGCATGGCTGTGGTAGCAGCATTTCTTCGCACTCTAGGGATATTCAGCTTCCCCTACTTAGACGACTGGCTCATTCGAGCCCCATCAGAGTCAGAGGCCAGGACCTCCCTATCTTGCACAATGCGTATCCTTCAGTATTTAGGTCTGGTGATAAACATCCCAAAATCCAGTCTAACTCCCACTCAGTCTCTAGAGTTCATAGGAGCTTTGCTGGATACCAGAAAAGCAAGGGCCTATCTTCCTCAGGCCCGTTGCCTTTGCAAGGTGCAGTTAGCTTCTCAAGCAGAGCTAAAGCCTCATCTCACTGCCCGAGAAATGCTACAACTACTAGGCCACATAGCATCTACAGTGCATGTGGTTCCTTATGCTCACCTCCATATGAGAGCAGCCCAGTGGACTTTATCCACTCAATGGACCCAGGCATCAGGGTGCCTGTCAGACAAAATAACAAACACAAATCGCCTTATTTTGTCCCTCCAATGGTGGCAGTCCACTCAGAACCTGTTGCTGGGGTCCCATTTCAACAACCCTTACCCCAGGCAACTCTCACAACAGATGCTTCACCAATGGGTTGGGGAGCTCATTTGCAAGACCTCTCCACCCAAGGCACCTGGACTCCACAGGAGACTCATCTACATATCAATCTCTTGGAGCTCAGAGCAATCTTCCTTGCTCTTCGAGTGTTTCACACCCTGCTCAGCTACAAGACAGTCCTCATTCATACGGACAATCAAGTAGCCATGTTCTATGTGAACAAGCAGG